>CM026555.1:14183348-15383348 GCA_015143295.1 Tetracentron sinense | reverse complement strand
ACCATTCCTGGATATTTCCATAAATAGATTTTCCCCTATAGAGGCTGTATCCCAGTGCTTCAAGGAGATCCCTCATGGTTTGAGGGTCCCCTAGAAATCTTGGGGAGAGACTCAGCCAAGGTGCACCGTGTGTGGAGTATGGGAGGTGTATGGAACCATATAGGGGGCCCACTTTGCCTATGAAGAAGACAACGGGAGCCCCCACACTCAAGAACTAATCAAGAAAAGGATAAATAAGTCCCCTGGAACTTGGACCAAGAGCTCACAATGATGGTGAACAAAGGATGGAGGAAGGGTAGGGCCCTACCCTTGCTGCCTTTGCCTGCTATGATGGTGGTGGCTGCACGGTGGTGGAGGGAGCTGGGTAGTCCCTGGGAAGCTCTTGGGGCTACTGGGAGAGTGCTGGTGGGGTCTAAGGCTTAGAAGTTGGACAGGGGTTTGGATAAGGGGTTTTTCAGTGGGGAAGAAGGCTGTGGAGGTGTGGATTTTATAGAGGGAAGGTTGGGGACACCCATGGTAATAGGACGGAGGTATACAGAGCTGCAGGGAGGAGAGGGGGCTGCCAGACATATGCCTGCGGACTGGAGAGGGCAGGTGAAGCCTGCAACACGAAATCTAGGAATGGCAGTAGAACCACTACCGCCATTCCCTCTGAAGGCCAAATTGTGAATAACGGTAGATGGATTACCGTCATTGCTGATTTTTTACTAAAATAATCCTAGCCCAGGCTTGCACGTGGTACGGTTGGGGAGATTTGAATTTTTGGGCCCCATGGGCCCAAACCGAGGGTTCAGGGCCTAGGGGCCTTGGCTTTAAGGGTTTAGGCCCTAAGGGCTTAGTGCTAAGCTACAGCTAGGTCCTAGGATTAAGGTTAGGCCCTAGGATTTGACTAGGGTTAGGTCTTAGGGTTTGACTAGGCTTAGGTCATATGGTTAACTAGGGTTGGTCCTAGGGTTAACTAGGGTTGGTCCTAGGGTTCGATCTATAGTTCACCTAGGGTTAGACCTAGGGATTGACCAAGGTTTACCTATGATTAGTTTAGGTTTTTGACTAGGGTTAGATTAGGATTTGACCAGGGTTTACCTATGGTTAGTTTAGGGTTTCAACTAGGGTTTAGGGTTTACCTATGGTTCACCTAGGGTTAGGCCTAGGGTTAGACTGGGGTTTAGCTGAGACTCGGCTGGGGGTAACCATGGTTAAGAGTATTAACCATGGTTAAGGTAGGGTGTAAAAATTAGGTGCTGACAACTGCCCCTCTTTGCCAGAGAGTGTCAATTTGACAATTGAACAGCAAAGACTAGAATCATCCTATTTTTACACCAAGTTGGGTTTCGAGAACACAGTCTGATGCACGTGCATACCGTGCGAGTGTTGGGGATGAATACATGCTATGAAAGATAGCATGTCCTGGAGGCTCTAGCCAGGTATGGCATGGAGGCAACAACCAGATCGATTGTTATAACGTTTAACCGAATCGATCAAAGGACACATGGGGTGTCGAGAACACACGGGGTGTTGAAAGGGGACATAGGGTGAGTGTCGGCATGTTGATAAGGCGTCAAGGGAGACTCGATGATGTCAAGGACACGTGGGGATGTTGAAATAGGGACATGCGGTGAGTATCAGCATGTTGACAAGGTGTGTTTATGTCAATGGAGACTCGATGATGTCAATGACACGCGGGGGTGTCAAAATAGGGACATGCGGTGAGTGTCAGCATGTTCACAAGGTGTGTTTATGTCAATGGAGACTCGATGATGTCAAGGGCATACGGGGGTGTCGAAAAATGGACATGCGGTGAGTGTCGACATGTTGACAAGGTCTGTTATGTCAATGGAGACTCTATGATGTCAAGGACACATGGGGGTGTCAAAAGGGAGACATGCGGTGAGTGTCGGCATGTTGACAAGGTGTACTATGTCAATGAAAAATCGATGATGTCAAGGACACATGGGGGTGTCGGAAGAAGGACTGCGGTGAGTGTTGGTATATTGACAAGGTGTATTATGTCAATGGAGACTCGATGATGTCAAGGACACACGGGAGTGTCGGAAGAGGGCCATGCAGTGAATGTTGGCATGTTGACAAGGTGTATTATTTCAATGGAGACTCTGTGATGTCAAAGACACACGAGGGTGTCGAAAGAGAGTGGCACATCCCAGAGGTATTAGCCGGATTGATATTGATATGGTCCAGAGGTGCTAGATGTTGAAAATACTGCTAAGGAGCTCTTGGTCATGCAAAGTACGATGTTGTGTTAAGTGATGACATGTAGGGGTAAAGGCGAGGATGCTTTCCCATGACTTTGTTGACTGTAACTCGTGGGGATGCGCGATGTTGGCTGTTTTCTGCTTTGCTTACCGGGGCTGCTCAATACAGGCTGGTACAAACGGATCTTAGTACCAGAAATTCTGTTTTGAAAAACATTTCTGAAAAGTGTTTGTGGACTTTCGCAAAAAAAATTTGATTTTAATAGAAAAATGCTTAGCTAGCTTTTAGATTTACCAGTAAATTGCCTTTATCAGGGCTTAGGAGATTTTGTAGTTTGACTTTCACTCTCAAAGAGTGGAGTATGATCCAGAAGAGGTTTCATCACCGCTAGGGATATTTGGTGGTAGACTTGCTTGTCTTGCTTGTTGTTGGAGATTGTGGTCTTTGGTTGGGGAGAAGCTTGCTATAGAGGAAATGGAAGCTTCTAAACTCTAACTGTGGAGAGCATTGTGGAGAGCAATTGGGAGGCTTCTACTAGGGATCCGCTGGGGAATGAAACTCTACTATAGCCCACTACTGGGGAATTTCTCCTGGAGGAATCTCTACTGAGGATGCCCGAGAGTTAACCATTCGTTTGAGAGATTATTCTGTTAGGGTGATTGGGGAGTCCAGTAAGCCTGATTGCTGCCGAATTCTGTTGCCAAACTGCTCTTCAGCTTTTCTTTCTTTTTTACCCTTGGAATGACCAAGTCATGGGATTCACATAATTTTTGCACAGGTCGTTGCCGATTTCCCTCATCCCTATGAAGCTGATTGATTTTTGTCCATTTTTTACTCCTAGTCGCAAGACTAGGTCTGAGGGTAACATGATTTTTGCACAATGAGGCCGTTGCCGATTTTCACTCATGCCCGCGATTCGTTGGGGGAATGGATTTTCTCCCTTTATTGCTATGGACTGTGCTCCTCTAGGGATTATCATGCTTCCGTTGAGGATGTAGACGTGATATCGTGCTTGCATGTGCAGTTTCTAGGGGATTTAGGAGGACTTCAAGGGGGATGCAATGTAGGCTAGGGAACCAAAGTTTGGGACACCCTAGGGTTGTGGTTAATTTGCACTCCCTTGGAGTCTTTCCCCTTTTTTTTTGGCTCCGCTGGGGAATTTGAGAGAGGTTATCTCTACTGGGGAGAGTTTCGAGAGAGGTTGTCTCTGCTTGGGGAGAGAGTCCAGAGAGCTTTATCTCTGTGGTGGAGTCTCTGAATTTTGAGAATGTTTCGACTTCTATTCTAGGTTTTCCTTTGATGGAAAATTTGTACCCTTGAGAGTTGACTTGTCTGGGGAAGTCGAGAGGATTCTTGCTCTGTTTGGACTCTGTGGAGAGACATTTAGAGAGGTTTTGACTCCATTGGGGATGGTTTAAGGGGATATCTAGATCCTTTTAGTGACCGCACCTGATTGTTAGGTTGCCTACGTACCCTTTGCAGGATCAGGTCATGACGTAGTTCAGGCGAATGCCACTGATGGCTAGGGAGGGTGTCTTTGAAGAGGTTTTGTGAAAGAAAGTTTGTTAGGCTCAAAGGGCTAACTAGTGGATTTCATTGATTTATAAATGGATTTACATTGCTGGGGATAAGGAGTGTGCCAAAGATGGCCCCCTGTCATTTCCCAGAGATCTACGTGTGCAAAGTACCTATCAGATCTAGACCTTAAGCGTAGTATCATTTGACTTTGTCCATCAAAGTCGGATGATGTATGGGCCTTCATAGTTGGGAGTGAACTTGCCCCTAGGATTAGGGCAGTTTGGAAACATTTTTCGAGGAATCAGGTCACCGACTTCGATGCTTCGTGGCTTGACCTTCTTTTTGAATGCCCTAGCCATGCGCCTCTAATAGGCCTGAGAGTGGTTAATGGCTTTCAGTCACCGCTCTGAGATCAAATTCAGCTACTCATATCGGGTCTATACTCATTCTGCTTCTAAGATCTCTACTTCCATTAACACTTAGAGTGATGGGATTTCAACTTCAATAGGGAGGACTGCTTCCATACCATAGGCCAGAGAAAATGGTGTTGCCTCATTTGAAATTCGGATGGACGTTTTGTAGGTCATGAGTGCGTATGGGAGCATCTCATGCCAAGCAGAGTAGTTGGTTGCCATCTTTTTTATGATTTTCTTCATGTTTTTGTTGGCAGATTCAACTGCACCATTGGTCTAAGGCCTGTATCGCGTGGAGTCGTGATGTGGCATCTTGAACATTTGGTAGAGATCTATTATCCCCTTGTTGCAGAAGTTAAGAGTGTTTTCTATTATAATCTCAAACGGGACACCGTACCGACAGATGATGTCCTTCAGGAAACGCTGAACCACGGAGGCTGTGACGTTGGCATAAGAGACTTCCTCGACCCATTTTTTGGAGTAATCGATTGTTACCAGGATGAATCGATATCCGTTTGATGCTTTCGGGGTTATGGGCCCGATGACATCGATGCCCCAAGCTGAGAACGGTCATGGAGCAATGAGATTATGCAGCCTGGTTGGCGATGCATTGATCCTGTCGGCATAGATTTAGCACTAGTGGCACTTCTGCATATGCCAGCAACAGTCAGATTCCATTGTGGACCACTAGTAGCCCAGTCTAAGTATCTTCTTGGAGAGCATTAATTCGTTCATGTGTTGGCCGTAAGTTCCTCCGTGAACTTTTTCAACTACCTGTGCAACTTCACATGTGTTGAGGCATCTAAGCCAGATTAGGTTTGGCGATCTCTTTTACAAGATTCCCCCTGAGAGGACAAACGGAATGGTCAGTCTTTTGATTACCTGGCGGTCTGCAGGCTGATCCTGTTGCTAAATTTTGATTGGCCAAAGTATGATGCCCTTATGGATCTGTACCATGGAGGCGAGAGAAGCCAGTGCATCGGTGAATCTGTTGTGGTTCTTGGACCTGTGACTAAAGCTGATTCTTCTAAACTGAGTGATTAGCACATTGAGGTAGGCCAGGTACGGGACTACCGGGGTTCTCGGATGGCCCGAGATTCGTTTACCTGACAGATTACTAAAGACGAGTCTCTATAAATGTCTATCTCTTCAATCCTGATGCCCAGGGCTTCTTTCAGTCTGGCTATGCATGCCTCATATTCTACTTCATTGTTTGAACATTTCAATTTCAGCTTGACTGAGATGGGGAGGTGTGCTCCCTTAGGTGAGATCAAGACTGCTCCTACCCCATGTCTATGATTATTAGCGGCTCCATCAGAGTATAGCTCCCAGATGAGGTATTCTTGCTCTTCTACTTCTACATAAAGGATGGCTTCATTTGGAAATTGATCATGTATTTAAACATAGTCTTGTGCTAGACTATGGCCTAGATGATCTGCAATCATCTACCTCTTGATTGACTTCTGAGTCATTTACGTGATGTCAAATTCAGACAACATCATGAGCCAGCGGGTTGTCCTCCCTGTGGTGGCTGGCGTTTCCAGTAGGTACTTGAGTGGGTCCATCATGGAGGTCAAGATTACTAGATAGGTAAACAGATAGTAATGTAGATGCTAAGTAGCCCAGACCAGTGCTAGACAAGTTTTCTCAAAAGGGTTGTATCTCTCTTCGTACTCTAGCAGATGGTTACTAATGTAGTAGATGGCTTGCTTTGTTCTACCTATCTCGTTATATTGTGCTAGGACATACCCCATGGAAGTTTCTTGTACTGAGATGTATAGTAGCAGTGGCTGTCCCGGTGTGGGAGGCACAAGTACTGGAGGATTGAGGATATACTGCTTTATTCTGTCAAAGTCCTCCTGGCACTCGTCTGTCCAAACTGTAGGTACGTTCTTCTGGAGAAGATTGTAAATCGGTTCGCATATCAAAGTGAGCTGAGAGATGAATCGACTGATGTACTAAATTCTACCCAGGAACCCGTGGATTTCCTTTTCAGTTTGGAGAGTCGGCATTTCGATGATAGCCTTGGCTTTGGCTGGATCGATCTCGATGCCTCTTTTACTGACTATAAAGTCAAAGAACTTTCCTGATGAGGCTCCAAAGACGCATTTAGCAGGATTTAGTCTCATGCCGAATTCTTTAAGTCTGTCACACAGTTTCTTCAGGTCTTCAGGGTGTTGCCTGGTAGTAGGCGATTTGATGATCATGTCATCCACATAGACTTCAGTTGTCTTGTGAATCATGTCATGGGACAGTGCCGTCATGTCCCTCTGGTAGGTTGCCCTTGCATTCTTGAGTCCGAAGGGCATTACCCTATAGCAGAATGTGTCCCAAGGTGTGATGAAGGAGGTTTTCTCCATGTCTTTTTTTGTCATTCTGATCTAGTTGTATCCAGAGAAACCATCCATAAATGAGAGTGTCTCGTGCCCCGTTGTGTTGTCAACCAGGATGTCAATGCGTGGGAGAGGGAAGTTATCCTTAGGGCTTACCTTGTTCAGATTATGGTAGTTGATGCACATGCAAACCTTGCCATCCTTCTTGGGTACCGATACAATGTTTTTTAACCATTCAGGGTAGGTCGCTACTGCCAGGAAGCCTACTTTGATCTATTTCTTTACCTCTTCTTTGACCTTCTGTGACCATTCAGGCCTCATCCGTCTCAGTTTCTGCTTAACTGGTCTGACTTCAGGGTTAAGGGGTAATCTATGTACCACCAATGCTAGGTCTAGGCCGGGCATGTCTATATATGACCAGGTGAAGACATCACTGTAGCTCTTCAAGAAGCTGATCATGTTTCTTCTCTACTGCGGGCTTATGGTTGTGCCGATCTTGACGAGCTAGGGGGGTTATCCTCGGTTCCAAGATTTATGGTCTCAGTGTCCTCGATGTTAGACTGCAGGATCCCTTCACTGTGTTCTAGGAGGTCCAGAAGCTCTTGAGGCAGTTCTTCTTCCTGTTCTGAGTCATACTCAACTTCTGAAAGTTCAAGGAGGGTTTCGAGGGTAACCTTGTCAGAGGTAATTTCCTGGTAAATCATTTAGCTTAGTTTAGCATGCTTATGTTTTTGTTTTTGTTGGGGGGAAGAGTCCGTGTGATTTTCTTCATCAGCCAATTTGAAATGTTTTATGGAAAACATGTTTTTGAGTAAAAAATGTCAGATTTCATTTATAAAACAAGATGATTGTTGCTTACAAAAGAGTTTACTTAAACAAAAAGAGGCCTACAGTGGCCGATATTTGGATTTTACAATGGGAGCAAAGAGAAAATAGAAGGAGGAGAAGGGTGATGCTTGGTCACTACTTGCTTTGACCGACCTATCCTGCACTGTGCTGACCCCAGCCCTGGATGGCCTCAATGGTGAGAGCCTCGGTCCACCAACGGATTAGTAGCCGGTAACTGGATGATGCTTCGGCGCTATTGGAGAGGGTGCAGACCTGCTCTCCCGCTGGATCTTTTGCTTCTGTGGCGTCTTTGACAGTCAACTCGTCGAACATCTAAGCCATACTAAAAAACTTTGGATCTGGAATCCCTGAAGATTCGGCATTAGTGTAGGGCTTAAGGTACTGGCAGCTGGTGCAAAAAGGTTGTTAGGATAGTCTTGAGAGGTTCCAATTGGGAAAGTTACAGAGATATGGGGTCGGGTTCTGGTTTCGCTGACCAGCTACTCTTCTTTGTTAGCTTTGGAGAGATAGTTCTCGAATTTGAGTTTGTAACCCAATCCAAATGGTGGAGTTTAGCGAGGCGGTTTGTACCTCTTTTACATCCCTTGGTTCCTGATTCCCAGGCCTAACCCTGGTTGGTAGTTCATCTTGGCCATCATCCTGACAAATGGCGGTATTCCTTGCTTGTTCTATTCTTCTATTTGGGTGATAGAGCTAATCTGCTCAAATTGATAAGTCATGAAGGCAGTGCCCTGCCCCAGCTCCTGGATGTCCTCGAAGGAACTAGCCAACTCCTCTGACGAGATCACGACCATGTGGTCATCCTAGATAAAATTGATTCTCTGCTGGAGAGAGGAAGGAATGATTCCTACCGCATGGATCCACAGCCTTCCAAGGAGAAAAGTGCATGAAGCTGGCACATTAAGGACTTGAAAATTTATGGTGAACTGAGCAGGTTAGACCCCGATAGTCAGGTCGATGTCACCCAAATTCTGTCTTGTCGAGTTTTTAAAAGCCCTGATCATCATGGGCCTCTTCTTTACTTAACTGAGATTCATACCCAAACTTTGCAGCCTAGACAAAGTGCAGACGTTTAGGCATGAGCCGTTATCAATTAATATAGAATATAGAGTTCTGTCCATGCACTGTACTACAATGTATAAAGTCCGGGTATGGTCCTTGTCGCCGTCCGGTATTTCTACTTCTGTAAAGGAGATAACTCTTGGCTCTAGCACTTGCCTCACCATATGCCCTAGCTTTTCGGCCGTATTGCTTGATGTAACATGGGCGCTGTTAAATACTTGGAGGAGTTGCTTCCTATGATGCTTGGAAGTCAGAAGGAGACCCGTGATAAAGATCTAGGCTGGTGTCTTACTCAACTGTTGTGTTATGTTGATTTCTTCTACTTTTTCCAAGATTATTAGCAGCACTGCAGAGTCTGCTACTTCCTTCTCTGAGTCTGATACCCTTATTTTTTCTGTCTTTTTTTCTTTCCCTTTTGTTAGCTCAACCACTAGAGGTTGGTACACCTAGCCAGATCGGGTTAGATTGGCTATGCTTTCACTCTCTATGATGAGAGAGTGAGGAGTGGGTACATGGTTGAGGGTGAAAGGTTAAGAGGGGATGTAGGGGATCCTGACAGGGCCGGTAGGGGTAGAGGCTTAAGCTGGTGCTGTGAGCTAATGGGCAGGACAGGGGATAGTGTAGACAATTTGCTCTTTGTCTGGTTTAAGAGCCGAGATTTGAGTTGGCGCCTGGATGACCTGTATGTTCGACTGAGGGAGGGGGATTATGACTAGAGGTTGGTAAGAGGGCCTGAAGATGCCATCATCTATTGTCGGTGCACTGGGGCTCGGCTGCCCTGCCCCAGGCTCTTCCCACTGAATGAAATTGACTTGATTGTTATGTGGGAGCAGTGGCACTTGGTTGACGCTGGTATTGCCAGGGGCTAGTTCAACCCTACCCTCATCTAGAAGATCCTGGATGGCGCACTGCAAGCATATGCAGTAGTCGGTTGCATTGCCTGAGCCTCGATGAAAGGCGCAATGATGATCAGCTCTGTAATTCTTACTCTGTTTGTTTGGAGTAAGAGGGGAGTAGGGCCTCTCAAGGTGAGAAGACCTTGTTCGGTCAGAAAGTTCAGAAGCTGGTTGAGAGTGTAGGGAAGAGGGGTGAAACTTTTGGGTGGTTTGTCTTACTGACGATTCTGCCCTTAGTTTAGTCGGGCTGGCCAGATATTTCTGGTAACTGGCTGAGGTTGAGCTGCTGGTATTGGTAATCAGATTGGTGCTGTGGAAGCCACCATGTGCACATCTTCTTTCTTTCTCTGGTCCCTAGGACCGCTGTTCCTGCTAGCTGAGGTGGTTGTTCTGGGGGAGCAAGCTCTAGACTGGAGTGGATGTAAATGGCCCCACTCTTGATGGCAGTCTCTATGCGGACACCTGTCTTCACAATGGTGCCAAAGTCCACTACTGGTAAAGTTACCATCAACTTAGAATAAGGCTGTTTCAGGGTGCCCATGAACATGCTTGCAAGTTCCTCCTTAGGGATTGGAGTCAGGATTTTTGCTACCACTTCCCTCCAGCGGGTGGCGTATTCCAAGAATGATTCCTTGTTGCGTTGGCTCATCTACTCGAGCTGGCTCCTTTGAGGTCAGAGCTCCTGGTTAAAGGAATACTGTTCCACGAACCAGTCTTTGGCGTCTTGCCAAGTTTTAATCTTCTACTTGTCCACAGACATCCAACAAGTAAGGGCTGCCCCCTCCAGACTTTTCTGGAAGTACTGGATGAGGAGAGGCTAGTTCTTGTTGTGCTAGAGCATGTCCCCCAGGTACAACTATAGATATTACTTCGGGCAAGCCATGCCATCATACTTGTCAAAGTCTGGTACTTTGAAACCTGCAGGAATGGCATCCCCGAACGAGAAAGTCAGATCCTCTAACGATAAACTTGTACTGGTAGATGCACCCTTCATTCATCTCATCTCCTCCTTCATTTGTTTGATTTCTTCATGCTGGTGGATAGTGTAGGATCTAAGGATGACGGCCTGTCCTGGTTGATGTTTGAGGCCTTAGGCTGCTCTGCCCCATCAAAATACTCGTGCTCCATGTCACCTCCGCCTGTAGCTGGTCCAGTGTTAGGTATGATGATAGGAATAAGGTGAGGCTCAGGAATAGGTTACTCGGATGATTCATTGATAGGATCTGGGTAGAGGGTTCGTCGGTTCGGGTACCAATTAGAATCTTCAAAGATTCCAGAATGCTGTCAAGCTTGGCTTGCATGGCCGCGATGTCTCTGTCATGAGCCCTTAGGATCTCATTGGTTCATTGTTGCTGATCTGCAGGTTCTGCCATTAAGTCTAAACTGCTCTCTGATAAGGCACTGTTAGGCACTATCTCTATAACAGGCACCTCTATCAGAACTGCATCAAGGGCTGCTGCTTCTGTGATAATTGCAGTCATAGAGCGAGTCATAGGTCGGTTCATGCAACTAAAAAAAATACAACGGCTAATCACGATTATGCATGATTTACAAGATAGAGAATGCAAGAAAAGATTTTTCATTGATGCATGGTTGGTGAGTACAGGAATGTACGACTCAAAGAAAAGAAAAATACTCAATCCTAGGCAGGTCCGTCAGGGATGGCAAAGTCAAGCAGCCTAGGCACGCCGTTGAGGTCCATGATCTGTTGTTGAAGGGATGTGATCTCAACCTCCATGTTGTCAATTGTTTCTATAACATTGAACATTCGAGATCCAAACTATCGGATTCGATCGGTCATCTCAACCTTTGCACTGTCAAGCTGTTCTTGGTAGAAATGCAGTTGGGCCCTGATGATAACTATTTCTTTAGCATCACCCCTACGTCTCTTCTAGAGAGACTAGACTGTCTGCTCGAGCTGCTCAACCTGCTCCTGCATGGCTTACAGTTCGTGGCTCTGCTCTGCCTCCTACTGCCTGAACGATCGTTGGGCTTTCCGTAGTCTCTTCTCCTTCTCCTGGATCTGTAGCTGCCTTTCTAGGAATATGTCTCTCCAGGGAACCACCATTTCAGCTATGGGTATGGTTCCTCTTGATAGAGCAGAAATTGGTGTCGACGGTTCTCTTGGTGCCGGCATACTGGATGAAATGTTAGGGTCTTCCACCCACAGTCGGTATGCTGAATCAGTTGGTGGTCCTGTTGTAACCACAAAGTCTGGTCATTGTTCTCTTTTAGAGCTTCGTCAATCTACTTGGAAGCGGTGAGTGAGGAGTTTAAAATACACTATGAAGTCGATGTAATCATCTCTCAACCTGTCTATGACCAGGATGCGCTGAGAGAGTCCAAACTGGCGAAGGACTTGGAGTGGTACATAGGCTGCTGAGCCGGTCAAACCTGCTAGGATCATGCACCATCTTCCTGCAATGATAACGCGAGGTAGCTATTTCCAGACTAGCCACTCGTAAAACCATGTGATCTGTTCCTCCGTCAAGTTCTGAAGAAGCTGGAAAAGAGTTCTGATGTCTGTAGTCACTATCTGGTCTTGATTCTGAGAAATCTTCCTAGGTAGGCTGATGTATCTCGGAGAGATCGGTGGCCACCGGTATGATTGTAGGTAAGTGTGCTACCAACCATAGGTGCAAGAGTGGTACACTGGCATAGAAGATGCCCTTTTTGCAGTCCACAGCTTGGTTGAGAGCCCTGAGAAGCTCTGCTAGGATGGCTAGGACAACCGTTTCGGAGTTGCACATGTCTTCAATAATCCTCACCAGTACTTCGGCAAGGGTGCAGCACTTTAGTAGGACCAACTGAGACATGACTGTTAGTGCAAAGGCGTTGAGGCCGGAAAGTTGAGCTGTCAAGGTGTCAGGGTTCCACTTGCGGCTGTACCATTTCTCGAGAAATTTTATAGGTACCCAATCATAAGAGCTACTAGGATCATGTTGCAAGCAGGTAGGCCTAATATACAAAAACCTTGAGAGGTCTGCCTAGTATGTTGTCTTGTAGTGTGCTAGTATGACTTCGCCGTCCATGTTTAAGCCTACAATGCGCTATATTTCTTCCAGTGTTGGACATTGTTCATTCTTACCAAGCCGGAACACCATGTATGATGGTTTCTAACACTGGACTGTGGTATTTAAGAGGCACCAGTCTAGTTTAACCATGGACAGGTCTAGGATGGTTCCCATTTTCTAATATTGAGCCTAAGCGAGACATTGATCCAAAGCAAGGGCCTCAATTATTTTCTGGAGGTTGTTATCACATGCCCCCTGGGAAGTCAGATGCACGGGCCGCGATGGTTGACCAATTAACGGAACAATCCCTGAAGGACCTGCCATCTACCTAGACAATATACAAACTTTGTGTAAGTGCACTATGTATGCAAATGCAAGATGCAAAGATGATGATTGCTTTTTTTTCTTTGATTTTTTATTTTGATTAGGTGTGACAAGGCACATGTGATCCGATGGGGCAGTCAAACAGAGGTCCAGTATGCTTTTCCTAGGTTGTTGGGAACCGGGCGTCTATCAGGTCAAGGTTGGGGATAGGTCTAAATGAAGACCTATCTACCTGGGATTTGAATCTCATATGCTATGTCAAGATGCAGGGTTGGATGTGTTTTATTACAAGCACAAGTATGGCTCATTACATACCCCTTAGTGGTAACTTCTTAGGGTAAAGTGCCCTGAAAAATTAACCATAACTGGGGACAAGTATAGGGTGCAAGTAAGTTCGGGTTTAGAGTATCCCTCCAGGCGGGCTGCTTATAAACTATACCATAGCCTAGTCTATATGTATGAATGCTGGGGAATGCAAGTGTGTTCCTAACATAATAGGGGTCACTTAACACTATATATGCAACTCTCTTGACAAGGGACGATTGGTGTAAGTGGGAGCGTTCAAAATCCTTCCCTTAAGGTAATCACCCAGCAGGCATAATTCCGCGAACCTCCAAGACTTTTAAGCCTCTATCACTGAGGATAATCATCCAGCAGCCATAAGCGTAATAATCCTGTCTAATAAGATTTATGGGTTGTTACACTACTATGACATGTATGTTATGCGCAGTACAAAATACAGCCTAAAGAGATAAAAGAATTAGTATTAGACTAAATTCTAAGGCATTTGAACAAATTTGAGGTTTATTTGATTTAAACCTAGGTTCCAGGTTGAACCTCAAAATGGTTCAAATCCTCAGCAGAGTCGCCAGAGCTGTGAGTACGGATTCCGGACAGCTCACAGTTAGGTTAAGGTTGAGATTAAGATTGGGAGTTGCCACTTATTTAGTTAGGAGGGATAAGTCCCCGAATTATATGGATAAGGTCTTGGCTTGCTTCAGAGTCTAAGTAAAAGGTTTGGTCAAGTCCGGGGAACGTGTTAAGTACCCCGAGACTTCCATTTTACAATGGTTCCCTACTTCCTAGGCTTAAGCCAATTAAAATCAAGTTGTTTGTTCAAATGAATTGGTTTTAGTTTATACTAATCCAAGAAGAGAAAAGCTAACTAGAGTCAAACTCGGGTAGGGTTGCCTACGTACTCACATAGGGGTGAGATCAGACCGATCGTAGTTCTGGCACATGGACCCGTGCCAAGGCTAAAGGAGTGTGTGTGTGTGCACCAAGGGTGGCTTAGGATCTAGCCCGGAGGCTAGGGTATGATTGATTGGGTTGGTCAAGTACTTGGTTTAGTTAGGTTAGGCCCAGTAGGCCGAGTGGTGAGCCCAGAGGCTTGGGATTGGGCCCGGTAGGCCAAAGGTAAGCCCGGAGGCTAAGGGTTTAGTCCGGTAGACTAAGGTTGGGCCCGGTAGGCCGGTTTGGGCCCGGAGGCAAAGGTGAAGCTCGGAGGCTAGGGTTTAGACCCGGAGTTAAAAGGAGGTTTAACCATGGTTAGGATAGCCAACCATGGGTGACAACGTCCAAATTCAATTTTATGGTCCTTTAACACAGTTTTGTAATTTCATGGATTTTTCTCAATCTTTCTAAGGTTAAATGGGCTTAACCATAGTTAATGCAAAGGAGCTAACCATAATTTAGCTCATTTTACCATGGTTAGGCAGATTGTAAAGCTTGGTTTGATTTTTTTTTATATTATTTGACTTTTTAGGATTTTTAGTGAATTTCTTAGATTTTTCCCTTGAGGTTAGATCATCTAACCATGGTTCAAATCTAACCAAGGTTGGGTTAACCCCTGGTTAAGGTCAGGCAAGTCTGGATTGGGCCCAAGGAAACTTAGCAAGGCCTAAAGTGACCTCATACCAGACTTGGGCCCTTGTAAAGTCCACCGTTTTACTAAACAGAGAATTGTGGTAATTATTCAACCACCATTCTCAAATTTGCACAGAATGAAAATGGCAGTAGAATAACTACCACCATTCAAGATGTTCTTGTAGCAGTGGCTTTGTAGCTTGTAAGGGAGGTCAAGGATGAACTTCAAGGGTTAGGGACCATTCCAACATGCTTAGGGGAGTCTGCCACCTATCATGTGCCAGTGGTGGGTCCTGGACTTGGTTCAAAATAGGCCCATAAAGTACCTAAAATCCCTACAAAAGAAATTCAAGAATGGTGGTAGAATAACTACCGTCATTCTGCACAGTTTTTCTTTTTTGGGTTTTAACCATGGTTAAGCTAAGGTGGAGACCCTGGAAGGACTAGGGTGAGTCAAGGGGGGTCCTAGGAGTCTAATCCAAGCCCTAGAAATGGACCAGGGCTTCACCTACAGGAGTCTACAGAAGCTCTAATGGGGAGTGACAAGAATGGTGGTACTTTATTTACCGCAATTCCTGGATTTTTCCAAAAATCGGTTTTCCCCTATAGGGGCTGTAAGCGTAAAATTTATCTTTGCTTATCAAATTTACTCCATTGTTGTATAAAGTTTATTATTTGTTGTGGGGGACTATCCTTCCAATCTGAGTAAACCCAAACTGTTAAATTACCTTCCCTATTTGGGGAAGAACCTCTGATTAAGAAGAAGAATTAAGAAGAACAAAGATTTGAATAAAGTATTTATATTTATTCAATGGGGTTGCCCAGATCCCATGTAGGCATTACAAGTTCCTCATTGAGCTCTTTGTATTTACAAAAAAGGAAAACAAATGATGGTGATTATTGCATAAGGCTCACCTGATGTTCTCCATTATCAAAGAAGCTTCTTCTTCGACTTGCTTGGCTTGCTTTTGCTGCTATTGCTTGAAGGAGAGGGGAGAGTTTTTTCTCTTTCTTCCTTTTTTCTCTTCTTGCTTCGAGTGTGTGTTATTAGAAACCCTTCTTTTAAAGATTTGAGAGAGTCCTCTTTTGATCTCTCTCTTTGTCTCCTTTATTTTAAAGAAGTCAAGATGGGCTCTCCTCTTAGAGGATGCCAGCTCACAGGTTTTTCTTATCTGGGAGACTCTAAAAGCTCAAGAGAATCTGCTTCTTTTGAGGACTCTTGTACCAGGTTTCCCCTTTTTGGTGGAATTCTAGTACTTTAAAAAAAAATGACGTTTAATCACATCCTTTCCTACGATATAGGACATAGTCCTAATCCTATCATAATTATGGGTTGCCGTGTGGCATCCCACGGGATTTTAAAAGAGGGGATCCTTATTTTAGGATCCCTGCTGTTTGACAGAGAATCCTTCTTATCAAGGATTCTCTACCCTATGACAGTCAGATGCTGACTGTAGCTAGGGATAGACTGACCTAGGTCAGTCCACGAACCAGAGCGTGAGACCATAGGTCTCGCTCACAGACCACTAGATGAGACTAAAGGTCTCATCCACGGACCACTGGATGAGACCATAGGTCTCGCCCATGGACCAGAGGATGAGACCATAGGTCTCGCCCACGAACCACTGGATGAGACCATAGGTCTCACCAACGGACCACTGGATGAGACCATAGGTCTCACCCACGGACCAGAGGATAAGACCATAGGTCTCGCCCATGGACCACTGGATGAGACCATAGGTCTCGCCCACAAATCAGAGGGTGAGACCATAGGTCTCGCCCACAGACCACTAGATGAGATCACAGGTCTCACCCACGGACCAGAGGGTGAGACCATAGGTCTCGCTCACGGACCAGAGGGTGAGACCATAGGTCTCGCCCACGGACCAGACTATGAGACCATAGGTCTCACCCCATGGTCTGGGGTTAGGTCCAGGACCAAGTGTGGTGATGTTTGATCCGCGAGGTTTTATCCTCACGAATTGGACATGTGTCAACCTCTCGGAGACTGGCACCAAATTTGATCTGTGAGGGATATCCTGACGGATTTGACACGTGTCAGCCTCTCAGAGGCTGGCACTCAGGTTTGATCCGTGGAGGTTTATCCTCACGGATGGGATACATGTCAGTCCCTCGAAGGCTGGCACTAAGGTTGGATCCGTGAGGTTTTGCTCCTCACATATTAAACGCGTGTCAGCCTCTCGGAAGCTGGCACTCAAAGTTGGGCCCGTGAGGTTTTGGTCCTCGCGGATTGAACAAATGTCAGCCTCTCAGAAAATGGCACTCCAAGTTGATCCGTGGGGTTTATCCTCATGGATTAGACATGTGTCAGCCTCCTGAGGCTGGCACTCAAGTTGAATCCATGGGATTTTAATCCTCACAGATGAGATACGTGTCAGCCTCTTGGAGGCTGGCACTAAGGCTGGATCCGTGAGGTTTTGATTCTCATAGATTAAACACATGTCAGCCTTGTGAGCGCAGGAAATTCACTCCCTAATTGTTTGTAGCTCAAGAGTTTTTTGAGAGTCGCCACCAATTCATTCAGAAGGGATAAGTCCCTCGAAGTTTTGGATAAGGTCTTGGTCCATGAGAGAGATCAGGGTAAGGGGTTCGGTTAAGTCCGGGGAAGGTGTTAGGAATCCCGAGGCTTCCATTTACAACGGTTCCGTACTCCCCGGTTTTAAGCCAAATAAATTTAATCTTGTTTAGAATGCCGAAATGTTTAAGTGAACACTAATCCAAGAAGGGAAAAGCTAACTGGGGTCGAGCCCGTGCTGGGCTGCTTACGTACTCACAGGGTGAGATCAGACTGAGCGTAGTTCTGGCACGTGAGCCTGTGCCGAGGCTAGGGGCGTGTGAGTGTGCACCAAGGGTGGCTAACATGGACTAGTCCGGTAGACTAGGGTTTGTTTGACCGAGGAGGGTCAAGTGCATGGTATGAAGCCCGGTAGGCTTAGGGGGGGATAGTCCGGTAGACTAGGAAGGAGTCCAGCCCGGGTTAGGGTTGCTAACCAGGATTAGGCCGAACTAACTGCAGTCAGGGTTGCTAACCACAGTAAAGGGTGAGTGAGCTATAGCCCGGTAGGCTAAGACGGGGCCCAGTAGGCCGAGGTAAGTCCGGTAGACTTGGTTTCTAGGCCCAGTAGGCCGTAAACCGAAGTTAACTACGATTAGGGTTGCTAATCGCAGTTAAGGGGGTCTAACTGTGGTTAGGGTTGCTAACCAGGGTTAGGGAGAGGGCCAAAGTCAGTATTATAGTCCGATGATATTTTTAGGAATGTCCGTTTAATTTCCCAAAGTTTGTGGGGTTAAGGGGTGCTTAACCGCGGTTAAATATTAACCGAAGGTGGATTTAACCACAGTTAAGGGTCTGGTATATTCCAAGGTGGGCCCAGGGGGCTAGGCAGGGCCTAAAGTGGCCTCTTACCAGGCCTGGGCCCCTGCAAAAGCTTAGAAATAAAACAAAGTTTAATGTCGGTAATGTAATTACCTACATTATGGACAATGTTTTAAGACTGTGGTTTTGCCTCTGTTAACTAGGGTTAAGCTGTAACCCGAGGTGAACCGAGGGTGGGAGAGTGTAGAGGGGACTCCTGGGAAGAGATCAGGCTCTGTGTGGGCCCCAGGGGATGCCTGGAGTGGGCCCCACAAGAGTGCAAAGGTGTTGTAGCAGACGGCGCCTATTGGCGGTAGTTATTCTACCGCCCATCCCAAATCAGGCGAGAAACAGAATGTCAGTGGATGTATGACCGACATTCTGGAAAAATCTCATAAACGAGGGGTCGGTAAAGGGATCACCGACAAAATGGAAAACAGGCTATTTTCAGAATGACGGTACTGAGAGTATCACCATTCTGGGCTTTTCAGAAAACCGAACTTGTGGCCACTAGGGCTGTGCACAGAGGTCACTAGGGGTTCCCTCATGATACGGAGGATCCCCAAAAGGTTCTGTGATGGCTGTGAGAGCCTCGAAGAGGTGCTATACCCGAAGGGGTTCACCACACCTATGGTTTAGGTGGATGAACACCTTGTGTGGGTTTGTATAGCTACTAAACAATAACAAAAATACTGAAAAACGTCCCCTAGAGATGACCAGGGGCTCACATGATGGAGAGAACAAAAGGAAAGTGGGTAGGGGAAGTCCCTACCCAAGCTCTGTTTCTAACCAAACAGGGAGTGCCTTCGGGTGTACGGTGGTGGCGCTCCAGTGGTGTTGCACGAGCAGGGGGAGAGGTAGGTCTAGGGGAAGCCTGGAGCCGAACCAAGGGTGAGGAGAGGTTTTGCAGCAGGGGTTTTTACCTTGGAAATTCTATCGACCTTTTACAGTTGAAGGCATTGGGTTTTATAGAGGAAAAGACTAGGGACCTAGGTGGGATTTGGAAGAAGAGGGAGAGGGGTATTGGACCAAGGTAAGGTCAACTAGGGGTTGAGAAGGGAGAAACTGAGGTGGAGGTAGAGTGTGCAGGGGTGTTGCAGGCCTGCAACTCGGAACTTGAAGATGTCGGTAGAAGGTCTACCGACATCTTGAAACAAGGCTTAATTTAATGTCGATAGAAGTTCTACCGACATTCTGAAATCTGTTTTTAAAAGGGCTGGGCCTGCACATGGGGGTTATGTACTAAGGTTTTTGGGCCTTGTGGGCTCAAGGCTGAGGGTCAGGCCCTATAGGCCATGGGTTTAAGGGGTATGCTAAGGTCACCTAATGCTAGGGTTTAGGACATGGGTTTTTCTAGGGTTTGACTGGAGAGGCTTACCTAGGTTGTGAGGGACTTGGTGGGGGAGGTAACCATAGTTAAAAGATTTTAACTACAGTTAGAATGGGGTGCAAAAATCAGGTGCTTACAGCTGCCCTTCTTTGCTGGAGAATGCCAGGGTTGGCGATTCGAACAGCAAAGACTAGAATCATCCTATTTTTGCACCGAGCTCGGATAACAGGGATGCAGAATGATGATGTGTATGCATGCAGTGCAAAAATAGTGAGTGCAATGTAGTGGCAAGGCGCTGCTGGGGAAGGGCGAGTAGTTCAAACTACTCACTGGGGATTGATGGATACAGGGATGGTATAGTCCGGAGGCGTCAGCCGAAAGGCTTCGATCGAGTTTCATCGAAGAGACACACGGGGTGTCCAGAACACACAGGGTGTTGAAGGGGGTGACATGCAGGTGGTGTACACTGTAAAGGTACACATGGGATGTCGAGGACACATGGGGGTGTCAAAAGAAGGGACATATGGGTGGTATACGCTGTAAAGTTATGCACGGGATGTCGAGGAGACACGGGGAGTGTCGAAGAGGACATGCAGGTGGTATATGCTGTAAAGGTATGCACGGGATGTCGAGGACACACGGGGGGTGTCGAAGAGGAGGACATGCAGGTGGTATACGCTGTAAAGGTATACACGGGATGTCGAGGACACACGGGGGTGTCAAAAGAGAGGACATGCGAGTGGCATACGCTGTAAAGGTATACACGGGATGTCAAGGACACACGGGGGGTGTCGAAAGAGAGGACATGCAAGTGGTATACACTATAAAGGTATACACGGGATGTCGAGGACACACGGGGGTGTCGAAAGAGTGGACATGCAGGTGGTATATACTGTAAAGGTATACACGGGATGTCGAGGACACACAGGGGTGTCGAAAGAGAGGACATGCAGGTGGCATACGCTGTAAAGGTATACACGGGATGTCGAGGACACACGGGGGTGTCAAAAGAAGGGAGGACATACAGGTGGTATACGCTGTAAAGGTATACACGGGATGTCGAGGACACACGGAGGTGTCGAAAGAGAGGACATACAGGTGGTATACGCTGTAAAGGTATACACAGGATGTCAAGGAATGTACACTGTAAAGGTACAAATAGAAAGGGTGGTGTACACTGTAAAGGTACCCACAAATGTTGAGTAATGTGGCCAAAAGGCACTGAAGTTTGATCAAAGATGATGCTGAGGAGTTTGGTCACACAAGGTGTGATGCTATGTGGGGATGTCATGCAGAGGATAAAGGCGAGGATGCTTTCCCATGACTCTGCTGATTGTGACTTACGGGGAGGCATGGTGTCGGCTTCTTCTGCTCTTACTTACTGGGGCTGCTCAATGCAGGCTGGTACAATCTGGTCAGGATACCAAAGAGTTTGTTTTTGAAAACATTTTGTAAAAGGTTTTGGTCCTTTGTAAAAAAAATTGCTTTTAACAAAAGAATGTTCAACTAGCTATCAGTTTTGCTAGGAAAGTGCCTTAGTCAGGGCTTTGGGGATTCTGTAGTCTGCCTTTCGCTCTTGGAGAGTAGAGTATAATCCAGAAGAGGCTTTGTCACCGCTGAGGATGCTCATGGGTAGACCTGTTTGTTTTGTCACTGTTGGAGATTAGACTCTGACTGGGGAGAACCTTGCTGGGGGTCAAATAGGATGCTCCTAATGGGGAGATCCGCTGGGGGATGTAATCCCATTGTAGACCATTGCTGGGGATCTGCTGAGGGATATGACACTACCATAGATCACTACTGAGGATCTGAACTTTGCTGGAGCCTAGTGTTAGGGAACCTGCTCTTCCATGCCACCTACCGGGGATTGCTGTAGGGGATTTATCTGGCTAGCCTGATTGCTGCCGGATGTTGTTGCCAAACTCTCTTTAGCTTTTCTTCCTTTCTTACCCTTGGAATGACCAAGTCATGGGGTTCGCATAATTTTTGCGCAATGAGGCCGTTGCCGGTTTTCCTCATGCCTGCGAAGCTGATTGATTTTTATCCTTTTTTTATCCCTAGTCACAAGACTATGTCTGGGGATCACGTGATTTTTGTGCAATGAGGCTGTTGCCGGTTTTCACTCATGCCCGCGATTTACTGGGGAAGTTTTGTTTATGTTAGGAAAGAAGGTCTTCTCCCATCATAGCCCTGAATGGCGCTCCTCTAGGGATTTGAGGATGATATTTCTGCTGGGGATTCAGATGTGATATTTACACTTGCACTCGTAATTCCTAAGGGATCAAGGAGGACTTATAGTAGGACGAAATGTAGGCTGAGGGACCAAGTTTGGGACACCCTGGGATTTCTCCTATTTATAGTTGATTTGCTCTCCATTTGAGGTTTTGGTTTGATATAATTGATTTTCACTCTCTGGGGAGGATTCTTCTGTTTCCGGGGGATTGTTTGCTTAAGGCCTGTGCCTTATGATTCCTGGTGACTTTTTTTTTTTTTTTTTTTGGGGGGAATGGGGAGAGAAAGTAAGAGAGGTTGTCTTTGCTGGGGATAGAGAGGTTGTCTCTGTCCTAGGATTTTGTTTTTCTGGAGAGGTTGTCTCTGTTAGATAAAGAGTCCGGAGAGGTTGTCTCTATGGGGAGTCCCTGACTGTTGAAATGTTTCGACTTCTATTTTGGGCTTTCTTTTGATAGAAATTTTGTACCCATGTGAGTCGATTTGCTCGGAAAGCTGGGAGAGTTTGTCTCTGCTTGGGGAGTGAGGGACTCTGTTTGGGGGAGAGTCGGGGAGTGGATATCCCAAATGTGACCGCACCTGATTTGACAGGTTGCCTACATACCTTTGCAGGATCAGGTCATGACATAGTTCGGGCCAATGCCGCAGGGGGCGAGGGAGGGTGTCCCTGAAAAGTGTAATGAAAGAAGGGCTGTCAGGCTCAAGGGGCTAACTAGCGAGATTCATTTGTTTTGTAAACGGATTACAGGAAAGAGGGATGACGAGTGTGCCAAGGATGGCCTCTTGTCATTTCCCAGAGAAACTACAAGTGCAAAGAGCCTATCAGATCTAGACCCTAAGCATAGTATCTTTTGACTTTGTCCATGTTGACGGGCTTTGGGAGGTCTTTGTCATCCATACGTCCAAGTTGAAGGGCACCACCAGAGAATTTGTCTCGGACGACGTATGGGCCTTCATAGTTGGGAGTGAACTTGCCCCTTGGGTCAGGGCGGTTTGGCAACATTTTTCGGAGGACCAGGTCATCGATCTCGATGTTTCTTGGCTTGACTGTCGCGACCCAAAACCCACCCTAGGAGTTAGAGTGAACTTTGGACGACTAATCATGGATTACATGACTTGCTTGACAAACCAACCTGCAAAAACCCACAGAGCATATACAATAGAGGATATAAACAGCGGAAACATACTCTAACATAGCACAGCGGAAGACTAACTACCCTCAATGTATATACATACTTAGATTCAAGTTTATACAAAAGGAATCCATAAGAAAGTGCGGACATGCCCGCCAAAATACATGGATATAATCACTCATGCTCACCCACAGCTAATCCACTCAGAATCTACAACCACCTAATGATACTCCTCTATGGGAGGCTCCTCCAAAGGCTCCTCGACGTACTCCTCTTCCACCCATGGACCAGGAGCACAAACATCAACTGGAGCAGCAGCTCCCTCAAAACCTGCCGACATAAGAAGTACGGCTGAGCATGGAATACTCAGCGGGTACCAAATACTAACCAATAGTCATAGCATACGGATAGCATACATAAAGCAGGAACAATTCATATATGTTAGACAGAAACAATTTATATCATACAAGGAAGTAAAGCAATTCATAATCATGCTTGTATTTCGTAGAAAGCCGATAAATCCTCTTGAAAACATCGTGCACTTGACTTGACTTTTCAATATCTTTTCATACTTGAAAGCTTGTCTTGTCTATCTTGCTTGATTCTTGTATGTCGTGTCATGTCATGCATGTCATGCGTGCTTGCTTGTGATCATGTAACTTGTGAGATACACTTGTGAGATATACTTGTGAGATGCGCTTGTGAGATGCCTTGAGAGGGAAGGGAGACCCTTCTTTATGCAATGCACTTGCAAGGGAAGGGAGACCCTTCTTCATGATATGTATGTACTTGCGAGGGAAGGGAGGCCCTTCTTCATGATATGCACTTGTGAGTGAGGGGAGACCCCTCGTGGAATGTTGGTTCTTGTCTCCTTGTGAAAAGCGAGGTAAAACATATCGTAGGATATGTCCCACCTCTAACCATGTTCTTGAAAACCTCGATGAATCATGCCATGCATGTCGTGCTCGTGGAAACTGTGTACATACTTGCATTTAAATTTAAAGATGACATTTGGGTAATTTCACAACACATATAGCATCAATGATTGAGCAATGTAATATTCATATCATTTAGGGAAAGCAGGAAACACACTATCATAGGCCCTAGCAATATTCAGAATTTATTAGGCATGCATTTACTAATTTACAGCTCACTTTATTCACCTTGGCATTTCATCAAACATGGTGTGTTCATTATGGATTTACCCTACAACATGCTTTTCTAGATGGGTTTTACTCAAATCATACATGTATGTTCATTATTGGAACAATGCCCTCCCCATTTTAATCATCACACACACACATTGGCATCCAGTCGCCCATTCCATCTCCAATCGCCATTCACAACTATCCATCTCATAGCACATGTCTAAATGAAAGAAAATAAGGAGAAATGAAGGGGAAAGAGGAACTATAACTAGGAGGGTAGTAAGAAGTACCGACCTTGAAGAGATGAGGAAGAAATCCCTCTTCCAAATGACTGTAAGTTGCTGCCCTAGCTTGGAACACGAGCTTCGCACGAGCTTGGGCCGAGATCTTGAAGAAAAACCGGACTGGGAGTGATCTAGGGTCTCAAAACCCTTTGGTTTCTCTCCAAACTGGAAACCCTAGGTTTAGGAATCGCCTTCTCCTCTCTTCTTATCTCCCAATCTCTCTAATTGTCGAATGATGCCCTAAAGGTTCGGGTTAAACTCTTAAGGTAAGAGTGAACCGACCAAAAGACCCTAATACCCTTACTGAATTTCTGAAAAAAAACACGAGTGCCGAACTCGTTGTGCTGTGAACAGTGCCAACTCGTTGTGCTGTGAACAGTGCCAACTCGTTGTGCTGTGAATAGCACCAACTCGTTGTGCTGTGAACAGTGCCAACTCGTTGTGCTGTGAACAATGCCAACTCGTTGTGCTGTGAACAACGTGCCAACTCGTTGTGCTGTGAATAGTGCCAACTCATTGTGCTGTGAATAGCACCAACTCGTTGTGCTGTGAACAACGTGCCAGCTCGTTGTGCTGTGAATAGTGCCAACTCGTTGTGCTGTGAACAATGCCAACTCGTTGTGTTGTGAACAACGTGCCCGTTGTGCTGTACAACGTACACGTTGTCTATTGCACAACGGATGCACAACGTATACATTATCAGAGTACGTTGTCTATGCGTTGTCTGTGCCTTCCGAG
The DNA here is from genome assembly GCA_015143295.1 of Tetracentron sinense. Lineage (NCBI taxonomy): Eukaryota > Viridiplantae > Streptophyta > Magnoliopsida > Trochodendrales > Trochodendraceae > Tetracentron > Tetracentron sinense. Next base: position 15,358,624 of record CM026555.1, on the reverse strand, counting down.
CTACGTCCTTAGTGCCTAACCGAGCTACGATTGCCTACAGGTCCAGACTGTTTTGGCCATATCTTTTGACTCGTTCGTCCGATTTTGACGATTCAACTTATGTTGTGTTCGTATTTCGAAAAGGAACATTTCTGACATTTCGAAATTTCTAATTTCTTCCTCATTATTTATTATACCTCTAAAAAGGCAGAATGACAACGGAAGTGTCATGTATTAAGCATGAAAAAGTCTAGGGCTCTACATTGACTTTCCTGTTGAATGCCCTAGCCATGCGCCTTTGATAGGCCTGAGAGTGGTTGATGGCTTTCAGTCGCCGCTCTTCGATCAGGTTTAACTACTCGTACCGGGTCTGCGCCCATTCTGCTTCTGAGAGCTCTGCTTCCATTAACACCCGAAGTGATGGAATTTGTACTTCAATAGGGAGGACTGCTTCCATACCATAGGCCAGAGCGAATGGTGTTGCACCTGTTGAGGTTCGGATGGACGTTCTGTAGGCCATGAGTGCATAAGGGAGCATCTCATGCCAGGCAGAGTACTTGGTTGCCATCTTCTCTATGATTTTCTTCAGATTCTTGTTAGCGGCTTCAACTGCACCATTGGTCTGTGGCCTGTTCGGCGTAGAGTTGTGATGTTGGATCTTGAATTTCTGGCAAAGGTCAGTCATCCCCTTATTACAGAAGTTGAGAGCATTATCTGTTACAATCTCATATGGGACCCCATATCGGCAGATGATATCCCTTTTTAGAAAACCCTGAACCACTGAGGCTGTGATGCTGGCATAAGATGCTGCCTCAATCCATTTCATGAAATAATCGATCGCTACCAGGATGAATCGATGTCCGTTTGATGCTTTCAGAGCTATGGGTCTGATGACGTCGATGCCCCAAGCTGAGAATGGCCAAGGAGCGTGAAGATTGTGCAGCCTACTCGGCGGTGCATTTACCCTGTCGGCATAGATTTGGCATTGGTGGCACTTCTGTACATGCTTGCAGCAATCTGATTCAATAGTGGACCAGTAATAACCTAGCCTCAAAATCTTCTTAGATAACATCAACCCGTTCATATGTGGGCCGTAAATTCCTCCGTGAACTTCTTCGACTACCTGTGCTGCTTCACTGGTATCTAGACATCTGAGCCAGAGTAGGTTCGGCGACCTTTTGTACAAGATGCCCCCTGATAGGATGAATTGAATAACCAGTCTTCTAATTACCCGACAGTCTGTTTTGGTAGCATCGAGAGGGAAGGTCCCGTTATCGAGATACTGCTTGATGTCTGCATACCAAGGCTTATTGTCTGATACCTCTTCGATCTGAAGGCAGTAGGCAGGCTGATCTTGTTGCTGAATTTCTATCGGCCAGAGCATGATATCTGTTAGGATCTGTACCATTGAAGCTAGAGTGGCCAGTGCATCGACGAATCTGTTCTGGTTCCTGGACCGGTGGCTGAAGCTGATTCTTCTGAATTGACTGATTAACAGATTGAGGTAGGCTAAGTATGGGACTAGCCTTGCTTCTCGGATGGCCCAAGACTCATTCGCCTGACAGATTACCAAAGATGAGTCACCGTAGACGTCTACTTCTTCAATCCTGACATCCAGGGCTTCTTTCAGTCCGGCTATGCATGCCTCGTACTCTGCTTCATTGTTGGAGCATCTGAACTTCAACTTTACTGAGATAGGGAGTTATGCTCCTTTAGGCGAGATCAGGACTACTCCTGCCCCATGCCCATGACTATTGGAAATTCCGTCAAAATACAACTCCCAGTCAGAGTATTCTTGTTTGTCCACTTCTGTATACAGGATAGCTTCATCTGGAAACTGATTATGTACAGACACGTAGTCTTGGGTCGGACTGTGGGCCAGGTGATCTATTATCGCCTGCCCCTTGATTGACTTCTGTGTCATGTACGTGATGTCAAATTCGGATAACATCATAAGCCATCGAGCAGTCCTTCCAGTGGTGGCTGGCTTTTCCAGTAGATATTTCAGTGGGTCCATCCGGGAGATCAGAATTACCGGGTAGGAAAGCAGATAGTGCCGAAGACGTTGAGTTGCCCAGACCAGTGCTAGACATGCCTTCTCAAGAGGGCTGTACCACTCTTCATACTCAAGCAGACGCTTACTGATATAGTAGATGGCTTGTTCTATTCTGCCAGTCTCGTCATGTTGTGCCAGAATGTACCCCATAGAGGTTTCTTGCACAAAGATGTAGAGTAGCAGTGGACGTCTCGATGTAGGAGGCACAAGTACTGGAGGATTCAAAAGATACTACTTTATTCTGTTAAAGGCTTCTTGGCATTCTGCTGTCCAGATTATCGGTATGTTCTTTCGGAGAAGTTTGAAGATCGGCTCGCAGATCAGAGTTAGCTGAGAAATGAACCGACTAATGTACTGAATTCTACCTGGGAAACCACGGATCTCCTTTTCAGTTTGGGGTGCTGGCATTTCGATGATAGCTCCAGCTGGATCGATCTCAATGCCTCTTTTGCTGACTATGAAACCAAGGAGCTTTCCTGATGAGGCTCCGAAGATGCATTTGGCCGGGTTCAGTCTTAGGCCGTACTCTTGGAGTTTATCGCAGAGTCTCTTCAGGTCTTCTGGGTGCTGTTCGACCGTCGACGATTTGACGATCATGTCATACACGTAGATTTTAGTGGACTTGTGCATCATGTCGTGGAATAAGGCTGTCATGGCCCTCTAGTAGGTGGCCCCTGCGTTCTTGAGTCCGAAGGGCATGAACTTGTAACAGAATATACCCCAAGGCGTGATAAATGAGGTTTTCTCCATGTCTTCTTCTGCCACCCTGATCTGGTTGTATTCGGAGAAACCATCCATGAATGAGAGTCTCGTGCCTAGCAGTATTATCGACCAGAACGTCAATGTGTGGGAGAGGAAAGTTGTCTTTGAGGCTTGCCCTATTTAAATTCCGGTAGTCAATACACATGCGGACCTTACTATCCTTCTTGGGTACTGGGACTATGTTGGCCAACCACTCAAGGTAGTTTGCAACTGTCAGGAAGCTTGCGTTGATCTGCTTCTCAACTTCTTCCTTGACCATCTGTGACCATTCGGGCTTCATCCATCTCAGTTTCTGCCACACTGGTCTGACGTCGGGGTTCAAGGGCAGTCTGTGTACCACCAATACTGGGTCTAGGCCAGCATGTCAGCATATGACCAGGCGAAGACATCACTATAGCTTCTCAGGAAACTAATCATGTCTGCTCTTCACTGAAGGTTCATACTGGTGCCGATTTTGACTAGCCGGGGGTTCTCTGTGGATCGCAGATTGACTGTTTCAGTGTCCTCCTTGTTAGATTGCAAAAGTCCTTCACTGTGCTCGAGGAGGTCAATAATTTCCTGAGGCGGTTCCTCTTCCTGTTCTGAGTCATACTCTGCTTCAGAGAGTTCAAGGAGGGTTTGAGGGGTAGCCCTGCCAGAGGTAATTTCCTGGCAAATCAATTAGCTTCAGTTTAGCATGCTTTGATGATGATGATTTGTTGGCTTCAGGACACTAGGCCTTCTAGGGGAAGAGTCTATGTGATTTCGTCATCAGCCAGTATGAAATGTTTTTTTTTCTTTTGAAAACATGATTTTTGAGTCAAAATAATCTGATTTTCTTTAGCAAAATGACTTGTTAAAAAAAACTCAAACAAAAAGAGGCCGACAGTGGCATGACTTTTGGATTTTACAAACAGGAGCAAAAGAGGAGCAGATGGAGGAGAAGGGTGATGCTAGTTCACTGCTGTCTCGGACCAACCTGTTTTGCACTGTGCTTGCCCCGACCCTGGTTGGCCTCGATGGTGAGAGCCTCAATCCACCAATGGACCAATGGCTGGTGATTGGATGAGCTTTGGCGCTGTTAGAGAGGGTGCAGACTTGCTCCCCCGCTGGATGTTCTGCTTCAGTAGCATCTTCTACAGTCCGCTCGTCGAACATCTGGGCCATAGCGAACACTTCCAGTTCTGGAATCCCTGAAGACTCGTCACTAGGCTGGGGTGTTAAGGCAACGGGTGCAGTAGAGGTTTCCAGGTAAGTTTCAAAGATTCCCACGGGGGAAGGTTACAGAGATGTGTGGTCGGGGTTCAAGTTTTGCCATCTGTTTACTCTTCTTAGTCAACTTGGAGAGGTAATCCTCGTATCTGGGCTTGTACCCCAAACCAAAAGGAGGTGTATAACGAGGAGGCTTGTATCTTTTCTTCATGCCCTGATTCCTAGCACCGAGACCACTTCCGGGCTGATAGTTCATTCTGGCCATTATTCTGACAAACGGTGGCACTCTGCTTACTTGCATTGTTGTTCTACCTAGGCGATAGAACTAACCTGCTCGAACTGGAATGTCATGAAGGCAGTGCCTTGCCCCAACTCTTGGACGTCCCCAAAGGAATTTGCCAACTCTTCAGATGGAAGGGCAATCAGACGGTCATCTTGGATGAACTTGATTCTTTGATGCAAAGAGGAGGGAATGGCTCTGGCCATATAGATCCATGGCCTCCCTAGGAGTAGAGTGAAAGAGGCTGGCACATTCCCCACCTGAAAGTTTATTGAGAACTGAGCAGGTCCGACCCCGATGGTCAGGTCAATGTCCCCCAGGTTTTGCCTGGTGGTATTATCAAAGGCCTTGATGGTCATAGGTCTCTTCTTCACTTGACTGAGGTCCAAGCCCAGTTTTTGCAGTATGGAGAGTGTGCAGACATTCAGGCCGGAGCCATTGTCGATGAGCACCGATGATAATGTTCGGTCCATGCAATACACTGTAATGTACAAAGCCCTGGTGTGATCCCTATCGCTATCCAGTATCTCCTCTTCGGTGAAGGAGATGACTTTGGGTTCAAGGATTTGCCCTACCATTTACCCCAGTTTCTCGGGCGTTATGTCTGGCGTTACATGGGCATTGCCAAATACTTGGAGCAGTTGCTTCCTGTGATGCTCTGAAGTGAGAAGAAGACCCAAGATGGATATCTGTGTTGGGACCTTGCTCAATTGTTGAGTCATACTGAATTCCTCTACTTTTTCCAGGATTTTCAATAAAACTGTTGAATCTGCTGCTTCTTTCTCTGGGTCTGATACCCTTACTTTCTCTTTCTCTGCATGCTTCACCTTTGTCGACTCTGTTGCAGGAGGTTGATATACCCGGCCAGATCGGGTTAGGTAGGCTATGCTCTCACTTTCAAGGACGAGAGAGCGAGGAGTGGGTACCCGATTGAGGTTAAAAGGAGGCTCTAGGATGTAAGGGATCCGAACAGGGCCTGAAGAGGTTGAGGCTTGCTCAGGGACAGGTATCTGGGTTAGAGACTGAACAGTCTGTATGTTTGATTGGGGGAAGGAGATTATGATAGGTGATCGGTAAGAGGGCCTGATGATGCCGTCATTCACTACGGGTGTGCTGAATCCTGGCTGCCCAACCCCGGGCTCTTCCCACTGGATAAAGTTGATTTGATTGTTATGTGGGGGCAATGGCACCTGATTGATGCTGGTGTTGCTAGGAGCCAGCTCAACCCTTCCCTCATCTAAGAGATCTTAGATTGCACACTTCAGGCCTATGCAATAATCTGTAGCATGGCCTGGGCCTCTATGAAAGGCGCAGTGATGGTCAGGATTGTAGTTCTTACCCTGTTTTTCTGGAGGTAAAAGAGGTGTAAGACCTCTCAGCTCGAGAAGTCCCTGCTTGGTGAGGAATTCTAACAACTGACTGAGTGTGTATGGAAGGGGGGTAAAGTTTTCGGGAGGACGGTTTTGCCCCTGGGTTGGTCGGGCTGGCCGGGTATTCCTGCTAACTGACTGCTGCTACGCTGCTGGAGCTGGTAATCTGATGGGTGCCGTAAAAGCAATCATATGTACATCTTCCTTCTTTCTGTGGTCCCGAGGACTGATATTTCTGCTAGACGAGGCCGTCGCCTTGGGGGGATCAAGTCCTAGACTAGAATGAATGGCCCCGCTCTTGATAGCAGTCTCAATATGGGCACCTGTCCTGATGATAGTACCGGAGTCCACTACCGGTAAGGTCACCATGAGTGTAGAGTAGGGCTGCTTCAGGGTGCCCATGAACATGCCTGCCAGTTCCTCCTTAGGAATAGGAGTTGGGATCTTTACTGCCATTTCCCTCCAGCGGGTAGCGTACTCCAGAAATGATTCATTGTTACGCTGGCTTAGTTGTTCAAGCTGGCTCCTCTGAGGGCGGAACTCCTAGTTGAAGGAGTACTGCTCTATGAAACTGTCCATGGCATCCTACCAGGTCTTGACGTTCTGCTTGTCCACTGACATCCACCATGTAATGGCTGCCCCCTTCAGACTCTTCTGAAAGTATTGGATGAGCAAGGGCTAGTTTTTATTATGTTGGAGCATGTCCCCCAAGTATAACTGTAAGTGTTGTTTTGGACAGCCGGAGCCATCATATTTATCAAAGTCTGGGACCTTGAAACCTGTGGGAACAGCATCTCTTGATGAAAAGGTTAAGTCTTCCAGTGATAGACTTGTACTGGTGGATGTACCTTTCATTCTTCTCATCTCTTCTTTCATCTGCTTGATCTCATCTTGTAAGGAAGGGGCTGGATCTGAGGATGACGGTTGGTCCTGGTGGACGTGTGAGATCTTCGGCTGCTCTTCGTACTGGTCATATTCCTCTCCTCCGCCTGTTACGGGTATGGGATTAGGTATGATGAAGGGAAAATGGCGAGGCTCAGGTGTAGGTCACTCGGCTAGTTCTTGAATTAGAATCTGGGTGGAGGGTTCTTCGGTTCGGGTTGTAATTAGAATCTTCAGGGATTCCAGAACACTATCAAGCTTCGCCTGTATGGCTGCTATGTCTTTTTTATGTGACTGTAGGATCTTAGTGGTCCGCTGGTGCTGATCTGCAGGTTCTGCCATCGATCTTGTACTACTTTCTGAATATACTGTGTAGGAGTTGTTCTCTGATCGGACTGTGCAAGGGGGTATCTCTGTGATTGGTACTTCTGTCAAGACTGCATCAGCAGCGGCTGCTTCTGCGAGAATCCCAATCAGAGAATGAGTCACAGGTCGGCTCATGCAACTGAAAAGAATGCAACGGCTAATCATGATTATGCATGAGGGCAAAAGGAAAATGCTAGAAAAATATTTTTATTAATGTATGAAGAGTGCAGTGAGTACATGCATAGTATGACTCAAAAAAGAGGAAAAAGACTCAATCCTAGGCAGGCCCTTCAGGGATCGCAAAGTCAAGTGGACGAGGCACGCCCTCAAGATCCAAGATCTGTTGCTGGAGGGACATGACTTCGACCTCCATACGCGTGAGGGTTTCGGTAGCGTTGAACATGCGGTATCCAAATTGTTGGATATGGGAGGTCATCTCTGCCTTTACACTATCAAGCTGTTCTTGGTGGAAGTGAAGCTGGGCCCGGATGATGGCAGTGTCCTTGGTGCCGCCTCTGCGTCTCCTGTAAAGAGATTGGATTATCTGTTCCAATTGTTCAACCTGTTCTTGTACGACCTGGAGTTCCTGACCTTGTTCCGTTTCCTGCTGCCTGAATGCACGTTGGTCTTTCCGTAGCTTCTCCCATTTATGTTGGATCTGGAGCTGTCTATCCAGGAAGAAGTCTGTCCAAGGAACCACCATCTCTGCCAGGGGTATGGTTCCTTGTAATGGAGCTGCAACTAGTGTGGGTAGTTCCCTAGGTGCAGGCATGCCGGGTAGAATGTCAGGATTATCCACCCATTGTCGGTATACCAAGTTGGTTGATGGCCCTGACAAGACCATGAAGTCTGGCCATTGGTCTCGCCTGGAGCTGCACCAAGCTGACTGGAAGTGCCAGGTGAGGTTGTCGGAGTGCACTGTGAAGGTGATCCAATCATTTTCCTGCTGGTCTATCACGGGGATACGCTGAGGGAGTTCAAACTGTCGGAGGACTCGGAGTGGTGTATAGACTGCGGAGCCTGTTAGACCAGCAAGAATCATGCATCGTCTGCCGGTGATGACAACACAGGGTAGCCTGTTCAACACAAGCCAATTACATTGCCAAGTGATTTCTTCCTTTGAAAGGTTTTAGAGGAACTGGTAGAGCTCTCCAACATCTGTAGTTACTATCGGCCCTTGACTCTGAGCAATCTTCCGAGGCAGACTGTAAGCGTCACGGATGTCGTCCGATACTGAAATGATTGTATACAAGTGACTTACCAACCAGAGGTGTAGGAGAGGTGCACTGGCATGGAAGATGCCTTTTCTGCGATTTACAGACTCGTTGAGAGCTCTGAGAAGCTCGGCTAGGATGATTGGTACAACTGAGCAGGAGTTTCGCATGTCCTCAATGATCCCGACCAGAACTGCCTCGACGAGCAAACGGCACCTTGGGAACACCAGTTGAGACATGGCTATCAGTGCAAGGGCATTGAGACTGGGAAGTTCTGCTGAAATGGATTTAGGGTTCCATTTGCGCTTGTACTTCTTTTCGAGAACAGACACAGATATCCGATCGAAAGAACCGTTAGGACTGGGTTACAAATAGGCAGGCTTAATATGCAAGAACCTGGATTGGTCTGCCTGGTATGTTGTCTTGTAGTGCGGTACTATGGCTTCACCGTCCATGTTTAACCCCAGAATGCACTGAATCTCTTCCAGTGTTGGGCAGAGCTCGTTCTTACCAAAATGAAATACCATGTGAGATGGGCCCCAGCACTGGATAGTAGTGTTTATAAGGCGCGAGTCCGGGTTAACCACAGATAGGTCTAGGATATTTCCGGTTTTGTAGTACTGAGCCCAAATGAGACGTTGACTCGAGGTGAAAGCCTCAATTGAAGCCTGGAGGTTGTCATCACATGCCCCCTGAGAAGTTAGATGCACGGGCCGTGACTGTCGGCCCATTAACTGAGTTCCCTGAAGGGCTTGCCATCTACCTGGACAATGATACAAACTCTGTGAGTGCACTGTGTATGCAGATGGGATGCAAAATGATGATGCAGATTTTGTTTAGGTGTAACACAGCATACGTGATCTGATAGGGCAGACGGACGGAGGTCCGACGTGCTTTAGCCCAGGTTGTTAGAAACTGAGGGACCTATCGAATCAAGGTTGGGACAGGCCCAGTGAAGGCCTATCTGCCTGGAATTTGGACCCCATACACTATGTCGGGTAGCAGGGTTTGATGTAGTTTATTAAAATCACAGGTTTGGCTCATTACATGCCCCTGAGTGGGTGGTTATCCGGGTAGAATGTGTCTGGGTAGTCAACCATGATTGAGGACAGGTATAGGGTGCAAACAGGTTAGGGTTTGTAGTAGCCTTTCCAGAATGGACTGCTTGTAGACTATACCGAAGCCTAGACTACATGTATGAATACTGGTTTGATGCAAGGGTGTTCCTAGTAGGATGGGGGGATCACTTAATAGCGTATATGCAACTCCCCGGTATAGAACATACCTGAAAAGGAACGATTGGTGTAAGCGGGAGCGTTCAGAATCCTTACCTGAGGGATATCGCCCAACAGGAGTAACTCCGCGGACCTCCAAGACGTTTAAGTCACTGATACTGAGGATGATCATCCAGCAGCCGTTAACATAATAAGTCTTTCTACTCGGTTGAATAGGATTAATTACACTACTATGACATATATGGATGCACAGTACACAATTAATCAAGAGATGGAAAATGATTAGTGTTTAGTTAAACACTTAGGTATTTTATACAAGCTTAAGGTCTAGTTGGCTTAAACCCGGGTTCCTGGTTGAACCCTAAATATGTTTAGAAACAGTCCCCAGCAGAGTCGCCAGAGCTGTGAGCGCGGGAAATTCACTCCCCAATTTTTTGTGGCTCACAGGTTTTTTGAGAGTCGCCACCTATTCATTTAGAAGGGATAAATCCCCCGAAGTTTTGGATAAGGTCTTGGTTTACGAGAGAGATCAGGGTAAGGGGTTCGGTTAAGTCCGGGGAAGGTGTTAGGCAACCCGAGGCTTCTATTTTACAATGGTTCCGTACTCCCCGGTTTTAAGCAAAATAAAGTTAATCTTGTTTAGAATGCCGAAATGTTTAAGTTAACACTAATCCAAGAAGGGAAAAGCTAACTGGGGTCGGGCCCGTGCTGGGCTGCCTACGTACTCACAGGGTGAGATCAGACCGAGCGTAATTCTGGCACGTGAGCCTGTGCCAAGGCTAAGGGCGCTTGTGTGTGCACCAAGGGTGGCTAACATGGACTAGTCCGGTAGACTAGGGTTTGTTTGACCGAGGAGGGTCAAGTGCATGGTATTGTAACGCCCCGAAATACCCCCTAGGAGTTTAGGGATATTTCAGGTGTCACACTACGTACCTATCAAACCATCCTGTAATGCACAAGATAAAATACAGTACTAACAACGATAATCAGAGCGCGGAAGCTAACATATATGCGGAAGCGTAAACAAATTTTCATTTCTTCTGATGATCCAAAATAGTATTCCAAGTTAACATAAATACAAGACATGTCTAAGTCTAAGGTGGACAAACCCACCTATCAAAATATCAAAATACACAAGACCCTCTCATACTCTCCCCTCAACAATAATCGAGGTATGGCCACACATCGAGGTCTCGGTCCGCCTGAGACTGTAATGGAATAGCCGGCTCTCTCTCCTCTATATACTCTTCCTCGACCCAAGGCTCCGGGTCGAGGGCTTCCTCAGTACCTGCCGACATGAAAGTACGGCTGAGCATGGAATACTCAGCGAGTACAAGCTACTAGCAGACCATAACAATAATAAAACACACAATAGTAATATCATACAAGCAGTAATAGAAACATCACAAAGGAAATAGTATAAGGCATGACACAATACAAGCATCCTGACGTGCGTACATGAATGCAAAAACGCCGATAAAACTCATGCTTGAAAACCCCTGTCATGTCCCGGTATGCCTCGTGGAAATCATGTATACGTGCATGCATGAAGGCATGATCATCATCTTGTAAACTTCCATCTCGTAACTTGTAAGCCAGAGGCTAGCACCCGAATCTCCCTGGGCTGCCAACCTCCTTGATATGCAATGCACTTGTGAGCCAGAGGTTAGTACCCGAATGTCCCTGGGCTACCAACCTCCTTGTTAGGAAATGCATGGTTTTCTTGTGAGCCAGAGGCTAGCACCCGAATCTCCCTGGGCTGCCAACCTCCTTGTTATGCAATGCACTTGTGAGCCAGAGGTTAGTACCCGAATGTCCCTGGGCTGCCAACCTCCTTGTTATGTAATGCACTTGTGAGCCAGAGGTTAGTACCCGAATGTCCCTGGGCTACCAACCTCCTTGATATGCAATGCACTTGTGAGCCAGGGGTTAGTCTCCGAATGTCCCTGGGCTACCAACCTCCTTGATATGTAATATTTTCTTATTGTTTATTATATGCACATGCTCTTGAAATCTCGGTTCATGCTATCATGCGTGCTCATGTGCGTGCCAATAATAACAATCGTGGGAATGCACTTAACAAAAGAGATATGGCATTACAATTCAATTCATAATATTAGCATAGGTAACTTAAGTAATTCACATGACATTGGATCAATTCATCGTCTATAAGAACACATGCATAAAACCTATTTCCATTTTCTCCATCTAAGTCGTTTATTCATAGTTTAGGCATTTTGTCAAACACAACACATGCACTGTTTCTTAATAATTCATCTTGTTCTTTTTAGCGCATATTTTCTATCCAAACATCAAGGTAAGTTCATTATTGGTAAAATACCCATCCACCATTTCCATCGCACACATCACACGACATACATCTCGGCATCCAATCGCCACATCCAACATTCCATCCACACATCCACACCTTTTCCATTATCTTGTTTATATTTAATGGGGGATAACACATTTCGTAAAAAGGAAAACATAATATAAAGAATCACAAAACCTAGATTTTTGCTAGGGAAAGTTAGTAGGGTGTACTAACTTTAGATCAAGGCTTGATCCTTGGTAGAAACCTTGATTGAAGCTCCAACTTGAAAGAAGAACACCTTTGCTTGAAGGAGACTTGGGTTGGGGAAGAAACCCCTTTCAAAAACGACCGTGAGTTGCTGCCCTAGCTTGAGGAGATGCTCCTCACGAGTGCTTAAGCCGTGATCTTGGAGAAAACCGGACTTGAAGTGATCTAGGGTCTCAAAACCCTTTGATTTCTCTTCCAAAGACAAGCCCTAGGTTGGAATCGCCTTCTCCCCTTTCTCCTATTCTCTCAAACTCTCTAAGTGTCGAATGATGCCCAAAAGGCTCGGGCAAGACTCTTAAGGTAAGAGTAAACCGACCAAAAGACCATAATACCCTTACTGAAATTTCTATAAAAACGCGAGTGCCGAACACGTTGAGCTGTGAATAGTGCCAAACACGTTGTGCATAGTGCTGAGCTCGTTGTGCTGTGAATAGTGCCAAACACGTTGTGCATAGTGCTGAGCTCGTTGTGCTGTGAATAGTGCCAAACACGTTGTGCATAGTGCTGAGCTTGTTGTGCTGTGAATAGTGCCAAACACGTTGTGCATAGTGCTGAGCTCGTTGTGCTGTGAATGGTGCCAAACACGTTGTGCATAGTGAATAGTGCCAAGCACGTTGTGCATAGTGCTGAGCTCGTTGTGCTGTGAATAGTGCCAAACACGTTGTGCATAGTGCTGAGCTCGTTGTGCTGTGAATAGTGCCAAACACGTTGTGCATAGTGCTGAGCTCGTTGTCCGTTGTCTTATGTACAACGTGCCCGTCGTGAGCTGTACACGTACATGTTGTTTGCTGTACAACGTACACGTTGTCTGCTGCATGACGTACCCGTTGTCTGTTGCACAAGGGATGCACAACGTATACATTATCAGAGCACGTTGTCAGAGCACGTTATCGGACCTACGTCCTTAGTGCCTTCCGAGCTACGATTGTCTGCTGGTCCAGACTGTTTTGGCCATATCTTTTGACTCGTTCGTCCGATTTTGACGATTCAACTTGCGTGGGGCTCGTACTTCGAAAAGGAACATTTCTGACATTTCGGAATTTCCAATTTCTCTCTTATTTATTAATTAGACTATGAGGAAGGCCAAGTAGCTACGAAAACGGTATTCATTAAGTATAGAAAAATCCGGGGTGCTACAGGTATGAAGCCCGGTAGGCTTAGGAGAGAATAGTCCGGTAGACTAGGAAGGAGTCCAGCCCGGGTTAGGGTTGCTAACCAAGATTAGGCCGAAATAACTGCAGTTAGGGTTGCTAACCACAGTAAAGGGTGAATGAGCTGTAGCCCGGTAGGCTAAGACGGGGCCCGGTAGGCTGAGGTAAGTCCGATAGACTTGGTTTCTAGGCCCGGTAGGCCGTAAACCGAAGTTAACTATGATTAGGGTTGTTAATCGCAGTTAAGGGGGTCTAACTGTGGTTAGGGTTGCTAACCAGGGTTAGGGAGAGGGCCAAAGTCAGTATTATGGTCCGATGATATTTTAGGAATGTCCGTTTAATTTCCCAAAGTTTGTGGGGTTAAGGAGTGCTTAACCGCGGTTAAATGTTAACCGAAGGTGGATTTAACCACAGTTAAGGGTCTGGTATATTCCAAGGTGGGCCCAGGGGGCTAGGCAGGGCCTAAAGTGCCCTACTACCAGGCCTGGGCCCCTGCAAAAGCCCAGAAATAAAACAAAGTTTAATATCGGTAATGTAATTAACTAGGGTTAAGCAGTAACTCGAGGTGAACCGAGGGTGGGGGAGTGTAGAGGGAACTCCTAGGAAGTGATCAGGCTCTGTGTGGGCCCCAGGGGATGCCTGGAGTGGGCCCTACAAGAGTGCAAAGGTGTTGTAGCAGACGGTGCCTGTTGGTGGTAGTTGTTCTACCGCCCATCCCAAATCCGGTAAGAAACAGAATGTCGGTAGACGTATGACGGTTATTCTGGAAAAAGCTCAGAAACAAGGGGTTGGCAGAGGGATCACTGAAAAAATGGAAAACATGCTATTTTCAGAATCATGGTACTGAGAGTACCGCCATTCTGGGCTTTTCTGAAAAGGAAAGTGGGTAGGGGAAGCCCTACCCAAGCTCTGTTTCTAGCCAAACAGGGAGTGCCTTCGGGTGTACGGTGGTGGTGCTCCAGTGGTGCTGCATGAGTAGGGGGGAGAGCCAGGTCTAGGGGAAGCCTAGAACCGAACCAAGGGTGAGGAGAGGTTTTGTAGCAGGGGTTTTGACCTTGGAAATTCTGTCAACCTTTTACAGTTGATGGCATTGGGTTTTATAGAGGAGAAGACTAGGGACCTAGGTGGGATTTGGAAGAAGTCCGACTACTCATCCTCATCCCGCGAAGAAGAGGAAGCTCTGGTGTGTGGCCCACGACCCCGTGTGCCCCGCCTCATAACTAAAGTCCTAAGATCCATAGCACCACATGAGTCTCTGGTGTGTAGCCCACTTCGAAAGTGAACGTTTCTGACGTTTCGGAATTGTCAATTTCTCCCTTATTTATTAATTGTACTACGTTAAAGGCAAATTAGCTATGAAAGTGCTAAGCATTAAGCACGAAAGAGTTCGGGGTTCTACATCCTCCCCCCCTTACAAAAATTTCATCCTCGAAATTTAGACAATACATGCATTACAAAATCAAACAAAAGTACATGTTACATTACAAAACTCATTCAAACAATTCCGGGTACTTCGCTTTGACTTCGGCTTCACCCTCCCATGTAGCCTCTTCTCGAGCATGATGTTGCCATTGCACGAGAACCAATGGAATAGACTTGTTGCGAAGAACTTGATCTCTCCGATCCAAGATACGAACCGGCTTCTCAACCAAAGTGAGATCTTCTCAGATTTCCAACGGTTCCAACTCTAGTACATGCGAAGGGTCTGCAATGTACTTCCGAAGTATAGACACATGGAAAACGTTGTGAACCGCGGCCATATGAGGTGGAAGAGCTACCCTGTAAGCAACTTCACCAACTCACGTGATGATCTCGAACGAGCCAACATATCGAGGACTAAGCTTCTCTGGCCTACCAAATCTCATAACTCCTTTGCTAGGAGATACCTTCACAAAGACTTGATCCCCAACCTGGAATTCCAAGTCCCTGCGGTATGTGTCCGCATAGCTCTTTTGACGATCTTGAGCGGCTTTCAACCGATCCCGGATGATCTTGACTATACTCGTAATTTTCTCGATCAACTCCGAACCTACCACTTTTCTTTCTCCTACCTCATCCCAGTAGAGAGGAGACCTGCAGCTTCGCCCATACAAGGCCTCAAATGGAGCCATTTGGATGCTCGCCTGGTAGCTGTTATCGTAGGGGAATTCAACTAAAGGCAAGTGTTCTTCCCAACTGCCCTTGAAATCTAGCATACAAGCTCGAAGCATGTCTTCGATGATTTAGTTCACTCTCTCGGTTTGTCCATCCATCTGTGGATGAAAGGCGGTGCTAAAATCAAGTCGGGAACCCATGGCTTCCTGAAAACTCTTCCAGAATCTTGAAGTGAATCTTGGATCCCGATCTGACACAATACTGACTGGCACCCCGAGTAGCCTAACCACTTCCTTGATGTACAGAGCGGCCAACTGGCTAGAATTGAACGTGGTCCGGTAAGGTAAGAAATGCGTGGACTTTGTCAAACGGTCCACCACCACCCATATCGCATCTAAGTTCCTTGCCGTTTTTGGCAACCCAACAATGAAGTCCATGGATATGTGTTCCCACTTCCACTCGGGAATAGGGAGAGACTGCAATAGACCGGCGGGTCTCAAGTGCTCTGCCTTCACCTGTTGGCACACCAAGCACCATGCTACATACTCCGCAACATCCCTCTTCATATTTCGCCACCAAAAGTGATTCTTGAGGTTCCGGTACATCTTCGTACCCCCAGGATGCACTGTGTACTTCGAATGGTGTGCTTCATCCATAATCTCCCTCCGAAGATCTGCATTGTTTGGGACACATAGCCTTCCCTTGAATGTAATAGCACCCGGCTAGTGAGAGAGAAGTCTTCACTACCCTTGGTAACTTCCTTGTCCCGAAAAGCCAACAAGTCAGCATCCGTGGCTTGATACTCTTGGATCAAATCTATAATGTACGGCCGGACCGTGATATTTTCCAAAATAGGACTACTGACAGAATCATTCACACTGATGTCCAGATTTGCCAAATCTTCCAATAATCTCCATTCTCGCACTAACATATGGGCCAACAACCCCGAGGTCTTCTACTCAAAGTGTCAGCCACTACGTTCGCATTGCCTGGGTGAAATTGGATGGTGCAGTCATAGTCTTTCAAAAATTCCATCCAACGTCATTGTCTTAGATTCAATTCCTTTTGGGAAAAGAGATACTTGAGGCTCTTGTGATCCGTGAACACATAGAATTCTACCCCGTAAAGGTAATGACGCCAAATCTTGAGTGCAAACATGACTGCAGCAAGTTCCAAGTCGTGTGTGGGGTAATTCTTTTCATGCTCTTTCAATTGCCTTGATGCATAGGCAATGACCTTCTTGTGCTGCATAAGAACGCACGCAAGTCCAACGTGTGAGGCATCACTATACACCTCATACCCCCCATGTCCAGATGGCACAGTAAGGATGGGGACCGTAGTAAGCCTCTTCTTCAGTTCCGTGAAACTGATCTTGCACTTATCGCTCCATACGAACTTTGCATTTTTCCTTGTCAGGTAAGTGAGCGGTGCTGCAAGGCTAGAAAAACCCTCTACAAATCTCCTGTAGTAGCCTGCCAACCCAAGGAAACTTCGTATCTTTGTAACACTCTTGGGCCTTGCCCAACTCATAACTGCCTTTATCTTCTTCGGATCTACCGAGATGCCTTCTGCAGATACCACGTGGCCAAGGAATGCCACTTCCTCCAACCAAAACTCACACTTGCTTAATTTAGCATACAACTTGTGCTCTCTCAGCATTTCCAAAGCAAGACGAAGGTCTCGTAAGTGATCTTCCCATGTCTGAGAATACACCAAGATATCGTCGACAAACACGATCACGCATCGATCCAGGTATGGCCAGAACACCCGGTTCATTAAATCCATAAAGGCTGCCAGTGCATTTGTGACACCAAAAGGCATCACCAAGAACTTGTAGTGTCTGTATCGAATCTAAAAAGCAGTTTTGGGCACATCCTCGGCCCCTATCTTAGAGAAAAATTTTACTCCCTTCAACTGATCGAACAAGTCATCAATCCTAGGCAATGGGTACCTATTCTTTATAGTGACTTTGTTCAACTGTTGGTAATCGATGCACATCCGCATTGAGCCATCCTTCTTCTTAATAAATAACACCGGGGCACCCCACGATGAGACACTTGGTCGAATGAAACCAAGGTCTTGCAATTCCTCCAACTGAGTCTTCAACTCCTTGAGTTCAATAGGGGTCATTCTATAAGGAGCCTTGAAAATAGGAGTTATGCGGTGCAAGCTCAATCAAAAACTCAATCTCCCTGTCTAGAGGCAATCCTGGCAACTCCTCTGGAAATACATCCAGGAATTCACTCACGACCGGGATAGTCGAAGAGTCCTTTGCCTCGAGGTTCGCTAGGCTCAATGCCGTAAAACGGGCAATATCTCTACTTCTCAACCCCCGAAAATGAAATGGCTTTCCTTCCACTGGCTTGAAGAGTACCATCTTCTCGAAGCAAGCTACCTGCCCATGATGAGCGGCTAGCCAATCCATCCCCAATATAACGTCAAAGTCCTGGAATCCAAGGACAATGAGATCAGCTGCCAATTCATGGCTTCCCACTTGGATTGTACTGCCTCTGAAAATGCTATCAGCTACCACTGTTTTGCCGAGAGGAGTCGAAATGAATAACTCTGGTTCCAACTGACTAGGTTCCATAGAAAAGCCTTGGGAAAAACTCTGCGAGACAAATGAGTGAGTAGACCCGGTATCAATCAACACTCTAGCCAAACATTCATTGACTAATAGGGTTCCTGAAATTTTAACTAGCTCAGTCAATCCATGCATCAACATCATATATATAGGTAGATAGATATGTATAGCACGCCACATACCTACACAAGGAATAAGGCATAACATGAAATCGCGGTTAAAAGAATAACTCTAAACGTGTACCTTGCACTACATCATCAGATGCAAGTGCATCACCCTCTGTCAAGGCAAAGACTCACCCCTGGTTCTCCTGGCGAGGTGGAGGTGTATACCGGGTAGGTTGAGATGACGCCTGGTGTGATCCTGCTGGGCATGCTGGAGGCTTAATCCCCTGAGACTGGCCAAGCAAATGCCGACTCGGGCAATCCCTGATCACATGGCCTTGGCGACCATAATGAAAACATCCACCCGATGCCCTTCGGTAATCTCCTATGGGTGCCTTCGGTCGCACGAAGTGCAGACCTCATGTGTATAGGTCGGAGGGGCTGGAGGTGTGGCGTACCTCGCCACCTGAGGTGCAACTGGCCGTGGAGCTGGAAAAGCCTGAGGACGTGGTGCCTGAGGCACGTACGACCATGGAACTGGAGGCACATAAGATGGCCTCATAGGTGGTGCTGGCCACGCATACTGATAAGGGCCGGTACGAGCCCGCCTCTCTGGAGGTGCTGAACTACTAGGTTGGCCTCTCGCCAACTCCCTCTTCTTGGACACCGCCTTCGAATTTGCCTCGATCAATAAGGTCTTGTCTACTACTTCCGGATAAGTAACATGCCTGAAAGCTGATACTTTCTCCATAATGAAATCCTTGAGCCCTTTCTCAAATCTCCTCGCCTTCCTTGCCTCAGTAGCAACCATGTGAGGTGCAAATCTAGAGAGCTCCGAGAACTTAGCCTCATAAGCAGCCACAGTCATCGAACCTTGCTCTAGGTTGATGAACTCTCTTTCTTTCTTTTCCCGTGCTCCAACAGGAAAGTACTTCTTATAAAAAGTATCCTTGAACTTCTCCCAAGTCCAAGGTTGACCTTGTATGGTCAAATCTCGAGTCCTCAAGGCGGACAATCACCAATGGTGTGCCTCACCCTCAAGCATGAAAACTGCTCATGCTACTCTATCCTCCTCTGAAGGCGAGAGGACCGCAAATGTCGCGACTCAAAACCCACCCTACGAGTTAGAGTGAACTTTGGACGACTAATCATGGCTTACATGACTTGCTTGACAAACCAACCTGCAAAAACCCACAGAGCATATACAATAGAGGATGACAGCGGAAACATAACTATAAAACACAGCGGAAGTCTAACAAACCTCTAAGTATATACACATGGTCCAAGTTTTAATACAAAGAAATCAAAACAAAGAAAGTGCGGACATGCCCGCCAAAATACATGGATATAATCACTCATGCTCACCCACAGCTAATCCACTCAGAATCTAACACCACCTACTAATAACCCTCTACGGGAGGTTCCTCCAAAGGCTCCTCGACGTACTCCTCTTCCACCCATGGACCAGGAGCACAAACATCAAATGGAGCAGCAGCTCCCTCAGAACCTGCCGACATAAGAAGTACGGCTGAGCATGGAATACTCAGCGGGTACCAAATACTAACCAATAGTCATAGCATAAAAATGGCAATACATAAATCAGGAGCAATTCATATATGTTAGAGGGAACAATTTATATCATACAAGGAAGTAAAGCAATTTATAATCATGCTTGTATTTCGTAGAAAGCCGATAAAACCTCTTGAAAACATCGTGCACTTGACTTGGCTTGAAATATCTTTTCGTACTTGAAAGCTTGTCGTGTTTGTCTTGCTTGATCTTGTCGAGCGTGTCGTACGTGTCATGTCATGCATGTCATGCGTGCTTGCTTGTTATCATGTAACTTGTGAGATACACTTGTGAGATATCCTTGTGAGATGCGCTTGAGAGATGCCTTGAGAGGGAAGGGAGACCCTTCTTTATGCAATGCACTTGAGAGGGAAGGGAGACCCTTCTTCATGATATGTATGTACTTGTGAGGGAAGGGAGGCCCTTCTTCATGATATGCACTTGTGAGTGAGGGGAGACCCCTCGTGGAATGTTGGTTCTTGTTTTCTTGTGAAAAGCGAGGTAAAACATATCGTAGGATATGTCCCACCTCTAACCATGTTCTTGAAAACCTCGATAAATCATGTCATGCATGCCGTGCTCATGGGAATCGTGTACATACTTGCATTGGAAATTAAATATGACATTTGGGTAATTCACAACACATATAACATCAATGATTGAGCAATGTAATATTCACATCATTTAGGGAAAGCAAGAAAACACACTATCATAGGCCCTAGCAATATCCATAATTTATTAGGCATGCATTTCCTAATTTACAACTCACTTTATTCACCTTGGCATTTCATCAAACATGGTGCATTCATTATTTATTAACCCTACAACATGCTTTTCTAGGTGGGTTATGCTCACATCATACGTGTTTGTTCATTATGGATACAATGCCCTCCCCATTTCATTCATCACATCATTTCACACGGCATCCAATCGCCTATTCCATCTCCATTCACCACGTTCACACTTCCAAACTCATAGCACATGTACAAATGAAAGAAACAAAGAGAAATAAAGGAAAAGAGGAGCTATAACTAGGAGGGTAGCAAGAAGTACCGACCTTGAAGAAATGAGGAAGAAACCCCTTCCAAAAACGACCGTGAGGTGCTGCCCTAGCTTGGGGAACGCTCTCCACGGGTGCTTGAGCCGTGATCTTGGAGAAAAGCCGTACTTGAAGTGATCTAGGGTCTCAAAACCCCTTTGATTCTTCTCCAAAAGCAAAACCCTAGCTTAGGAAACCCTTTCTCCTCTCTTCTAATCCCCCAAATCTTCTAAGTGTTGAGAATGAGCCCTAAAGGCTCGGGTTAAACTCTTAAGGTAAGAGTGAACCGACCAAAAGACCATAATACCCTTACTGAAATTTCTGCAAAACGCTAGTACCGAGCGATCGGTGTTAATGACCGATCGATCGGTTGCCTACCGAGGATCGGTGTGTTGACCGAGCTCTCGACCAAAAATCAACTCTCTGGAAAATTTCCCCATACAAAAATCTTGACCAGTCGATAGCTACCGATCGATCGGTTTTGAACCGATCGATCGCTCTATGGACCGAGCGATCGGTTGCCTGCAGGTCCAGACTGTTTTGGCCATATCTTTTGACTCGCTCGTCGGATTTTGACGATTCAACTTGCGTTGGGTTCGTACTTTGAAAAGGAACATTTCTGACATTTCAGAATTTTCAATTTCTTCTTTATTTATTAATTATACCTCTTTAAAGGCAAAATGGTAACGAAAGTGTCATGCATTAAATGTGAAAAGGTCCGGGGCTCTACAGCAAAGATCTTCTCCAACTGGACGATCTAAGCCTCCGCGGTAAGAGGGTCCACACTCCCATGAAATAATGGAGGCCTCAGTCTCCTGAATGCCTAAACCCCAGCTGTACGATGTACTGGAGCTGCGGGCAGTGGAGTAGGTGCCACCGATGATGGTATAGCCTGCCGAGTCGCCAGTATGGCGAGTGTCTCAGCAATAGAGCCTAAGACCTGAGAGAGGTCCGGCTGCTCATCCTCATCCCGCGAAGAAGAGGAAGCTCTGGTATGTGGTCCACGACCCCGTGTGCCCCGTCTCATGACTAAAGTCCTGAGAATAATAACACCACATGAGTCTAACTTGAAACCACAGTTTATGTCGCGACCCAAAACCCACCCTAGGAGTTAGAGTGAACTTTGGACGACTAATCATGGCTTACATGACTTGCTTGACAAACCAACCTGCAAAAACCCACAGAGCATATACAATAGAGGATGACAGTGGAAACATAACTATAAAACACAGCGGAAGTCTAACAACCTCTAAGTATATACACATGGTCCAAGTTTAATACAAAGAAATCAAAACAAGGAAAGTGCGGACATGCCCGCCAAAATACATGGATATAATCACTCATGCTCACCCACAGCTAATCCACTCAGAATCTAACACCACCTACTGATAACCCTCTACGGGAGGTTCCTCCAAGGCTCCTCGACGTACTCCTCTTCCACCCATGGACCAGGAGCACAAACATCAAATGGAGCAACAGCTCCCTCAGAACCTGCCGACATAAGAAGTACGGCTGAGCATGGAATACTCAGCGGGTACCAAATACTAACCAATAGTCATAGCATAAAAATGGCAATACATAAATCAGGAGCAATCATATATGTTAGACGGAAACAATTCATATCATACAAGGAAGTAAAGCAATTTATAATCATGCTTGTATTTTGTAGAAAGCCGATAAAACCTCTTGAAAACATCGTGCACTTGACTTAGCTTGAAATATCTTTTCGTACTTGAAAGCTTGTCGTGTTTGTCTTACTTGATCTTGTCGAGCGTGTCGTACGTGTCATGTCATGCATGTCATGCGTGCTTGCTTGTGATCATGTAACTTGTGAGATACACTTGTGAGATATCCTTGTGAGATGCGCTTGAGAGATGCCTTGAGAGGGAAGGGAGACCCTTCTTTATGCAATGCACTTGCGAGGGAAGGGAGACCCTTCTTCATGATATGTATGTACTTGCGAGGGAAGGGAGGCCCTTCTTCATGATATGCACTTGTGAGTGAGGGGAGACCCCTCATGGAATGTTGGTTCTTTTTTTCTTGTGAAAAGCGAGGTAAAACATATCGTAGGATATGTCCCACCTCTAACCATGTTCTTGGAAACCTTGATAAATCATGTCATGCATGCCGTGCTCATGGGAACCGTGTACATACTTGCATTAAAATTTAAATATGACATTTGGGTAATTTCACGACACATATAACATCAATGATTGAGCAATGTAATATTCATATCATTTAGGGAAAGCAAGAAAACACACTATCATAGGCCCTAGCAATATTCATAATTTATTAGGCATGCATTTCCTAATTTACAACTCATTTTATTCACCTTGGCATTTCATCAAACATGGTGTGTTCATTATTATTATTCATTTAAACCTAAATCATGCTTTTCTAGGTGAGTTTACTCACATCATAAAGGTGTGTTTATTATGGATACAATGCCCTCCCCGTTTTAATCATCACAACACAACCCTTGGCATCCAATCGCCCATTCCATCTCCATTCACCATTCACCACCATCCATCTCATAGCACATGTGTAAATGAAATAAAATCAAAAGAAATAAAGGGAAAAGAGGAACTATAACTAGGAGGGTAGTAAGAAGTACCGACGTTGAAGAAATGAGGAGAAACCCCTTCCAAAAACGACCGTGAGGTGCTGCCCTAGCTTGGGGAACGCTCTCCACGAGTGCTTGAGCCGTGATCTTGGAGAAAAACCGGACTTGAAGTGATCTAGGGTCTCAAAACCCCTTTGATTCTTCTCCAAAAGCAAAACCCTAGCTTAGGAAACCCTTTCTCCTCTCTTCTAATTCCCCAAATCCTCTAAGTGTTGAGAATGAGCCCTAAAGGCTCGGGTTAAACTCTTAAGGTAAGAGTGAACCGACCAAAAGACCATAGTACCCTTACTGAAATTTCTACAAAAACACGAGTGCCGAACACGTTGAGCTGTGAATAGTGCCAAACACGTTGTGCTGTGAATAGTGCTGTGAATGGTGCCAAACACGTGTGCTGTGAATAGTGCCGAACACGTTGTGCTGTGAATAGTGCCAAACACGTTGTGCTGTGAATAGTGCCGAACACGTTGTGCTGTGAATAGTGTCAAACACGTTGTGCTGTGAATAGTGCCGAACACGTTGTGCTGTGAATAGTGCCGAACACGTTGTGCTGTGAATAGTGCCAAACACGTTGTGCTGTGAATAGTGCCGAACACGTTGTCACGTTGTGTTGTGCATAGTGCTGAGCTCGTTGTCCGTTGTCTTATGTACAACGTGCCCGTCGTGAGCTGTACAACGTACACGTTGTTTGCTGTACAACGTACCCGTTGTCTGTTGCACAACGGATGCACAACGTGTACGTTATCAGAGCTAGAGCTACGTTATCAGAGTGCGTTGTCTGTGCCTTATCAGAGCACGTTGTCAGAGCTACGCCCTTAGTGCCTTCCGAGCTACGTCCTTAGTGCCTTCCGAGCTACGTCCTTAGTGCATAACCGAGCGATCGATTGCCTGCAGGTCCAGACTGTTTTGGCCATATCTTTTGACTCGTTCGTCCGATTTTGACGATTCAACTTGCGTTGGGTTCGTACTTTGAAAAGGAACATTTCTGACATTTCAGAATTTCTAATTTCTTCCTTATTTATTAATTATACCTCTTTAAATGTAAAATGGCAACGAAAGTGTCATGCATTAAATGTGAAAAGGTCCGGGGCTCTACAATTTATCACAGTTCCATTTCACAATAATTCAATTTGTATTAGTTGTATAATATTAATATACATCGCATCAAACCCATCGGTGTATTTATAATATTATACCTTGTTGTTCTAGCGTTCCTAAGACTCGTACTTGGTTGAAGCAACCATTTTGACTAAGACTAAAGTTTAGTCTTACACTTAGAACATGACTCGCTTCCGACTTACTTCCTTCCTAACTTGTTTCCTAACATATGCTCTTGTCAAGCTGTGGTATTAGATTCTAAGTGACCCTAGAGACCTAAAGCCTAAGCTTTGATACCACTTCTGTCGCGACCCAAAACCCACCCTAGGAGTTAGAGTGAATCTTAGACGACTCATCGTGACTTGCTTGACCAAAATAACATGCAAAAGACTTGGAGCATATACAATAGAGGACATAATAGCGGAAACATACTCTAACATAGCACAGCGGAAGACTTAACCAAACCTCTATGTTTATATATATATGTGATCCAAGTTTATACAAAAAGATACACAAAAGAAAGTGCGGACAGGCCCGCCAAAATACATGCATATATCTCTCTCAACTCACCCACAGCTATTCACTCAGAATCTACCACCTCTAGTAATAACCCTCTACCGGAGGTTCCTCCACAGGTTCCTCGACATACTCCTCCACCTAAGGGCTCGGATCACAGATATCAAAAGGAGCAGCCGCTCCGCTATCACCTACCGACATAAAAAGTACGGCTGAGCATGGAATACTCAGCGTGTACCAAATACTAACCAATAGTCATAGCATAACCATAGCAATATATAAAGTAGAGAACAATTTATATTATAACGCAGGAAACAATTCATATAATAACAAGGAAGTAAAGCAGTTTATATTCATGCTTGCATCACAGAAAAGCCGATAAAACCTCTTGAAATAGTCGTGCACTTGACTTAACTTAAAATACTCGTTGCGTGCTTGAAAACTTGTCATGTTTGTCTTGCTTGGTCTTATCGAGCGTGTCATGTCATGCGTGTCATGCGTGCTTGCTTGTGAGATGCACTTGTGAAATGTGCTTGTGAGATATACTTGTGAGATACACTTGAGAGGGAAGGGAGACCCTTCTTTCATGATATGCCTTGAGAGGGAAGGGAGACCCCTTCTCTATGATATGCTTGTAGGATATGTCCCACCTCTAATTCTCGTTCTTGAAAACCTCGGTAAAATCATGTCATGCATGCCGTGCTTGTGGAATTGTGTACATACTTGCATTTGAATTTAAATATGACAATTGGGTAATTCACAATACATATAACATCAATAATTTGAACAAGTCAATATTCATGCAATTTAGAGAAAATAAGAAAGCACACTATCATAGGCCCTAGCAATTTCATAATTAATTAAGCATGCATTTCTTAATTTATAACTCATTTTATTCACCTTGGCATTTCATCAAACATGGGTTGTGTTCATTATTTATTTATTAAACCTACATCATGCTTTTCTAGGTGGGTTGATGCTCACATCACACATGTATGTTCATTATGGATACAATGCCCTCCCCATTTCATTCATCACAACCATACACACGGCATCCAATCGCCATTCACATCCACCAACTATCCGTTCATCCCATTATGTTCATACATTAGGGAAACTATAGAGAAGAAGAAAAGAAAAGAGGTATGAACTAGGAGGGTAGCAAAAGGTACCGACCTTGTATAGAGGAAGAAATCCCTTGCAAAAACGTGCGTGAGTCGCTGCCCTAGCTTGGGAAAAGTACTCCTCACGAGCTTGAGTCGAGAACTTGAAGAAGAACAAGCTTGAGGATGATCTAGGGTTCTTAAAACCCTTTGATTTCTCCCCAAAAACAAACCCTAGGTTAGAAATCTCCTTCTCCTTTCTCTCCATCTCTCAAGGTCTGTACTTTGGGTTTATGAACCCTCAAATGCTCGGGCAAAGCCTTTAATTCATGAGTGAAACGTCCAAAAGATGAAAACACCCTTACTGAAATTTCTGCAAAACGCGGGGGACCAAGCGATCGGTGGTTATCATGTATGAATACTGGTTTGATGCAAGGGTGTTCCTAGTAGGATGGGGGGATCACTTAATAGCGTATATGCAACTCCCCGGTATAGAACATACCTGAAAAGGAACGATTGGTGTAAGCGGGAGCGTTCAGAATCCTTACCTGAGGGATATCGCCAACAGGAGTAACTCCGCGGACCTCCAAGACGTTTAAGTCACTGATACTGAGGATGATCATCCAGCAGCCGTTAACATAATAAGTCTTTCTACTCGGTTGAATAGGATTAATTACACTACTATGACATATATGGATGCACAGTACACAATTAATCAAGAGATGGAAAATGATTAGTGTTTAGTTAAACACTTAGGTATTTTATACAAGCTTAAGGTCTAGTTGCTTAAACCCGGGTTCCTGGTTGAACCCTAAATATGTTTAGAAACAGTCCCCAGCAGAGTCGCCAGAGCTGTGAGCGCGGGAAATTCACTCCCCAATTTTTTGTGGCTCACAGGTTTTTTGAGAGTCGCCACCTATTCATTTAGAAGGGATAAATCCCCCGAAGTTTTGGATAAGGTCTTGGTTTACGAGAGAGATCAGGGTAAGGGGTTCGGTTAAGTCCGGGGAAGGTGTTAGGCAACCCGAGGCTTCTATTTTACAATGGTTCCGTACTCCCCGGTTTTAAGCAAAATAAAGTTAATCTTGTTTAGAATGCCGAAATGTTTAAGTTAACACTAATCCAAGAAGGGAAAAGCTAACTGGGGTCGGGCCCGTGCTGGGCTGCCTACGTACTCACAGGGTGAGATCAGACCGAGCGTAATTCTGGCACGTGAGCCTGTGCCAAGGCTAAGGGCGCTTGTGTGTGCACCAAGGGTGGCTAACATGGACTAGTCCGGTAGACTAGGGTTTGTTTGACCGAGGAGGGTCAAGTGCATGGTATTGTAACGCCCCGAAATACCCCCTAGGAGTTTAGGGATATTTCAGGTGTCACACTACGTACCTATCAAACCATCCTGTAATGCACAAGATAAAATACAGTACTAACAACGATAATCAGAGCGCGGAAGCTAACATATATGCGGAAGCGTAAACAAATTTTCATTTCTTCTGATGATCCAAAATAGTATTCCAAGTTACATAAATACAAGACATGTCTAAGTCTAAGGTGGACAAACCCACCTATCAAAATATCAAAATACACAAGACCCTCTCATACTCTCCCCTCAACAATAATCGAGGTATGGCCACACATCGAGGTCTCGGTCCGCCTGAGACTGTAATGGAATAGCCGGCTCTCTCTCCTCTATATACTCTTCCTCGACCCAAGGCTCCGGGTCGAGGGCTTCCTCAGTACCTGCCGACATGAAGTACGGCTGAGCATGGAATACTCAGCGAGTACAAGCTACTAGCAGACCATAACAATAATAAACACACAATAGTAATATCATACAAGCAGTAATAGAAACATCACAAAGGAAATAGTATAAGGCATGACACAATACAAGCATCCTGACGTGCGTACATGAATGCAAAAACGCCGATAAAACTCATGCTTGAAAACCCCTGTCATGTCCCGGTATGCCTCGTGGAAATCATGTATACGTGCATGCATGAAGGCATGATCATCATCTTGTAAACTTCCATCTCGTAACTTGTAAGCCAGAGGCTAGCACCCGAATCTCCCTGGGCTGCCAACCTCCTTGATATGCAATGCACTTGTGAGCCAGAGGTTAGTACCCGAATGTCCCTGGGCTACCAACCTCCTTGTTAGGAAATGCATGGTTTTCTTGTGAGCCAGAGGCTAGCACCCGAATCTCCCTGGGCTGCCAACCTCCTTGTTATGCAATGCACTTGTGAGCCAGAGGTTAGTACCCGAATGTCCCTGGGCTGCCAACCTCCTTGTTATGTAATGCACTTGTGAGCCAGAGGTTAGTACCCGAATGTCCCTGGGCTACCAACCTCCTTGATATGCAATGCACTTGTGAGCCAGGGGTTAGTCTCCGAATGTCCCTGGGCTACCAACCTCCTTGATATGTAATATTTTCTTATTGTTTATTATATGCACATGCTCTTGAAATCTCGGTTCATGCTATCATGCGTGCTCATGTGCGTGCCAATAATAACAATCGTGGGAATGCACTTAACAAAAGAGATATGGCATTACAATTCAATTCATAATATTAGCATAGGTAACTTAAGTAATTCACATGACATTGGATCAATTCATCGTCTATAAGAACACATGCATAAAACCTATTTCCATTTTCTCCATCTAAGTCGTTTATTCATAGTTTAGGCATTTTGTCAAACACAACACATGCACTGTTTCTTAATAATTCATCTTGTTCTTTTTAGCGCATATTTTCTATCCAAACATCAAGGTAAGTTCATTATTGGTAAAATACCCATCCACCATTTCCATCGCACACATCACACGACATACATCTCGGCATCCAATCGCCACATCCAACATTCCATCCACACATCCACACCTTTTCCATTATCTTGTTTATATTTAATGGGGGATAACACATTTCGTAAAAAGGAAAACATAATATAAAGAATCACAAAACCTAGATTTTTGCTAGGGAAAGTTAGTAGGGTGTACTAACTTTAGATCAAGGCTTGATCCTTGGTAGAAACCTTGATTGAAGCTCCAACTTGAAAGAAGAACACCTTTGCTTGAAGGAGACTTGGGTTGGGGAAGAAACCCCTTTCAAAAACGACCGTGAGTTGCTGCCCTAGCTTGAGGAGATGCTCCTCACGAGTGCTTAAGCCGTGATCTTGGAGAAAACCGGACTTGAAGTGATCTAGGGTCTCAAAACCCTTTGATTTCTCTTCCAAAGACAAGCCCTAGGTTGGAATCGCCTTCTCCCCTTTCTCCTATTCTCTCAAACTCTCTAAGTGTCGAATGATGCCCAAAAGGCTCGGGCAAGACTCTTAAGGTAAGAGTAAACCGACCAAAAGACCATAATACCCTTACTGAAATTTCTATAAAAACGCGAGTGCCGAACACGTTGAGCTGTGAATAGTGCCAAACACGTTGTGCATAGTGCTGAGCTCGTTGTGCTGTGAATAGTGCCAAACACGTTGTGCATAGTGCTGAGCTCGTTGTGCTGTGAATAGTGCCAAACACGTTGTGCATAGTGCTGAGCTTGTTGTGCTGTGAATAGTGCCAAACACGTTGTGCATAGTGCTGAGCTCGTTGTGCTGTGAATGGTGCCAAACACGTTGTGCATAGTGAATAGTGCCAAGCACGTTGTGCATAGTGCTGAGCTCGTTGTGCTGTGAATAGTGCCAAACACGTTGTGCATAGTGCTGAGCTCGTTGTGCTGTGAATAGTGCCAAACACGTTGTGCATAGTGCTGAGCTCGTTGTCCGTTGTCTTATGTACAACGTGCCCGTCGTGAGCTGTACACGTACATGTTGTTTGCTGTACAACGTACACGTTGTCTGCTGCATGACGTACCCGTTGTCTGTTGCACAATGGATACACAACGTATACGTTATCAGAGTACGTTGTCAGAGCACGTTATCGGAGCTACGTCCTTAGTGCCTTCCGAGCTACGATTGCCTGCAGGTCCAGACTGTTTTGGCCATATCTTTTGACTAGTTCGTCCGATTTTGACGATTCAACTTGCGTTGGGCTCGTACTTCGAAAAGGAACATTTCTGACATTTCGGAATTTCCAATTTCTCTCTTATTTATTAATTAGACTATGAGGAAGGCCAAGTAGCTACGAAAACGGTATTCATTAAGTATAGAAAAATCCGGGGTGCTACAGGTATGAAGCCCGGTAGGCTTAGGAGAGAATAGTCCGGTAGACTAGGAAGGAGTCCAGCCCGGGTTAGGGTTGCTAACCAAGATTAGGCCGAAATAACTGCAGTTAGGGTTGCTAACCACAGTAAAGGGTGAATGAGCTGTAGCCCGGTAGGCTAAGACGGGGCCCGGTAGGCTGAGGTAAGTCCGATAGACTTGGTTTCTAGGCCCGGTAGGCCGTAAACCGAAGTTAACTATGATTAGGGTTGTTAATCGCAGTTAAGGGGGTCTAACTGTGGTTAGGGTTGCTAACCAGGGTTAGGGAGAGGGCCAAAGTCAGTATTATGGTCCGATGATATTTTAGGAATGTCCGTTTAATTTCCCAAAGTTTGTGGGGTTAAGGAGTGCTTAACCGCGGTTAAATGTTAACCGAAGGTGGATTTAACCACAGTTAAGGGTCTGGTATATTCCAAGGTGGGCCCAAGGGGCTAGGCAGGGCCTAAAGTGCCCTACTACCAGGCCTGGGCCCCTGCAAAAGCCCAGAAATAAAACAAAGTTTAATATCGGTAATGTAATTAACTAGGGTTAAGCAGTAACTCGAGGTGAACCGAGGGTGGGGGAGTGTAGAGGGAACTCCTAGGAAGTGATCAGGCTCTGTGTGGGCCCCAGGGGATGCCTGGAGTGGGCCCTACAAGAGTGCAAAGGTGTTGTAGCAGACGGTGCCTGTTGGTGGTAGTTGTTCTACCGCCCATCCCAAATCCGATAAGAAACAGAATGTCGGTAGACGTATGACGGTTATTCTGGAAAAAGCTCAGAAACAAGGGGTTGGCAGAGGGATCACTGAAAAAATGGAAAACATGCTATTTTCAGAATCATGGTACTGAGAGTACCGCCATTCTGGGCTTTTCTGAAAAGGAAAGTGGGTAGGGGAAGCCCCTACCCAAGCTCTGTTTCTAGCCAAACAGGGAGTGCCTTCGGGTGTACGGTGGTGGTGCTCCAGTGGTGCTGCATGAGTAGGGGGGAGAGCCAGGTCTAGGGGAAGCCTAGAACCGAACCAAGGGTGAGGAGAGGTTTTGTAGCAGGGGTTTTGACCTTGGAAATTCTGTCAACCTTTTACAGTTGATGGCATTGGGTTTTATAGAGGAGAAGACTAGGGACCTAGGTGGGATTTGGAAGAAGTCCGACTACTCATCCTCATCCCGCGAAGAAGAGGAAGCTCTGGTGTGTGGCCCACGACCCCGTGTGCCCCGCCTCATAACTAAAGTCCTAAGATCCATAGCACCACATGAGTCTCTGGTGTGTAGCCCACTTCGAAAGTGAACGTTTCTGACGTTTCGGAATTGTCAATTTCTCCCTTATTTATTAATTGTACTACGTTAAAGGCAAATTAGCTATGAAAGTGCTAAGCATTAAGCACGAAAGAGTTCGGGGTTCTACATCCTCCCCCCCTTACAAAAATTTCATCCTCGAAATTTAGACAATACATGCATTACAAAATCAAACAAAAGTACATGTTACATTACAAAACTCATTCAAACAATTCCGGGTACTTCGCTTTGACTTCGGCTTCACCCTCCCATGTAGCCTCTTCTCGAGCATGATGTTGCCATTGCACGAGAACCAATGGAATAGACTTGTTGCGAAGAACTTGATCTCTCCGATCCAAGATACGAACCGGCTTCTCAACCAAAGTGAGATCTTCTCAGATTTCCAACGGTTCCAACTCTAGTACATGCGAAGGGTCTGCAATGTACTTCCGAAGTATAGACACATGGAAAACGTTGTGAACCGCGGCCATATGAGGTGGAAGAGCTACCCTGTAAGCAACTTCACCAACTCACGTGATGATCTCGAACGAGCCAACATATCGAGGACTAAGCTTCTCTGGCCTACCAAATCTCATAACTCCTTTGCTAGGAGATACCTTCACAAAGACTTGATCCCCAACCTGGAATTCCAAGTCCCTGCGGTATGTGTCCGCATAGCTCTTTTGACGATCTTGAGCGGCTTTCAACCGATCCCGGATGATCTTGACTATACTCGTAATTTTCTCGATCAACTCCGAACCTACCACTTTTCTTTCTCCTACCTCATCCCAGTAGAGAGGAGACCTGCAGCTTCGCCCATACAAGGCCTCAAATGGAGCCATTTGGATGCTCGCCTGGTAGCTGTTATCGTAGGGGAATTCAACTAAAGGCAAGTGTTCTTCCCAACTGCCCTTGAAATCTAGCATACAAGCTCGAAGCATGTCTTCGATGATTTAGTTCACTCTCTCGGTTTGTCCATCCATCTGTGGATGAAAGGCGGTGCTAAAATCAAGTCGGGAACCCATGGCTTCCTGAAAACTCTTCCAGAATCTTGAAGTGAATCTTGGATCCCGATCTGACACAATACTGACTGGCACCCCGAGTAGCCTAACCACTTCCTTGATGTACAGAGCGGCCAACTGGCTAGAATTGAACGTGGTCCGGTAAGGTAAGAAATGCGTGGACTTTGTCAAACGGTCCACCACCACCCATATCGCATCTAAGTTCCTTGCCGTTTTTGGCAACCCAACAATGAAGTCCATGGATATGTGTTCCCACTTCCACTCGGGAATAGGGAGAGACTGCAATAGACCGGCGGGTCTCAAGTGCTCTGCCTTCACCTGTTGGCACACCAAGCACCATGCTACATACTCCGCAACATCCCTCTTCATATTTCGCCACCAAAAGTGATTCTTGAGGTTCCGGTACATCTTCGTACCCCCAGGATGCACTGTGTACTTCGAATGGTGTGCTTCATCCATAATCTCCCTCCGAAGATCTGCATTGTTTGGGACACATAGCCTTCCCTTGAATGTAATAGCACCCGGCTAGTGAGAGAGAAGTCTTCACTACCCTTGGTAACTTCCTTGTCCCGAAAAGCCAACAAGTCAGCATCCGTGGCTTGATACTCTTGGATCAAATCTATAATGTACGGCCGGACCGTGACATTTTCCAAAATAGGACTACTGACAGAATCATTCACACTGATGTCCAGATTTGCCAAATCTTCCAATAATCTCCATTCTCGCACTAACATATGGGCCAACAACCCCGAGGTCTTCTACTCAAAGTGTCAGCCACTACGTTCGCATTGCCTGGGTGAAATTGGATGGTGCAGTCATAGTCTTTCAAAAATTCCATCCAACGTCATTGTCTTAGATTCAATTCCTTTTGGGAAAAGAGATACTTGAGGCTCTTGTGATCCGTGAACACATAGAATTCTACCCCGTAAAGGTAATGACGCCAAATCTTGAGTGCAAACATGACTGCAGCAAGTTCCAAGTCGTGTGTGGGGTAATTCTTTTCATGCTCTTTCAATTGCCTTGATGCATAGGCAATGACCTTCTTGTGCTGCATAAGAACGCACGCAAGTCCAACGTGTGAGGCATCACTATACACCTCATACCCCCCATGTCCAGATGGCACAGTAAGGATGGGGACCGTAGTAAGCCTCTTCTTCAGTTCCGTGAAACTGATCTTGCACTTATCGCTCCATACGAACTTTGCATTTTTCCTTGTCAGGTAAGTGAGCGGTGCTGCAAGGCTAGAAAAACCCTCTACAAATCTCCTGTAGTAGCCTGCCAACCCAAGGAAACTTCGTATCTTTGTAACACTCTTGGGCCTTGCCCAACTCATAACTGCCTTTATCTTCTTCGGATCTACCGAGATGCCTTCTGCAGATACCACGTGGCCAAGGAATGCCACTTCCTCCAACCAAAACTCACACTTGCTTAATTTAGCATACAACTTGTGCTCTCTCAGCATTTCCAAAGCAAGACGAAGGTCTCGTAAGTGATCTTCCCATGTCTGAGAATACACCAAGATATCGTCGACAAACACGATCACGCATCGATCCAGGTATGGCCAGAACACCCGGTTCATTAAATCCATAAAGGCTGCCAGTGCATTTGTGACACCAAAAGGCATCACCAAGAACTTGTAGTGTCTGTATCGAATCTAAAAAGCAGTTTTGGGCACATCCTCGGCCCCTATCTTAGAGAAAAATTTTACTCCCTTCAACTGATCGAACAAGTCATCAATCCTAGGCAATGGGTACCTATTCTTTATAGTGACTTTGTTCAACTGTTGGTAATCGATGCACATCCGCATTGAGCCATCCTTCTTCTTAATAAATAACACCGGGGTACCCCACGATGAGACACTTGGTCGAATGAAACCAAGGTCTTGCAATTCCTCCAACTGAGTCTTCAACTCCTTGAGTTCAATAGGGGTCATTCTATAAGGAGCCTTGAAAATAGGAGTTATGCGGTGCAAGCTCAATCAAAAACTCAATCTCCCTGTCTAGAGGCAATCCTGGCAACTCCTCTGGAAATACATCCAGGAATTCACTCACGACCGGGATAGTCGAAGAGTCCTTTGCCTCGAGGTTCGCTAGGCTCAATGCCGTAAAACGGGCAATATCTCTACTTCTCAACCCCCGAAAATGAAATGGCTTTCCTTCCACTGGCTTGAAGAGTACCATCTTCTCGAAGCAAGCTACCTGCCCATGATGAGCGGCTAGCCAATCCATCCCCAATATAACGTCAAAGTCCTGGAATCCAAGGACAATGAGATCAGCTGCCAATTCATGGCTTCCCACTTGGATTGTACTGCCTCTGAAAATGCTATCAGCTACCACTGTTTTGCCGAGAGGAGTCGAAATGAATAACTCTGGTTCCAACTGACTAGGTTCCATAGAAAAGCCTTGGGAAAAACTCTGCGAGACAAATGAGTGAGTAGACCCGGTATCAATCAACACTCTAGCCAAACATTCATTGACTAATAGGGTTCCTGAAATTTTAACTAGCTCAGTCAATCCATGCATCAACATCATATATATAGGTAGATAGATATGTATAGCACGCCACATACCTACACAAGGAATAAGGCATAACATGAAATCGCGGTTAAAAGAATAACTCTAAACGTGTACCTTGCACTACATCATCAGATGCAAGTGCATCACCCTCTGTCAAGGCAAAGACTCACCCCTGGTTCTCCTGGCGAGGTGGAGGTGTATACCGGGTAGGTTGAGATGACGCCTGGTGTGATCCTGCTGGGCATGCTGGAGGCTTAATCCCCTGAGACTGGCCAAGCAAATGCCGACTCGGGCAATCCCTGATCACATGGCCTTGGCGACCATAATGAAAACATCCACCCGATGCCCTTCGGTAATCTCCTATGGGTGCCTTCGGTCGCACGAAGTGCAGACCTCATGTGTATAGGTCGGAGGGGCTGGAGGTGTGGCGTACCTCGCCACCTGAGGTGCAACTGGCCGTGGAGCTGGAAAAGCCTGAGGACGTGGTGCCTGAGGCACGTACGACCATGGAACTGGAGGCACATAAGATGGCCTCATAGGTGGTGCTGGCCACGCATACTGATAAGGGCCGGTACGAGCCCGCCTCTCTGGAGGTGCTGAACTACTAGGTTGGCCTCTCGCCAACTCCCTCTTCTTGGACACCGCCTTCGAATTTGCCTCGATCAATAAGGTCTTGTCTACTACTTCCGGATAAGTAACATGCCTGAAAGCTGATACTTTCTCCATAATGAAATCCTTGAGCCCTTTCTCAAATCTCCTCGCCTTCCTTGCCTCAGTAGCAACCATGTGAGGTGCAAATCTAGAGAGCTCCGAGAACTTAGCCTCATAAGCAGCCACAGTCATCGAACCTTGCTCTAGGTTGATGAACTCTCTTTCTTTCTTTTCCCGTGCTCCAACAGGAAAGTACTTCTTATAAAAAGTATCCTTGAACTTCTCCCAAGTCCAAGGTTGACCTTGTATGGTCAAATCTCGAGTCCTCAAGGCGGACAATCACCAATGGTGTGCCTCACCCTCAAGCATGAAAACTGCTCATGCTACTCTATCCTCCTCTGAAGGCGAGAGGACCGCAAATGTCGCGACTCAAAACCCACCCTACGAGTTAGAGTGAACTTTGGACGACTAATCATGGCTTACATGACTTGCTTGACAAACCAACCTGCAAAAACCCACAGAGCATATACAATAGAGGATGACAGCGGAAACATAACTATAAAACACAGCGGAAGTCTAACAAACCTCTAAGTATATACACATGGTCCAAGTTTTAATACAAAGAAATCAAAACAAAGAAAGTGCGGACATGCCCGCCAAAATACATGGATATAATCACTCATGCTCACCCACAGCTAATCCACTCAGAATCTAACACCACCTACTAATAACCCTCTACGGGAGGTTCCTCCAAAGGCTCCTCGACGTACTCCTCTTCCACCCATGGACCAGGAGCACAAACATCAAATGGAGCAGCAGCTCCCTCAGAACCTGCCGACATAAGAAGTACGGCTGAGCATGGAATACTCAGCGGGTACCAAATACTAACCAATAGTCATAGCATAAAAATGGCAATACATAAATCAGGAGCAATTCATATATGTTAGAGGGAACAATTTATATCATACAAGGAAGTAAAGCAATTTATAATCATGCTTGTATTTCGTAGAAAGCCGATAAAACCTCTTGAAAACATCGTGCACTTGACTTGGCTTGAAATATCTTTTCGTACTTGAAAGCTTGTCGTGTTTGTCTTGCTTGATCTTGTCGAGCGTGTCGTACGTGTCATGTCATGCATGTCATGCGTGCTTGCTTGTTATCATGTAACTTGTGAGATACACTTGTGAGATATCCTTGTGAGATGCGCTTGAGAGATGCCTTGAGAGGGAAGGGAGACCCTTCTTTATGCAATGCACTTGAGAGGGAAGGGAGACCCTTCTTCATGATATGTATGTACTTGTGAGGGAAGGGAGGCCCTTCTTCATGATATGCACTTGTGAGTGAGGGGAGACCCCTCGTGGAATGTTGGTTCTTGTTTTCTTGTGAAAAGCGAGGTAAAACATATCGTAGGATATGTCCCACCTCTAACCATGTTCTTGAAAACCTCGATAAATCATGTCATGCATGCCGTGCTCATGGGAATCGTGTACATACTTGCATTGGAAATTAAATATGACATTTGGGTAATTCACAACACATATAACATCAATGATTGAGCAATGTAATATTCACATCATTTAGGGAAAGCAAGAAAACACACTATCATAGGCCCTAGCAATATCCATAATTTATTAGGCATGCATTTCCTAATTTACAACTCACTTTATTCACCTTGGCATTTCATCAAACATGGTGCATTCATTATTTATTAACCCTACAACATGCTTTTCTAGGTGGGTTATGCTCACATCATACGTGTTTGTTCATTATGGATACAATGCCCTCCCCATTTCATTCATCACATCATTTCACACGGCATCCAATCGCCTATTCCATCTCCATTCACCACGTTCACACTTCCAAACTCATAGCACATGTACAAATGAAAGAAACAAAGAGAAATAAAGGAAAAGAGGAGCTATAACTAGGAGGGTAGCAAGAAGTACCGACCTTGAAGAAATGAGGAAGAAACCCCTTCCAAAAACGACCGTGAGGTGCTGCCCTAGCTTGGGGAACGCTCTCCACGGGTGCTTGAGCCGTGATCTTGGAGAAAAGCCGTACTTGAAGTGATCTAGGGTCTCAAAACCCCTTTGATTCTTCTCCAAAAGCAAAACCCTAGCTTAGGAAACCCTTTCTCCTCTCTTCTAATCCCCCAAATCTTCTAAGTGTTGAGAATGAGCCCTAAAGGCTCGGGTTAAACTCTTAAGGTAAGAGTGAACCGACCAAAAGACCATAATACCCTTACTGAAATTTCTGCAAAACGCTAGTACCGAGCGATCGGTGTTAATGACCGATCGATCGGTTGCCTACCGAGGATCGGTGTGTTGACCGAGCTCTCGACCAAAAATCAACTCTCTGGAAAATTTCCCCATACAAAAATCTTGACCAGTCGATAGCTACCGATCGATCGGTTTTGAACCGATCGATCGCTCTATGGACCGAGCGATCGGTTGCCTGCAGGTCCAGACTGTTTTGGCCATATCTTTTGACTCGCTCGTCGGATTTTGACGATTCAACTTGCGTTGGGTTCGTACTTTGAAAAGGAACATTTCTGACATTTCAGAATTTTCAATTTCTTCTTTATTTATTAATTATACCTCTTTAAAGGCAAAATGGTAACGAAAGTGTCATGCATTAAATGTGAAAAGGTCCGGGGCTCTACAGCAAAGATCTTCTCCAACTGGACGATCTAAGCCTCCGCGGTAAGAGGGTCCACACTCCCATGAAATAATGGAGGCCTCAGTCTCCTGAATGCCTAAACCCCAGCTGTACGATATACTGGAGCTGCGGGCAGTGGAGTAGGTGCCACCGACGATGGTATAGCCTGCCGAGTCGCCAGTATGGCGAGTGTCTCAGCAATAGAACCTAAGACTTGAGAGAGGTCCGACTGCTCATCCTCATCCCGCGAAGAAGAGGAAGCTCTAGTGTGTGGCCCAAGACCCCGTGTGCCCCGCCTCATGACTAAAGTCCTGAGAACAATAGCACAACATGAGTCTCACTTGAAACCACAATTTATGTCGCGACCCAAAACCCACCCTATGAGTTAGAGTGAACTTTGGACGACTAATCATGGCTTACATGACTTGCTTGACAAACCAACCTGCAAAAACCCACAGAGCATATACAATAGAGGATGACAGTGGAAACATAACTATAAAACACAGCGGAAGTCTAACAACCTCTAAGTATATACACATGGTCCAAGTTTAATACAAAGAAATCAAAACAAGGAAACTGCGGACATGCCCGCCAAAATACATGGATATAATCACTCATGCTCACCCACAGCCAATCCACTCAGAATCTAACACCACCTACTGATAACCCTCTACGGGAGGTTCCTCCAAAGGCTCCTCGACGTACTCCTCTTCCACCCATGGACCAGGAGCACAAACATCAAATGGAGCAACAGCTCCCTCAGAACCTGCCGACATAAGAAGTACGGCTGAGCATGGAATACTCAGCGGGTACCAAATACTAACCAATAGTCATAGCATAAAAATGGCAATACATAAATCAGGAGCAAATCATATATGTTAGACGGAAACAATTCATATCATACAAGGAAGTAAAGCAATTTATAATCATGCTTGTATTTTGTAGAAAGCCGATAAAACCTCTTGAAAACATCATGCACTTGACTTAGCTTGAAATATCTTTTCGTACTTGAAAGCTTGTCGTGTTTGTCTTACTTGATCTTGTCGAGCGTGTCGTACGTGTCATGTCATGCATGTCATGCGTGCTTGCTTGTGATCATGTAACTTGTGAGATACACTTGTGAGATATCCTTGTGAGATGCGCTTGAGAGATGCCTTGAGAGGGAAGGGAGACCCTTCTTTATGCAATGCACTTGCGAGGGAAGGGAGACCCTTCTTCATGATATGTATGTACTTGCGAGGGAAGGGAGGCCCTTCTTCATGATATGCACTTGTGAGTGAGGGGAGACCCCTCATGGAATGTTGGTTCTTTTTTTCTTGTGAAAAGCGAGGTAAAACATATCGTAGGATATGTCCCACCTCTAACCATGTTCTTGGAAACCTTGATAAATCATGTCATGCATGCCGTGCTCATGGGAACCGTGTACATACTTGCATTAAAATTTAAATATGACATTTGGGTAATTTCACGACACATATAACATCAATGATTGAGCAATGTAATATTCATATCATTTAGGGAAAGCAAGAAAACACACTATCATAGGCCCTAGCAATATTCATAATTTATTAGGCATGCATTTCCTAATTTACAACTCATTTTATTCACCTTGGCATTTCATCAAACATGGTGTGTTCATTATTTATTATTCATTTAAACCTAAATCATGCTTTTCTAGGTGAGTTTACTCACATCATAAAGGTGTGTTTATTATGGATACAATGCCCTCCCCGTTTTAATCATCACAACACAACCCTTGGCATCCAATCGCCCATTCCATCTCCATTCACCATTCACCACCATCCATCTCATAGCACATGTGTAAATGAAATAAAATCAAAAGAAATAAAGGGAAAAGAGGAACTATAACTAGGAGGGTAGTAAGAAGTACCGACGTTGAAGAAATGAGGAAGAAACCCCTTCCAAAAACGACCGTGAGGTGCTGCCCTAGCTTGGGGAACGCTCTCCACGAGTGCTTGAGCCGTGATCTTGGAGAAAAACCGGACTTGAAGTGATCTAGGGTCTCAAAACCCCTTTGATTCTTCTCCAAAAGCAAAACCCTAGCTTAGGAAACCCTTTCTCCTCTCTTCTAATTCCCCAAATCCTCTAAGTGTTGAGAATGAGCCCTAAAGGCTCGGGTTAAACTCTTAAGGTAAGAGTGAACCGACCAAAAGACCATAGTACCCTTACTGAAATTTCTACAAAAACACGAGTGCCGAACACGTTGAGCTGTGAATAGTGCCAAACACGTTGTGCTGTGAATAGTGCTGTGAATGGTGCCAAACACGTTGTGCTGTGAATAGTGCCGAACACGTTGTGCTGTGAATAGTGCCAAACACGTTGTGCTGTGAATAGTGCCGAACACGTTGTGCTGTGAATAGTGTC
The DNA here is from genome assembly GCA_015143295.1 of Tetracentron sinense. Taxonomy (NCBI): domain Eukaryota; kingdom Viridiplantae; phylum Streptophyta; class Magnoliopsida; order Trochodendrales; family Trochodendraceae; genus Tetracentron; species Tetracentron sinense. The sequence goes on along the minus strand of CM026555.1, from coordinate 15,318,149 downwards.
AAACACGTTGTGCTGTGAATAGTGCCGAACACGTTGTGCTGTGAATAGTGCCGAACACGTTGTGCTGTGAATAGTGCCAAACACGTTGTGCTGTGAATAGTGCCGAACACGTTGTCACGTTGTGTTGTGCATAGTGCTGAGCTCGTTGTCCGTTGTCTTATGTACAACGTGCCCGTCGTGAGCTGTACAACGTACACGTTGTTTGCTGTACAACGTACCCGTTGTCTGTTGCACAACGGATGCACAACGTGTACGTTATCAGAGCTAGAGCTACGTTATCAGAGTGCGTTGTCTGTGCCTTATCAGAGCACGTTGTCAGAGCTACGCCCTTAGTGCCTTCCGAGCTACGTCCTTAGTGCCTTCCGAGCTACGTCCTTAGTGCATAACCGAGCGATCGATTGCCTGCAGGTCCAGACTGTTTTGGCCATATCTTTTGACTCGTTCGTCCGATTTTGACGATTCAACTTGCGTTGGGTTCGTACTTTGAAAAGGAACATTTCTGACATTTCAGAATTTCTAATTTCTTCCTTATTTATTAATTATACCTCTTTAAATGTAAAATGGCAACGAAAGTGTCATGCATTAAATGTGAAAAGGTCCGGGGCTCTACAATTTATCACAGTTCCATTTCACAATAATTCAATTTGTATTAGTTGTATAATATTAATATACATCGCATCAAACCCATCGGTGTATTTATAATATTATACCTTGTTGTTCTAGCGTTCCTAAGACTCGTACTTGGTTGAAGCAACCATTTTGACTAAGACTAAAGTTTAGTCTTACACTTAGAACATGACTCGCTTCCGACTTACTTCCTTCCTAACTTGTTTCCTAACATATGCTCTTGTCAAGCTGTGGTATTAGATTCTAAGTGACCCTAGAGACCTAAAGCCTAAGCTTTGATACCACTTCTGTCGCGACCCAAAACCCGCCCTAGGAGTTAGAGTGAATCTTAGACGACTCATCGTGACTTGCATGACTTGCTTGACCAAAATAACATGCAAAAGACTTGGAGCATATACAATAGAGGACATAATAGCGGAAACATACTCTAACATAGCACAGCGGAAGACTTAACCAAACCTCTATGTTTATATATATATGTGATCCAAGTTTATACAAAAAGATACACAAAAGAAAGTGCGGACAGGCCCGCCAAAATACATGCATATATCTCTCTCAACTCACCCACAGCTATTCACTCAGAATCTACCACCTCTAGTAATAACCCTCTACCGGAGGTTCCTCCACAGGTTCCTCGACATACTCCTCCACCTAAGGGCTCGGATCACAGATATCAAAAGGAGCAGCCGCTCCGCTATCACCTACCGACATAAAAAGTACGGCTGAGCATGGAATACTCAGCGTGTACCAAATACTAACCAATAGTCATAGCATAACCATAGCAATATATAAAGTAGAGAACAATTTATATTATAACGCAGGAAACAATTCATATAATAACAAGGAAGTAAAGCAATTTATATTCATGCTTGCATCACAGAAAAGCCGTAAAACCTCTTGAAATAGTCGTGCACTTGACTTAACTTAAAATACTCGTTGCGTGCTTAAAAACTTGTCATGTTTGTCTTGCTTGGTCTTATCGAGCGTGTCATGTCATGCGTGTCATGCGTGCTTGCTTGTGAGATGCACTTGTGAAATGTGCTTGTGAGATATACTTGTGAGATACACTTGAGAGGGAAGGGAGACCCTTCTTTCATGATATGCCTTGAGAGGGAAGGGAGACCCTTCTCTATGATATGCTTGTAGGATATGTCCCACCTCTAATTCTCGTTCTTGAAAAACCTCGGTAAAATCATGTCATGCATGCCGTGCTTGTGGAATTGTGTGCATACTTGCATTTGAATTTAAATATGACAATTGGGTAATTCACAATACATATAACATCAATAATTTGAACAAGTCAATATTCATGCAATTTAGAGAAAATAAGAAAGCACACTATCATAGGCCCTAGCAATTTTCATAATTAATTAAGCATGCATTTCTTAATTTATAACTCATTTTATTCACCTTGGCATTTCATCAAACATGGGTTGTGTTCATTATTTATTTATTAAACCTACATCATGCTTTTCTAGGTGGGTTGATGCTCACATCACACATGTATGTTCATTATGGATACAATGCCCTCCCCATTTCATTCATCACAACCATACACACGGCATCCAATCGCCCATTCACATCCACCAACTATCCGTTCATCCCATTATGTTCATACATTAGGGAAACTATAGAGAAGAAGAAAAGAAAAGAGGTATGAACTAGGAGGGTAGCAAAAGGTACCGACCTTGTATAGAGGAAGAAATCCCTTGCAAAAACGTGCGTGAGTCACTGCCCTAGCTTGGGAAAAGTACTCCTCACGAGCTTGAGTCGAGAACTTGAAGAAGAACAAGCTTGAGGATGATCTAGGGTTCTTAAAACCCTTTGATTTCTCCCCAAAAACAAACCCTAGGTTAGAAATCTCCTTCTCCTTTCTCTCCATCTCTCAAGGTCTGTACTTTGGGTTTATGAACCCTCAAATGCTCGGGCAAAGCCTTTAATTCATGAGTGAAACGTCCAAAAGATGAAAACACCCTTACTGAAATTTCTGCAAAACGCGGGGGACCAAGCGATCGGTGGTTATGACCAATCGATCGGTTGCCTACCGAGCGATCGGTGTTCTTGACCGAGCGATCGGTCAAAAACATACTCTCTGAAAAATTTTCCCATACAAAAAAGTTAACCAGTCGATAGCTACCGATCGATCGGTTGTGGACCGATCGATCGCTATTGTGGACTGAGCGATCGGTGCTCTGTAGCTCCAAACTGTTTTGGCCATATCTTTTGACTCGTTGGTCGGACTTTGACGATTCAACTTGCGTTGAATTCGTACTTCAAAAATAAACGTTTCTGACGTTTTGAAATTTTTAATTTCTCCCTTATTTATTAATTGTACTACGTTAAAGGAAAATTAGCTACGAAAGTGCTAAGCATTAAGCACGAAAAATTCCGGGGTTCTACATTCGCCTTCCCCACAATATCCTTCCAGGTCTCCACCTGAAACATAGAAACCCAGTCTTGGATAACAGACCGTAACCCATCCTCAAACTTTCTAACTCGCATACTCTCAGTAGCGATTAGATGTGGAGCAAATCTTGACAATCCGACAAACTTCGTCTCGTACTCGGCTACACTCGCCTCTCCCTGCTCGAGGAGACAAACTCTCTCACCTTCTGCTCTCTAACAAATCTGGGGAAATATTGCTCATAGAATACATCTAAGAACTCACCCCATGTCCAGGGTAACCTTGCCTTTGCAACATCCCTCTACTTCTGGCCAGCTCTCCACCAATGCTCGGCTTCACCCTCCATCATGAAGGAAGCCCACTCGATTCGCTACTCATCTATACAATAGAGGGCCTTGAAGATCTTCTCCAGCTGCATAATCCATGTCTCTGAAACCAGGGGATCCAGACTCCCATAAAAAGTAGGAGGCCACAGTCTCGAAAAAGCCTCTAGTCCTGAGTTATGATGCACCAGAGGAGGTGCAGGAGTAGCAGCAGCAACAGTAAGCCTAGCTACCAATATAGCTAAGGTCTCTGCGATCGAACTAAAGGCCTGAGAAAATTCGGGCTGCTCACCACCCATAGGAACATCTCCTCCATTTCCTCGGGTCTGATAACCTCTACTCAAATGTTCTGCCTCATGACAACAATCCTGGGGACAATAGCGAACGTCAAGCTCTTGAATACTGTAGCTCAATAAGTACTTAGTGCATTATATAAGCATTGTATACATCGAAGTATACACATAAAGCATAAGCTTACTACAGAGTCCTAGCGAAGCTACATTCTCACGGTCTCGTATTTCGAAGTTCATCTGAGTTCTAAGTTCAACTCAAAGAGCACCATAGCCCTAGGGATGCTACCTTGAATAACAATATCAGTCCGAGGGATTCTAATTCCTAAGCTTTGATATTAAGTCCATCGTCAGACATATCCTCAAATTAATAATGGGTTCAATCTAGATCTACACCTCAATCCTGATGATCAAATGTATGGGCTCTGATACCAAGTCTGTCGCGACCCAAAATACCCCCTAGGAGTTAGGGATACTTGGCTCGGACTGCCGTATCATACCATCCTGTATGATACATAAGGCACATATACTTACCCTCCTATCAGAGTACACAAGTTGTGAAACATAGCGGAAGCGATTCATATTAAAAGTACTCCTATAATTCAGTCCAAGTCTGGACCAACAGAACATCTACAAAATAAGGAGTGGACAAGTCCCACTCTCAACATACGTAAAATCACAAAATATAAGTAGCATCTCTCTCATCCTCTCAACAGAAATCAAAGTCAAGCCGCTTATCCAGTGATCCATCATCCTGATAGTGGTCCATAGAGGGCTTCGGATCATAGTAGTCTTCCTCTATCCAAGGCTCTGTGCCACAGACATCAAATGGAACACGTGCACCTGCCGAAGTCAATAGTCGACTGAGCATGGAATACTCAGTGATATACAAACTACTAACTAACAGAGAATAATATCATAAACATGCATAAGCTAAGAGAATAACATTCGTGAAATAGTTACCAAATCCTTTTCCTAATAGTATTCATGTGAAATCAAAACCGGTAAATCTTGTCCTGTGATAATCATATTCTTGTGAGTTCTTGTGAATTCTTGCGAAAGTTAGGATTCCTTGTGAGCATGCGAGGATCTGAGTATGCATGATTTCTTGTTGTCGCGACCTAAAACCCACCCTAGGAGTTAGAGTGAATCTTGGACGACCTATCATGACTCACATGACTTGCTTGCCAAACCAACCTGCAACACATCTAGAGCATACACAATAGAGGACAATAATAGCGGAAACATAACTACAAAGCACAGCGGAAGTCTAGACAAAAACCTCTATGTGTATATATACATGATCCAAGTTTTATACAAAAAGGGATAACATAAAAGAAGGTGCGGATATGCCCGCCAAAATACATCAATCCGATCTCTCAAGCTCACTCCCACAGTGAATCACTCAGAATCTATCACCTAGTAGTAGCCCCTCGACCTGAGGTTCCTCAACGTACTCCTCTTCTACCCAAGGGCCAGGAACACAGATATCAAAAAGAGCAGCCGCTCCACTATCACCTGCCGACATGAGAAGTACGACTGAGCATGGAATACTCAGCAGGTACCAAATACTAACCAACAGTCATAGCATAACAATAGCAATATATAAAGCAAGAAGCAATTCATATGATAATAGGAAGGTAAAGCAGTTTATATTCATGCTTGCATCACATAAAAGCCGATAAAACCCTTCAAATCATCGTGCACTTGACGTAACTTAAAATACTCGTTTCGTGCTTGAAAATTTATCATGTCTGTCTTGATTGAGCTTGTCTAGCGTGTCATGCCATGCGTGTCATGCGTGCTTGCTTGGAATTTAACATGCTCATGTACTTGTGAGATGCACTAATGAGATGCACTTGAGAGGGAAGGGAGGCCCTTCAAGGGAAGGGGGGCCCTTCTTTAATGAGATGTACTTGTGAGTGAGGGGAGACCCCTCATGGAAGGGAGGGAAGTGTAAACTCCCTCCTATGCGATGCTTGTTCTTGTCCTCTTGTCAAAAGTGAGGTAAAATATATCGTAAGATATGTCCCACCTCTATCATCCTTATTCTTGAAAATCATCGGTAAACCATGTCATGCATGCTGTGCTCCTGAAATCGTGTACATGCTTTCACTTGAAATTGAATATGACATTTGGGATTTCAACAATACATAGAACATCACAAATTTGAACGAGTAAATAATAATGCCATTTAGAGAAAGCAATTTATCACACTATCATAAACCTTAGCAATTTCCATAAGCTGTTAAGCATGCATTTCTTGGTTTATAATTCATTTTTCTTCACATTGGCATTTCATCAAACATGTGGTGTGTACATTATTTATTAAAGCCCACATCAAATTTTTCTAGGTGGGTTTATATTCACAACATACATGTATATTTATTATTTGTACGATACCCTTCCCATTTCATCCATCACAACACATCCACACGGCATCCATCGCCCAATATTCACATCCACAACACCATCCATCTCCTATTATGTTCATACTTTAGAGAAAACAATAAAGAATGGAAGAAAAGAAAGAAAATGAACTAGGAGGGTAGCAAAAGGTACCGACCTTGAAGAAGCGAGGAAAAACCTCCAACACATGCGTGGAGTCGCTGCCCTAGCTTGGAGAACGAGCTCCTCACGAGTTTGAACCGAGAACTTGAGGAAATCTAAGCTTGAGGTGATCTAGGGTCTTCAAACCCTTTGATTTCTTCTCAAATGCAAACCCTTGGTTTAGAGTCCCCTTTCTCGTCTCTCCTTATCTCTCAAATGTCTTACTTAGAGTTTATGAACCCCCAAATGCTCGGGTAGACCCTTTAAGGTAAGGGTTATACGCCCTAAAGATGAAAAAGCCCTTATTGAAATTTCTGCAAAACGCGATATACCGATCGATCGGTGGTAAATACCGAGCGATCAGTCGCTTACCGAGTGATCAGTGTTCTTGACCGAGCTCTCAGTCAAAAACATGCTCTCTGGAAAATTTCCCCATATAAAAAATTTGACCAGTTGATAGCTACCGATCAACCGGTTGTGGACCGATCGATCGCTGCAATGGACCGAGCGATCGGTGCTCTGCAAACTTCTACACTGAGTCTATTTTCCATCCAATCCCCTACTTGGACCTATTCTACTTCTATTCTAACATCTTCTAAACTTGACTAGGACACTTTTTAGGCTTATAGACATTACTAAATAATTTATTTAATTAATTATAGCGTTCTTGAAACTATTTTCAAAAGTTTCCAATTCTTATTTCATGAAATCGGATATCACAAGGCATCATGTCTTGACACACATCCCAAGGCATATACAAAAAGTTTTGAGGTTCGACATCCTCCCCCCTTATAAAAATTTCATCCTCAAAATATGGACGATACATGCATTACAGATCAAAACAAAATTACATGGTACATACAAAACTCATTCAAACAACTCCGGTTATTTTGCTTTGACCTCGGCCTCACATTCCCATGTGGCTTCTTCTCGAGCATGATGTTGTCATTGCACGAGAACCAACGGAACAGTTTTGTTGCGAAGGACTTGATCTCTTCGATCCCATATCTGAACCGGCTTCTCAACCAAAGTGAGATCCTCTCGGATTTCCAACGGTTCTAAGTCTATGACATGCGAAAGGTCCGCAATGTACTTCCGAAGCATAGACACGTGGAAAACGTTGTGAACCGCAGCCATGTGAGGTGGAAGAGATACCCTGTAAGCAACTTCACCGACTCGCGTGATAATCTCAAATGGGCCAACATATCGAGGACTAAGCTTGCCTCTTTTGCCAAATCTCATAATCCCTTTGCTAGGAGATACTTTCACGAAGACTTGATCCCCAACCTGGAATTCCAAGTCCTTGTAGCGAGTGTCAGCATAACTCTTTTGACGATCTTGAGCGGCCTTCAACCGATCCCGGATGATCTTGACCTTATTCGCCATTTGCTCGATCAACTCCAAACCTAACACTTTTCATTCTCCTACCTCATCCCAGTAGAGAGGAGACCTGCAGCTTTGTCCATACAAGGCCTCAAATGGTGTCATTTGGATGCTCGCCTGGTAGCTGTTATTATAGGCAAATTCTACCAAAGGCAAGTGCTCTTCCCAACTGCCCTTGAAATCCAACATACATCCCCGAAGCATGTCTTCAATGATTTGGTTCACCCTTTCGGTTTGCCCATCCGTTTGTGGATGAAAAGCGGTGTTGAAATCAAGTCGGGAACCCATAGCTTCCTGAAAGCTCTTCCAGAACCTGGACATGAATCTCGGATCCCGATCTGACACAATACTAACTGGCACCCCATGTAATCGAATGATCTCCTTGATATACAGTGCGGCCAACTGGCTAGAATTGAACGTGGTCCGGTAGGGTAAGAAATGCGCGAACTTCGTTAAACAGTCCATCACAACCCATATTGCATCCGAGTTCCTTGCCGTTTTTGGCAAACCAACAATAAAATCCATGGAGATGTGCTCCCATTTCCACTCAGGAATAGGGAGAGACTGCAATAGACCCACCGGTCTCAAGTGCTCTACCTTCACTGACTGGCACACCAAACATCGTGCCACATATTCCGCAACATCTCTCTTCATATTACGCCACCAAAAGTGACTCTTGAGGTTCTGGTACATCTTTGTACCCCCAGGATGCACTGTGTACTTCGAACGGTGGGCCTCATCCGTAATCTCTCTCTGAAGATCTGCATTGGCTGGGACACAAAGTCTTCCCTTGAATGTAATAGCACCTCGGCTAGTGAGAGAGAAGTCCTTACTACCCTTGGCAACTTTCTTGTCCCGGAAAGCCAACAAGTCAGCATCCGTGGCTTGATACTCTTGGATCAAATCTATAATGTTCGGCCGGACCGTGAAATTTACCAAGACAGGACTGTGGACATAATCATTCACACTGATGTCCAAATTTTCCAAATCTTCCAATAGTTTCCACTCTTGCACCAACATATAGGCCAACAACCCTGGAGGTCTTCTACTCAAAGCGTCGGCCACTACGTTCGCTTTGCCCATGTGATATTGGATGGTGCACTCGTAATCTTTCAAAAATTACATCCAACGCTGTTGCCGCAAATTTAGCTCCTTTTGGAAAAAGAGATACTTGAGGCTCTTGTGATCCGTGAACACATAGAATTCTACCCCGTAAAGGTAATGTCGCCAAATCTTGAGTGAGAACACTACTGCAGCAAGTTCTAAGTCGTGCGTGGGATAATTCTTTTCATGCTCCTTCAATTACCTCGATGCATAGGCAATGACTTTCTTGTGCACCCAAGTCCAACGGTGCGAGGCATCACTGTACACCTCATAACCACTACGTCCGAATGGCACAGTAAGGACGGGGGCTGTGGTAAGCCTCTTCTTCAGTTCCGTGAAACTGATCTCGCACTTATCGCTCCATACGAACTTCACATTTTTCCTTATCAGGTAAGTGAGTGGCGCTACAAGGCTGGAGAAACCCTCAACAAATCTCCGGTAATAGCCTGCCAACCCAAGGAAGCTGCAGATCTCCGTGACACTCTTGGGACTCGCCCAACTCATGACTGCCTCTATCTTCCTCGGATCTACTGAGATGTCTTCCGCAAAAACAACGTGGCCTAGGAATGCCACTTCTTCCAATCAAAATTCACACTTGCTTAGTTTGGCATACAGCTTGTGTTCTCTCAGCATTTCCAAAGCAAGGCGAAGGTCTCACGTGTGATCTTCCCGTGTCTGGGAATATGCCAAGATGTCATTGATAAACATGATCACGCATCGATCCAGGTATGGCCGGAACACCCAGTTCATTAAATCCAAAAAGGCAAGGCGAAGGTCTCGCGTGTGATCTTCCCGTGTCTGGAAATATGCCAAGATGTCATCGATAAACATGATCACGCATCGATCCAGGTATGGCTGGAACACTTGGTTCATTAAATCCATAAAGGCTGTCGGCGCATTCGTCAGACCAAAAGGCATCACCAAGAACTCCTAGTGTCCGTACCGAGTCCGAAAAGCAGTTTTGGGAACATCCTCAGCCTTGATCTTCAACTGGTTGGATCTTCAATGATAGTTCCAATCTTGAGAACTTCCAAGACTTGTTCTTCATCTTTTCTGTATATGCTGGGATGAACTTCAACTTGATCTTCTAGGATGATTTGAAGCTTATTTAGACTTTGATTGCTTTGTGCTTCTTTAATTTAACTTGGATGGCAATTTCATGACTTTTGAGTTGAATGGTTGGCTAATGCTCTTGTATACTATCTTTCATAAACACTTGAAAGTAAACATTAGTAGTACAAAAGTCATTTCATTATTTAAGTTATCATCAAAATTAATAAGAATACATAAGGTTGTAACCTTTAGGATAACAAAGGGTACTCTTGGAATTACAAAAGATTCAATCAACGTTTTGAATAGAGGCATCCTCTTTATATTAGTATGTGATGCACGTGAAAGAGTGGGAAATGGGAGGGAGACTGGGAAGAGGGACCCTAGTGATGGCATTTGAAAAAAATATATAAAGAATATTTTAGGTATAAAACTTGAGGGACATTTTGAATATCCCCCTGGTAAAAATTGTGATGGACACGTTGGTTATAGAAATATGACGTAGGAAAATTTTGAGACTCAAAAATATTTAGGGGCATTTTGGGTATAGCAAAGAAAGAGGGCCTGCAAGGCCTTGGCGAGACGTTCTTCTTTAGAAGCGTTTTGCCAAGAGAGCAATTAGTATGATTATGCCACTAAGGTCACCATGTGTCCCTTTTAACACTCCTTAATTGTGGTTAAGATTCACCCAACCCTAAATTTCACCCACTTATCTTGGTTTTTAGACGAAAAAAAATATGAAAAAAAAAAAATCAATCCTAGGAGTTATTGAATTTTAATCAGAATTTTTAAAAAAATTAATATTTTTTTTCTAAAAACCAAGGATAAGTGGGTGAACTTTAGGGGTGGGTGAATCTTTACCACAATTGGAGTCTGGTTATACCCTTGAGGTAGTCATGTGTCTCTTTTCACACCCCTTAACTATGGTTAAGATTCACCCACCCCTAGGGTTCACCCACCTATCCTTGGTTTTAGAAAAAATATATGAAATAAAATTAACCCTTGGAGTGAGTGAATTTTAATTAGGATTTAAAAAATTAATATTTGTTTTCTAAAAACCAAGAATAAGTGGGTGAACCCTAGGAGTTTCATGTGTCTCTTTTGACACCTCTTAAGTGTGGTTAGCCCGAGATAAATGGGTGAAACCTAAGGACGGGTGAATCTTAATCACAGTTAAGGAGTATATAATGTAGAGAATTTCAAGTCTGAAAAGTCTAATATAAATGAGTACGGGGTAGTAGTATGGAAATTAAGCAAAATATTTAACGAAAATTTTGTCTTATATACATATGATTATGATAGGGGTAATTTAAGGATTTAGAAAAAATTAAGCTAAGGTTTCTAAGAGGAGCATTCTCATTAATAGAGTAATGGATGATAGAAGTCAAAGGATATTTTTGGGATTAATGCAAAAATCAATCAACGTTTTGAATGAACGAATTGTCACGCCCCAACACCTACACACAATACATCTCATATTTGTGCAGATTCCAAGGCGTGAACCTGGAACAAATCCCGAGGTAATAGAATTTAATCTAAATAAATTATCATTAACAGATGCATATCTCTAGCATTAAGTTTAAACTAACAAGAGTAAATAAACGTAAAACTGAATTCATTTAAAATCTCACTGACATGACACTCTACCTCAACTGAGAAGTACTAACTAAAGTTCTTGACCGTTCCCCCTAGGTCCTTCAGGTATGTCGCGCCCCAAAATACCCCCTAGGAGTTAAGGGATACTTTAGGTGTGACTATACATAACCTGGCAAACTATCCTGTAATGAACAAGGCATAATATGATCTAATAGGAATATAATACAGAGTGCGGAAACTACAATATTACGGAAGCACAAACCAACTTTTTCTTTTCTTCTATAAACTTAACAAGTATTCCAAGTTAATACAAAATATGACATGTAAAGGTGGACATGCCCACTTATCAAAATACAAAATACAAAACACAACTCGGTCTCGCTCAATAATCACCCCCCGTGGGGCCAATGGTCTAAGTCTCTCGCCTCAGCCTGAGGCTCAACTACCGAGTCTTCATAAGGTTCTTCCTCGCCGTAGTCCTCCTCAACCCAAGGACCCAGGGCACAAATGTCAAAAGGGACTCGTGTACCTGCCGACATAAAAGTATGGCTGAGCATGGAATACTCAGCGAGTACAAACTCCTAACTAACAATAATAATAACGAGCAAAGTATCATATGCAAGCACTGGAAGATACAATTCATACTCATTTAAAACAACATCATATATAACCATTGATTAATCACAACTCTAATGAAAATCAAACCATGTCTATAAAACATATGAGTCATTTCCATATTTCTTATGAGCCAGAGGTTAGTACCCGCACAACCCTGAGCTACCAACCTCCTTGACAGTACAATACTTCTTAGTCTTTTCTTATGAGCCAGGAGTTAGCACCTACACAATCCTAGGCTACCAACCCCCTTGACAGTTCCAATACCTTACTTATGAGCCAGAGGTTAATCAACCTCCTTGACAATACCGTTCTCTTATGAGCAAGAGGCTAGCACCCTTAACCGGGGCTACCAACCTCCTTGACAATTCTCCATATGCATGTGTGCTCGTGTATAGCTATTTGTGAAAACATGATGACATATACGAAATGAGGAGTAGCATGTAACATTTCAATTCTTATCACAATCATATGAGAATGTAAACAAGCATATATAAATATGTGTCACAATTTGCCATTTTAGGAAAAACTATATGAAACATGCTTTTCGAACATTCATTCAATTCCAAGTATTCTCATTCATGCATTTTACCAAGCAAGTAGTATTTTACATTTTCTTGAGTCCTTTAAACTCATAATTTCTTTCTCAAGCATTTTATCAAGCATCACATGTGCATTTATTATGTGTACAATACCCTCCCACCATTTCCATCATTCAACACATCACAACATGGCATCCCATCGCCTCAATCCCCTCCTCCATCCATACATTCCACCATTTATTCATATTATCTTGTTTATGTTTTAGGGATTTAGCATATATCAACAAAAGAGAGCAATGGGGAAGATACAACACACCATAATCACAAGAAAATTTAGGTTATTACTATAGTAGCTAGGAAGGGTGTCCTAACCTTAAAAGAAGAAGAGAAAAACCTTTAAAATGCCGAGGGAGACGCTGCCCTAGCTTAGAGAACGAGCTCCACACGTGCTTGAGGTTGGGTTTGATGAATCCAAGCCTTTTGGGATGATCCTGGGTGTTTAAACCCTTGATTCTCCCTCTCAAATGGAAATGGCCTCTTGAAACCCTAGGTTCTTCTTCCTCTCCCTCAAATACCTCTAAGTGTAGTGAGTGGGGACCCAAAAACTCGAGCAAGGCTTGTAAAGCCAAAGGATGCTAGCCAAAAGACCCAAAAGCCCTTAATGAAATTTCTGCAAAACGCGATAGACCGATCAATCGGTGATTAATACCGAGCGACCGGTGTTCTTGACCGAGCGATCGGTCAAAAACATGCTCTCTGGAAAAATTCTCCATACAAAAGAGTTAACCAATCGATTGGTTGTGAACCGATCGATCGCTAGTTTAGACCGAGCAATCGGTTGTGGACCGATCGATCCCTAGCGATCGGTGTTTTGTAGGTTTTTGCTGTTTTGGTCATATCTTTTGACTCGTTTGCCGGATTTTGACGATTCAACTTGCGTTGGATTCGTCTTTCGAAAAAGAACATTTCTGGCATTTCAAAATCTTCAATTTCTCCCTTATTTATTAATTAGACTACGAGAAATGCCAATTAGTTACGAAAGTGCTATTAATTACTTACGGAGAAGTCCGGAGTGCTACAAGGTACTTCCTAAAAAATCAATAAATATAACAAGGGTAAGCTTTTTGGCTCAGCAGGAGAATACAACAACATGCAACAATCATGATAAATAAAACAATGAACAACAAATATGAATATGCATCATTTAATTTATCAGTTTACCCAGTTCTTCTATCAATAAGGTTTATACGTAGTTCACCTTATTGACAACAGTATCAATCTTGTATGGGCTTATGCAAGGACCCTTAGGTTTACACGTAGCTCACCTAAGGTAGTCACCCTGAGAGGCACGCAACTTCTTAGTGGAATTACACAGAGCTCTCCCTCGGACTTTAGACCTATAGAGTCTCTTCCTCTCTAGTTGTCATCCCTTGGTCTTATTCTCTTTAATTCATTAACCACACTCTTTATTATGGTGTCTCATACCATCATAATAAAGAGAACATAATATAATGCAAAGCTAAAACAATTACAATTACGTAAGATAATAATTGAACAGATTTCTTTAAACATGTCTTTCTAAATAAAGAGAATATACAATTTATCTAATATGCTCACAGTACAAACCATTCCCAAATAGTTATTTTATTCTCCTTTTCTTTCATTTTATTTCGCCATTCATTATTTAATTTATTTAATTCTTTTTTTTTCATAATTTATTTTATTAATTTGTTTAATTATTTCTCATCATTTTATTTAATTAATTCAATAAAATACAACTCCCAAAACAACCATCGCAAAACACCCAAAACGGCGCCTCCGATTGATTAGTGGTCGTCTGCGATCGATCGGTGTCGGCATTTGGCTGGGAAACACCAGCCTAAACCCCAGATCTCGATTTTTCAACTTTCTAAACTTTTTTTCTCAATTTTCCAACCCTCGAAACCCGTATTAATTTACCCACTACTGTTCTTTTAATTTATAACTTTCATTCTAACATTATTTATGCATTATTCTTCAATGTGCATAGATCTCTATCCTAGATATCGTACAAATATCAATAAATCTATATAAACTCAAGATAAAACTTATAATAGAAAACCCTAACTCTAAAGGAGTATTCACTTGCCTCAAAGGTTCGAATCTCAAACTTTTAATACTTCAATCCTACCCGAACACGCTTGTCTCGAAGGATCAAACCACCACAATGGAGAAAACTCAAATCTCGAAGCCTCGAATCTCGATCTAAGTGCTTGAAAACTCTACCAAAGTGAAGCCCTCTTTTCCTTTCTCTCCCACGTTCTATTCTCCTGAATTTCAATTTAGTAAATTATGAGGATTAGGTTTATCATGTTCTATATATATTAATCCTATTTTCTTATTTACCAAAACGTTATTAGTGGCCCTTGTTTGTTTATAAGTTCTAACTACCACAAACAAAATTATTCTTATTCTCAAATTCATTCTCACTTCTAAATATTTAATTATCTGAGGTTAACAGAAAAAATGAAATTACTATCTTACCCCTATTCAAGGAGATTACTGAAATACCCTTAGAAATAAGAAAAATTATTTGAAGATCATTGCACGAATCCTCTTTATATTAGTAGAAAAAGAAGAAAGATATATAGAGTCCCTCTTTATATTAGTAGAGAAAGAAGAAAGGTATATATAGTCCTTGTTTTGCATAATGAAGATCTGTCCTAATCTTGATCATTGAGATGATAATATACACGAGTCAATAATAATAATAATAATAGTCTAATAACATTTCGTCATTAGTTACGACATGATTTGCGTTGCATTGTATTCGAACCTTCATTTCGTATGTGGTCAAAGTCCAGAGATATGCCTCACCCAAGTCCTCAGCAGAAGTATCCTCTTTTGTTCTGTTATTTTCTAAGGCGTGGCGTACTATCCAAGTTTTCATTCAGAAATCTTCGTTTAATACTCAACATGGAGGGCCTGAGTTTAGAGTGTGTTTGTTACATGATAAAATTTCACCCAAAAAAATACTCAACATGGAGGGTCCTAGTTTAAATTGTGTTAGTTATATGATAACATTTCACCAAAAACCAGAATACTCAACATGGAGGGTCCTAGCATATGTGGTTTCTCATTAATTCTAAGCATGAGTTTAGCTTAGCTACAGTTCCTGTTGTAGCCCAAAGGCTACATTAGGCACGCTATTAGCACACCTTAAATTTTTTTTTAAAAGGTTTTATATTTTAAGAGAAACATAAAAGGAGCAGTGATTAGGAGACCACGTAGGCATTGGGCTATGTAACTGAATTCCGATCCACCTGTCCCTTTTAACGCTTTTTTTAATTATGGTTAAGCTTAACTAAATTAAAATTAACATGTTTTTCAAAAACACGAGTTAAATGGATGAATCCTAAGGATGGATAACCACAGTTAGTGAATGTTAAAAAGAGATATATGAAAACATTTCTCCTTGTAAAATACATAAGTAACACCCATGTACCATATAGGCTAGTATGCCACCCTACAGGTATGACATTGCTTAATCCTTCAATCAGCTGTTTAATACCCAGTTTTAAACGAAGTGAATTATTAACACAGCCATCTCATCATAATTAGATGACAGCCACTTGACGGTGCCCGCACGAAAACAAATGAAAACTCTAAAAGAGCAGATTGACTTAGAGAACCCAGAAGATCTTCTAGAAAATCACTTGGAATCATCTGCGTTATAACCGGACTCCTTGGACTGCGGTTACAACGTGATCAGATCACAGCCAATGACGATTGATTTCGAGGAGACTTTAATTGCACTCACATGTTGTCCCTTTTAATTCTTATTAATTCTAGTTAAGATTCATTAATTCTTAGGATTCAACAATCTAACCTTGAAAAATCTCTTAAGTTTGATCGCGATTGGTTGTGATCCGATCTCAATTACAATATAAAAAGTTTTTTTTAAGTACTCTTTTAACTCTAGTTAATAACTTTATCTTTTAGAATTAATATTTTTTCTAAGAACTAAGGTTAGATGTTTGAATCCAAGAATTAATGACTCTTAATCATATTTAAGAGGTATTAAAAGAGACGTGTTGACTTGTGGGATGTACCCGGATTCTAAGGAGTCCGGTTACAATTGTAGAGAATTCCTAGTCAAACAATTGGCAACTGTTTTTCCGTGTGGATAGTGGACCCTTTTCATGGGTTTGTGTGTTGATCCCACGTGTGATGAGACTCACTTAAATTTAAAAATTTAATAGTCTCCATGATGCATTAGCAAGACTTTTTTTCTTTTTTTTTTTTCGGTAAATGCATTAGCAAGACTTATGGGTATCGGAATGTTAAATTTCTTTAGCTTATTCAAAAATGAAAAGATCTAGTTAATCTTTTAAAATAATGGCAGACATATATACAATTCAGTGCTCTTAATTTTAAATCATAAAAATTATTAGAGATGGGGTGAAATGGCACCCAACCCCAAAAAGAATGCTACCCAAGTTTCTCTCTGCTCTGCTTTCTCTGAGAGAGGAACAGCGTATTAAAACTTCAATAACACAAATGATTGCAAAAACAAGTTTTCTTAATGTATAGAAAGTGCCTCAGAGTGAAACTAGGGCTAGCATTACCCTCTTTCAAAAAGGCTAACATTATGGTCATATTTTCGAGAGCAATAGTTGCTCATGGAGTGAGGAGCGAATTATTGCTTCTCGCCCTCACAAAGCCTTCAACTGTCATGAACTCTAATTAAATTATTCAAACCCTCATGATTAATAGATGAGCGAATCTTAAGGACGAGTGATCTTAACCACAGTAAAAGGGAGTTCATATGAGAGATCACACATGGCAAAAAAAAAGGGCTCTGAATTGCCTCCTTTCACTCCTTGCTTAATGAGGTGAAATATATAGCCTACCCAAATCACCTATCGAGGCATGCTAAGCCCTACTCAGGCAATTTCTATTTTGAGTTAAAAATGAGTCAGTCTATATGGATAGTCCTAAAAATATTCCCCAATATATTCTCTAATCCTGACCATTCATAATCAACCACCAAGGGTTAGGATTTGAGTTGGTTTATTTTATCTTTTCTAATGTCACGTCAGTTTTAATCCTAACCTTTTAATAACTAAGATAAATGGTGAGGATTTGGGCTGTATATGAGAATACACTGTTGGAGTTTCCCTAGACTAATTCTTAAAAAATAGCTGGAGGACATACGTTTGATTTTAGTTGAAAACAAGGACATCTGATTTATGTCTGAGTTTATGGAATATCTAAGAGCAGGACTAGCTGTAGGTATTTCATTTTTTTGGTTCTAATATCATTTACTTAGGATTAGTAGTCAATGATTAGCTTGAGGATTAGAGCTCGTACAACTCATCGCTCGATGAGATTAGATCCTTAGACCTCTCACTTGAAAAGAGGTCACACCCCACCATTAAAACAAGAGGCGGGGAGTGGCTCTTATGGGTATTTCTCAAGAAAGAAAGGAGAGACAAGGGAACCTTTATCTTTATATAATAAACAAAAAAAAAAAAACCTGTACCAAAATAAAAACATTAACAAAATAATAAAATAAGAATTGACGTCCAAAATAAAAAAAGATGGGGGTGAAAATGGGCCTACCACCTACCATCTAGAAGACCTCGACTTTATGAAGATTCATTAAACTCCGCATAGAAAATGAGTCCGTGATGATAATGCAACCACACCATACCTCTGTTCACACCCCCACAATAATAATATCTTTCTCCTCTTCCTTTCTCTCATCTCACTTCAAACCATGTTTCATCTCCCCCAAAATCATCTCCTTTCTCGCGACCGGACTGGACAAATAAACCGGAGTCATGAAACTCGACGATCAGATCGAGACCATGAGAATATTTATGGGGATCATGGAACTCAATTCGGAGCTCTAACTCAAACTGCAGATATGGAAGAAGAAGATGGGTCTGGCGTTTCGTCGCCACCATTGTGGAAGACAAGTCCTGAAACTGAAGCTTCTTCTCCTTTACACCATAGCTACCCTAATCTCTCTCCCAAGTCGCGACTGCAGGAGATTGCCAGAGGAAGGCAGGAGCTGATGGAGATGGTTCATCACATGCCCGAGTCTTCTTACGAGCTCTCTTTGAGAGATATTGTTGAGCAACCAAAGGTGGTAGAAGAGAGAAAAAAATGGAATTTTGAAAGTGACATGGAAAATAAGAAGAAGAATAAGAAAAAGGGTCAGATATTGAGGAGTGAAAGCAACGATAATGGAACTTTTCTTTTGAAGATGTTCTTCCCAACTTCTTTGGGATCCAAGGGAAAAAAAGTTTCTCCCAAGCCTCCATTATTTGAGGTATCTGAAAAGAGTTTCGATAAGGAGTTTTGTAAGAAAAGCTTCCCTGTTGCTGGACAGAGCGAAAAGGGTGGTGCTAGTAGCAGCAGCAGTAGTGGTAGCAGCAATAACAGCAGAAGCAGCAGGTACTTTTTTTTTTTTGTCTGAAAAAAAAAAAAAAGTGAAACAAACCTCATGATTTCAATGTTTGTGTAGAGCTTCAAATTTCAGTAATTAGGTACTGGATTGATCTCTCATCTAAGTTTAG
The DNA here is from genome assembly GCA_015143295.1 of Tetracentron sinense. Lineage (NCBI taxonomy): Eukaryota > Viridiplantae > Streptophyta > Magnoliopsida > Trochodendrales > Trochodendraceae > Tetracentron > Tetracentron sinense. Next base: position 15,299,099 of record CM026555.1, on the reverse strand, counting down.
GGATTCTAAATTTGAGTTTTAGGGCCAAAACAAAATTAAATTTAATAGAATTTTTTGCACTTGTATGATTGAATTTCTGTTCCAACTTTTGTTTCCTCCATTTTGTTGTGATTCTATATTTTTTTTATTTTGGATACTAGAAAAGGATATGAAGATGAGAAAACAGGAGAGGCAGGGGTTGCTCTAATATCTATCAAATCTCTCTTTTTTTTCCTTTAAAAAAAGGAAAAAAATTACCTCTTATGCTGCCCGAGCTAAGCCCTCATGCATCCACAAAACATTGGGCAGCTGCCGATAATTTAGGTGAGAAGTCATTGCATTGTCTCCCCTTGATTTTGACTTCTCCCCATTTGATATCTTTCCCCTTTAAAAACGCCAGATGCCTTATGGTTTGTGGATGCCCGAGCGCTTAGCTCAGGCAGCCATCAGAGGTAATCTTTTTCCTTAAAAAAATGGGAAAAATGGGTCTCAGCTTGTCTCTGGTAAAGCCAAAAAGGGCTTGTCTCGGGATTCCATAGAATAGGTGACAAGTGGTCGCCCATGATTTTGACTTCTCCACCCATTATAAGACATGTGGCGATAAGTGTGTGAGAATAAGGGTGAGAGATATCAAATGGGGAGAAGTCAAAATTATGGGGAGAAAATGGAATGACTTCTCCCCCATTTAACACCAACTGTTGCACAATGTATGGAACCCCGAGAGCCCTTTCTGGCTTCGCCAGAGAATCCGAGGCCAAAAAAATAACGTCATACTCATAATAGTAGACCAGGGTCCTTAAATTGGGGACATGGCCCCCAATGGATATCCCATGGATCCCATTTTTATTTAGGGATTCTTGCTAATGATTTACTTTAATGGAATTAGTGCTTATGAAAGCACTTTATTATAGAGAATCCCGAGAAAAAAGGATCCACCATTGGGGTTCAGGACCCTAATTCTTGAAAAAAGGGATCCCTTGTTTCTATCTTAACCCTATGTTTGATTGCCGAAAAAATAAGTGAAAAGAGATAAAAGAAAAGAAATTGGACGAACACAACTAAAAATTGTCAGAAATCCAAAATTTTCTTTTTTTTTCCATGTTTTCACATATTTTCTCGGCAACCAAACATACAAGAATTTATCTTGATCTTCAGTAGTATGTATAAACAAAACCTGGATGTTGCATGTCTCTAGTCTCTGCAAAAGACATAGCGAAGAAAAAAAACAGGAAAATAAGAAGAATCAATAACTGAATTGAGAGAGTTAAAAAATTGAACATGGCTCAGCAACTCATCAATCTGGCTGCTTAATCAGGAAGTCACTAAAGTGAGCAATAAACCTAAAAACATGACCAACACAGGCTAATAAGTAACTTTATTACCAATTCAACTAACTCTTAAACTGTGAACAATATGGTTCTTGAACATGTCTTCTCTATGTCATGCAGGCACATGGGTGGTCTCTTGCCTGGTTGCTGGTCCTTCTTCTTTCACGCCAAGAAAAGCAAAACCGTTCGTTAGAAGGATCGCCTCTCCTGAATGGAAATACTGTATGAGTATTCTTGTAATTAACCTTCTTATATTACTTTAAAATATCAGAAGATAAGAGAGATTATCATGCCAGAAAGTTGCAGCATAGTATATGTATATTCTTTACAGATTTTCGTGAGTAGTGTTAAAAGTTTTTTTTTTTTTTTGAACTCTTTCCTTCACATTTGGTTGGGTGAGAGATGAGTGGTGTTTTTGCTATTACAGATGGGAAAGTGATTAAAAACTCTCGATAGTACCTACTATCGAGAGCTGGACTATTGGATTGAAAATCCAATGGCGTCAAGGCTCACGAGCTTTAAATGGTGGGCCTCACTTAATGATTAACACCATTGGATTTTCAAACCACTTAATGATTAACACCATTGGATTTTCAAACCAGCTCTCGATAGTAGGTGCTATCGAGAGTTTTTAACCTAATGGGCCATACACACTCTTCTTGAGTGCTAAATCATGGAAAAACTGTAAGCCAAGCATCGATTATGAGATGCTAGAGAAAGCTTGTATTTGTTGTAATATTGGGGATTTTGTAATTTTCACGAATAAGGCACCAATGGGGCAAATGTCTTTAGGCGCTATGAGGTGTACTTTGCACATAGCATACAACTAGAAAAGGATCTGAAGATAAGAAAACAGGGGAGGTGGGGTTGATCTAATTTCTATCAAATCTCCCTTTTTTGCTCCTTCAAAAATATAGGGTCATAATTGTAGACCAGGGTCCACAAATTGGGGACATGGCCCCAATGGATATCCCTGGGATACTTTTTTTTATCTAGGACTCTTGTTGATGACTTGCTTTAATGGAATTAATGCTTATAAAAGCACTTTACTAGAGGGAATCCCGAGAAAAAAAAGGAACTAGCATTGGGGTCCAGACCCTAATTCTTGGACCTTGGTCTAAAAAAATTTTTTTTTAAAAAAGAAAAAAGAAAGAGCTCCATGATTTACTCCATTATTCTGTTATTCCAATTTCCATATGGAACAGAAGAGATGAGAGTCTTGTAAATGTAGGTAAGAGATGAGGGTCTTGTAAATATAGGTCAACTCAAACTCGGTTTCTTCTTCAGGGAAATGCTAGCTTCAATTTCTCTCTTCCCCATTTTCTCTACGGGACAGGGGAAATAGACCAACCCATGTCCTTACTTTTCCCAGCTGCTATTGCAGCATGTTAAAGCTTCGGCATTTGAACCATCTCTCTTCCTTAGTTTTAACCATCTCGAAAAGCAGTCAGGAAAGTGAAGGTGTCGCCGTGTCGGTATCGTAGAGAAAGTGAGGAAGAGAGAAACTGGCTAGCATTCTCCCTTGTTTCTTTATGTTTAAAATTGAGTAGTTTGATCCTCCAAAAAAAAATTTGAGTAGTTTGCTATTGAAAATTGTAGAACCCCGAATCTTTATTTCACTAAGTAGTGAATGATGTGTGAATAGTGCTCAAAGTGGAGTCTTGTACACTAATGGGTTTTATGCTAATGAAAATGTTTGGATATATGGTATACATGTGTTGATAGGTATATATAGCCTAAGGGAGTGTGTTTTGAGTGTACAAGGTATTAGAGTTGGAATGGATAAGGTCCAAGTAGTGGAAGAAGGGTTTTGCAACAAAAACAGGGGAGAACCGATCGCTCGCTCTAGACACCGATCACTCGGTCATCCACCGATCGCTCGGTATCTATCGACTGGTCAAAGATTTTGTATGGGGAAAAATTTCAGAGAGGGTGTTTACTCGATCTCTTGGTCAAAACATCGATCGCTCGGTAGGCCACCGATCACTCGGTCCTGACCACCGATCGATCGGTTATACACAGTTTTGCTTCATTAAGGATGTTTAAGTCTTTTAACCACCTCTCTTGCCTATAAAAGCCACCAGCTCGTGCCTAAGGGTTTTATAAACCCTTAGGGCATATTTTTGAGAGAGTTTGAGAGGAGAAAAATGAGAAAGGCTAGGGTGTTGCTCAAGCTTGAAGAGAAGATCAAGATTTTCCCTTATTTGGTGTTCTCCAGCTAAGAATTTGAGGTTCTCACTTATTCCAAGCCTTTGGAATTAAATTCACCGATTTCACCAAGGTAGATACATTCTACTACCAAACTTGTGATAATACTAGTTCACCATATGATGTTCTTCTCATTCTATACTAAAATCTTAGGTTGATATGGTATGTGATGCTGCTTTAATACTTGGATGTAAACAACCATTATTAGGTACTCTATGTGTTTGGTTTAATGCCTTTAAGGACTTTTATGTTAAGTATGCTATTATTCTCATGTGCTTCGCATGTCTCGCATGAATCGGGATTTTCATGGATTTCTCAAAGTTATAAAAAGGGTTTTTAAGTAAGGGACTCACATGATAATTTTAAGAAACCCCATGATATTGTCTGAGATCGGTTCACAAGCTCCAAGGATCATGCTAAACTTACAAGGAACTCTATGATAAGGTCTAAGATCGATGTACAAGCTCCAATGATTATAAATGTAAATGTTCTAAGATCTCTATGATTTTGCTCTACGGTATTACTCTAAGGCTCTATGGATCATAAATGATTCTAAAGAACTCTATAAACTTAACACAACTCAAAGAATTCACAAGGCTATGATTATCGCAAGACTTACACGGTTTTGGTTTTCTGATGTCACCACACGTGCTATTTCACGGTTTCTATGCTTCGATATGTTTTAAGGATTTCAATCTCCATGTCTCGCATGCTCCCATGATATTATTACTTTGTTGTTAGTAGTATATATACGCTGAGTATTCCACGCTCAACCAATATTTTTTATCATCGGCAGGTGCACGGGTTTCTTTCGACTTGTGTGATTCGGAGCCTTGGGTAGAGAAAGAATACTACGACCCAGAGCCTTCTATAGACCACTACCAGGATGATGGATCGCTAGATAGGTGGCCCGACTTTGACTTCTGCTGACTATGTTAGGAAGAGAAGATATTTTGTGTATGTTGAGAGTGGGACTTGTCCACTTCATATTTTGGATATATATTTTGTTGGTTCAGACTTGAACCGAACGATAGGAGTATTTGATTATAAATTTTTTCCGCTATGTATAACTTGTGTACTCTGACAGGTTGATATGTGTGTCTTATGTGTCATACGGGATGGAATGATACGGCAGTTACGAGCTAAAGTATCCTTAACTCCTAGGGGGTATTTTGGGTCGCGACAAAAATACTAGACATACCTTAACCCTATGTTTGGTTGCCGAGAAATTGGACGAAACACAACTAAGTATTGTATTAGAAATCCAAAAAAAAAAAAAAATCACAACCAAACATAAGCTAAGAATTTACCTTAGATCTTAATAGTATGTATAAACAAAACTTCGATGTTGCATGTCTATAGTCTCTACAAAAGACATAGGAAAGAAAAAAAAAAAAGGAAAAATATGAAGAATCAATAACTTAATTGAGAATTGAAAAAGTAAATATGGCTCAGCAACTCATCAATCCGGCTGTATATGGGGCATTTGGATTTGATTTGATTTTATTAGCCAAAAATCAATTCTGATAAAATTTATTATGTAGAAATTAATGGTCAAATAATTATTTTTTAAAATAATAGTGTTTGGAGAATAGGAAGTTGAGAGACTCAACTTTGTATTCTCCAAACACAATTATTTGAAAAATTATTATTTGACCATTAATTTCTACATAATCAATTTTATAAACACCACCTAATCTCATTAGGTGGGCGAGAGATGAGTACTGGTGTTTTTGCTATTACAAACGGGAAAGTGATTAAAAACTCTCAATACCTACTATCTGGACAGTTGGATTGAAAATCCAATGGCGCCAAGGTTAAAGTGCTTTAAATGGTGGGCCCCACTTAATGATTAACACTATTAGTTTTTCAATCCAACGGTCCCACTCTCCACTCTCGATAGTAGGTACTATTGAGAGTTTTTAACCTACAGGTCCTACACACACCTGAGTGCTAAATCATGGAAAAAGGGTAAGCGAAGCATCGATTACGACATGCTATTATATATATATATATACACCACTACTTTGGGTTAGCTGGGTTTAGTATCTCCTCAGGGGTTAGCTAAGGACTACAACGCACCCTCCACACGGGATCCATCCTGGACTACCCTCCAGTGAGGGGATATACAAACCAGTGGGCTAGCCTCACGGTGTGTTACGAGATGCTATTGAAAGCATGTATTTGTTATAATAATGGGGATATTTTAATTTTCACGCCCACAGGTGGTCACGTGTCCCAAAGCTAGGTTGGATGTCGGGTGATTGTAGAATCTAATCTAAGCCGTCCGGTCAAGATGATCAAATCAATGGCTCCTCAAGTGCACCACCCAAGCAGAGTTAGGCAGGTGGTTCATTTATCTTACCAAGTTCATTGGATAAATAGTACCCTCGGGCGCAGGGCCAATACCTAATAGGGTAGGCTAATGAATGGGGTGAATCCATATAAGGGGTCAAGAGAGTTTGTGATGTAGAAAATGTAGATAGTAACTTTTTGTATCGTGTCAGAAATGCAAGTAAAGTGAATTTCATACACCCTGGCGGCGTAACATTGCACTCTCTCATTAGTTATGGTGGTTAAAGCACTCTCTCATCTAGAATGGACAAGTGCTTGGTAGAGATTGAGAGTAGAGTTTGACTGAGAGTAGGGCTAGCATTCCTCTTACACACAATTACCAAAACGATACATTGTTCTCCTTTCGAAGCTATTGACGAGACCAAACTTATTACTAGAGCCAATGTTCATGACCCATCAGTTCGAGCAAGTGGGTTGCATCGCTCTCATAGGGGCAAGGAAGGAAAGCAACAAATGAGTTCCACCCAAGCATCAAATTGATGGCTAAGATGAGATATCTCCCGAAATAGGGGTTATGAGTGTGCCATCAAGGCATAAAAAAGACATACATACCACTTTAGTACACCCTGCACGCTTAGGAGAGTATAAGCCAAAAGATCGGAACGAAATGGACACGGTTTGGAAGAAGCAATCTGCTACCAAGTCGTCTTATTGGGTTTAACGATGGCATCTCTGAATACTCAAAGTTTCATATCCGATGCGAGTTTTCAGGAAACTGCTCGAGTTTTAGCAAAAGCCGAGGACTTTATTGCACAAATGACCAAGTAAAGAGGGATAAAAGTCAAGAAATACCCACACCTACTAATCACCTTCCCTCACAAGACCATCCGATCTAGCGACCCATTCATACACGTGATACGAAGCCAAGCCAAACAGCCCAACCCACAGACACGCTCATGCCAAACCAAACCAAATACCCGAACCTTCCACTGCCTTAAAGCTTGCATCATGTAAGAGTTCTTTGTATGAACAGGAACAAGAGGTGATAGGTGTCACATGGTTATTCAAAGAATTGGCGCTAAGAGAAGCAATGTAGGAGGAGCCAGAAGAAGACATGCTAGAAAGTTTCACAGAGCAGGAAGCTAGTAGAAGCTAAAGTCCTACTCATTTTAGGACGAGAGGAACACCTATGCAACTCAGGCTCATCAATTGGTTGGTGGACCCAGCCCAGCAAAAGTGGAAAATGTGTCCCCAAGCTTTATGTATGTATAAGGGACTCTTGTTTTCCAAATCTTAGTTACAAGCCTTTGTTTTTAATTAAAGCCACTCAGAGAGGGCGGAGGGTTTGACAAACCCCTATCTGTTTATTGATTGGAAAAAAAATTGTGGGGGACATAAGGCCTTACCCCTACAAAGACACACCAAGGGGGAGACATAAAAACCAAGACCCCTATGAGGGGAATTAAAAACCCCAAACCCAATACAAGACTGCATACAAAGAAAAGAGAACAAACAAGCATCTTATTTCTTTGCAAATCTGACATTACCTACTCCCATTTTATCCAAGAAAATCAGCATCTTATCTTATCCGGAATATTATTAGGCAAGCTAATATGCGCAGACTCCCTTAGATCACAACCAATATTAGCTAAACCGTTTGCAACATAATTAGCCTCACGATAAACATGGGTGAAAGAAAAACTACTCCGGATAAGAGTCTTGATATGTTTATCCCTATACCAATTTTTCCAGGAAGAATTACATTTTCCATTCCACGAGCCTACCAGAATTTTGGAATCCGATTCAATAACCATGTTGTGGATACCAAGATTCTTGCATAACAAGAGACCATTCAGGAGGGCATGAGATTTCGCCAAGTTACTACTACAAGAGTCATAATAAGAATAAAAGCAAGCCATCATATCACCATTGTGATCCCTTATAACTCCTCCACCTCCTGAAATATCTTGAATTCCTCTCAAAGCTCCATCCACATTGAATTTCATTCTTCCCTTGGGGGGCAAATCCACTTAACAAACAAAGGCATCGGCTAATGAAGATGATGATGATTGAATCCAAAGATGAGAGATAGATCCAAATCTTTGCGAGAATAAAAAGATCCGATATCCCAAATCTTTCTATGTAAGCTATCCAGTAAGCTTTTAGAATTTCTTAACTTCAATTCATATTTTCTTTTACATCTCTCTATCCAAATCTCCCAAACTAACAACGCTGGGATAAGAGTAAAAAGAATGTTATTCCTAGGAGAGCTACCTCGAAACCACCTTTTTAGACAGCATTGAATGGAGTCGTTGGAGAATTTAGGAATAGAGCAACATGAAGAGAAATACCTCCAAAGAGGTCTAGCAATATCACTGATAAAGAGGTGGGAAGAATTTTTCAATCTTGCATTAATACAACAGCAACATTTACTGACCATGGGAATACCCAACCCTTGAATGGTTAAATCTATTGAGATGGCATTGTTCATAATTCTCCAACAAAAAATCTGAATTTTGGTAGGGATAATTGGGTTCCAAATCAAAGACCACCAGATCTGATTATGATTCTTCACCCTCAATAAATTCCAAGCTGATTTGACTGTAAATTGACCAGTAGTTGATTTATTCCAAATGAAAACGTCATCCTCATTGGAAGTGGCAAATCCTCTTGCTTTGATATCCTCAATTGAGCATCAAAAAAACACTAACCTGAGAAAAATCTCATTCACCTTCTGAAGAGAGAATGTTTCCAATGATTGGACTGATAGAAGGGGGAATTAAAGCCTGGTTTATAAGAGCTTCTTCACCAAACCAATGGTCAAACCAGAAATTTACTTTCAACCCATTTCCAATAAGAATAGTAGAGTTATAATGCATAAGTTGGAAAACACCACAAATATCGCCCATAATTTCGAAGAACCCCAATTAGGAATAGCATTCCACACGTGAGAAACTATATACTTGTCTTTAAAAAACCGAGACCAAAGGCTATCCGAAGTATACATGCTCCATGCCTATTTAACACGAACAGCAGAAGAAAACTCAAACATTTTCCTTATGCCCAAACCACCCTCAGAGCAAGCACTACAAAAAAATAGGGCTTTAGTGGCAATTTTTTAACGGCGTTTAATAAAAAACGCTTCGAAAGGCATTAAAACACGGCGTTTCTATATAAATGCCGCTGATGAGGTGGCGGGAAGACTTTTTTACGGCGTTTTATAAAAAATGCCGTTGTTGGGGAATCTATGACGGCGTTTTTAAAAGAAATGCCGCGGAAGCCTTGCCGAAAATCCCCAAACCAAGCGGTAGTAAAGGGCCTTTTATGGCGTTTTTAAGAAAACGCCGTGAAAAGCCTCGTATTTGGGGTTTTAGGTCCCGAGCCTTTCCCTCGTCTCTTTCCCTCCATTTTTTCCCTTCCTCTCTACTTCGGCTCCCCTGCTCCGTGCTCCAAGCTCCGGCCACCTTCTCCGTGCTCCAAGCTCTGGTCACCTTCTCCGGCCATGCTTCGCCTTCGGCTCCTTTAGTTTTCAGAAAAAAAAAAAAAAAAAAACAAAGGGTTTTGGTTGTTATCTCCGCCATTCATCTCCGACCGTCCAACATCGCCGGAACTGAGGTATTTTTTTTAATCTTCTTCTAGTTTCTCCCCTGTTTTATGACTTCTCCTAGTTTCTTCGGCTCCTTTCTCTTTCTTTCTTACTTTCCCTTCGTCTTTATACTTCTTTTATAGTGCTTTATTGATCTTTTTGGGCTTTAAGGCATCTCAGTTTCTCGTCGATTTAATGGGCAATTTTTAAGATTTTTGGGTATGAATAATCATTCATAAAAAAATTTATACTGATTTTAGTTGAAATTTTCCGTTTTTAATTTCCTGAGATTTTTCTAGATTTTGGTTCTTAAGTTGTGTTGCATGAATAGTAGGGATTCGAGAAAATACCCATTTAGGGAAGCAAATCGTCTGGGTTCTTTTCTGGATTCTTTTCTTCTCTGTAGCTATGAATATGGGAAGTTTAGATCAATTTATGTATACAGATAAACGTAAATATAAGTTGAAAAGATCCTGACCTTCAAAAACTCTGGCCACAAGAATGGGGAAGAACTATATATTTCTTCCACTACCTAGTCACGGGAATGAATAAAGTGATTTCCGTCGCTCTGATGAGGTTGTAAAAAGGGGAAATGCCCCGAAGGGAGATAATGGTGGTAAATTGAAAGGGAGAAATGTTGAAACCACTGAGGGAATAATTATGTGAAAGAATCATTGGAAAGAGTTCTGGCCTGGCTGAGGAATCAGAGTTCAGGGCAGCCATCTGATAAACAGAGCAAAAATGATGTAGTCAATCCAGACATCTGTTTCAGATGGAAGGTCAGATGCAGACTCTCTAGATTTGCAGTGAAACAAAGAAGCACGAAGGTTTGGTTAAGTCTCTTTAGCCTGTTTAAGTGCTTAATACATGCATTTTGTCTTTGATTCCATTATCAAGCTATCTGTCAAATATTGCACTTCTGTTGTCAAGGTTATATGTAAGCTTAGTTCAATTGCAATAGCACTAAACTAGGTTATAATCTCTTGTAATTATTTTTTACATCATTATATATTTATATATACCGTTTATCTGATACTCCATTATCTCTACCTTAGTTCCCCTTGTATATGGGCATGCAGGTGTTAGCTGGACTTCATTGATCGTCAACTCAAACAGATTATCACAATAGTTATAGAAATTAATTGTTGCCTAATTTTCTAATTATGTTAATGAGTTGTATATGATTATAATAATGCATTCTATCTTACTTCCACATCCCCCATGATTAAAAATTTAGAGCCGGTGAGTTGCCTCGCAAAAACCTATCTAACGGAATTCTTTTTATCACCGTTTTTATCCCTATGTAGCACAAGATGAATGCACGCCTGACCCATAATTTTTGTTTTTTGGTAATTAAAAAGGTCTTCTTATTTGGACGGAATCGGGAATCAATTTGTGGAGGACAGCTCCCTGATCTTGTTAATGGTGCCCTAACTATTAGATGTCTCAGTTAGGGTTTATCTGTTATTTGTTTCAGTTCGGAGTAGTAAGGGCTCGGTGTTTGGATTTTTTCTCTTTTCCCACTTAAATATGGAATATGGATCCTTAAAATAAAACACCTAGTTGTCTCTGTGGAGGATCTCAGTTATGGCGAGATTAACCAAAGATATGATTTTGGGCGTTTACTGAATAGACTGTAGATGATATAAATACTAGTCTTGGTGATTACCATTGATTGTGATTTTTGTTGAATAGGGAATTATTGTTGAGAGCATGATTCTAAATTTCAGCTAAATAACTAGGTTTCTATTTTTCTCTTTTATTTGCTCATGTTAAGGTGATATTTAGAAACATACTTTGTGCTCTCGACTGCGTTGATTTGAACAATTTCTCAATACCAATTTCTCAATACATGTTCCTCAATATTTCCACAGAAAGGTGTGATGAGAGTTTTTAAGCAGAAATGAATCAGGGTATTCCTAAATTTCAATTCAAAAACACAAAAATGAATTGAGATTCGTATCAAGACAAAGATCAAACTGTCATGCATTCTTCTACCAAGTACCCTTCTGCAATGGAACCCTCTGGTCGGGCTCGATTGCGCACATAAGACTTTAGTGTATATAAGTACCTATATGAATTAAATTTTGTTAAGATAAGAGAAATTCTCGATAACAAGAAATTTGAACACTACTATAAAATTATAATTGAAGGCATATCTTTCGATAGGATACATCCACCGGTATTGTACAGGTCCACCTAGTCTTGCCTCTGCAGCCAGGTGTATAGGCAAGTGCACCATAATATCAAAGAAAGTCGGTGGGAAACTTTTCTCTAAATAACAAAGTGTAAGTGCAATTTTCTCCTCTAACCGTCTCAAATCCTCCACTTGACAGACTTTTGAACATATACCAAGAAAGAAGTTGCTCAATTCAATTAAGACTGAAGTTACATTATTCGGCAATGTTTTCCTCACAGCCAGTGGTAGGAATTGTTGCATTATAACATGAGAGTCGTGACTCTTTAGTCCATAAATTTTACGCTCTTTGATATTGACATGTCTTGCAATATTTGACGAGTAACTATCTGGAACCTTTACACTCTTCAAAACTTTGCAAAACAACTCTTTCTCATTCTTGTCCATCGAAAAGCATGCAGGGGGCAGATAAACTTTGCTTCTGCCAGGCAGCAACTGAGGGTGAAGTGCATGCCGAATTCCCATTTCAACCAAGTCGTTACGCGCTTTTAAACCATCCTTAGATTTTCCTTCCAAACCCAACAAAGTCCCAATCACATTGTCGTATACATTTTTCTCAATATGCATTACATCAAGGTTGTGCCTCAACAAATTGTGCTCCCAGTATGGCAACTCGAAGAATATACTCTTCTTCTTCCAATTATACGGCATATCCTCATGGCCCGTCTGCCTTCGTCCTGTTTGCCCAGTCTGCTTACCAAGGGAGAAAGGAATACCCTCCAACTGACACAACACATCAGACCCAGAGATTGGAGTTGGAGCACATCTGAACTCTGTAGTGCCATCGAAAGAGTTTCTATTCCTCCGAAACTTGTGATCCGGCTTTAAGAAACGACGATGCCCCATGTAACATTGCTTCTTGCTCTTAGACAAGTATCGGCTACAAGTGTCCTTATGGCATGAAGGGCATGCCAACTTTCCTTTCGTGCTCCAACCTGACAACATGGCATACCCTGGGAAGTCACTAATGGTCCAGAGCAATGCCGCACGCATTACAAATGTCTCCTTCTTTGACGCATCATAAGTTGTCAACCCATTCTCCCACAAGTCCTTCAACTCCTTAACTAGAGGCCTCATGTAAACATTAATTGCATTTCCTGGCCCAGAGGGACCGGGAATAAGCAAGGACAGAATGAAGTTCGGCTGCTTCATACACATCCACGGTGGTAAGTTATAGGGAATAAGAACCACGGGCCATGTGCTGTGAGCAATACTCATCGTCCTAAATGGATTGAAGCCATCACTCGCCAACCCAAGCCTGACATTGCGAGCATCTGAAGCGAACAAAGGATACTTTTTATCCAAATTTTCCCAAGCCGGTGAGTCTGCAGGATGCCTTAACATCCCATCCTTAGTTCGATCCTCATCATGCCATCTCATTTCAGTAGCAGTCTTGGATGACATGAACAACCTTTGTAACCTGGGTTTTAATGGGAAGTGACGCAAAATCTTTGCCGGAGTTTTCTTCTTGCGTTCCGCTTGATCATCTCCTGCCTTCCATCTTGATTCACCACACATGTCACATGTTTGCTTCTTTGCAGACTCTTTCCAGTAAAGCATGCAATCATTAGGACAGGCATCAATTTTATCATAGTTAAGCCCCAAATCTGACATCACCTTTTTTGTCTGAAAGTAAGTATCTGGTAGTGTTGAACCCTCAGGGAGTACTTCCCTCAACAACTCAAGCAACATAGTGAATGACTTATTGCTCCATCCACTAAGACACTTAATGTGATATAATCTTACGATGAAAGACAACTTGGTGTGTTTCGTACATGCTGGATACAAAGGCTGTCCCGCATCCCTTATCAATTGGAAAAATCTATCAGACTCAGGATTGGAATCCCGACTACTAGTAGCCTCATCTTGGTTTGGGACCCCGAACACATCGTGCACCATATCTTCCATCTCATTAGCTCTGTCTTGCACATAAGGATTTTGAGAAACTTGGACAGCGGGTGTGTGTTGCAATATGTCTTCCCCGTGATAAAACCAGATTTTATAATTCAAGTCGAATCTATTACATATCATATAGTCGAAAGCTGTAAGTCTATCTTGGTAAACCACATTGTTGCATTTGGGACACGAACACTTTATACTTCCATTGTTATTAGTCGCTCCACGAGCTAATGCAAACTGTATAAACTACTTTACCCCTTCTATATATTCCTTTGACATCCTATGTAATACAACAATTGCATTCACAATTGCTTAGATACTAACAATACATAATTAATTTGATACTTCATAAAAACTTATAGATAAAAGTACCTTGACATTCCAATCCAACTCTTATCCATGAGTTATAAGATTAGATTTATAAGTCCGTCTTCGTTTGTTATTCTGAGAAATAACAAAAGTTTATCACATCAGTAAGTTTTAATAAAACATGTGTCAATTAACTTGACCATCTACACAATCATATATATGCATGCATGCTTCCTATCATCATCAACTCCTCTTCTAATGGGTGGGGTGTTCCTATCCCATTCAGGAATGCATAATCCCCAGAAGTCAATAGCTCAAGTGTTTTGTTCCATTTCAAGGAAATTTCGGCAGCATTTCTCTATGATTCTCCAAGTACACGACTTAGACTAGGGGCAAGCATGCATGCCACATTGTCTAAGTATGTACCCAGAGAACAAGAGAAACGACTGACAAAATTTTCCTCAATTTGGACCAACCATGAGCAACTGACTACACTGGAGATTATGCATTCCCAAACTGTCCAACCGGACAATTCAAAATCATATACAGACAAATACATTTTATCACAAACAAGACCGAAAAGTTGTTAACCAGCATTTAGCCCCGCAAGAGAACTAAACGTCATAGTTTACAACTAATCCGTCCAAATAGGTGATACAAGAAATGCATTTGCCACACAATGATTCTTGAACGCGAGATCTAAGGTTTAATGCATGCATGAGTATGAACTTAAGCCAACACAGTCAATACTTAGTAAATAAACACTTTTAATTAGCAATTTAAACATTTAAAATAGACCACAAGGTAGAAGTTATACGATGACTAATACTCGCAACTATTTAGTACCTACATGAATTCATATTTAGTAATTGATAATGCACTAAATAGGCAATCTGTAAATTATACATTCCTAATTGACAAAGATTCACACAACTATTTAGTAACTCGAACAATTTTTATTTTTTAAGAAAACAAAGATTCACACAAACCAACTGGAAACCCTAGGGGTGGGTGAACCTTACCCACGGTTAAGGGGTGTCAAAGGAGACATGTGGCAACCTCTAGCGGTGATAACCGGATTTGCCAAATCCGGTTATTACCGTAGAGGATTTGACTCCAAAAGAATACCGAGTAATAGTGGAGACTTAGACAGTCCATGTTGCATTTCTCATTTCGCAAGTTATTTTCATTGGGTAATGTATGTATTAGGCAGGAGTCTTTGTAGGTGTATCGGTATTGCAAAGATGGCTAGGTTTAGGTGATCATTTAGCTGTCCTAGCTAACGTGCACCAATAGTTGTGTCTCCCCTCTTCCCTCTTTCATATCTACGCCTTTAAACGCGGGTATCGCTACATCTTTCAAATTGCTTCAGTACTTGAAGCATGGAAGGCTTTGGAGGAAACACTGCTATAATGGAAGTAATTCTATTTAAAATAAAAACATAAAGAAGGCTATTAGAGCAAAAGCTCTGAACTAGCAACACAAAGCAATACAGGGTTGGTTCAAAAGAGGGAAGAGCTAACCTGTTTTGAGCAGAAATATAGGAGAGTATATCATTGGTGTACTTGGAAAGACGTTGAATTTAGGTGTGTTTGTGTGGGATTTTCTGCTTGAATTTAGGTCTATCCCATATCACTAAATCCGGCCTTTACTAATTTTGCAATTTGGAATTCTTTTTTTCACCAGGTATCTAAATAATATGGAATCGAGATTAAACGGGCCGATGAGGAATGACGATGAAAGTGTAATAGGTAGTGCAGAGCCATATATCTTAAGTGACTTGGAATGGCAACAGGCACATCGTTATGTGTTGATTAACTGCGATAAAGTCACAAAATATATAGAGTAAGAGCACAATCTTCATATTTGTTGTTCGTTATTTATTTATTTTTATTTTTTTTACTTACAATGATTGGAAAATGATATTCTTTGCAGGCAGCACATGAATGTAATTAAAATGACAAATCAAAGATCTAGAATGACCCCCCACGAAATCCAAAAAAAGCACACCACTGAGTTTGTTGAGTGGTTTAAGGGCTATGTAAGTCTTAACTTGTGAATTCTGCATAACACATTAGTTATGTTTTGATATATATATATATATATATATATATATATATATATATATATATATATATATATATATATTTATTAATCATATTTGGTCTTGAAATAGGTTCAAAGGTTACAAGATTCAGGTCATCCAGTTTCTGATGAGATTACATGTCTTGCATATGGTCCACGTAAAGTCACAAAAAAGTTTAAGGGCTACGTCATAAATGGATATCGGTTTTGTACTAAGGATAGAGAGCGAGGATGCAAAAGTCAGAATAGTGGTGTTGCGGTCAAAGCAACGACTACAAGCTATTCAACTTCTAAGGACAGAACCCCCAAGGTCACAGAGATCACCTACTACGGTCGCTTAACTGACATAGTCGAATTAACGTATTCTGAAAGCCTTAAATTTGTATTGTTTAAGTGCGATTGGGTCGATGTGAAGTCACGGGGTAGCGGAATAAAGACCGATGCATTTGGGTTTAAGCTTGTGAACTTCACACGCTTGGTTCCGGCACACTTGGTGTCGAGCGAACCCTATGTGTTGGCATCTCAAGCAGAGCAGGTATTTTACGTCCAAGATCCAACGGAAGAAGATTGGCATGTTGTCATCAAGACTAAACCAAGAGACTTCTTCGACATGAATGAAGAATCTGTTCTGGACGATAATACATTCAGGGAGAACGAGCCCTTCGAGGACCAACAATTAGATGACACTGAACATGATGATGACAAAGGTGTCGGTTGGGTGAGATTCAGGAATTACTGGAGCAACTGTTGATGCTCCTCCCCAAGTGTTACAACAACAGGCTCCTTCTTTCGAATCTAGTGATGCCGATGATGTTGAATCAATATATAGCGATGAAACATAATGATGAGGTATGCGATGCATAAGATTTTGTTTGTTTAAATGTGTCTTCGGTGCCCTTTTTATGTTCATGTTCTGTATTGGTAACATTCATTCCTTTTGTTGTTCATGTTTTCTTGGAAAGTTGTGCATCTCTAATGCGTTTTTATTGAAACCTTGGAAAGCATGCATGACACAGATATGCTGCCTCATCTATGTTTTCACCTATTTTCTCATCAACCAAACATAGCATTAAGGGATCCTTTTAGAGCCCTGATATTATGTAATATCTGCTTTATTTTACCTAGTATAAACTTTAGGTGGGTTTTGGGCGTCTGCATTTATAAATTGCTTGTCAAGATAGTTAATGAGAAGATTTTATTGAAAGGGGAAGAGATGGAAATGAAAGGAAGAAACTAGAAAGCAACTTCAAATGAGGAATTGCTGAAAACAAAATAGAAATTACAACATTATGTTGTTTCTTGAGGATAATCCTTAAATCTCTTGTAGTTCACTACCTATACCTTCTTTATATTCAGCAGGTGATGATATATGCTAGTTAGATCTCATGTCTTTGTACTTTATATTCCTTTTCATTGTTTATTTCTATCAGAAGCTAATATTAATATTTTGCAGATGGATCCTACAGACACACCACCTTCTCATTCGGGTAGCTCCTCCACACCTGCTACCGCGGCCACGAGGAAGGTACGCGGTAAAGCAAAATGCATTGAAATACATAAGATGCCTGCAGGGGAGAGAAAAAAGGTGAAATTAAATGAAAGGGCACAGCCTGTGGGTGAGAATGCACAACTTTTGGCTGGGTATTTGGGCAATATTGCACGAGATGCCCACTTACTTCGTATCGATGTCCGGAATTGGCATGCGATGAGTGATGCCGATAAAACTCGTGGGTTGGAAGTGGCACGGGTGAGAACAAAATAAATAGATCATTTATTATTAAAACATACTTATGTTCCTAGTTGATATATGATTAATTTAACAACGTTTTTGCAGGAGAGGTTCGATTTCCCCCCTATCGCAGAGGACTTTGTTTTGAAGTCTTTGGGTAAGAAATGGAAGGACAATAGATCCGCAATGGGGAGAAAACATTTTGATTTGGACGCCCCTCCTGTTGTCAACTATGAGCGGTGCCCCTCCGATATTCCTCCGGAGCAATGGCATACGTACGTCGACTACTTGTACACCGATGAGGCACAGGTATATTTTATTTGAATGTTAATTATGTTTATACAATTTTCAATTATCCCTTATCTCATATGATTTATAAATGTAATATTGTAGAAACGGAAGGCAGTGGGCAAAAAGAGTCGCGAGTGCCAAGAAATTCCTCATACAGCGGGCTCAAAGAGCTTCGCCAGAGTCAGAGAGGAGGAGGTATGCGGTTTCATTCTAATAATTTATATCACAATTTGATGCAAATGGGTTCTACTATTGTCACTGCCATAGCGATTGGCGAGTCCATCAGGGATAGCTCCGGGCCGTGCTGAGGTCTGGATAAAGACCCACACTAAGAAGGATGGATTGCCAGTCAACTCTCAAGCAGGAGAAACGATTGTAAGTAATTTAAATATTCATTATATCATATAACACTTTAATTGAAATTCGATATAGTAATTATTTCAAAATGTTTGCAGAATAAGTTGAAGGATCTCCTTAGCCAATTACCGGTTGGCTCGCAAGAAGATAGCACGGGCCGAAATGATGTTCTCTCTCAGGTCATGGGGCCTGAGAGAGATGGACGCATCCGTGGATGTGGATTGGGCCCGACTCCCACCAGGTTATGGGGGTCATCTTCGAGCCATTCCGGTGCTATGGGCTCCTCATCTGGCGAGACTCGGATGCTAAGGGATGAACTTGAGGCGACGAAATCTCAGGTGGAGGCCCAAAAAGCTCAGATTGAGGCCCAACAAACTCAGCTCAATGAAATGCAACGGATGTTCAACCAGTTCTTACAGGGGCAGCAGGTATATATACTAACAAGCATTAAATAATCATTCTTTAAATTTAGATATTAATTCATTTATTTATTCAATTTTTTCACAACAGGTTGCAGGTCAGGGTACTCCAGCACCACATGCGTCTCCAGAGGTAAATGCTAATTTAAAAAGATTTTAGTTATCATTTTAATTACATTATATATAATGAGGGTAGTGGTGGTGTATGGTGGTTGTGGGTGATGGTGGTGGTGGGTGATAGTTAATTTTAATGTTAAGAAAATTAGGACTGTGACTCCTTGGCAAGGTGGAAAGTATAAACAAAATTGCCCCTACAAGAAAATCCTAGCTCCACCCTTCATAGTCAAAATCCTTCAGGGGCGACGGCCCTGAAGCAGCTACGCACGCATGTGACGATGTTCGGGATATGGGTGGCCGTGGTTCGAGTCACCCCTTACGTTCTTCACTACTTATGCGAAGAAAAAGAAGAACTCAAGCTCCACCTTTGACGAGGTATCAAGAAAGACCCCAACTGAACCCCCTTCTGCTCATCCGTTATTTTAATTTCAGAATAGAGGTTTTTTTTTTTGGTTTTTGGCATTTTAGGGTATCATGTTAATGGGGAATATCTTTTTGGAAATATTGGTTGCATAATATATACATATACATGAAAAAAGCGACAATTGATGGAGTGCATTCGAGTTAGAACTTGACTGGACTACTACTCACCTCATAGTCATGTCTGAAGGTAGATTAGCATTTGTTAGTTATAGATATTCAATTATTCTTGATTGGATATGAGACGACAACAGTCAGTGGCATGTAAGACACAGAAATCGGCATCCACTCCATATTGGTGATTTGCGCAAGTGGCATGGAATTTTACTGTGATTATATTCTTTTTACATTGTGTTGAGACCTTAGGCGGGGGTGGAGCTAGGATTTTCTTGTAGGGGCAAGTGATTGTTGATCGATAATGTCAATAATTGTGATGTTAATTATCTCTTTCTTCCGATTTCCTCTATTCCTGAAAATCTACGTCTCTATCTTTATAGTTCTTCTTGATCAAGCAAGGTTGAGTTCCTATTTCTCTCCGTCTTTTCTTTGCGGAATCTCCATCTCTGCAGATCTCGACATGCATTTATTCTTTGTCCTTTGAAAGAGCCGATCGTTTGATACCTTGAAAGACCCGATCGTAGTCTATCAAACGATATAGATAGACAAAAGTCGAATTGAACTCATTATGAGAGTTTCTTTTACTCCAGAAATTTATGCAATATCTCTATGTTAGCCTGTATTTTTTTTTATTTTATGCTTCTAACGATTTACGTCGGTTTCTGTAGCATATTTCTAATACTCTGTCAATTCATTTTCTATGTTGCTAAAAAAAATTAGTTACATTTTCCTCCTGGCTTTGCTGCTTGGTTCCTTTTTGATTTATCTGGAACTTAGGTTATTACTTTATTAAGTGTTGCTGCATGTTAGGTTAATGACAGAGCAATCGCTCTTAACGATCTAGCGGCAATTTGTCTGAACATAGGTGAAATTTATATTTTACCAACATTGCTCTTTGATAAATGGCTGAGAATTGCATTTAACGATGCATCTGTCAGCTAGGTTTTTATTAGGTTTTTATTAGGTGTCAGATATAACAAAATTGCCTGACTGACTAAAATGTGGACCTGTCAACTTGCTCTGTTTCGGTGAGTTAGTTAGGACCATCGATGTTGGTCTGAATGGCTTGGAATGGTTTGCTTGAATGTTAAAGAGTGGATATTAACAAAATGTTAGGGATAGATAGTGATGGCTAGATACATGAATCCTATGTACTTTGGGTGTGTGATAGAAATATTCTTATGGTTGCTTCTAGGATAGATTGCTTTTAAGACGTTGAATAGGATTCTATTAGCCTGCAGAATATCTACGGGCTTCTTTGAATGGCATTATAGAGAGCTATATGTTTGAATTTGGGTGAAATGGAATATAAACAGAACTAGAAAGAAGATAGCATGAACCGGAGAGGG
Source organism: Tetracentron sinense (assembly GCA_015143295.1). NCBI lineage: Eukaryota > Viridiplantae > Streptophyta > Magnoliopsida > Trochodendrales > Trochodendraceae > Tetracentron > Tetracentron sinense. Next base: position 15,278,414 of record CM026555.1, on the reverse strand, counting down.
TTTACATAATCGAACATGGTTTAGTTTCAAATAGTATGAGAACCAAATATACTGATCTATTTATTTGAATTTGGTTGGCACAAGGCCTTTGGTCTTTTGTAGGATTCCTTGAAGAAGAAATAATGATTATGTGGTAGATGTTGAAAGGAATATAAACAATGTGCATAACTAGATAGAAGGTAGCTTGAACGGAAGAGGGTTTACATAATACTACATGATTTAGTTTTAAATAATATGAAAACCAAATGCTTTTCTTTATTATTTTTTGGTTTTGGGCTGTTTTTGAATGCTGATAAGAATATGAGATTTTTATGGTAATGGTTTACCATCAATTACATACATCATTTATTTGCTTTTAATAAACAATTGAATTCATCAGTTCTACTTGGGCCAATATTCATTGTTCATGCCCTTCTTTTATATAATGGATATTAATTATCTTCCCTGGTGAAACATTGATCCCTCTTTTTCTCATCCTTCTCTTTGGAATCATTAGGCAGGCACTCAGGAGCATCGACACCAATCTTAAAGTTACCGGGCAACGACCTTCTCGCCGATGGAAGCCGAGCCTTCGAAGTCGGGCGAGCAGGCAATGCTGGTGGTACATCCTTAGGCTGCTCGTCTCTTTGCCGGATGGAATCCAGCATTTCCTCCAGCGAGCTACGAGTAGCCCTAGAGGGCAACACCGTTGACAACATGATTCCAAACCCCCTAATTCAGGTCCAAATCGACCAAAAATCGGAATTCCTCACACAAAAACTTCAAACGAATCACCGAACCAGAATCAAAATCCAATGTGATATGAAGGAGTTCCCTTATTAGTCCCTGATTAGTCCAGGTGGGAGATTTGCATAAGTCGTGAGCCAAGACCTTTTAAGCCTTGTCCATCTTGGCAGAGATTTTAGACATGATATCCACTTGTATGCCAATTTCTTTTGACACAAGTGTTTTGATTATTTGACCTTGCTAAGATGGTTAGGCAGCATTTGTGCATGTCTATCGCTACTAATACTGCACCTCTTGAAACTAAGGTTCTCTCTCTCTTAAATGTCTTAAATGGGTAATGAGTATCGATAAGCATGCATACTATGTGTGTGGTAGAGACGCTCTCAGTGAGACTGACTATTGCTGTTATGGGGGTGGTCTCCAGTCCGTGTCTTATAGACTGTAAAATTGTGGTCTATGAATGATTTTACTTGTAAGTTCTAAATGCCATGCTAAATATAATCATAATCTACTAAAGATTGTGATAGTAATGAGCCACACTTATGATACAGTGTATTTTGCCCCCACCTTGAATAAGGATTAGCAACTAAGCTGGTTGCCTAAAATTCAACATGGTATCATATTAGTAACCACTGACATGATGTGCCAGTACAACATTAGATGTGGATCCTCTCTAGCTATATTCAGAGACTGTCTCTCCAACTTTTTTCAGTCTAAGATACCTAATCATGTACATGCTTAAACCTGAGTTCTTTCCTAGTGACTTTACTATTTAATCAATATATTTTTTGAACTTTCTTTGCATATTAATTATGAAATCTGTAAATTTTATCATTTCAATATTCTAATAAATAATTTTATTTAATTGTGTTGTAGGAGGGAGCAGGGAGCACACACCTGTCGAGTTTTAGAGGTGCGGGAGGGAACCAATGAGATGAAGATAGTTAGACTTACGATTTATTGACACTTTTTTTATAGACATGTGTATTGTATTATTACATGTGATTGGATGTATTTATTTTATACTGATTTCCATGTAGGTTTTGGTTCTTTTTATATATAATGTCATTATGGACACTATTTTGTTTATTTTATATTGTTGAAAGGTACAACACAGGTAAAAAAATATTGTTGACAGGTAAAAAAAAATTGATATTATTGACAGGTACAAAACAGGTTTAAAAAAATAGAAAAAATATTTTCATTTTTTTTTATGTCATGACTATTCGCTGCGTTTTAAAACGCCATAATTGATATCGGTATAAAACGTTGTGGAATGTCACCCTATAACGGCGTTTGTAAAATGCCGCCAAAGATCCAATATATAAATGCCGTCGAAGGTGAGTCTGTAACGGCGTTTCTTTAAACGCCGTAAAAGGGTATCTATCACGGCGTTTTCATAAACGCCGTTATAGGGTCATGTACAGCGGCGTTTTACAAATGCCGTCAATATAAATGCCGCCTTTACTTTCCCCGACGCAGGCAATAACAGCGTTTTGGTTAAAACGCCGTTATTAACTATAACGGCGTTTTTGGGGGTTTTTACGGCGATTTAAAAACGCCGTGAAAAGTCTTAAATTTTGTAGTGAAGGCAAGGAACATTTTTTCAAGTTAACCCAATGACGCCTTTTATCAGACTCCAGATTATTCCAAAAAAATTTAGCCAATGAAGAATCAATAGAATGACCAAAACTAGCAAGGATATGCACACTAGCTAAAATATGAGTAGGCATGGAAGATAAAACGTGCTTAATCAAAATTAGTCTCCCACCCACAGAAAGAAGTTTACTAGACCAACCAGTAATCCGTCTCTAAATCTTTTCCACTAAGGGAATAAAATAAGCCTTTTTTTGACGCCCTTTATAAATTGGCATTCCAAGATAGGTATATGGAAATTGTTTAACTTGAAACCCCATGCAAGTAGAAATAGCCCTCTTTCTAGACAAGGTAAGATTGTCCGAACAAAAAACAAAGCTTTTTTTATTATTAATCAGTTGACTTGATGAAGCTTCATATCTCTTTAAAAAAACAAATATTTTTTTTAACCAAAATAAAAAGAGCAGGAGAGAGAGGATCACCCTGCCGAAGACCTCTTGAACCCTTGAAAAAACCATTCAAGGTACCATTGATGATGATAGAAAACCATTGGTTATAGATGCAACCCTGAATGAGACCTATAAACCCATCACAAAAACCAAACTTCTTTAATACTGCTCGAATAAAGCCCCACTCCATCCGGTCATAGGCCTTAGCCATATCTAGCTTGATAAGCAAGTTACCACCAACAGTTTTCCTGTCTATTTCCTGAACCATTTCTTGAGCCATCGTAATATTCTCAATTATGCTTCTACCTTTTACAATGGTACTTTGTTCCTCTGAAGTAATTCTAGGGAGAATACTACCAAGACGATCTGCTAAAATCCTGAAAAAAATCCTATAAAGAAAATCACAAAGGCTGATAGGCCTATAGTCAGCAAAAGAAACTAGGTTTTCACATTTAGCTATCAAAGCTATAACTGTAGCATTAACCGACTTAGGAATATGAGGATCAAAGAAAAACTTACCCACAACATTAAATAAATCCTCCTTAATAATTTCCCAACAATCTTGATAGAGATGGCCATCAAATCCATCAGGATCCGGAGAAGCATCCAAATTGAAGACAACCTCTTTAACTTTCTCTAGTGTGGGAGAGGAAACAAGAATTCTATTATCCTCCTCAAGCACCAACAAAGGGATAAGCTCTAAAATTTGGTCTTCAACAACACCATTAGAAGAGGTTAGCAGCTCCTGGAAATAAGAAACAGCTTCATTAGTAATATCTTGATGATTTTCAATCCACATACCTTGGGAATTTTTCACTTTCTGAATACTATTCTTTCTTCTTCTTTGATTTACTACTGCATGGAAAAACTTTGTATTATTATCTCTTTCCTTCAGCCATTTTCTTCTAGACTTTTGTCTCCAGAAAATCTATTCTTGAAGAATAATATGTTGGAGTTCCTCTTTGAAAGAAGAGAGGACCACCTCTTGTCTACTATCCCAAGTCTACTGCAGAGAAATTTCAGCAACACAATTTTTTTGCTCAAGTTCCTTTATCCTAACAAAAATAATTCCGAAGACTTCTTTTTTCCATTGCTTTAGATTGACTTTGAGTCTCTTAAGCTTAACAAAGAAAGCAATAATTGGGTTAGCAAAAACTGGAGGAGCCCATGAACTCTCAACAATCCTTTTAAAACCAGAATGAGATAACCGCATCTTTTGAAAACGAAACAAAGAAGGCCTAGGAGGATCAGCCTTATTAAAATTTAATACAATAGGAGCATGATCTGAATTTAACCGAGAAAGATGAGTCACTTGAGTGTTAGGGAACTTAAAACTCGCATTGTTGATAAGAATACTATCAAGTCTGGCATAAATTCTATTGGTCTCCTTCTGATTGTAACACCATGTAAATTTATTGTCATTGAAACCTGCATCAATAAGCCCCATATCATTAATAAAAGAGCTAAAAGGAATGTAGTATCAATAAGCCCCCTTCTGATTGTCCCAAAGCTAGGCTGGATGTCGAGTGATGGTTGATCTTCTTCTGGAGATTGAAGGATCTAATCTAAGCCGTCTGATCAAGATAATCAAATCAATGGCTCCTCAAGTGCACCACCCAAGCGGAGTTAGGCAGTGGTTCATTTATCTTACCAAGTTCATTGGATAAATAATACCCTCGGGCGCAAGGCCAATACCTTACACGGTAGGCCAATGAATGGGGTGAATCCATATAAGGGGTCAGGAGAGGTGGTGATGTAGAAAATGTAGCTAGTAACTTTTTCTATCGCATCAAAAATGCTAGTGTGAATTTCATACACCCTGGCTTCAAACAGGCGTAACTTTGCATACAATTACCGAAACGATGCATTGTTTTCTTTTCGAAGCTATTGACGAGACCGAACTTATGGTCAAGAGCCGATGTTCATGACCTATCATTTCAAGCAAGTGAGTTGCATCATCGCTCTTGTAGGGGCAAGGAAGGAAAGCAACAAATGAGTTCCACCCAAGCATCAAATCGATGGCTAAGATGAGATATCTCCCGAGATAGGGGTTATGAGTGTGCCATCAAGGCATAAAGAAGACATACATACCACTTCAGCACACCATGCGCTTAGGAGGGTATAAGCCAAAGATCGGAACGAAATGGATACGCTTTGGAAGAAGCAATCTGCTACCGAGCCGTCTTATTAGGATTAATGATGGCATCTCTGAATACTCAAAGTTTTATGTCCGAGGCGAGTTTTCAGGAAAATGCTTGAGTTTTAACAAAAGCCAGAGGACTTTATTGCACAAATGACAAAGTAAAGAGGGATAAAAGTCAAGAAATACCCGCACCTATTCATCACCTTCCCTCAAAAGACCATCTGATCTAGCGACCCATTCAGACACGTGATCCGAAGCCAAGCCAAACAGCCCAACCCACAGACACGCTCATGCCAAACCAAACCAAATACCCGAACCTTCCACTACCTTAAAGCTTGCGTCAGGTAAGAGTTGTTTGTATGAACAGGAACAAGAGGTGATAGGTGTCACATGGTTATTTGAAGAATTGGCGCTAAGAGAAGCAATGTAGGAGGAGCCAGAAGACAACATGCTAGAAAGTTTCAAAGAGCAGGAAGCTAGTAGGAGCTAAAGTCCTACTCATTTTAGGACGAGAGGAAGACCTATGCAGCTCAGGCCCATCAAAAGCGGAAAATGTGTCCGCAAGCTTTTTATATATGTACTAGTAGAGACCCCATGCGACGGGTGTGCATAAAATAAAAATCTCTACGTATCTCTCTATCCCTCTTATCACAATCTCCTAGAATTTCTCTCTATATTCTCTCTCTATTCTTCTTATCTCTCTTTATCCCTTATCATAATCCCCTAAAATCTCTCTACATTCTCTCTCTCTTATCACAATCTCCTAAAATCTTTCCAATGATTTTTAACTTGTGAAAAAAATGTCCCCTAAAATTTCTCCAATAGTTTTTGAATTGAAAGGGAGACGTGTGTGAGAGAGAGTTTTAACGGTTAAGATTTTAAAAATGATGTCACGTGCATCTTTAAAATAGAATTCATAAGATTCCTAGGATTAAAGATTGGAGAACAAAGAGAGAGGTTAGGGGTGACACTTATTTGTTGGGGGTTAGGTGGGACTTATTTCTTTATATTATAGATAGATAAGGGACTCTTGTTTTCCAAATCTTAGTTGCAAGCCTTCCTTTTTTTTTTTGGTTAAGATTTTTTAAACTCACACACAGACCAAGTCTCAACCTAAGCTACAAGCCTTCTTACTATTTACTATTTCCCCATGATAAAAACATTTTCATCTCCATATATATATGTGTGCGTGTGTGTGTGTGTAAAAGGACAAGTCATTTCCAATATTTATGTGTGTAAAAGGACAAGTCATTTCCAATATTTGCCTTCTCTAATACTTGTCTTTTATATCCAATCTCCATATATACATACATATAAAGCAGAGTCTTGAAGTTTTTGACTAGCCTAACTTGATCAGAAGTTTTAGAGCTCGAGCCAAGTTTGAAGGCCGGCTTGACTCAATATCACCCCTTATCACTCGTACCTTTTCAGTTAAAGTCCTGCTCCAGGAGCTACAGGCCACGTAGAGAATAGAATAAATTTCGCACAACTAGTTGATTTCACCTTAGCCAACACAAATCTTTCACTATTCTAATCCCAAAACCGCTTCAGTGATTATTATATTTGTTTGAATGCACAATTTCATGGACACATGAAAGCATAAATTAAAATACATGATGACTTATGTCCTACAACTGAATTAATGTCCTACCACTGCGTGCCCACTTCCAGAGATACAAAAGCTAAGGAATCGAAGCCTGGAAACACAAACACAGATTATACACTTGGATCATAGCTAGAGAGATAAAAACTACTATGATGGGGCACCGAGATAAGATGCAAGCCGCAATATGTCGCTGAATATTCCACCGGCTGTAACTTGTGCCCCGGCCCCTGGCCCACGGACTATCAGTAGCTGTTTCTTGTATCTTTTCGTCGTGAAAGCGATGATGTTATCTGACCCAGAAAGTTGTGCAAAAGGGTGGTCCTTCTTGTACCTTCTCAACTCCACGCGTCCCCTTTCTTCATTTGCATCCACCAACCCGACATATCTCAACACCTTCAGATATTACAAAGCTCATGAGACACCAAAGTAACCCAAGACTCAAAACACAGAAAAAAAAAAAAACCGTGTTAAGTGAAAAAAATTGACATGTTTAGAGCAAATGCTAGACTGAACCTGCCAACAAGGGGCCAGATTCCTCGTGCCCAGAGAGCCCGTGAAATAACCCATTGCCCCAGTGTCAGGAATTTATCCTCTGGGCTTGATTTGGCCGTCTGAAGCTGGCGACTTTTGCCGCCAGGTTCAATCTAGCAGTGCGGAATCTACTCACTTCGCCTGCATCCTCAGCTTCCTGTCGTTTCTTTGCCATGTCAATGTCAAATTGTGGAAGCTGCTGCATGAACTCCACGGATGATGCACTATCCTGCAGTAATTCATCGAACATCACATCAACAATGCATGATTTCAACTCCCACTGTTGCAGGATTGTTCTTAGCTAGTTCTTACTCTCAATGGTTCTGGTACGAGGCTTTGAACAGGGATATCAGAAAGCTCTAGCTTTAGACCTGATTCTCTAGCAAGGATTATAACCTGCAATAACAGCTGTTGTAAGAGCCCAGTTATCCCATACTGCACTTACACTAATATATACATTACATAGTTGCCGCCCTAGTAACATGTGTGGCCTTTTATGGAGGTTACACTAGATCCAAGGCTATCTCATACCAAAAACGCATGCCCATACAATAGAAGAGAAGGTTTACCGATTGAATGGTCATGCCTGTGCATGTACATCACATGATGGCAGTCTGGCAGATGAATGAAGAAGCATGAAGTTTCATGCTTGCAGAAGTAAAACACACAGATACCTAGCTACATATGGCTAATCAAAACTCGAATTTTCCGAACAGACTCGTTCACATAGAAAATAAAGGCATATAATCACCTTTCTGGCAACATCTGTTCCAGATAGATCGTCCCTCGGATCGGGCTCAGTATAACCAGCTTGTTTTGCTTCGGCCACTACCTCACTGAAAGCTCGGGTCCCTATAAAGTTGTTGAAAATATAACTCAAAGTCCCACTGTAATAGAAAACCAGAGAGAAAGACTTGTGTTATAGACAAACAAAGTATATATTTGTAACAAGAACTTTAGACACATAAAAGATGTAACTTTGGAAACCTGTAATGTTTTTACAATCTGGTATTTAGCTTTGCTTGTTGAAAGTTTCAAAGACACTAACCTGAAAATGCCTTCAATACGCAAAATTTTGTCCCCAGTTTCTAGGAGTCCTCTTAAAGTGCTGATGATTGGGAGACCCGCTCCAACAGTTGCTTCGTAGAAATAATGAGTATAAGATTGCCGCTGAAGTGCTCTCAACTTCAAATACTGGGTATGGACAGTAACATGTCACAGAAGCCACAAGCAAGAAAAGGAGTTCCAATGAAATCAAATGGAAGGGAAAGAAACATGGTACAGATTTTCAGGAAGTAATGACTGTCTAGTATCTATAATTATTCCATATGTTCATTGTAATTACTCAAAGAGAGTTTAAAAGTTAACTAACCCATGCAACTATTGTTGGGTGTTTGAGAAGAAAGGTGGAAAAGAACGTTGTGAGCAAATTATATATATATATGGGCACTACAGCCTGAAGATGGATAAATGACGAAGCTTCTCCAGCATATTTATGATGCAGCAGGGACGCTAAGGTACGAAGATTTTCTAAAAATGAAGCATTATTATTTAATTTACAACAGAGTTTGTGATACTTCAAGCAAGCATCATTCTAATAAGATCCATAATTTCTTGATGCCCAAATAATGGTTTTTCTTTGAACAGTATATAGCCTGGATATGAGAACTTTCGCCAAGATTGTATAGAGTATAGACACTGACAACAAACTAATTGGTCTATAGTCTTTAAGATCTTGCGCACCCCCTTTCTCTGGTATAGAACAATAAAAGTTCCGTTTTAAGATTTTGTCAAAAGTACCTTCTGATATATTCAGCTACCACCCTCATGAAGTCCTCAAGCACAATGGACCAGCAACGATTGTAGAAAGACAGAAAAAATACCGGATCCCAGAATTCTATCTCCGCTTATGTCCATGATGGCCCCAAAAAGTTCTACAAAAGGTCTTTCTAGCCAATCCCTCTTCTCCTTCGAAATGCAATCAAACTAAGTAGGGTGAAAACTGAGTCTCCCATTATAGCCTTGTGTAAAAATCAACTGTCAATCCTCTAATTTCTTCCTCCTCTTTGAGCAACTTGTCCCCCACATGAAGACTGGGAATATGGTTGGCCCTTCTCCGATTCGTCATCTTGTGAAAGAATTTGGTATCCTTATCACCCTCCTTAAGCAACCTGATATGTGATCTATGTTCCAAATATTTTCCTCACAATCGATAACTCTTTGATACCGCACTTGTCACCTTTTAGACTCCTAAGAGTTACAATATGTGATCTCCACCAACAGTGAACTTATAGTATATAAGAGACACTAATAATATACCACTATTACAGGGTATAACTATAAGATATAAAACAAGAGAAGTATTCTACAAATGGACCCTCCAATTGGGTAGACATACATCGCATGTTCTCGGATAGGAATAGTGTTTACTTCCTATGGGCCGATTATAGGCTATGTTGTAGGAACATCCCCATAAGTGTGAGGATGGGTGTTGGATTGAGACAAAGTACTAACAGAAGAAATATGGGAAGCATGTAAACCTAGTCAAATAGCCTCATATGACGATTGATTAAGTCCAAACCCGTGTACGATGGGATCTACCACAGCGATCAACACTTCAACTTTTCCTTGGTGTCTTGTCTATTGTTCACCTTCCCCTTGTCTTTGACCACCACCCTATTGCCTTTGGGCGGAGAAAAGTCACAAGCGAAGGCCGACCTGTCACCAACTAAAATGAACTACATTGCCATTCTACGACTCTCTTCACTTTAAACTAGTATTTTGAAAGGCAAGACATGACATGTTACGACCACCATATACATGAGGCATAACTTGTAAGCCTTACTCCCTCATTTTTAAATAAAATTAATTATAAATGAGAAAATTTATGCACGAAGTACTAGCCTCATCCCCTCAATTTTAAATAAAAATTTATTACAAATGATAAAATTTACAAAAAGATTTAGAAAAGTTGATATAAATATAAGTAAGCTCTATATAAATGATTTGACCATTCTCTGAAAAATAAAGAGGAAGTAAACACTACAATTTAGATTTACATCATAGTTGGGTATACAAATTATTTTTAAAAAAAAAGAAAAAAATGATGTTCAGTCATGAGGTAAATTTTCATTTCCAACAAACAGTATCAAAGAAGTAACTAAAGATATTAAAGGTCTGCAGTTCTACATTCCTCCAACTGGTCAACATCTTTGGGCAATCCTTAATGTGAAAAAGAGAAACAAAACGGTTTCAAGAAAAGAAAATTCGTTAAACCTGATAAATAAAGTATTAGTTTAAACAAATAACATTTTTTTTTTAAAAAAAGACAAACCTTATTTTTAGTTAATATATGAGGCACACGTCTCAAACATAAGGTGAGCATGAAGCTTTGAGGCGTGCATGTCATGCAAGCCTCACACTTTGAAATGTGAGTCTCAAGGGATTTAAGCTGGCTGCTAAGTTTATTGAGACATTCTCCTTGAGCCTTGACCTAAGGCAAGCATCAAGCGTAAGCCTCACATATCTTTTAAACACTGCTTTGAACAAAAGAGTATAGCTGCCTAAGATAAGACCATCATGATTCCATCATGGTTTAAAAAATCGACATGTTTCGATAAACTTCAGTGGATGTGTCAGTTTCAGTAGCCACCAAAACAATATCCACTTAAAATGTAAATAGTACAGGTTTTGACATATTTCAGTAACTTTCGGCAGTTTCAGTTTCAATAATGTCTGAAAAATTATCTATTTTTCCTCTAAAAACTCATTCCCCCCCCCCCCCCCTCCCCCTCCTTTCTTGAACCCCTTCCTACATTTGAGGGTTTTAAACTAATTTTTGGTGATTCAACCTCATTTGACGTTTTATTAAAAAAAAAAAGGGTGGGTTTGAAGATCAATGAGGATTTTTTTCCTCAAAACAACGAAAGATGATTTCAATGCCCTTTAATCGTATTTATATACAAATAAGTTCTAATTAATCTAATCGTGTGAATATGCATTAAGTTCACGCATCTCCATATGATTTTAGGGATTCAAATTGGATGTAGGGATGAAATTTGAGAAAAATTAGGAAAAAACTATATTCCCCTAAATTCAACCCCAAACTTAAATGTTTCCATTAGTATCTTTTAAAGGTTATTAAGATGCAGTAGATCTACAACTTTGTCAGATTAATCTTTTTTTTTTTTAATTCAAAAATTTATTAGAATACATGTTTTTATACATATCACTAATATGGGAAATATGTAGGTCATATCTATATGTTTGCACATAAGGTAATTAAGTGTTAACAATCTTGACTTGATCTACAAGTTGCTTATGCAATTAATTTTTAGAATTAAATTTATCTAATTAATATTTTTATAAATAATTTATTTTAAAATCTTGTAATTAATTACAGACCATACAATAAATAGGGAAATGGCCTCACTTATTTATCATGATAATGAATGGACCATAGGATTATAGCTATGAGACTTATGAAATATGGCACTAAGGATAGACTTGGTTATAGGCAAGGCTATGGGTCTTCTAACATGATTAAAGGTGTAGCTCAGCACCCAAACTAACAACAGTTAGCAGTGCTTGTAGGTAATGACGCACGACAGTAAAACAATATATTCAGGAGTATAACAATTGGTATTGGAGTTATATGTCTTGGGCTCAATATTGTCATTATCAAGAACAACAGCTTGGTCAAGCTACTTGTCAAGACAAAGATGATAATTTTGAACCACATCAAAGCCCTATGTGGGGAGTCATGAGTGATGAAATGAAAGAGTTTCCAGGTGATATATTGTGATATTTCTCTTGTTTTGTGATGCATTGACACATAACATATTTTTTATATGCACATTTGGCTTTACAATTTTAGAAAATGCGTGTCCACTTAACATGATTCTTAAATTGTATATTCTATGTGCTTCTATTTTATTATGTAATGATTAAGTTAGGCATGTGTACTTATACTTAGTTATCCATTCCTTAAAGTTTGCTCTTAGATTCCAACGTTCCCTTAATATTTCCTACATTTCCTCGATTTTTACAACGTTTCCTTGGACTTCCTCAAACTGTTTCACTTCTCAAGTGACCAAAGTTTACACCAACGCCAAAGTTTAAAACCTTGGACTCAATATCTGAACATAAGCTAGTTCAAATTCTAGATTTGCACTAGTAAGAGATTTGTTCTACAATTCTCACGCACTGCTCAACATCAATAGCCTTGAGGAGATGACTGAAACATCTAGCAATGATCCAACCTCTCACATACCACAAAGGGTGTAAATATAGTTAGCAAGAGTCCCCATGTCTAAGTGTAGAGACCCGAATTTATTTCCTCGGCATTCGTGCTATTTATATGATTTCCTAGAAAAATGTGTTCAATTTTAATGCAATTTTTCTATGAGAATATATGTGGAATGTCTAGAAGTAGAACCAAATTATCTCGCTTATTTTAGCTCATTTGTATGATTTAATTGCATGGAATTGAAGTTAACAAAAAAGTAGCAATAGACTTTTTTTATAAAAAAAAAAAAGGTGTCAGATCAATCGCCCACCAGTGTCGATCGATTGCAGAAAGCGGTGATTTTTCCAAGAATTGTGATTTTTCCGACTTTTTAATTTCCCTGGGGTTCCCAACCCTACCCTATAAATACTTCTTATTTCGTGAATCTTAGGTTAGAAAAACATTCTAAGCTTTTGAGAAGAACAAAACGGGGGGAAAACCTAGGGTTTGCAAGGGCTTCCAACTAGAAAAGAAGGAACGCTTGGAAATCGAGACCCAAGGCTTTCGCAAGCGATTGATCGTAGGGAGACGCAAGGTTCGAAATTTCAATTTCGCATGTCATTTCAAGCCTTGGAAAAAAGATATATCGAGGATATTTCGCAAGATATATCGATTTCGAGGGAACAATATCGCTCGGGAGGAAAAAATTGAAAAAAATAGTGAAAAACATAGAATTTTTCAATGAAACTTAAGGAAATGTTAAAATAGATGTTAATACACATCTGAGAATCAAAAAAATTAAAAAAACAACAATGTATGTAAGAGATGCAATGAGAAGGTAGCCAAAGACGTGCGCTGACGCTGACGACAATGTATTGTTCACTAAAATTGATGTAACTTACATAAAAAGTTGCATTCATTTCTCAATCAAGCATAACATTTAACTCAAATACAATCAATTTCATACATAATAATTAATACATTAATAATGATATCTCCAACTTCAAGTTAAATGACATGTTTTCTGCTTGTTTAAGCTATAATTTCTTCTTGATATTTCTATATATTGTCAATTGATGACCTTAATGTTTTTACAGAACTAAATCAATATGAGAAGAGGATGAGATGGTTGAATTATCAGAGACTCTGCTTCAAGACTCAAGAGAAAAAGAAGAAGACTGTAATTTTATTTAAATGTGAAGTTGATGTAATTATGTAAAAAGAAGTTAATGTAATTTTATTTAAATGTGCAGGACCTCAATTCAAGTATTTTTATTTTATTTTTGCTGTAAACAAGCAGGACCTCTATGTCTATTGAGTGTTGTCTATTGAGCTATAATTTTTTTAGGTTTTTTTAAATTTAATTTTGATGTAAACAAGCAAGACTTCTAAAAAAAATAACATTATGATATATATCTATTAAAATAAGTCCTTCCAACCTCAACAAGTACAATCACACGCTCACATCCACATGGAGTTATGCGCAGGGTCAAAGTCATCTGTGTCTTGACTAGACTGCTGATAGTACTGATTCTCCACATAAGTACAATATTCTACCCAGTTCATATGATGAGAGAACAATGATGTATACTCATATACATAACACTGATAGTCATCTACCCCAACACGTATCAATACTCCCTTCAGTGGATACTCTTGATAATAATTGATAACTATCACCGGCACTGGAACTAGTACTGGCACTTGCACATGAGGTTGTACACCTCCATACGGACCATACCCATAATCATACGACTCATACCCAGAAATATATCCATATGGATACTGACCCTCTAGCTGTGGTTGTGCATAGTCAGATTGTCGAGAGCTCGATGTCTGAGACTGTTCATCTTGGTCCTGGCTGGAGGACCGAGTACGATGAGAGCCTCTAAAACTAGAGCCTGGATGTTCCCTAGCCTTAAACCAATCATCTGTCAATCCATACCTCTCATAAATGGTTTGCCTTGGGTCGACATCCTCGTCTCGCTCCTTGGCCTTGCCCTTGCCCCTTCCCCTACCCTGCCCCTGCCACTGCCACTGCCACTGCCCTGCCGACGGGAGGTATAATGTATTGGTTGGCTCGCTTCTGGATGTGATGATGGAGCACCATGATCCTGATCCTGTGTAGAATGGTCAAATGAAATCTCACCAGTGAATGGGCTAAGAGGCCTCTGGCTCAACTCTAGTTCGGCGTTGCCTCCATCCCCAGGATTGTCGTCGTTGCCTCCAGGCCCTCCACTACTCTCATCATCAGTAGCGTGGTCATCACCACCCTCACTAATATCATCAGAATGAGAATCAAATAATCCACCCGTCGCAATGGTTGCAACACCTGAAGTCATAGGATCTCTCATTAACTCAGCAAATGAATCTTCGCTAGTGCTCAACCCCACTTCAGTAGCTACGACTCTGTCCACATCAATGCCCATCTCAGTGGCTTCCCTAGCTATAACTGTGTTCGGACGTCCATCATCCTCATCAAGAGCAAAGACCCTAACCCACTTAGAAAGTGGGTTATTCTCATCATTATGACCAACTTCCATCAAGTCTAAGGGATCCTGCTCCGATATTTTTCCAGTCATGCTTTGCAATCCTCTGAGTCGTAGCTTCATATTGTAGTGACAGAATACCAACTTTTGTAGCTTTTTGTATCCGAGTTGGTTCCGCTGCTTTGTGTGGATGAGAGCAAATGTACTCCAATTACGCTCGCATGCTGCCGAAGATGAAGCATTCTGTGCTAGCACGCGAGTCACCAACTTTCTTAGGTGCGGACAGTCAATCCCGTACATAGACCACCAATCAGCTATCAATTAAACATGATTATCATTAGTTTCATAAATACATTTGATGTGCAGTTAAATATGTACTTTCTTATGTACAAGTTGCTCACCTGGCACATCTTACTCCTTGACTCCTTAGTAGCAATTCTACCAAAGCTCCCCCGCGCATCTCTGAAGCAAACTAACTACAAAGTTTGAAAACACACTTTTTAATTATGCTCAAGCCACAAAGTACTAGAATGCATTCATGCACATAAATATATTATAGTCAAATACGTTTTATGTTTACCTCATTCCCAAAATCTCCTTTCCCCTTACACTTTGGGTCCAACCTCTCAAACACATCATGTACGGCTTTTACTAGGTCGTCCCGATTCCCCAGTTGGTTCTTGTAATGGTACTTGGGGTTCAAATAGTATGTTGACATGTGATTATACAAAAAAAAAAAAAAACTATCAACAGCACAATAACAATTTAATGTAAATATCTAATAAAAATAATAGTACCAACTTACCAGCAGCATGAAGTGGATGCTCCAGTGTCTTATCCCATCGATCATTAATAATCTTGTGGACCCACTTGTATCCACGGGGAGACACATTCTTTATTGACTCCTTCATAACCCGCATCAATTCGAACATAGAACCCATAGTCGGCCACTTGTCCATGTCTACCACCCTGAGGACACGATAGATAGGCTCTAGTATGGCAGCCGTGTCACGCGCTTTATCCCAAAATGCATTGCTGAGGATGATGTCTTCAACTCTCTTCACCAAAACAGTGCGACGACCGGCATACTCTTCCCAAGATGCATCAATGAACATTGCCTTGAGTCCAACTTTATGGTTCAATAAACTCTCCAAGGCAATGAAATTAGTCGCGAAGCGCGTCGCCCCTGGCTGTACTATGTCACCACCACACGTGGCTCTCATCTTTGCAAGAATCCAGCCAAGTTGTATATGAAGTTGGTGACTATCCTTGCCTCTTCAATAACAGATTTCACAGTAGGCCTCTCTCCTATGGCCTGTAGCATCAAGTCTATGCAATGGGCGGCGCACGGGGTCCAGTACAGGTGATACTTCTTCATAAGCATCTTCCCAGCCTTCACAAAGGCGCTCTCGTTATCAGTCACCACCTACACTACATTCTTCTTTCCCACCTCTTCTACAACACTCTTCATTAACCCATAGATAAACTTTGCATCCTTTATCTGATCAGATGCGTCCACAGATTTCCATAATATTGTCCTTCCCGCACAATACACCATGAAGTTAATAATGGAAAGTCTAGTAGGCCCTGTCCACCCGTCACACATAATTGTAACCCCAAAAGTTTCCCATAACAGCCTAAGGGTGTCAATATAATCTCTTACCTCCTCCTCTGCATCTAAATATTTTCCTGTGATCTCAAATAGAGAGGGAGGCAGTACCCCTGGACCAACCCGTGCGGCCTCGTTGATCATGTTCTTAAACTGTGGGGTCGAGGCGGCGTACGTGACTATGAATAAAGAACTTCGATACAACTGTCCCAAGCATCTCCGCTAAATTTCTCCCACTCCATAGATCTTTCAACCTTCTCTGTTTTGCGTCCCGATTCTTGTAAAGACTTGAATCATGTGGTGGCTTTGGGACCCTCACGCTCTGACTGCGTCCAAACATCCTCTGACTCCCAACATTTGCCTCTGTGTTACCCCTCGATCGTGATGGTCCTGCACCTGTACTACCTCTAAAACCAGATGACTGTAATTCACACTCCTGCTGCTTTTCCCACTGACTCCGCATAGATTCCCGATAGGCCTGTCGATATACAATCCTCTCATCAACTCCTGTACAGTCAATTGGGAAAGCCCAATCTAAATCTTCATCATCTTCCTCATCCACAGATCGTGGTGGACTTATATGATGCCTCAATTCTGCGCGAATCTCTTTCGCACGGTTGGCGGCCTCCTCCCTATTCTTAGCCCAAGCGGCAATGTTTTCCCTCATTGCCTTTTTAACTTCTGGTGGACAACTCGTACAGGGTAAAACATCTCGATGACTCCCGGCAAGATGTTGCTTTAGCCGAGTCACACCCCCACTCTTTATCACTTTACCACAGTAATTACACACCGACCAGTTTTTATTTCCATCCACTGGTTTTCCATGCGACGAACCTATGTCTGGTGCCATAATGAAAATAGGTTGGACAAGTTGAAATATTAATTGTTCAATATAAATGGTACATATATATTTCTATGCACAAGAATAATTCTGACTATGTGTACGGTATACCTATTAACATATATCATCTTTTGATTTATTTAATTTTTGTTGTCGATTTATTTAATTAGAAAATAGGATATCTTACACTTATATTTAATTAAATATATCTATCTAAAAAAAAAATAACACTATGATATATATTTAATAAAATATATCTTTCTAAAAAAAAACACAATGACATATATATTAAATAAAATATATCCTTAAAAGAGATAAACTAAACTAAATATTTGATTAAATGTATGCTTAAAAATACTAAGATATTATTTAATAATACTAGTAAAGGTACACGTGTTAATATTTTTCCATATATAAAATGAATATTATTATTTTATTATTTAAAGAATAATAAATATTTATAATAAAAATATATATATTATTATATTATTATACTTTATAATTTTGTAACTTTGATTAGATATTTAGATGAGACTAAAATAATATCACCTTATATTTACTCATGCTCTAATTAAGAATTGTTTAACTAATGTAGAAATTCTAAAAATCTTTTAGAGAGTCATTTATCTCAAGTACTAAGCCAAAACGTAATGGTGAATAGCAGTGTTATTATTTGATTTAAAATTTTATGAATTAAACTTTTAACGCTTTCAAATAAGTAGGAGTGTAGGACCCATTAAAAGGTAGAGATCAATTAATGTTGAGTTGAGCCTACTAAAGTAATATATATTAAATTTAAAAAATAAAATTATAAATTTTTATTTTAATGAAACTTATGTAATAGAATCCTTCTAAGTTCTAACTTCTAAGTCTAATATAAAACTCTTCATCATATTGTTAAAAACATTACAATTTAAATATAAAGTTTTTATTTAATAAAGTAAAGTAAAAGATATTTACGTCCAATTAAAGTGTAATAAATTTTAATTTATGAAATATTATTTTATACAATTTCTTTAAAAATTATTAGTGTAAATTTTAATGTAAAGGAGGAGTCTCTCTAAAAAAAATTTTAAAAAAAAAATAAGTATATTAATGTAACTATGTAAGGGAGGAGTCTCTTTCTTAAAAAAAAAAAAAATTAAAAAATAAAATAAAATTATTTATAAATAAGTATATTATAGTTATTATTGAATAAATAAGGCACTGTTTCGTAAAAACCCATTTTAAGTTTGAATCCCTAAATTCAGAATCATTCGTAACATTACAGATCAACAAAACAGAGAACTGAGAGAAGAGAAAAGGGGAAGAGGGAGAGACTTAAGGCGACGGCGATGGAACTCGACAACGGAGACGGAGACGGCGATGGCGATGGAGCTCTGCGACGGCGACAGCGAGGAGGTCCTCTGCATCTGCGGCTCTGCTACGGGTATGTACCCTCGCCAAATTCCTTTTTTTTTCCCTTCTTTCCTCCTTACTCGTAGATCTTTCTCATGGATTTTCTTGAGGGGTTTTAGTGTTTTACCATTGTTTAAATAATGGAGTTCTTCACGCCTTCACAGTTCACACTCACGGGTATTGTCGGTGGTGAGTGGTGACTGACTGACTGGTGAGAGACTGAGAGTCTCATCAACTCTGAAAGGCTGAAACCCTGAAACGCCGCATATGGCGATATTCCCTTCTCTCAGGCTTTTTCTTTCAGGCCTCACAGTGGTCACGAGATCCCTGTTCTCTCCTTTTTTTTTCTTTTTAAATTACAATTTTGCACGATATATGCGATATATCGCGAGATATATCCCATATATCGTTAGATACTGAACGAAAAATGGGGAAAAAGATCAAAATAGTGAGTTGAAATTTCGGTCGAAATTTCGTAAATCTCGCTCGAAATTTTTGAAATATTGTAAAAAAAATTATTTCTGGTTCAGATGTCTCAGGACCCTCTGAGATCGAGATATCTCGTCGAAATTTCGCATATTTCGACGAGATTTTGAACCTTGGGGAGACGATCTTGAGAGGATTGATATATTGCCTAGTTAATAATTTTAAATAAAGATTATTGTTGATTTCAATAACTTGTTTAAGTATGGATGAATCTTAATGGAACGGAGTGGATTTTACATGATTTCCAAAAGTATGATTTTAAGATTTGAAATAGACTATTGGAAAGATTATTGACATATTTATTGCTTTTGATCTTTAATGATAATGTGGTTGAAATCTTAACACATTATGGATTTAATTGGATACAGAGAAAGGGAATGAACAATAGATTATAAATGGGTATAGAGGAAGGAATGTATGTCTGAATTATGGGGGAAATAATGGTTTGGAACTAATGATTTTATGTTATGTGAGAATATTAATGATCATGTAAATATGATTTGAATTCTTATACCCTATGAAACATTAAATATTAAGGTATAATGTTCACATGTTAAATTATGATTAATTATACATATATATAATGATTAAGTTTAGTGTAGCCTATGCTTAGAGAATGATGTCTTTGAACTAGAATTCTCTAACTATCGTGAATGGGACACTTTAATGGAGTTTCGAAGGGAGATATCGAAATCTAAGAGATAGCCTAGACGAAAATTAATCATGACAAGGTCAAGCACAAATCCCCACAACATGGTAAGTTGGTAGTGCTAGTATGCCTCTTTTTAATTTTAGAAAAACAGTTCTTGAGGGGCATACATCGAATCCCAAGATCTAACTAATATTCGAATTGATTTTATTCAATGAATGATAAAATAACAATCACCTTTGCGACTTTGATATTGTTAAGTAAAATCCACGATAGAACAAAGCCTGCAAAACTTCACAAGCGTAAAGTCTCCTTCGCGATTGACACGAACCTTCTTTTTACTTTAAAGCTTTCTCTAATAGAAGCTAATGGTCCTTCCAATTCAAGCTCTATGATCTTTTATTCTTTTCTTGAATCTCAAGATCCTTTCTTGATTAACAAGATTGATTCTGCTTTTGCTCAAGATAAAAACTAGAACCAAGAGAGAAGAGGGATGGTGACCTAGTATTGATGGACATGAGTCTGCACAGGTCAAAAGTCTAAACATGTCTTGGAATGAATTATGAACTGTTTATATGTTTTTGGACTCTGAGTTTGATAAAGTATGATATGTACATATTGATTAAAAATGAATGGTATTTATATTGTTAACTATACTCTATATCCGCTGAATATTTCCAATGCTTAGCCAAACTGTTATTGTTTGATAGGTTCGGGATTCGACATCTACACTCCAGGACAGTGGATTGAGGAAGAATACGAAGAGGAGCCCAAAGGTGATCGTCCAGAAGGGAAACGGGATCTAGACAGATGGCCCTATTGTTGATGTAGTAGTAGTTTTATTTTAATTTGAAAAGAGTGGTAATCAGACAATTTAATTGATTTTGCTTAGGTTTGAATTCAGTTTTAGATGTTGTGAACACATAGGATGATCGGATTTGATTATGGTTAAGATTAGTCGTTATGTCTTCAAATTATAGTTGATGTCATTTCATCTATTGAAGACTTTAATTGAGAATTTCTATTAATGTTGAAGAAATTTTGAGACTCGTATTTTATATGCCTTTTATGGTGTTAGGACTTAGGATAAGTTGGATATGCAGTGTCACGGGTCCAAAGTCTTATTTGACCAAAATGGGATTTTGGGATGCGACACTAAGTTGGGAGATCTCTTGCCAAACCTGATAAACCAAATCTACATTCTTCCTCTTGAAAATAAGTTTGGCACTGAATCCCAAACCTCCTTAGCAGTCCTCAAGAAAATAAAATTTTAACTAATTTGGAGCTGCAACAAATTTGAAAGCCATGACATAATCGTCAAGTTTTCTGCTTCCCATGTCTCATATGTCGGATCTTTGTAATCCTTCCATTAAGGTACCCATCTTACCTCGTCCACCGATGGACATCTTCACGGACATAGACCAATTGAAATATTTCGTCCCATCCAACTATTATAATTTTAATCTGCGAGAATCCAATGGATCTTGAAATATCGTGATAAATTGAATCTATGCGGTATATGCACAAACCATGCAAGATATTGTAGCTATTATATTTATTACATATGGCTTTCCTCTTAAAAAGAATATGATTCCAGGCTTCTCCATTATGATGAATGCTAATTCTTCAAGGGGTGATTTCCATTCAACTTACTTCTCTTATAAACCTTAGATAATGGATTACTTATACAAAATTGCTATTTGTAATTGTTTTCTCAAGGCAAAGCAAAACTGATGATGAAATAGAACGAAGGAATAACTACTTTATAAATTAAAGAAAATGATGCTATGAAACAAAACTCACAAGCTCTTTCAAGATTCATTTACAATGACACAGTTAGAATATAATAAGTACAACAGCATGTCAAGTCCTACCGGTCAGAGTTTACCTGATCAAGTGGTCCCGAATTAGCTTTTTTGTTTGGGGTGATTACATGAATTCCTTTACGCAACCAATCATAGTAATGCCGTGCAACATTGGAATCTGAAGTACAATCTACCAAAACAGTATTTGGGATGAAATGATTCCCATGCACATGCTGAGCAAATTTCTCCAGGTCAGCCACTTCTCCTTTCTCTTTTTGAAGTTCTCTCCATCCAGATAAATCAATGCCCCTATACGAAGCAGTGAACAAATATGTTTATGATTAACAACCAGGTCAGCCATAGCAAGAAAACTCTTGACTGGTTATGATTAACCAAATATGTGCATTCAGATTCAAAGCCCAACTGTAGCATAATTATATCTGAAAATAAAGAGAGGGTGCGGCGTGCCACGTGGAGAGGGCTTCTGCATTTGATTGCAAGTACAATAAAAAAAAAGGATTTCAACTCACATAGCATCAGAATAAAGTATATACAGCTATGGTGGTCCTAATTACTTCAAACCATTTCTAATGTAAACACAAGAATATCCAAAAAGCTAACACTGTAATCCAATTCTAAGCTTTGCATCACTATCCTGACTGCAATGACAGCAACAATTGTAGCAATTACAAAAGCCTTACAGGATTTTAACGTGGACATGGTTCCCTTGGTTGTAAACATATTACTGGTCCAGGAAGCCCATCTTTATCATGAGAATGCTAGAGACGATTCCAATTCATTTAGCATGCTTTAATTCAGTGTTTTAAAACCCGAAAACTCGACTCGACTCGGAAATTTGCCGAGTAGAATCAACTCGGAAACTCGGGTAAAACTCGTCCGCGTAATGACACCTAAAACTCGGACATATATAATATTTTTATAATACTATATATATGGTATAAATTCAAATTAATGATAAATCATGCCTAAAATGAGATATATAATTCAATATATACTAAACACCCCCTTTTGTTTCGTATTTATACTAAGAGTGGGTGGGGTGTGTTAAAAAAAGAAAAAAACATAATTTAGTCACCTGGGTAGGTAGTTTATTCGATTTTTAGTTTTAACAAAAAACATACAAAACTCGGGCGAGTCGGGGCGAGTTACTCGGTTTTCAGTGTCAAAACTGAGTTTTACCTAAAACTCGACTCGAAACCTGGCCGAGTCGAGTTGACTCGGCCGAGTTTTGAGTCGACTCGCCGAGTTTTAATACTATGCTTTAATTCATAGTTGTAGGGAAGCTATGTATAAGGTGGGAAGCTCGTTTCTCATACATGCTTTGTTGGACATATATGCCCTCGAATGCCAATAAGAGACTTTTCTATGTTGATTAGATAAGCATCATATTCACACAACCAACTATAAAGGGTATTTATATTAATTACTGTCTCATATGATGAAAACATAAAGTTCCATAGGTAACATTGTAGGAAAATCATGCAAAGGTTGCGAGGAGATATGATTTTCCGGTTCCTTGTAAACCTAATATTGTTCGAAGCCTCTAGAGTACTGGTTGGGTGTCATACTTCATCATGGCTTGCCCATGTGTAGTTCTATGAGATAGTGTGATGAATCTCATTCACAGAGAGTGGTGACTCTTGACTAACATGTGAGTATATATAGCAAGTACATTATACTGAACGGGGTCACTAGTAGATACCCTATGGAATACACTGTCAGATTGTATTAGGGTTATCCATTTGACAAATTGTCCTTAGACCTGAGAGGTTAACATCTTCTCAGACATCTGTCTATATGGCTTTGATGTGCCAATCGGCAATGTCCAATACACAAGACTAACTTCGGGTACGTTGGGTCATGTACACAATGTTTGGAAAAGTGCGTAAACACTCAATAAGAAATCCACAACTCCTTAATTGGAGATAATGATATCAAGGTAATACTTATTGAACTGAACTGTTAAATCCAGTACTGGTGCTTTTCGGTAAAATGGTCTTTATCGAAGTTGATATTTTCAATATTGAAAAGTATATATAAATATATATATGTCAGTTCTTTTCTAATGTTTCTTCAAAAGTGTTTTGGAGGTTCAGTTCAATGAAAAAGTAATCATGAGAAAGGGTTTTATTCATAAGCTGGGGACTAAGACAGTGGAATTGTTCCAATCCAGTAAGCTTACAAGTGATATCGGAATGTGGATGGATTTATTTGTAAATATATTGTGAGATGGTACTTACAAGCAATTCTCTAATTTTTAGAGGTTAATCACATTGTGTTAATGGACATTAATTGTGATTGGTGGAAGTCCAGGGATATAGATAAAATTCTATAATCCTAATGGAGTTTAGGAAAGGTGTTTCCTAGTAACAATGCTTTAACCAAAAAGGTTGAGTACTTGGTCCCACAACCGGAAATAGATCTCTTTAGATCTCACACACAAGGACCTTCTTAGAATATTTAATTTAATAATTTATTAAATAATTAATTTCTCTAAGTAATCACTATATGGTATAGTGAAGCTCTAAAAGGTGGAATCACATTAGATGTGAAAAACCAAATAGGTAGGACCCATTGGGAATTATTATAAAAGAATAATTCAAGTGACCAATAGGGGTTTAGAACCCTTAGGGGCGTGTGGGGTGGGACCCACCTAGGGTGGGATGCCCACTTCATGGAGGAAATAATAATTGTTATTATTTATTTAATTAGTTTCTAAATAACAAATATCCTTATTGAATAAGGTTAGTTAGTTAGAGTTAGTTACTAATTAAAGATTCCTTGTTAGACAAGGATTCTATTAGTTTCTTGCTAATCAAGGAATCCTAATTGGATTAGGATAAGGGCAAGATTAGTTGGACACTAATGGATAAGATTAGTTTCTATTTTTGATTAATCCTAATTAATTAAGGAGAAATAAAAAAGGAAACAAATTGAGAAATTCTAATTGGATTAGAAAGTGGACCCTTGAGTTGCAAGCAACCCAAATCCTTATAAATAGAGGTGGACGTCCAAGGCTTGTGGGCAATTTAATTTTCCAAAATTTTTGGATTCCTCTCCTCCCTTCCTCAAATATCTCACGCCCCATCTCTCTCTATTAGAGTTGTACGGTCACCCCTCTCCCTTTTCTTCTCTTGTGTGTTCTAATTTTTGAATAATCAAGAAGAAGAAGATCAAGGATCTTGATCATCAAGAAAGGTTCTTGATAATAAAAATTGGATCTTTATTTCAAGATCTTAGAGCTGGAAATTTGGAAGGGCTATTAACTTCCATTAGAGAAAGCTTTAAAGGAAAAATAAGGTTCCTGTGAATCTACAGGAGACTTGACAGTTGTGAAGTTTTGCGAGTACTATTCTTATGTGGATTTGATTTAACAATTTCAAAGTCGCAAAGGTGAATGTTATTCCTACCTTCATTGAATAAAATCAATTAGAATCTTAGTTAGATCTTGGGATTCGATGTATGCTCCCCAAGAACTGTTTTTCTAAAATTAAAAAGATGCATACTTTCACGCTTCCCAAGAAGCTTGCTTCTATCATGTCCCATTTAATGGTCAAATAGGGCGATGTATGTAGGAAATGATTGGATAGATCCGAATCTAAAGCCTAAGGTGTAGATCCAAAGCAAGTATCGCTGGATTGAAACTTTAAGCCACCTACTGCTCCACAAATATCTCATATAAAAGGTATGGTTTGCCATCTTAATATAATGGGAATGAGGCACTTATATCTCATTTCTCGCTTTCCATTTCTTAAGAATTTTTTGAGCCTCGCTTCCCGTTACTTGCTTTCGCTTTGGTAACTATACTTTAATTAATGGACCATGACTCTCTCTTTCCTTTGTAATTTTGTATTCTTCCTTCAATTCCTTCTTTTTT
Organism: Tetracentron sinense; assembly: GCA_015143295.1. Classification (NCBI taxonomy): domain Eukaryota; kingdom Viridiplantae; phylum Streptophyta; class Magnoliopsida; order Trochodendrales; family Trochodendraceae; genus Tetracentron; species Tetracentron sinense. The sequence continues at coordinate 15,252,961 of CM026555.1, read as the reverse complement.
CTATTGTATTGATAAGTAATAAAATTTTATCAATAGAATCAAAATTTGGAAATAGAACTACTTACAATGCTACTCAGTGTGATCTATCAACATACACAATGTAAACACACATCAGTGATTAATGAATCTCTCAATCAATGATAAACTTCCAGAAGGCATAAATAATGTCATCGGCAAACTCTTGACTCGACAATCTTTCAACCCATATGAATTAAATGGGGAGTAATTGGGAATACTTTACTAGAAGTGCAAGGAACTTATAATTCAAGATTGTCTGTTTGTAATAAGTGCCTCAAGATCCCTTTTCTATATAAAGGGCTTCACTCATTGGTGTTGAAAAAATATTAGACAATCGGCAGCACTTTGCTGGTAATAGGAATATGCCTATTAAGGGCATTTGCATCCTTTCATCTCATTAGAAATATAAAAAGAGATCAAGAGGGGGATAATTCCAGACTTCTTTCCGCTATTCTCTTCCCCCTTCCCACAAATACTAACAGTACAAAACCCTAGATTCACTGTCACTTCTAGCCTTTCCTTGTCCTCTGTATTACAAGGACCAAATTTCTCTTCTAATCTTCATTTGGTTAGCAATTTAACTAAGAATCTAAATTTTAGTGTAATCTTATTTCCATCTCGTCTTTTCGGATCTGATGACATAGCGGTAGATTGGGAGTGGACGTGAAGTCGATGGACTTTACTTTTTGGATCAGGCTACGACTTCTTCCAATGCTCTTCAGTCATGTAGTTAGGTTAATAAAGACTAGAACTTATTCTGGCACAATCAGTTAGGTCATTTGTCTTGTCAGTCCTTAAAAATTCTATTTCCTAGTATGTTGGGGTATGTCAGCTCTCAAAGTTTGCAATGGGAAACTTTTGAACTAGCAAAATATTGTCGAGTCTCTTTTTTCTCCTAGTAACAAAAGTACATTTTTGTTTGAAATTGTGCATTCCGGTGTATGGGGACGTTCTCCTGCTCATTTTATGTTTGGATATCGGTTAATTATTCTCACTAAACTTGGTTGCATTTGATGAAGACTAGAGATGAGGTGCCCAATATTATTTGCACATTCCACAAATTGATCAAGACACAATTTGACAAGAATATAAGAAGATTTAGATTTGATCATGGAAGAGTGTATCTTGAAGGAACACTCATAACTTATTTTCATAAACATGGTATCATCCAATAGAATAGTGGTGCTTATACACCACAACAAAATAGAGTGGCAGAACGGAAGAATAAACATTTGCTCAAGGTTGCCCACAATTTATTGCTTCAGATGAAAAGTGTAAGAAGTTCTAGTTCGATACAGTACTTACTGTGGCACATTTGATTAACTGTATGTCTTCTAGAGTTTTAAGAATCAAGGCCCCGCATCCGTTATTGTATCCTGAAAGCATTTTCTTTAGACTTCCACTCAACATCTTGGCTCCAAATTGTTCCAAGTTGGATCCTAAGTCTATCAAATAACTCTTCCACCCATGAAGGGTATAAGTGTTTCAAACCATTGACATGTAAGCGATTTATCTCTAAAGATGTGTTTTTTTAGTCTGTAACCTTTTTCTCTGGGGTTTCTCTAAGTTTGATTGTACCAGTGTTTTAAAAAGCGTGAGGCTTACACCTCGAGGCTCGCCTCGGGGCGAGGCTTAAGGAAAACGCCTTGAGACTCAACCATGAGGCTTAAACCCTATGGGCACACGCATTATGCCTAAAAGATCGTTTTATATTATGACGTCCTTCTCAAACATTAACTAAAATTAGGTTTCTAGTCACAACTGAGACTTAAATGTCATTCTTTAAAATTTGTTATTTGTTTCAACTAATTTATATAGTATTTCCTATGTGTACGCGTGCGCCTACACTAACAGACACAATATACACGAATACATATATATATATATGTATCTCTCTTTCTCTCTCTCTCTCTCTCTCTCTCTCTCTCTCTATATATATATATATATATACATTTTATAATCTTTCATTAAATTTTTGAATCTTTTTACAATTTTTCTTATATTTTATTTATTTGGTAAAATGAGAGAGCATGAAGCTTTCTTGTGAGGCTTATGCATTACGCCTCACGCATCTTGAGGTCCTAACGCCTCGACTAACGCCTTCACGTTTTAAAACATTGGATTGTACTTCCCATTCTCTTCTAGTTTTGTCTCCTATGATTCTCTTTCTTAATCTTTTTGAGCCTTTGTCACAACTCTGTCTTTTACTGTATGTTCCCTCTAGTGTGACTGACGGATTGCCACATCCTAAGTGCAAGGAAGAAATGTAGGAGGAAATAAAGGAGCTCACGAAGAATAATACCTGAGAACTTTTCAATACTCCTAAAGACATTAAACTAGTTGAGTATAAATGGATGGATATATACCATAGTTTGAATTCGGCGAGTCACGACCGAGTTACTAGACTCGACCGAATTTCGAGTCGAGTCGTCTCAAAACTCGAAGGAGACACTATTTGCCGAGTTACTCAGGTCACTCGGTTGAGTCGAACCGAGTTTTTCGATTCGCCAGATCAAGTCAAGTCACATAAGGGTATTTTCTTCATTTTTAAAACCTAAACTCGAACGTCACACTGTTTTTGCATCATCCTTTTTTAGGTCTACAAAGAACATGGTTAAAAAACTCGGCAAAACCGTTACGTAACGCCCGTTACATAATGGTTTTGGTGGCCTCCAATACACGATACCGTAACCTTACCCGTTTATTCCGAAACGAATGCGTAACGCCCGAAACCGTTACGTAATGGGCGTTACGTAACGGTATCGGGTGTAGTCCATGATTTAGGTTTTAAAAAAAAAAACCTCATAACAGTTAACCCGTGAAGAACGGGCTGAATCTCTCTACCACCATTCTTACATTCAATCAAATAGAAATGATCAAGATGATGAGTCAGCCCGTAATTCTATGTGGCTTTAGCACTTAGCAGGTGTGTGATGAGTCAGCCCGTAATTCTATGTGGCTTTAGCACTTAGTAGGTGTGTATGTATCTGGCTATCTGCCTACATGGAGTCTGAACTGGATTCTGTGTATGTTTCAACTTTCAACCCTCAACCCATCTATTTTCATTATTTCTATATTTTGAGCTTCATATTAGCTTTAGAAGTATCTTGTTACTCATTTATTGTATGTTTTTTTTTCTTTTTTCTATTTATTGGGATTTTTTGGGTTTTTTATAAGCAAAAAAAGAGAAAAAATAATAACGGCCAAAACCGTTACGTAACGGTTTCGGCTGTGTCCATTACGGTGTCCGAAACCGTTTTTTTAAACCCTCACAAAGACAACCTAGTATGGGTTCTCTTAAACCAAGTTTTTTGGGTTTAAGGCTATAAAATCAACGTACTTTTGAGTTCTTTTAACCCAAGTTTTTTAAGTTATTAAATATATATTCCGAGTTGGACCAGTTGATTTTTTTTCGAGTTTTTACGTTACTCGACCCGCACAACATTTGAGTCGAGTCGAGTTTTCAAATTTTTGAACCATGGTATATACAATGAAATATAAGGCAGATTGTAGAGACTAGCAATTTTATTTCCCGGTATTCATGTCATTCATGTATGTTAGATGACTTATTATTCATGTTATTTGTATGCTAAGACCTTGTTTGAGTAGAAATACTAATGGATGATAAAATAAGAACAGATAAAAGAAAAGAAGAGGAAAATAGGAAAATAAGGCAAACCAGTCGAATGGATTTCCAGTCCGGCCGACCAGGCCCAGTCAAAACACAAGCTGAGAGTTGGAATGCCAAACCGGTCAAACGGATTTCCAATCCAATCGACTGATCTTAGTAAAAACACAAAACTGTGGGGATTGACCGATTTTCAAGCAGAACTTACTAAAAGGATATTTTTGCTAAAAATTAGTGAGGAATTAGGATTCTAAACCCTATAAATAATCATTAATTGTGGGATTAGGGTTCTTTATTGTTTCTAAGAACAGCAAAACTTGAGAGGAAGTAAACTATAGGGATTTGAGAGAAAAGCTTGAAGGAAATGGGAGATTATCGATCAAGGCTTTGTGGAAAGGAAAGAGATCGTTGATCGAAGGCTTTGCTTCTCAATAGATCCTTATTTTTCGGGCTTCCATTCTCAGATTTATCAAGGATAAAGGTTTGATATAACTTCTTTAGCTAATAATAAGAATATAATTATTAAGACAAAGATTAAGAATAAGGATTGATAAGTATGTTTGATATACTATTCCTTTGATAAGAATACCATGATCATTGAATTAAGAGTAAGACTATGTTTTGAGGATAAGAATAAAGATTTGTAAGAATGTAGGGATTGTATTAAATAAGAATAAGGTATTTAAGTAAGTGAAGAGTAATTGGATCTATGTTTCTTATATGAATTAGGTGTAAATAAATATGTATGATTGTTTGATAAATAAATGGGTGATTTACATGCTTTGTAACTTATGAATTTGATGTTTATACGCCTTATGAATTATGAACATGTTAGTTTATTATATGAATTGAGGTGATAAGTATGAATTGATAAGGTATGATGTATGTTGTGATTTACTTTTGGATAAACAAGCCTTAAATTACGGTCTTGTGTTTAGATTATTTATCATGGTGGTATGGAACGCTATGATGGATTTTCGAAGACACTAGATTTGTGATATATGGTGAAGTTTAATCGAAGATCTATCACCTATTGTAAATTATAAGTATGATATGTTCAGAAGTCTCACAAGTTTCATAAGTTATAAGCTAATAAACCGTGCAAGTTTCACAAGTAAGCTCACAAGTATGTATGTATTTAAGTATGAATTGCATGATTGAGTACCAACACCTTCTAAGATCAAAGGGTATTAGTACCTATTTCCCCAAGGATGCTAGTACCTGGTGTGTGATAGCCAGCCCGGGCGATCTCCTCCCCACATTAGTATTTTTCGTACTAATGAGAAGCCGAGATCTTTAAAGTCGTCACCAATCAAGATTATGGGTGTAATTGGTCACCCACGATAAAAACTCTCGATTCAAGAACCGAGATTAGGTTCGGGGATCCTCTTATGAGTTAGGAAAGGTAGGCACCCCTCCTCATCCGTCGAACGACAGTTACCTTTTAATATTTCTCCATTGATTTAATTTTAACAATTATTTTCTTTCTTTTTATTCTTTTACTTCGAGATTGGAAATTTCACCCCTCGACCGAATCGGGGTGATTTTCTCTCTACTTGCTTTTCTTTTTAATTCAAGATTGGAAATTCACCCCTCCTCAACCGAATTGGGGTGATTTCTCTCTACTAGCGCGGCAAATCTCTTTTCCTTAAATCGGCATTGGCCAATCTCTCTCCTCGACCGATTCGAGAGAGGCCCCCCCTACGTTTAGTAGAAAAGAGAAGAAAACTAACTTATCTTAAAATAACAAAAGAAAAGATTGAAATGAAAAAAATCGAAGATCTCGTCTTCCAAATCTTTCCTTCACCCGGATTTCCTTTTCTTCACGACCGTTTGGAGGGAAATCACTGAGCTACTAAGGGAAAGTGAGGGAAGAAGAGTCTTAGATGGGTAGAAGTAGAATGGGATGTGGAATGTTGCATACTTTTTGATTCCGTTCCAATAATCCCACGCTCCAAGCACCTAAAGATGAAAACAATGAAGTAAATCCAAACTCCACAACTCCTCCAAGATGAGTTAGGATTTTCTCCGGACCCTAAGGTTTGGTAAGATATCTTTAAGCTTCCAAAGTTTTCCCAAGACTAGGGTTTCTCTAGGGCTCCAAAGGTACTCTCTATATTTTTGAAGATGAAGCAAGAGTGTGGGGTGAAGGCCCTTTCATAATGGAAAAAGAATGGGTTTTCTTGCTTTTTTCCAATGTGGGACTAAACTTTCTCCCAAAAACTCAAACATTTTTTTTAAAGAATGAATTTCTCCTTTTCAGGACTTGGTCTACCTTGGCCTTGTATTGGGCTTTGGCTTTGGCTTAACTTCGGGTTATTTCGGAGTTCGGATCTTCTTCATTGAGTCCATCTTTTGATACTTAGAACTAAAACGAGTCTTTGGCGGTGCAAAATTGGGTGTCTACACCTGGCTCACAAGTTAGGACCCCAAGGGTACATAGTATGTAATGACCCGGAATTTTAATATAATAAAATTATGTGTTTATGGGTTCTTAATTGAGGTTAATTAGTTAAGTGTTTGTTAAATTGGTGAAAAGTGGGTTTTGTTCGGGATTGGATTGTACCAATAAAACTTCAGTGTTTTTCCTCGAAAATTGTACACAATGTACGAGTCGACTATCTGGACGATCACCCGTCGTTCCAGTTCCGTCGTGTATCGATTCGCGAGACCGCAGGGATCTTAAATGTAAGAAAATCGAGAAAACCAAGAAATTACAGATTTTCCGGAATTTAGTTGGGACTCAATAATTGTTGGGGATTCTAATAGAAATTCGCAAAACTTATATCATTGCGTGTCGGTAGACCCTGTGGATGACTGTCTGTCGTTTCAACAATTTATTATCTCAAATCAAGAAACGGCAGTGTGTTTTGTGTCCGAAATCAGGAAATTAGAGATTTTGCAGTTTTCTTCTGGACTTGCTTTTGACTGTCAAAACTAAGCATTTTTCCCTTAAATTTTTACAGCATGCGTCAGACTGACCCAAGTTCAGTCACCTGAAGTTTCATCAAAATCAGAAGTCGTTTAGTGGGGTTTCGAAAGTCGTATGCGTGGAAAAAATCAAGAAAACAGTCAACTCTCCACACCATTAATGGTCATGTGCTTTGCACATGATCTCACCCCACCACTTTGGCCTATATAAGAGGGGCCAAACCCTCATTGTCATTTTTTACTCACGGTATTAGGGTGCTGCCACTCCACTTTCAAGAGAGAGTCTAGAGAGAGAGGATGATGCCCAGAAAATGGACCCTAGAGGGGGGGTGAATAGGGTTTATGGCAAATTAAAAATTATTCTAAGTGATATTTGCGGAATTTAAAACTTATCACAACAACTACCAACTAAACTCAGAGATATTAAAAGAAGGAGAAGAATAGAGATACCAGACACCAGATATATTATCAGGGTTCAGCAACTTGCCTACGTCTCCGCCTCCGCTTCAAGGATTTTCACACGATTCACTAATCGTTCTCTTCTTTTCCGGCAAAAAGCAAGCCTTACAATCCTTTTTTCAGGCTCAGGAAGAACCTTTAACAATCTTTTTACAGGCTAAGGAGTAACCTCTTCAAGAGAGACTCTCGTGGATACAAGAAGACTCACTTCTTAACAGGGTGCAAGAATCCCTAATTCTTGACTTTCAATAAAAACAAAGATTTGTGGATTTACAATCCAAATTGAAAGCTCCACGTCTGAGCTAGATAGAAGTTGAATACAATGCTCACACTATCTCAAGATTGATTGAAATTGCTTGCTCAAAGAGAAAAGGATTAGGATTTTGAGTATTTGGTGAAAAAACAGAGTATTGATTGCTGAGAATTTATGAGTGATGAATGATCAATGAAACAGTGTAAGAGATTTTTTTAAATCATCATAAATTTACTCCATTTATAATTGGGCAATCAATATGGCCGTTGGGAGTGGCCTTGAATGTGAAATAGCCGTTGAAAAATAGTCGTTATAGGTTTTTCCCGCAGGCACTCGTCGGCGAGTAGGAAAGAATTAGGCTTGAGTCGTCGCCGAGTGGAGACAAAAGCAATTGCTTCATTTCCTGTCATCCACTCGTTGACGAGTTCATTGCACTCGTCGACGAGTTCACTGAAATTTTTCAGTAAACTCATCGTAATGAGACCAAAAAGATGGGAATCATGCTAGGTCCCTTAGGCAATTTAATAATCAATATTTTAGTCATTTTTAGGGTCTAAGAATGATGTCCAAGTTATACTAGGTCACCTAGGGTCTATCTAGGTATTCTTTGAGCAATTCTTTTCCAAAGTCTTGAGGACTATTTACAAGGTCCTAGACACTTTTTCTTAGCTACTAGTCTTCTTGAAAAGATAATCTTCAATCTTGATTTGAGAAGCTTCACTCTTTGATGGATCTTCATGCATTGTCTTGAGCTTTTGAAGCTTTTGAAAGTACTAGCATTTGAACTTGTGACCTTGATGACTTAGGCTCTTCAATCCTTCATATCTTGAAATTTGATTCTACATGTACTGCTTTACTGAAATTTTACATAATAAAAATATTAGTATATCAAGAGTCATTTTCATTATTGTGTTATCATCGAAACAATCTACGGTACGACGAGTTGTAACCTTGAGGCTAACAGAGGAGAGAGAAAGAAGAGAGAAGAGAAAGCGAAGCTACCTTGGGGTATTTCAACGCTCCCAATGCGTTAGCGGCGTCTGATTTCTTCCCCGGCGCCTTGGTTGGCATGTAGAGAGAGAAAGAAAAAGTTAGAGTGCGAGTTAGAGAGAGAGACGGTCTACCTTGGGATTGATCACTTTTCTGAGCGCGTTGGCGGAGTCCGTTTCTTCCCCAATCGTCTCGAAATCCGTGTAGGAAGGTAAAACTCCTTCCCTCTTCTCTATTTTCTACTTTTTAAGCTATGTGAAATATATGTTTTTGTTTGGCGTGGATGAAAAATAGTCGGAGACCCCGTAGATGATGTGTGGACTTCGGGTGGACCTTCGGGGAGCCTAAATTCGGTCCCGAGTATGTTGTATCATCATCATAGGGGGTCGAAAAGTTGTCTGAGTGTGTCGTGTCAGGCAATGGACACATCCATTGGCCTGGAAACGTTCCCTAATGGGACGGTGTGTTTTTGGACTTGGTATACGAGCGTAAGGCCCAACTGTTTCAATTAATCAAGTGAGGCTTGAGTTAACTAGGATTAATCCTGTGGTTAGAAAACCTAACCAGGGTTAGGTATAATCTGTGGTTCCTCTTTGACTAGGTCAGGAGTGGCGAAGCTTGAGTTAACTAGGGTTAGTCCTGTGATTAGAATACCTAACCAGGGTTAGGTATAGTCTGTGGTTCCTCTTTGACTAGGTCAGAAGTGGCAGTGTCCAGTAAGGCCCGTGGTTCCTCCGTGACTGATAGTCGGGAGATGTAGATCTGTTTGTCTAGGTCGTCTGTGGTTCCTCTTTGACTAGGTCAGGAGTGGCGGTGTCCAGTAAGGCCCGTGGTTCCTCCGTGACTGATAGTCGGGAGATGTCAGAGTCCTAGGGAGTTTAAAGTGGCTGAACATCCAAATAGTGTATAGTCCGGGATTCCTCTCTAGTTGGGTCAGAAGATGTTGGCACATTGTCTATCAAGGTCCTTTCTTGGTGAAACGTCAAGAGATGTTGGCATCGGTAAAGATGTCGGGGTTCCTCTGTAGACTAGCCAGAAGATAACGGTAGGCAAGTTGGTCGTGGTTCCTTCTTGACTGATACTCAGGACAATGGCGGTGAATACACGGTAGATGTTGTTCGTCAGTTGAATTGAGAAGTATGTTCGGGTGAATGCCCGAGTCGTGTGTGTAATCTTCGGATATGAAGTTGTCTGGGTCGGAGTACTCAAGGTTTGTGTATTTGTCTGAGTCGGTGTACTTAGGGTTTGGTATCGAATCTTCAAATTCCAGGTGATTTGGGTTGGTATACCCAAGGTTTGGTCGTATTCGGGTGAAGGTCGGATCAGCGTATGTGAGTCTAAATGGCTCCATGTATGGTTGTGATTTAGAGACTTTAAGATAAACATTTATGGGTTGTGGCCAGTTAATAGAGTCTAAGGACTCGAAATGAAACATGATTGATGATTGAAATGATAACTGGGTAATGTGAACACCATTTCATAAATGAACTTCATAATTGGAGAATAATGAAGTCGATAACCTCAGTTAGGGTGACGTAACCCTAAGTGACCTTGGGTCACAGTTTATTATATATTGTTATATTCTACTGTAACATGCAAACTGAACTGTTTATTATAGCATTATTGATGCGTGTTATTATGTGGAAAATAATCTAGATGAACTGTGATTTTATTGGGCTTCATAGCTCACTGAAGTTTTATGTCAGCAGATCGAGATCTGCTGACCAGTAAGTGAAAGGTCCAACTGGACATTTTGTAAAACAAACTTGATGTAATTAATACAGGTATATGGTTCGTATGATGGTTATTGTGATGACAGTGTATATTGCTTTATCTAAAGCATCTGATAAATGTTTTAAATTTTTCGTATTTTCGCGGATAAAGTCTTCCGCTTACGTGGTAATGACGAACAGGCACGTGTCTCGGAACTTGATTCCTTAGGCGCGGGTTCGGGGCGTGCTATCATACCTGGCTCAAAAGTAGATTTTCAATGGTACTATCTGACTCACAAGAATCATGTGTATCGACGGGTGCAAATCGTTGGTATTCGATATATATGTAATCTCATAACCGATATAAGGGTTGAGTTATTTTAAGTTATCTCACAGTGTATGATGTTTCTCACAAGCATGATAAGTTAAGTACGATAAGATGCTCACAAGCTAAATAAGAGGTATATGCTCCATGACTTCCGTACTCTGACTATGTATGTATGTTAAGTATGGCCTCATAAGTTAAGTGTGATAAGCTTCTATGTTTATGATATTGTTAGCTAGGACCTTATATACACTAAGCACATTGTTGCTCAGCCGATATGTTTATGTCGAGACGTTTAGTAGATTCAGAATTTGTAGCTGAGCCTTGGGAGGACGAAGAATATTTTGAGGAAATCGAAGGTGATCAAGTGGAGGAAGGGGATCCTTTGGATAGATATCCATACTTTTGAACTATGAGACAGTTAGATGATTATCAGACTTTGGTTTAAATAAAGGGTTGTAATAAGATAATTAAGATGGATGGTTTAAATTTTAAATTGCTTTAAGGTTCGGTTGATTATTGAATTATGAGATATTTCGAGACTATTATTATGGTTAATTAAGAATTTTCAAGTTCATGTTTTAGTATGTCTTATAAGTTCATATTAAGATAAGAAGTCTCGATCAGAGAGTCCAGGATACTTTAGTGTCACGAGTCAAAGTTCCATTTTGACCTAGATGGGATTTTGGGTCGAGGCACTGATGGTATTGTAGACAAATACAACGCGAGGTTGATTGCGAAGGGGTTCACAAGGATCATTGGAATCGACTATAAAGATACATTTGCTCTAGTAGCGAATATAAATACAGTTAAAGTTCTTTCAGTAGCAGCTAATCTGTCATGGCCACTCTTTCAGCTGGATGTAAGAATTCATTTCACGAGAATCTTCAAGAAGAAGTTTATATGGCTCTACCTCCAACGGTTAGTCAAAATCAAAAAGGCAAGGTATTTCGTCTGAAGAAGACAATTTATGGCCTTACAAAATCTCCTAGAGCCTAGTTTAAGAGGTTTAGTGGAGCTATTAAGAGATTTGGTTATAAGCAGTGTCACTCAAATCATACATTATTTGGGAAACATCTAGGAGATACTACTACAATTGCATTACTTGTGTATGTGGATGATATTGTTTTGACCGGAAATAACTCAAGGGAGTTACTAAAGCTTAAGGACCTCCTAGTTAAAGAATTTGAAACTAAACATTTGGGTTTGCTTAGGTATTTCCTTCGGATTGAAGGTGTTATCTCTCAAACAAAATATATTCTCGATCATAGAAAGATACTACAAAGCTTGGTTCAAAACTAGTAGCTACACCTATGGAAGCCAATATTAAGCTCGATAATGAGTGGGGCTTTTCTTGAAGATATTGGTATGTTTCAATGGCTTGTTGGTAGGCTAATCTATCCATGACCCGACCCTAGCCCTCAGAGGGCCTGAACTAGTTAAGCCCAAGCCCTACCCTCAAGGGTCAGGACCTAAAGAGGAGCGAAGGAAATTTATAAGACATATTTTGGTGGATTTTTTTCTACACTAACTGCCAACCTGACATGTAACCCTCATCCTTTATTTGGGTTTGGGTTTGGGTTTGGCTATGCAATGCAATGCAATGCAAAGAGCAGTATGGAGTTTTTTTTTTTTTTTTTTTTTTTCCTCAGTGGTGACAACCAGACTGTAAAAAAAATCTTATGTAAAGTATATATAATATAACTATTATTTTCTACTAAATAAAACTCAATCTACCTTATGTTTATCTATCTAAATCGTCTTTTAATACATCAAACTTTCACATATCTAGCAAATCACTATCCTCCAAACGAATTCAATCTTAACAACCAACTAAAGTTTCTATAGTGTCCAATTTTAAACTCCTAAGTTGGTCAAGCACCCTTCCTTCGGTGCTAAATGCAGACTCAAAAGCAACCGTTGAAATTAGAATTGTTAAAATGTCTCGGGCCATCATCGATAAATTAGATAATTTATTGAATTGAATTTTCACCAAAACAATATATCAAATTCTGTAGAGAGAACTCGAGAAAAGCATTGTTTGAGAAAAGCGTTGTTTGAGAGTCTGAGAGATGAGGGGATATCCAAGAGCTTTAACCTCTAGCTTGAGAGAGAGAGAGAGAGAGAGGTGTAAGTATGTAGGGTCAATGAATTAGGTTAGTAGGGAGCTTGAAGATATTTTATGGAGGGGGTTGGTAAAAATTACCACCATACCCCACTTTTGTATGGTTGAACTTGGGTCTTGGAGACTTGAGGAAGGGATAGTAACCCTCATTATAATTATACATACATATATATATATATATATATTAGATAGGTGAGGGCTGGGCCTACGTCCTATAAAAAGTCCATCCCTGCCTCAGGTACTAGAGGAAAAACAAGCCCTCCCTTTTACAAGTTTTGGAGGGGCGGACCCCCTCATCAGAGGGCCAGATAGACAGCCCTAGGTATAGGCATACACTAATGCAGACTGGGCTGGGTCAATTAGAGATCATAGATCCCATCGGTTATTGCACATTGGTTGGTGGTAATTTAGTAACCTAGAAGAGTAAGAAACAATCTGTAATTTGCAAATTCCAGCGCCAAAGCTGAGTGTAAGCCCTGGATCATGGGGCAGATGAGTTACTGTGAATCAAGACTCTTACAACATAACTGGAGCTTCTAAATCAAGGGAGCATCAAAGACTATTGATCTTAGAATTGAAGATTACTTAGTTGATGTGCTCACAGGCAGTAACTTCAACGCGACATCATGGCCTTATAGGCAAGCTTGGGATCTTAGATATTTAAGCATCGCTTGAGGGAGAGTGTTGTAATGGGCCAAATAAAATAAACCTATGACAGCTTTACAATTATGTATTTATACTAAGATCATTTATGACCTTTCAATTCATTAGTAATTTAAAAAGAGATAAAGAGGGGGCGGAGACAAAATACCATACCCTACTCTCCTCTCTTCTCTTCTCTTCTCTTCTCTTCTCTTCTCCTCTTCTTCCTTATCACAAACCTAACCGTACAAAACCTGGATTTCTACTTGATCCATGTAATGTCATTACAATAGCAACATTAGTTAAATCATAAATATACACCAAGAATTTCTTTTTCTTGTCAATTATTGTACTCCGAGAGGACGCAATGCATTGATGTTTAGTGAAGTAAAATATATCGCCCTTTTTCCTCTAGTGGATTGCTACGAATGTTTCTAAAAGAGACTTAGTCTTCCTATTTTTCAAAGATTAAGGTTTAATTTCTCTACTGAAAGTTCAGTCACTGTTTGCAGGAAATTCATTGTCTCTTACCAGACCAAAGGACTTTTTCATTTCCATATGTCTTCCAAACCCATGGATTTGTTGGTACTCTCCTTCTGAAGGTCGAAGGTACTAGAGGTTATCGATAGTAATGGTACAAAAGGGCAGCAGAATTTGAGGGCTTCATTTCTAATAGCAATTAAGAGGTGATTTATTTCTATACTAGAGCGGCTGTCAAGCTCAAGCAATGGAGGAAAATTTCTCATCCTTTGCAGTAGAGTTAAGATCCATTCAAAGTTTGTTCCTCCACATTGATTGCTAGGGGATCAATTGTTGGCGATTAACTAAAAGATTAAGGATGCTCACCCCCTTGGAGATTCAATACTCTATTTGAGGACATGGAGGTTTATTCTCTAACTCCAAGATTGATTTGTAACTTTGATTCATAGCAAAGGTAATTCTCAAAAGACAAGCTTTCTAAGATGGGTGTTATTAGTAATTCTCTATTGGTTTAGAATCACTTTCTTTGTAAGAAGACCTATTTTCATTGCCTCTTTTGCTTTGTTTTAAGAAAAACCTACCCGGACTTGTATTCGAGCCAAGCTGAAGCGAGCTTGGTTTGAACATCCTTGAGCACGGCTTCAACTTGGCTTGATCTTGATTCGAGCTCTAGAGCATGGCTTGAACAAGCTTGATCAAGCTCGAGTTCGGCTCAAGCTCGAACTTGATTCAAGCCGAGCCAAGCTCAGGTTGGCTCAAGCTTGATTGGAATTTTAGGGTTATTTTGATCAATTTTACATGATTTTAATAAAATCATTTATTATTAAATTACAATACAAGAAATTACACAAAATTAAACTAATCATACACAAAAATCAGACTTGAGGATAGTCCTCAATCACAGTTAAGGTTAGGGTTTTTTGCTTTTAATTTCTCAACTTTCTTTTGTTATTATTCTCCTAAATGTATTTATTATAAATTAAAAAGTATTCTTACATATTAATATAAACAACATTACCAAAAACTATTATATATATATATAATTTTGAGTCAACCCGAGCTGAAGCCAAATCGAGCCCTAAACGAGCCGAGCTTCAAGCCAAGATGAATCAAACAGGGTGGCTCAAGCTTGGCTTGTTTAAACCTTCAAGCTTAAATAAAAGTTTGGCTTAGTCGTTCAAGCGTGAAATGCTAGCTTGAGTTTGGCTCGAATGAGCTGAGCTCACGAGCCAGCTTGGCTTGAATGTAAAGGGCATCATGTGATGGATAGTAACATATATAATTCGAATATAAACCTTAGTTCATGCCTTTATAGACGCGAGTTAAATTAGCATACAAACATGAACAAATGGTGCAATGATGCCAATCTTAGAACTTCAAAGAACTTATTAACACATGACACACTAATGTCAAACTATAACAAGTTCCTACGTTTCAAAACTTATCAAAGTCAAGTGATTAAGTTTTTTCACATAGACACCCATTCCAATAGATAACAAACTATAATTGCAAGCAGTAGAAAGTAAGAATGTTTATATGGAAACCTAGTTGACTTACAAGTCACTCAAAATCATTGTCTTTGAGCCAGTGATTCCCATAACACGCAAATCTATATTAAATTCTTCCTTTAGGACTGCTGCCTGCCATAAGAATGTTTGTAAATATGATCAGTTTAAAGTGTCAGTTGGCTTTGGCATTATAAACTTAAATCCAAGCCAGAACTTCACATTTTAGTAGGTTTCGGCAAATCATACTAATGGATTTTATGGGTAGCAATTGATAGAGTATTAGATATTTTAGAATTCACTGAAACAAGTATTTATGAATAAAATGCAAATTAACAAATGGGAAAGAAATGAATTAAATAAGCAGCATGTGCAAATTTGCACGACTAAATATTCTGTGTGATAAATTTAGGATGTCATAAACAGTACAATATACATTCGCATGGAAGTGGAAAGCTTGGGAGGCCACAATATAAAACGAGCCCTATCATGGTCACGTCATTGTTATTCTCCTTACCATCATCATCATCAATAGTTTATCCCCAATACTTGGGGTCGGCAACATAAATCCTCTCCACATTGCATTCTATTTAAAAGCCATAATTAGGTTAAAGCATATGTTATTAATCTTTTCTCACTATCTCCATCCATGTCATTTTATCTCTTCTCCTTACCAGCTGCTAAAATTGATTGTTCCAATTGTCAATGGACAGACAAATTCAGTAGTCGTCTTTGGAAGTTCTCAGTTGCACTCATTCGAAATCCAACCCTCACTAAAACCTAAAAGTGAAACATAAAGTTTACACATCAATGAATTCGTGATGGTCAAGAGTCAATGGACAAAAAATTCAGTAGTCGTCTTTGGAAGTTCTCAGTTGCACTCATTCCAAATCCAACCCTCACTAAAACCTAAAAGTGAAACATAAAGTTTACACATCAATGTATTCATGATGGTCAAGACTAAAGATTCAGCTCAGGCCACGTGTAATTGTGATTCACTAACTACCCCTGGGGCCTAAGATCCACCATCAAAACTGACAACAAGCATAGCAAGTGATAGGATGCATGCCCCACAACATGGAACAAAGCTTTAAATGGTCCCACCCACCAATAGGAAGCTCATAAATTAAAGACGTTATAAAGCTTACATGGTTCAATAGTACATGACTATCAATGGTTGATTGAACCACATCCTACTTCATCACGATTCCAACCACAAACCCCATTGGTAAATTCTAAAAATAATACTAGGTTCAAAATTCCCAGCTTGGTAAGAGTACGTATGAGCCATTTCTAGCAAAAAAAAATTAACTTCTCACTTAAAAAATCTACAAGAAGTAATTACTAAGATTTCACAAAGTGCTTGCTCAAAAAAGAACTATGGTGTAGCACCATTTGTCGTCTTCTGGCATGTTTACAATTGCCACGAAGAGCTGTAGAGATTACTAGACCTCATTGCAACACATTTAAGTATTTAAGACAACTGGAGTTGGGTTTCTAAGTTCAACTTATTAAATTGCTGTCTCTTCCTAGATTAACCACCCTCTGTGCACTAGAAGAATCCTAAAAAGGCAATCCTAAATTGGTGTTTTGATTCTGAAAATAAAGTTTTCCCCTTAGAGATTCGGGTCCACATTAACAACCAATCCAGATAATGAGATAGTTTCATCTTTAGAATGAGATTGCAAAGTTTCATCTTTAGAAAGCATGTTACTTGTCATTTATTATCCCACCATAACTATCGTTCATGATGAAACAAAAAAGGATTCCTCCACTAAATGCTAAAGATTTACTTTCTACCTTTTTCATAGTTAGACTTTCATTATTGTAAATTTCAGTGACACTATGTAAATGGCTTCGGGTAGACTGGTGCAAAAAGGTTAATATTCCTAGTCAAAAATGAGAACATTTGGGTAATAATGATAAATTACCTTGGTGAATATTCATAGATTTCCAAGTAATACTACAAGAATTATCACTTCACGGCACTGCAAGTGAATGAGATCCCTTGTTTCCAGATATCTATTTATAAATGAGAAACCAATCATTTTCAAATGCTTTGTTGAGCTGCAATTTTACCACACATCTATTGGGCTTGGAACGCTGGTGGCATGCTTAACACATGCAAGTCGGACAGGAAGTGGTGTTTCCAGTGGTGGACGGGTGAGTAACACGCAAGAACTTGCCCTTTTTTTTTATCGGTTCGTAAGAACCTACCCTTGGGAGGTGCTTTTTTTTGTCTTCTTTCGATGACATTCAAATTTTCTTATCTTGTTGATTGAGCTAGCAATGGAAAATGAAGCATGAATGGCCCTAATTCAGAACTTAATTTGAAAGCCATATTTCGATCCGGACGTTTTCAGGATACCCACTAATTCTTAGAAAAAAAATACTTATTTTTAGCATCGAAGAAAAAGGAAAGGTTCACCACTTTTCCTTCTTTTGGAAATAGCTCACACTCACCGCTTGTCGGTTCTCAACGGACAACCCAGTTTTTTTAGGCGTGGAGAAGGTACGCTCTATTCCTCGGTGCCATGATAGAATTGCCAAGTGCTTTGGTCAAGGCGACTATCTAGTACCCTGTCCTCCCCGATCAATGATTAAAAGCAATATCTTTTAAGGGGTCATTTATTCCGTGTGAATCAATTTTTCAATATACTTCAATTGATCCCAATTATTTTTGTGTCATTGAAATTTATATATTTTTTGAATCAAATACAGCAAGAATAAAATATCTAAACAGAAGATATCTGTCATGCAACATTATGTAGATATCAGAACCATACATTTCCTAGCTAGCTCAGGCAATTAATATAACCATGTTAAGTGTTGAAGACATCTTAAGGTATTGGAGATTAATAGTGAATTCTTCTTATCATCTCTTAATTGTTGCTTATAAGGGGCCCCCACCTCCCAAGGGTGAACTCGAGCCATGATCCAAAATCTAGGTATCGGTGTGTATCAGTGAGTCAAAATACAGAAACATGTAGTAGATGCGTATTGATATGTATGAAAACACAGTAAACACTTTAAAATATGCCTTCCAAAAAAAAAACAATTTAAAATACGTTTGAAATGTGGAACTCATGAAAACTTAAAGTCACAATTATTTTAATGCAAAAATGAGCTAAGAATAAGATAGTCCAATAACAATTATTTTAACTATCTATACGAGTTACCACGATGCATTACTTTCCAAAAGCGGAGTTACACCGTGCTGTTTGTGTGTTTACCTATAAATATAACAAATAATAAATAATTAACTAGAAATTGATCTCAGAAAAAGATTCATGAATTTGATTAATTCAACACAATATAATTCTGATTTAAGTTAAAAATAAAATATATTAATTTTTTAATAATTTTTTTTTTTTTTTTTTTTTTTTTTGATCAATATCTCATCTTATTATAGGGAAATAAAAAGGGAATACAAACCATCAGGTCCTACTGGTTTACAAGCAAGTAAACGAAGCCCTGGACTAAACAATGCTTCCTACAACCTTCCCCCTTGAGACCCTCGGAACTAGTACAAAATGTTCTGAATTTCCTCCCTTGAATTATGAAGGCCTACCCATTCCAAAACTGCCCCACGGACTCGGGCGCATAACCGGGACGTTGATGTCGATGAGTCCTCAAAGACTCTACGGTTTCTTTCTAACCAAAGAGTCCAAGAGATCGCCCCTGGAAACACTCCCCAAACTTCCTCCCCCACTCCCTCTCCTCCTTCCCTTAACCAACAATCTAGAAGATTACGAAACGATGAAGGGAAAACCCAAGTCACCCCCAGACGAGATAAGAAGAAGTTCCACACCTCCATCGCAACTGGGCAATGTAAAAGGAGATGGTTCACTGTCTCTTCCGACCGAAGGCACATGTAACACCTATTCGCCAAGCTCCAACCTCTTAGCTTCAGATGGTCCTCGGTTAGAAGTTTATCCAACGATGCGGTCCAGAGGAAGAATGACACCTTGGATGGGATTCCAGGGTTCCAAACTACTCTATGCGGGTAAGTCAACCCCGAGAAGGAGAACATGGACTGATACAACTTTCTAACCGAGAATTGCCCTTGGTTGCTTCTAGACCATAATCTACAATCCCTAAGCTCTGGGCATAGGGAGACCGAGGTGATCCGAGCCAAAAGCCGAGTATAGTCACTGATTTCCCAGTCATTGAGATCTCGCCTCATCCTTGGGCACCAAACAATTCCGTCCGGACCTCTTTCGTAAGAGTCCGCCACCAAGGTTTCCTTATCGGCCGCAATAGCGTATAGATGTCCAATAGATCAACCAAAAACAAGGATTAGTATATAATCTAATAGATCACCTATAGACTAATCATACCACATTCTTTCTACTTATGTTAAAAATAAATTATTTTACTTTCGATTACTATTTTAATTAATGATTTACTTTTAAAAAATCTAAAAATAATTTGGTTTACAAATTAGGATTTGTGTGGAGATCATATAGATCACCCGTAGAAATCATTTATTATATGAAAACAAAATAGTATTTTTAGTTTATTAATTAAATATATTTTTTTTGTTGAAATGAAAAAACTAAAGACTTAAATCTTCTTGTCCATAGATATATGAACCATAAACCTTGTGTAACATTTACCTCTTGATATAGTGTGTTTCCCTTTTGATTCGATTTCCTTGGTGATCTAATTTGTTTTTTGATGAAATGAAAGCAAAGGAGTGGTCGTTTTTAGGGTTCGAAGAATTGGTTTTAAGGTCAAGGCATAAAGAGAACGAAGAGGTATTTTTCAAGGTTGAAAATATCTTTTATACACTCAGGCGATACGTACCGTAATTGTTGTGATGGGCCTAAGTCATTAAACCATGATCTCTTATGTTACTTATTAGCATACTTTTGTCTACACATTAATAACATTAAAGTTTTATAATAATATAAAAAGGAGAGCTAGAGACACCGTATTTTGTATTCATTCTCTTCCCCAAACAAGTCACCTCTCTTCTTTCTTCTTTTCTATTTCTCCCTTTCTAAAAACTCTCAATCATCAAACATTCAAACTCTAGTTTTCTACTCGGTATCAGAGCAGGAAGACAAGGTCTGTGTTTCCCTTTTTTAATGGAGTGTTCGTGAACAGTGCAGTGCAGTTAACAGTGTGAATAATAGGTTATAAGTGTTCCTCCCCCAAGTCAGAAAAGTTGATTTTTTAAAGATCTATATTTTATGGGAATTGAGGTGCTTTTTCCAGAATCTTTTGGAAGAGTACTTGATATAATTTTGCTACCCAAAGTAATGTGTTCGAAAAATTCAAATTTGAGAAATCTAATTGGTGTGATCAGTATGGGGGGTTAGCCAAACTACAAAGTCTACAATTGTTTGATCCATATTTAGATTCTAGAATTTACAAAACAAGTTGCACAACATTCTATGAAGATTTGTTGAACACCAAGCAAAAAATAGGGCATAGTTACCGCCCTTCTTTGCTTTTCCCTTGTTTGGACAGCTTTTGTTTTAGGGCAGCATGTTGCTTTGCCCAAGTGACTTTCAAATCAGTGTGAGTACTGTATTTGTATCAAACAGAGTCCCTCTTTCATCCTAGTTGGTTGTTAGTTGTGTGGTGAAGAAGCTTTGAAGTTGTTTTCTTGGTGTTCTACTATCCCGAAAGCAGTGAAAATGTCTAAAAATAGTGGTATGGAAGGGACTTCCTCAAATGCTAAAAGGTATGGAAATCCATTGTATGGGGATGTTTTTTTTTTTTTTTATCAATACTTCATCGTATTAATAACAAAGAACAGAAAAGCTACAAAAGACTCCGAGTTTACAAGAAAATAAACTCAACGCCTGCCACCTATAAGCCCAAAACAAAGCCCCACTTGTGAAAGGATCGCCACGTTACTGCAAAACGCCCAGGATGTCCTCCCTAATACAATGCAATCCAACTCATTCCAAGATAACCATCCGTACCCGGTTACAAATCTGGGGCACTGTATGCAAAACATCTTCAAATATTCTGTGGTTTCTCTCTTTCCATAAAGACCAAGAGATAGCCTCAGGCAAAACTCTCCATATCATCTCCCAAACTCCCCCCCCCCCCTCTTTACCCCAATACCAACACTCTAGGAGATGCCGAAAAGAAGCTAGGAAAAACCCATGCCACCCCCATACGAGACAAGAAGAAGCTCCACACCTCCGCCACAATAGTACAATGTAAGAGAAGATGATCCACGGTCTCTTCAGCTTGGAGACACATGAAACACCTATTGGCCATACTCCAACCTCTATGCTGCAAATGATCCCCCGTCAATATTTTCTCCAAATATGCCGTCCATAAGAAAAAAGAGACTTTGGATCGAATACCGGGATTCCACACAACTCTATGAGAAAACGACCCCCTTGGATTAGGGAACGATGCCTGATACAAGAGTCTAACTGAGAAATGCCCATGGCTACTACCAGACCACCATCTGCAATCCCTGGCCTCAGGGCAAATAGCTGTCGAGGAGAGGCGCTCCAAAAGACGAGAAAAGTCACCAATCTCCCAGTCATTAAGATCCCGAAGCATCCTCGGACACCAAACAACTCCCTTTGATCCTCTCTCATACAAATATTCCACAAGAGCTTCCTTGTCTGATGAAAGAGCAAAAAGGTGTCCAAAATCATCCATAAGTCGAGAGTGACCTGACCAAATGTCCTTCCAAAACCTAATCTCCGATCCTCTTCCTGCACGAAAACTAAAAAAAGGAACAACCAAAGCAGCATTAGCCATAATTCTTCTCCAAAACCCCAAACCATGCGGGTCCCTCACCCCTCGTGGGATCCAACCTGATGACTCCCCATACTTGGCTACGATAACAGCCCTCCACAAACTTTCCCTCTCCTCTCCAAACCTCCACACCCACTTGCCTAACAAGGCTTTGTTCATTTGAATGAGCGACTTTAGATTCACCCCTCCATCTTTCTTAGGCTTGCACAACTGAGACCACGCCACTAGATGGTATTTGACTATATCCCCTCTATCGTGCCATAGAAACTCCCTCTAAATACGTTCAATGGTATAAGCAACTGAACGAGGAATGGTCAGGACCGACATGAAATAAGTTGAAAGACTTTGTAAAGTGCTCAAGAGAATCCTAATTTGCAAATTTCAACTATTAAGTTAGATGGAGAAATTATTTGGAGTGGTCTCAATTGACAAGGATGTTTGGTGGCACCAGGATAAATAGCGACATATCAATAGGAGAATAGTAGGTCCCAGTCTATCTGGTGTTTTATATGGCAAGTGGGAGTCAGAAAATCTCATTGTCATGTCATGGTGGTTGCATTCAATGCAACTACAGATTTTGAGAGGATTCATGTTTCTCGGGAGTCGGGACTACCAAGGAGATTTGGGATGTTGTAGTCTAAGCTTATTCCCAGAGGCTCATAACATTGCTAGGGCTTATCAGGTATGAAAGGAGAATTCTCAACTTAGGAAAGATGATAAAACCTTATCTAGTTACTTTGCTCATCTTCGGGTATGTGGGAAGAGCTAGACCATTACCAGACTTTTCAACCTACGGGTATCGCTGATTCAAGAACCGTATCGTAAGCTTGTGGAGCATAATAGATTCTTTGAGTTCTTAACTAGACTCGACTCAAACTTTGAATTATCACAAGTTCATATCCTAAGTAAAGATGAGTTGCCATCTCTTAGTCAAGTATATGCCCTAGTAGAGGGTGAGGAGAGTAGACGGATCATCATGCACAGTCCTGTCAGTAGTGCAGAGCATTTCGCATTACCATCAACTACTTAGAGTCAGAGAAGAGGCAAGGGAAGTAATCGTAAGTAATCCTACGCAGAAGGGCAGTATGAGTTGCAAAGGAAAAGGACAAGTTGAAGTGTGGCCATTGTGACCTGTGGGAGTTCGAGACTCGAGACACACCAAGGAGACAAGTTGGGATTTAGTTGAACGATCAGCTAAATACACGCCCTACATCATCATTAGCTCACAATGCATCATATATGGTTACTACATCATCGAGCTCACTACCTCCTAAGTTGTCTTTCTCTAAGGGAGTTGTTGACAGTTTCTCGAGAGAAAGTAAGAGCCTTCGTCATCTCTTCGCCCAGTTGGATAACTCTTCTCCACCTTTCGAATCTCTTGTTCAATAAGATACCATTATGCTAATTATGTTTCTACTTTACCTTCCTCTGGATCGACCTGGATTATTCATTCAGGTGCTTCAAACCATGGGTATGTCCTCTATTTTTTCCTTCTACGTGTCATGTTATAATAATGCTAAAGTGAAAATTGATGATGGTTCTCTTTCCTCTGTTTCAAGAAAAGAAGCTATTAGTGTTTCTCTGAATCTTTGTCATCTGTTTTACATGTTCTTGGTTTCTCTGCTAATCTACTTTTTGTTAGCAATCTAACCAAAAAATTAAATTGTAGTATAACTTTTATCCTTCCTATTGTGTTTTTTCTCTAAAGACACCGCAGCAGATTGGGAGTAGTCGTGAGGTTGATGGATATATACTTACTGGATTTGATTTCAACTTCTCCTAATACACTTTAGACTCATAGGTGTGTAAATAAAGACCACTTTGGCATAACAGCCTTGGTTATTTGCAAGGTATTAAACTTCGGTGTCAGTCTAAACTTCAATTGCGAAGGAAGTTAACACGTTTCGTGGAAGTTTAAGGAAATCCAAAGAAATCCTGTAAAAATTAAGGACAGTTAGAAAACATTAAACATTGAAAATCTAAGATGATACTCTCATGATTAAAAAATCGCCGAAACCGATACGTCGATATGAAACGTATCAGTTTCGATTGAACCCAATACGGCGATACTCGACATCGTACCTTTATAGGTTTTTTTGAGAAAAAAAAGGACTTAACCGAAACCGTTATGTATCGCCCAAGTCGTACGATGTGTAGATATGTAATGGTTTCGGCCATAAGACTGCCAACTTTTTGGTTAAAAGGGGATATGTAAACCCCTAAAAACACACCAAAACCATTTCTTTTGATTCTCTCTTCAGACCCATTCTAAGCCCTAAAACCTAAAATCCTTTCGATTTCTTGTGATAGAAAATTTAATTTGGGATTTGGATACCCTCCCTCATACTCGCATGATCAGCCACAGTATGGTATTGGGCCTACTGGCACTGCATAGGATTTTTTTCATGGCTTATTGTCACACGGCTAAGCCCAAGCCCAACACTATGAAAATCTCTACCACTAGCCTTACATTCAACCAAATAGAGATGATGATGATGATGATGATGATGATGATGATGAACCAAACCATAATTCTATGTGGCTTTAGCACTTAGCCGTGTATGTTTCTACTTTCGACTCATCTACTACCCCATATTTCATTGTTTCTACATTTTCACCTTGATATTGGCTTTAGAAGAATGTTGTTACCCATCCACTGCATTTTATTTTATTTTTGATTTTTTTGGAATTGTTTCAAATAAAATAAAAAAACCTAAACCAATACGTATCGGTTTTGGTCAGGACCATTACAGTCCCCGAAACCAAGTTTTTAATCCTTGGATACTCTAGGAATTGAATATTTAAGCAGAAATACATATATAAAATTCATTTCATAACAAAATATAAGCATTTAGAGTATCCAATTTGAGAATCATGTTAAGTTACATGCGCTATCTCACATAAATATAGTCATTTTAATTGTATTTTCTTCTTGATATTTTTCTCTATTGTCAAATCTTTTTAACTATACTATACATGTTCGCTTTAGTGGTCTTAAGTTGATAAAAGGGTAAAATAGTCTCATCAAAAACTTTTTTGTGAAGCAGGGGTATATTATTAAAATGTTATTTTACCTTGTACGAGAATCAAATGCAGGCCATTCTCCAAGGAACGAAAAAAAAAAAAAAGTTTACAAAAGAGATCTTTATGAAGGTCGTACCACACCTTGTTCTTTGATCTCCAAGGAGGCTTGGATGACTTCTTCTCGAAGCAAACTTCAAGGCTAAGGGATATTTCCCCTTAACTCTTCTTCTATTATCTATCAGATTTTCTCCAAAATCTCAACCACTCAATCATCTAGATGGAGATTTATAATGGATCTCTCTCACAGATTTCAAATTTCAGATTTTAAAAGAGCAACTCCCTCCCTAAAGCTTCACATGCTCCATTGTGCTGTAGGTAGAGTTGTAAACGGCCCGAATTCTAAGCAGATACTGGTATATCTAAATTCTTATCTGAATACCTATCCGACAATTTGAATTTGATTAAATATCCGACAGATAATGAAATAGAGTATTCGTATCCGACTTCAATTAAAAATTTTGAATACGAATAATATTCGAATTATCCTATTATTTTAATAAAAGAATTAAAAGAAATAAAAAGTGCCAAAACAATGTAACAAAAATATAAATTTTATTAAAATGATAAATTACTATTTCATAATTTTTTATATTAAAAATAACAATTTATTATGTCTTAGAAGTATGTAAAAATCACAAATTAATATGTATTTTAGTCTTATAATATATTATGTATACATATAGTGATATATTATATAATCAATCAAATATTTATCGACTCAGACATCAATATTCGAATTTCCGATTATAATCGAATGTAAGAATCTATTTAAATTTGCTCCGCCAGATACCTATTCGAATAAATATTCGAGCAAACGAATTCGGATATGAGTCTAACATGGATATTATTTGTATACATTGACACCCCTAACTGTACGAATCTAATTTTTATGAGATATTTAAGTTTTTACTTTAAAACGTTAATATTTAGCTTCATTTTTACAGCCCTCAATTATTGAGGTTGTGTCAGTGGACTTTGATCGAAGTCCAGTGCTTTTTAACTAACTATGTTTGATTTTGACCGACATGAAACATAATCAACCGATGTTAAACGAAACTATACAAAATGTGTCAGGAAGTCATGTGTTGTTTATACTATCAAAGAGTTTCGGTTTGGCTGCTATCGAAGTTGACACATTTTGGCCGAAACATACCAATATGTGTCAATTTTTAATACTATGCCCATGGAAAGGAAGAGTTTTGTAGGAAACGATAGAAAATGTGTCAAAAAATACTGTAATTTTGATGTCGCAGCCCGCAGGTAGACTATGTGTCGGTACCCAAGGAAACGGAAGCGTTTCGTAGGAAAAATGAAGAAATGTGTTGATGCTTTATACTATGGCCATTGTGTTTTTCTTCCTTGAAATTTGTGTTTCCTCATTTGTTGTCAGTTCGCTAACTTTACAATGTGAAATGTGTGAACTAACGAAACATTATCGTGTTTCCTTTCCTCCTAGTAACAAACGAAGTTGATTCCGTTTGATATTGTGCATTCTTATGTTTGCGAACCTTCCCCTACTATGTCTTTGTTTGGCTTCCGCTATATCATATCTTTTATGAATGATTGCACACAATACATATGGATTTACCTTATGAAGATTAGGGATGAAGTACAGAATATCATCCATGTCTTTCATAAGATGGCGAGCACCCATTTGATAAAAACATCAAAATCCTCAGTCTGACAACAATCATGAATACTTGGAGAGCCAGTTGAAAGCATAGTTACCAAGTCGGGGTTCGGGAATAATTCGTCTAGGAAAATTTTCGACAAAATCGTCAAAAACCAGAAATATCATAATTAAATCAGGAAACTTTCGGGTAAGAAATGAAAAAATATAAAATAAGATTACAAATTATGAAAGCCATAAACAAATATATTTCATATATTAGATATTAATTCGGAACTTTTTCAAAAAAATCGTGAATAATTCATGTTTAATTCGCGAATTTTGAAAAAGTTGCTATTTATCCAAAACTTGCGAATACTTCGTGAACTAATCGTTCGATGAAAAAGTCAAAGTACTATTCGAGATTTTTTGAAAAAATCGAAGAACTTGATAACTATGGTTGAAAGCCTATGTAGAATACATTGGTGTGGTACATCAAAGAAATTATGTTTATACTCCACAACGAAATGGTGTAACTTTGTGAAAAATAGTAACTTATTTGAAGTAGCGAGAAGTCTAATACTGGCTATGAAAATTGAAAAAAAATACTAGGTTGATGCGGTGCTCACTGCAGAGTACCTTATTAACTTCATGCCATCCAGAGTGTTGGATTGCAAATCTCCACATTAATTGTCACGTCCTGATAATCTGGTATTCAATCTTTCTTTAAAAGTCTTTGAATGTACTTGTTTTGTTCATGTGTTGGGTCCTAAATGCTCTGAACTCGATCCAAAGTCTGTGAGTGCCTCTTTTTGGGTTACTCTTCTACTCATAAAGGTTACCATTGTTTTAACCCAATTACCGGAAAGCATTTGTTTCTCGGATGTCTAATTCTTCGAGTCCTCTCAATTTTTGGGTATTCCTCTTTAGTCTTTAGGGAGAGAATAGTAGTATTAAAAAGGTCAATTTTTAACTTCCAATTATTTTTTATATTCCTTTATCATCTTGAGTCATCCACCTGAGACTGCAACTGTGGATTCAAAACCTAATTTATTGGGTAAGTCTGTTTCTGAGCGTGTTCTAGTTATCTCTACTAATGATGCACCCATTGCCTATGGGGTAGAGCACCAAGAAACTTTTGCTCTAGTTGCCAAGATGAACTTTATTAAAGTCACTTTCTCTTACTGCAAATTTATTTTGGCTTCTTCATTAGTTAGATGTGAAAAATGCATTCTTCCATGGTGACTTGTAGGAAGAAGTGTACATGGATCTTCCTTCAGGATTCTAAGCTCAGAGATGAAAGGCAAAGTTTTTAAACTAAAAAAGACAATCTATGGGTTAAAACAGACTCCTAGAGCATGGTTTGAAAGATCAGTGGTGCAATGAAGAAATTTGACTATATTCAGAGTCATGTTGATCATACGTTATTAGTAAAGCATGTGAGTGGCACTACTACAGCTCTTATCGTTTATGTTGACCATATTGTAGTAACATGTGACAGTCTTCAAGAAATTCAAAAACTAAAAAAGTTTCTCACAAAAGAGTTTGAGATAAAAGATTTATAGGCATTATTAAGGTACTTTCTTGGAATTGAGATTGTCAAATCCAAAAGAGGGATCATCATATCCCAAAAAAATATTAGATTTGTTACAAGACACAGGAATTTGGTTGTTAAGCCAGTTAATACACCTAGCAGGCTAATCTCAAACTCAATAATGAAGGGGAAAAGCCACTTAGGATATTGGTATGTTCCAAAGACTGGTTGAAAAGTTGATTTACTTAATGTTGATTCATCTTGATATATCTTTCTCAGCTAGTGTAATTAGTCAATTCATAGTTCATACATAAACCGAGAACGAGACATCCTGTTAAAAGACTATTGAGGTATTAAAACCATCTCCTGTAAGGGGTTGTTTTTGGAAAATGGGCATTAACAAGTTGAAGGCTATAGATGCTGACTGGGCGGGATTAGTGACAGACAGAAGATCCACCTCGGGGTGTTGTACATTTGTAGGTAGGAATTTAGTAGCATGGAGGAGCAAGAAATAGGCAGTTGTTGCATGGTCTGATGCAAAGGCAAAATATAGGACAATGACACATGGAGCACTAAGTTTTTATGCATCAAGATTCTTATGATAGAACTTGGATTTCTAGTTCAATCTGAGATGAGACTATTTTGTGATAATATGGCAACTATTAAATTTGCTCACGGTCTAGTCGAGCATGATAGAACCAAGCATAATCGAAGTGGACGGATATTTCATTCGGAAAAAGTGGTTTTAGGAACAATCGGCCTTTCCTTTCTCAAGACATATGATTAGTTGGTTATCATTCTCACAAAGGCGGTTGCATCTAATCAACATCACTACCATTTTGGCAAGCTAGGCATGTTAGCATCTATGCCCCACTTGAGGGGGACTCTTGTGATGGGCCTAAGTCATTAAGCACATAGTTTCTTATGTTACTTATTAGCATACTTTTGTCTACACATTAGTAAGGATATTTATGTAGTGACCTTTAAATTAATTAGCTAGTATGAAAATAAATGAAGGAATAAGAATAACCTTAATTGTGATTTAATTAGAAGTGTAGACAAACAAGAATCACTAATGGCATTCTAGTCAGTGTAGTTAAGGCGTCGCCTAGGCGTTTTTGGTGGTGGGGCGCCCGACTAGGTGCTTAGGCGGGCGGAAACAGCTAGGCGGTCAACTAGGCGACGCCTAGACGCCTAGGCGTTGATATCTGGGCGGTCGCCTAAGCGGTCTGGCTTATAAAAGTTTTTTTTTTCTTTTTTTGCTTAAAAAAATCTCAATAAATAGGAAAAAAATATAAAAAACATGTAATGAAGAAGTAATAAGATTCTAAATCGTTTTTATCACTAAAAATATCATCTTTTTCACTAAAAATATTGTTTACAGCGCAATCTGGGCCTATTAGGCCCAGATTGCGGACGCACTTCGTGCGTCGCAGGGGGGCTCCGCCCCCCCTGCCAGCCCCCAGGCAATCTGCTGAAGGTTGTACATTCCAAAACAAACAAGATGCTTCTAAAGCCAATATGAAGCTCAAAATTTAGAAATAAGAATATTAGATGGGTCGAGGGTTGAAACATACAAATAATCCAGTCCAAATAGGCAGATACACACTGTTGGGAGAGCACACGATGAAGTTCTTCTTAAATACTTTACTATTTCTTAAGTTCAAATGATGAAGCTCTTTTATTATTTCTATATTAGATAATCTTTAACATCATGTTGTAATTCTGAAGACATTTTTTAGGCTCTAGGGCCTAATATTATACATGTAACATGGACAATGACACGAATTTGGGTATTTGGCCCAGATTTTAAAGTGTTTAATACTCTACTATGTCAACATGTCTTTGGTTATGTGATATGAATGATTGTAATAGACTTTTTATTTTATATTTTTGTGGAATGTGGGTGTGGAGTTTTGGTCTTTTGGATGTTATATATAATAATATATATACGTGATATATATATATATATATATATATATATATATATTTATATTAAATTTATCGCCTAGGCAATGCCTCGCCTAGCCGGGGCTAATCGCCTAGGCATCGCCTAGACGCCTTGACTACACTGATTCTGGTAAATAAATAATAGGGATAATATAAATAGAAAGTGGTAAACCTAATTTCAGAATACACATAACACAATCTCTGGAAAATAGAACGTGAGAGACAAGAAAAGTACGGTTTTCACCTTTGGAAGAGTTTTCAAGGAAGGAGATCGCGATTCCGAAGCTTGTTCTTCCTCGTGGTAGATTAAATCGTTGAGGCAAGTGAACACTCCACCTTAGTTCTAGGTTTTGATTATGTTTTGGATTTATAGGAATAATGATCCATGCTAGAAACTTATAAATTAGAGTTTAAAATTCTAAGTAATGTTTCAGGTAATTCTTAAAATCCTGGAATTAAACTTAGTATATTTTGATGTTTAAATCTTGTTGTTCCAACTCTTGTTTTACATCTATAATTAATCATTAACGAATTAAATGTCAGAAAAACAATGTATTGAATTTAGGGATGAAAACCATTGAGAAAAACGAAGTTTTGGGGAAGAATGGGGGACTCGGATGGGGTTTCTGGGTGTGTTCGTTAACCTCCGTCCGGACGATGGGCGCTATTTAGGGTTGTTTTAGGAGGGATTTTGACACCCTTTTTCATGTGAAACACGAACAAATAAATCCTATAAATCTCCTTTGAACATGAAATAATTGAATATATTCTTTATATTTAATATTCTTAATTATTGTGAATTATAAGATAAAATCATGCATGCTCTTGTCAATTATTATTTTGCTTATTAATTGTTGATGTACATGTCATGTTTAATCTATAAATATTGTCTTATGCTATTTAATAAATCCAGATTTTAATAAAAGACCAAAACCTTGAGTGGGGTTCGCTTGTGGGAGGACCTTAATACGATGCCCAGAAGAGAATCATCGGCTGAACTTTGTGGGAGCCCAAAAGTGAAAATTGGGTAAACTTACTGCGATCCCAAGAATAGTATTGGAAGATCAACAATAAATCAAATGACCCTTTGACTAATGGAGTGAGGCACTCGTTAAATCAAATAATTGAAGGGCGAACTTTGTGGGAACCCGACTGAATGAGTTTAGTATTACCAATAAAAGAATGTCAGTGGGACAATATCCGTTTGAATCCTATGGACATGAGACCGTGACCAATAATTGAATTAACGGTAAATTATGAAACTTGTGTATAAATAAATTGCATATGTTGTAATATTTTATTGCATAATTTATTGCATCTGTTATGATATAATTATTGTTTGTTGGATGTGTTCTTTTGATGGGCCGTCGTGTTCACCCTTGTTATATTCTATCTTTTCAGGAGAGACCTGAGGAAATTAGAAGTCAGCAGGAGCTTAGTTAGTCCGTGGAGCTATTTATTTTAGTTAGATTTTTATTGAGTTGTTTAAGGAACTTGTTTAGGTGAGTTTTAAGTAAGACTGGAAAATGTCCCTTTTATTGGATTATTGTCGTTGATTTATTTTAGTGGCTCGATATACAGTTCTGTTTAATGGATTAATTTGAATTATTTCCAATTAGTCTTGGGATTTGTTCCAGGTTCATGCCTCGAAATCCGTGCATTTATGAGATATGAACTGTATTGATTTCCGGGGCGTGACAATTTATGTCCTTACTAATATTTTATAATAATAAAAAAGAAGAGATGAAGAAACCTTATTCTCTATTCATTCACTTCTCCAAACAAGTCTTCTCTTTTTTACTTCTTCTCTATTTTTCTCATTTTAAAAGCCCTAAATCACCAAACCCTAGTTTTCTAATATAATGTATCAGACGAATCAGTACCAGTACAGTACCACCAATACAGTCAATATTCCACCGAAACTCGGTAATTTTTGCATATAAGGAGAGTTTTGTTTTAGTGAAGCAGGAATACCATCACGAATTGATACACTCGATGTTTTGAACCATGACTAAAGCTTAATTTTGAAGGTTTGGCTATGGGAAACATGGGTCATCCATGACTGAAGGTGTCTCTAAAGACCATGAAAATCGGATCATTGATCAATGTAATTTTTTAGGGACTAACTGGTGAGGGAATTCGAACAATGCAGAGGCCATTGCCCAATGCCCCCCCCCCCCCCCCCCCCCCCCCTCTTTTAGAAGGGTTAACGTGGGGTTGACATTCAGACGTAGTTTGGAATGTTGTTCCCTTAGTTGTTCGTCATTTGCATTTCTTTTATCTGCCCATTGGGAAGGATTTGTTGTACTTGAATCAATGCAGTGCCTAGGCCACCACCTTGCCTAGCCAGGCCCCTTATCCGCCTAATCTGGGTTTAGGCGAGCACTCGTTAAATTTTAATAATATAAAAATAAAATAAAAACTTATTTTGGTTGCCTAAGCAATGCTTCACCTAAATGATGCATTGGCTACACCTTGTATTTTTTTTCTTACCTTTTTAATATAAATCATTATTGCTGGGAAAAAAATAAAACAAATTACCATGTAGTTGATATGCACAAAGATAAATGCAAAGAGCCTCCCATGATACTTTAAAAAGATAAGTGCAAAGTGCCTCCAATGATTAACCCTATGTCTTTTAGTTAAATAGAAAATGTTTCTAACAAGTCAATTATAACTGTCACATTCTACACATTTTTTTTGATCGATAAAGCAAAGAAATAAAATAAAATTGGGGAACGGGTACAAGAGGGAAACAAACGAGAGAGAAAAGATGAGAGTTTACAAGCGCGTAAACTCAAAGAAATACAATAAGAGCACAGGCTCCCTAGTCCCTCCTACCCCCTAGACAAAAACTGCTATTACAACACTCCACACAAATATTCCCCAGACACCTGAATCCCTGCCCACTCCATAACCACCATCTGGATGCGATTACACATCCAGGGGGCGAAGAGGAAACACCCTCAAATTACACATGTTCTATATCTGTCAAACAATTGATTAGGTTCCTTCCTGTCCAGACTCCTGATTTATCTCGTATATCATAACATGTAGACAAGAATATTGTAGGAAAGAACTGATAAAGAATATGAGAGAATCCATCAAATTATGCACCTGATCCTTGAGCTGGTCAAGTAATGTACTACCAATCAATCCAGGTCCAATAATGCCCATTGCGATTGTGGTTTTTGAGAGATAAAACCTTGAGTGGACAGCTCTTAACGCCCTTATACAATCTTCTCGCTTAAGTACAACAGTAATATTGTATTCGGAACAACCTTGAGCTATAGCCCGAACATTGATATTAGCCTGCATGATGATAACCATGTAAACACACTACATAGAAATTATGAAGAACTAACAAATATAGAAACTCATCAATATTCGCAGCTGAAGAATTATTAAGCCTTGTAAAGAAAGGTACTGCCCAACAATTAAAAGTACCTATCTTGATCCACAAGAACAAGGTATTACAAATTTAAATGCACAGGAAACATGACCCAAGTTAAAAAATTTAACTAACTAGTTTATGAGAATATATTTAGAGAATGCAAGTACCTTTGCCAGTGCACTGAAAAGAGTAGAACTAACTCCCGGGGTACTTGCCATTTTCTGGCCAACTGCTGCCAAAATGCTACAGTTTGGAATGACCTCAACCTGACAGAAGCAGCATTAATAAACAAGGACATAACAAAGATAGAAAAGCACCAGTTATCGCATAAAATAATATAAATACACAGTATATTCAAATAATGCAGCAAAAAGGAAGATACGGAACTTGAACTCTTGGATCCACTGAAAAAGGCAAAAGGGAAAAAATAATGATAATGAAAAAAATCTTTCTATGATGATGACCAGTTCCAACCATTAATTTTTATTCCTTTTTTATTTCATTTCCTATATTAGCGGCTAAGCTGGGGAGTGAACCCAGGGTGTACTCACAATAGCAATGGAAAAGGTCAGAAGCAATAGGGTAATGTCTATACTGTCTTCTGAGAGACTCAAGATCCTAACAAATTCCTAAGGTAGACATATCCAGAATTAAATCATCAACCAGACTGTTCTTTTAGGAGGAATTGTGAAAGAATGTTAATCAGTAACCACAGGAATGAATTGGCACACCAGATTGCATAAAAGAAAGCAACTCCTAGTAACAAATAAAGCCTGAATCCTTTTACTCCGAAAACAGAGTTACTGATCTACCTTTATTACTCAGTCACCACTACGACCAATCTCCTATTTGTCACAAACAATCTATTACAGAAATCAGGTCTACATATATGTCAAGTGATCTTAAAACGGAAAGTTGTTAACAGAAGGATAAGACCACAATTACACAGGAAGGACAAAAATTAGATGGCCAGTCTGAGAGAACATGAGGTGAAGAGGTTCATGAGAAAATTATTGGAAAGCGAGGGTTCCATAAACAATCAAGCATTGGAGGATGGGAATTACGATATCCAGGTTCAGGGGTCTCCATCCTTCCAAGGGTCACATTATTTTGAGGAAGCGTCAGGACCCAATTACGAGCACCAAGCACCATCAATGCTAGGTTGGAACAACTCTACAATTTACATTCAGCCATAAGGCCCATAACAAAGGTTGGGAGCCCAAAGCAACGCAACCAGGTCAGCAGATTCCTCCTATTTCAAGTACATCCTTTCCTCCTCTCCTTCTACCATCCCTAATGGTGCTCTTGTCATCCTTTCCCTCCTATTTCAACAAGTAGAAATGTTGTTGAATTTACTTGTGATGCTTTTCCAGTTCCATTATTGCCTTCACTAAGAGCTAAAATACCGCAGTCCAGTGAGGACAGGGAAATACATGCAAGCTTGACTCACCTTTGTCAGGAGGTGGATCTCACTGTGATTGTCTCTAAACCAATGGTTGTGTCGACTATCCCCATACGGTTGGGGTTGAGGTAGTGGGTGGGGGAGGGGGGGTCCTCTCAGTCACCTGGTCAGAATGGTGTGTCCGAGTGTTCTCAGTAAAATTAAGGATTTTGGAAAGTGGTTAGGTCTGTCGTGAAGGTAATGAAAAAGAGGTTTTATCTCTTTTCCAAAAACTGAAATACCAGAGTTTCTATTCATTTGCTCAAAGCGAGTTTGAATCTGTGAGCAATTCAAACAAGAGATTGGCCTCGGAGCTTAAAAATTTATCATGCAGTGTTTACTAAAATGGGTGTGTAAACAACACACCTGGTGGTAGTTCTAGATTCAATCATGTCGTTACAAATCATTTCATGGAACATTCGGGGATTAGGCCAGAATAATGGTAAAATGTTGGTTGTCAAGTAACTTGTCGGGTCAAGAAAACCAGATGTCATGTGTATTCAAGAACAAAAATCCAGGAATTTAGAGATGAATTGGTTCAGGAGTTATGGGGAAGTAGTAAACACCCCCATTTTTGCACACACCCCCTTCCCTCCCCTCCCCCCCCCCCAAAAGGTTGGTTGTCAAGAGTAACTTGTCAGGTCAAGAAAACCAGATGTCAGTGTATTCAAGAACAAAAATCCAGGAATTTAGAGATGAATTGGTTCAGGAGTTATGGGGAAGTAGTAAACACCCCCCCTTTTCTACTCCTCCCCTTTTTCCTACAAATCTCCAAGGAATCCACCTGAAGACCCTTTATTATAGCCCAACACCATACCCCAATCCAAGCCTCTAAGAAACAAAGGTTTTATGCATGGAGCCTGATTGCACTGGACCCAGACTCCTCATAAGAGATCTTTCTTCCTTGGTTAGCAGGCAGCAGCACGCCAGCACAAAACACCCTAACCATAGAATAAGGGATACCATAGAGCAAGGGATAGAGAATGGCTAATCTATATATATTTGCTTGGAGATATAAGACAATGGATCATTTTCTCCTTCATTGCTAATATGCTCACTTTGTTCAGGGCATAGTTACCAAAGTGAAAAGCGTGAGGCTAGGCTCAAATAAATCATTAGGAAATGAGAAATGGGTACCTCACTCCCATTTTAGTTTAGGCAACCATACCATAGGTTTTGTCTTACATGAGATATGTGTTAAGAACTAGGCACCTTATTCTACAGTGGACCTCATATTAAAACCATCCGATTTGAACTTTTTGTTCTTAGGTTGGAATAAAATAATATAAATATAAAATCAATATTTAACTCTCGTGGAAAAATATTTAGTTGAATTCGGGTAGGGTTTATATTACTAGCTATAGAGGCACACTATATTCTATCAATCCTTTACCAAGAAGGTTCCAGTCCAACTTCACTTGCCTAGGGTCTACTCACGTAACACACTATGACACTATTTGTAGACTTGGGTCTATCTCATCACGTCCATATGCATTGCCCACTTTGACCACTAAATGAGGGTGATGGAAGCAAGCTTCTCACTTTGTGCATGGCCTTTCAATTTATTAAATCCATTGGGTTATGCCTTTTCAATACCATGGAGCTTTTATTTAGTTGGATGGACTCACCTTCAGTGTATTTGGAAGGAGAGAAACAGGAGGGCTTTTGGAAATCATTCTCGCATCATTATCATCAATGCCTTATCATAAATATTTTGGGTCAGCAACACATTCTTTTCTATTAAAAGTCATAATTTCAATTGGCAATCCTAGCTTACATTAACAATGAAGTCGGGCAAAAAAATTGTGGGGGGGAAGGCAGAAACAGAAACTGCTCTGAGCATCACAAATAGGGGTGGCAATTCAGTCCTCCAATGGGGGTACTCGGCCCGGCCTGACCCTTCTAAGCCCGCAAATTTGAGGGCTTTCTTCTTTCCCAAGTCCCACAGGACAAGTAGGGTCGAATTTTCAAAAGCCCTCTATATTGAGGGCCAGGCTTGCCTAGTCCTCCACATGCTCCACTACACCATTATTTACATATATAACATTGTATATCAATATATTATATATTAGATCTATACTACACATACATTAGTTACATATACTTTGCATAGTAACACTTTAATACTATGCCTTCTACTAGTATGTCAAAATGCCTTTATGTTAGCAGTGTGCTAAATTTATATATATACTAGTACAATGGCTTATGTCAGTACTGTATCAAAATTAGTTATAGGTTAGTATTATGCCTAATGTCAGTACTATTTCCAAAAGCTTACGTTATCAGGATGTCAAAATTAGTACTATGGCTTAAGTTAACACTTAAATAAGATCTATATTATACATATAAGATCTATAAGATCTGAATTTCTAGTCGAGTCACCTAAAAACTCAAAGGATACACTATTTGGCAAGTTACCCTAGTGACTCAGTCAAGAGTTTTTCAACTGCTAGACTATGTCGAGTCACAGAAGGGTATTTTTATCATTTTCAATTTTTTTTAAACATAAACTCGAACGTCACACCATGGTAATAAAAATTACCGAAACTGATACAAAAGGGTGATACATATAGGTATCGGTAGCCCCCTGTACGATATTTATACTGAAACGAAACGGACGATACATATCGTTTACTAGTTATGTATGTTTTAATTCAATGTAGAATTCTAATTGTGTTTGCTACTTTGTCTTTGAGTTGTTTCTAATGACTTTATATTTGGTAAATTTGGTTTTTATAACTCATTTGACTTTATTATAAATTTTAATGTAATTTTTTTTATTTTATTTTAAAAAAGAAAAAATTATACGTATCATCCGAAACTGATACGTATAGGTTTCGGTTGGGACCGATACATCCCCCAAAACCGTATTTTTAATCCTTGCGTCACACAGTTTTTGCATCATGTTTTTTGGTGATGCAAAGCCAACCTACTATGGGTTCTGTTAAATCTAGTTTTTAGGTTTGAGGTTGCAAAACCAGCCTACTTTGGATTCTTTTAACCCAGATTTTTCAAGTTATTTGTGATTCAAACTTGGATAAAATGCCAAAAAATTGATAATTGCCTGAATAGTACATATATATATATATATATATATATATATTCTAAGTTGGACCAAGTTTTTTTCGAGTTTTCCGAGTTACTCAACCCGACTAACTTTCGAGTCGAGCCGAGTTTTCGGGTTTTTGAACCATGGTGAAAATACATTAAAAAATATAGTCTATCATATATAGATATATATATATATATGTAATTTCATTATAATACAATAGTAAACACAATAATTTATAGTATATTATACTATTTTTAACTTAAGAAAAGTATTCTACATAAAAATAAATAAAAAATAATTTTTGTTGTTCTTTGCGTTGCACCACACGTCCTAAGATTGGATATAGGAGGAGGGTTGATTTCAAAATGGCATATGGTGGCTGTGTATGGAAAAAAATTACTCCTATTTTAGGCCCTAGCCCTACCCTAACCCTTGAGAGCTTTGTCACCAAAAATGTGTTTTATACGCGTTAAAACGCATATTAAACTTTTTGAGGGGGGTCGCCGTTTTAAACAACATGCTTATGTCATATTAAGTTTAAAACGGCAATACCCATATAAAACACGTATTAAACGGGTTTTCTGTACTAAACTCGTATAATAAGCAAAACATATTTGTTTTTAAAAAAAATTTTACAGAGTCACCATTTGAAACGGTGACCCGTTATTTTTTTAATTTTTTTTGTCGCCGTTTGAAATAGTGATCACTCTTAATGAAAAAAATAAAACATGCAAACCTCTCAGGTTTCGCATGTTTATACGATTATAAACACTGCAACTCCCTAATTGAAAACAAGGAGAATCTAGATTCCCTCCTCTCTTCTAGAATCTAGATTCCCTCTCTTTTGTTTCTCACTTTCATTGTTAATATTCAAACAACCTGAAGGTAATTTCTATCATTTAGATAATGAAAATTAATTTTTTGGGGTGGGTTTCTCTCTCATTCTCATTTACCTTTTTTTATTGATAATCAGATGGGTATATTAATCAAAATGGAGTTTTTTTTTATCGGTATATTAATCAAAATGAAGTTACAAAAAAAAAAAGACTAATATGCAATAAAAGAGTTTACAACAGCGTAAACTGAACACAACTAAAATAAAAAACCCCACTAGTCCGAAGGACTGAACTGGAAGTATGACAAGCTTCACCCCAACACCGCACCCAGGTCCACCCACCATTCTGAATGGAGACCCATTCATAGATCAGAAGGCGGATTCGAGCTTGAATATGATAAATAGAAGAGGTGGAGTTGTCAAAGACTCCCCTATTTCTTTCAAGCCAAATTTACCATGAGATGGCCTCAAGTAAAACCTCTAGAATTGCCTTCTTTGCGCTATCTGCACTAGCCAAAGACCAACAGGATAAGAAGTTCTGAAAAGAGGAAGGGAAGACTCAAACCACACCTACTCAAGAGAGGAAGTATCCCCAAATCACACCCACAATAGGGCAATGCATGAGCAAGTGGTCAACCGTCTCTTCCGCTTTGAGGCATAAGAAACGGTGCTTCTCCATCTTCCACTCTTTATTCTTTTAGTGGTCAGAAGTAAGAATTTTATTTAAAGATGCATTCCATAAGAGAAAAGATACCTTTGAGGGAATACTTGATTGCCACACAAGTCTATGAGGAAAGGATGCGCAAGGCGCTAACTCAAGCGATAGCAGTAGTGATTTCACTTAAAATCAACCATTGCTACTTTCAAACCAAATTCTACAATCTCGACCTTGAGGATTTATAGGGACAGACCCAAGACGAGACAATAGAAGACCCATCTCCTTGAATTCCCAATCATTCAGATCCCTCCTCACCTTAGGACACCACACGACCCTCTCATCCCTCAACTCAAAGTAGTCCTCCACTCGAGCCTCCTTCGAGCCTCCTTATATGTGGCTAGGAGAAACATATT
The DNA here is from genome assembly GCA_015143295.1 of Tetracentron sinense. Lineage (NCBI taxonomy): Eukaryota > Viridiplantae > Streptophyta > Magnoliopsida > Trochodendrales > Trochodendraceae > Tetracentron > Tetracentron sinense. Next base: position 15,213,185 of record CM026555.1, on the reverse strand, counting down.
GCCAAAAGCCTCTTTTAGAGTCTCAAAGCCCACCCACAGACCTTTCCAAAACCGGACCTCTGACTCTCTGCCCACCTTGAACCTAAATTTGGGTAGGACTAGATTCGCCACTACCATGATACCTTTCCATAACCCTACCCCGTAGGTCCTCTTTACCTCTCGTGGGACCCAATGAGAGACCTCACCATACTTTGCCACAATGACAGACCGCCACAAGATCTCTCTCCTCCCCAAATCTCCTTACTCATTTACCTAACAATGCCTTGTTCACTTGAACTAAAGGTTTCAAACACAGCCCCCACTACTCTTAGAACGACAAATATTAGCCCAGGGTACTAAATGATACCTAAAACTGTCATCACAACCATTCCAAAGGAAATCTCTTTGCATCTTCTCAAGAGAAGCGGCAATCGACCTCGGGATGGTTAGAGTCAACATATAATAGGTGGGAAGGTTGTTCAGGGTATTCTTGATAAGAGTTTATTTACCTCCTTTTGATAAGAGAAATGATTTCCATCCTAATAACCTATTGATGAACCTTTCCCGAATTGGATCCCAAACCGTTTTGGATTTAAAACCCACCCCGAGGGGCATTCCAAGATACACAAAGGGCAGATACCCTCCCCAATGCACAAAATTTCAGACTTTGCCAAATTAACTGGCATATCTGAAACGGCCTCAAAACACGTAAATAAACACCTGAGGTAGAGCAAGTTCTGATGAGAAACTCCGTAAAAGATTAGGGTATCGTCCACAAACTGGAGATGAGAAATATATAAGTGGTCCTTCCCTATCACAAAACCATCAAAGAGGGGACCCTCTGCTCTCGATAGCTTGTGGCTTAAGGCGTCTAAAGCTATGACAAAGAAACTGAGAAAGGGGATCTCCTTGCCTTAAACCCCTGGAGCTTTGAAATAAAAGCCGTCGGGGCTACCATTAATAAGAATGAAATGACACAAAAGAAATGCCCATCCTCATCCATTGCCTCCACTTGGACCAGAAACCCATTAGGCCTAACACATAATCCAAGAACTCTCAATTCACATGGTCTTTTTCTAGATCAATCTTACATAGGAGGCAAGGTACCTTTGACCTATTTGAATCTTATGATAAGGTTTGCATATACGTTTCATTTCTTCAAAGATATTGTTGCATTTTATGTTAGGGTTTGAACTTTGAGGCTTATGTTAGGGTTTGAATATTATGGGGTTCTATTTCAAAGGACGGTGATATTTTTTTAATGGGGAATCATGATATTTATTGGTTAAATGATTGACTGATGAATGATGATATAATTTGGAGGACGATGATTTCTTGTAGTCTTTTTTTTCGTGAATGGTGATTAGTGACTTTAATTTGAAATCTTTTAATTATGAAGTGTGATTTCTTCTTTTGATGCTTCATATCATTGCAATCCTTTAATTGAATGATTCTTAGTTGGTATTATATCTCTATGTATTTTAACTATAAATTATTATGTTTTAATTCCCTATACTTTTCCCGTGTTTTACCTTTTTAGAATCCTTACTTGCCAGACGTATCATTGTCGTTTAGTACCTGTTTCCATACTTGGTGACTATGCTTGAGGGTAGGGCTTGGGCCTAGCCAATTCAGGCACTCTGAGGGCTAGGGCCAGGCTTGGAAAGACCTGGGCCCTACCCTTTGACGGCCCTAATAATATACTGTAATAATAACGTACCTAACTTTCTTTATAGGTAATGAGAGGATCATATTAAGAAGAATAAAATATACAAGAGGCTGTAAATAAAGTGACACCCAGCAATTATATTGGTAATCCCAGCTTTCCCAAATCTTGCATGATTCAGGATGAAGTAAACCCTTTCGGCAATTTTGGGAATGAATAACTTCTTTCTACAGAGAAAATGCTCTCAATAATATGAGTAAAGTTTTCTAGGATATGACCACCACTAACATGAATTATTTAATGGGTAAATCAAGAAGCTAAAAGCACACAAGCAGACTAGATGAGCATAATACGGTAATTTTAAGAAAACAGTAATGCTTTTAAAGAGTGGCTAGTCAAGATATGTTGACAAAATCAAATTTGAGGACCTGAGATAGACGCCCAGCATCCAGTGCTTGACGAAATCTAGACTGCAAAGCCTCAGCAACAGCATTTACTTCCTTCTCGGGCACAGCGAAACACACAGAATGCTCGCTACTAGCCTGCACTAGACCAAGTCACTAAGCATCACAAGGTTACCAATTTTTCTCTTCTTTTTTTCTGATCGGTCACAAGGTGACTAATTTAGAATACTGAATACCATAATTAGAAATCAGAGGATAATGGTACCTGGGATATCATGATAACATTAGCTCCCACATCTTTCACAGCACCAAAAATAGCACTAGCTGTACCAGGAACACCAGCCATTCCAGTTCTGCAAAAGATCAGATAGAATGTGTAACTGAGACAGAAAAGAAAATAATACGCATTTCCAACTATGAAGAAATGCAGCATCTAATAACTGGAATACATGGCTCACCCCTCGACATTTACAAGTGCCAAGTTGTCTATAGTTGCAAAACCTTTGACAGGAGACTCCAACCTCTGGCCATCTTCATTTTCAATATCAGAAGGCTGGCATATCATTGTTCCAGGTGCAGATAGATTGAAAATATTTCTTATTACAATTGGAATGCCATATCGCATTACTGGGATGATGGTACGGGGATGTAAAACATTCGCCCCAAAATACGACTGCACATACAGGTAAAGTAGATGGTTAGAAATGTGTAATTAAAAAGTTCCAGCAACTTTGACACATGAGAAGAGTGGTCAAGTTCACCATTTCCCAGGCCTCTTGATAAGACAATGTACTCAGTATCACGGCCTCACTAACTGCAGATAAGAAATGCTCCTTAGCATCGCAATTAAACCACGAATTAAGGTTGTTTCAAAAAAATTCAGAAAATTGCCCTCCACCATAAATCTGCCTGAAGCAGAAAATGCCATAGAGACATGGTGTAGATCCCTTGTATAAAGTTATTATGATCAAGCATAGTTCTCATTAAATTAATTCGTTGTTTTACTGGGAGTTAACCAAGAATGAAAGTAAGAGCCAGCTCAAACCTTTTCTGGGGTCTGCACTATACACACCATCAACATCTGTCCAAATTGTGACTTGACGAGCCCTGAAAAGAGCACCCATTATAGCAGCAGAGAAGTCACTTCCATCTCTCTTCAGGGTTGTAGGAATATTTTCGGGTGTGCTAGCTATGAAACCAGTAGCTATTATTATCTTAGATGGATTTTTAGAGAACCATTTCTCGAGTCTTGCCTCAGATTCTAAAAGATCAGGATCAACTTGATTGGAACTAGTAGGATTTACTACAAGGACATCCCTTGTATCCATCCAATTGCAATCCATTCCATGCTGCACCGAAAAAGAACTCAATCAGAAGTTAAAATCTTTGGGCACACTAAAATTAATGAGAAACCAACTACTGCACCTTTCTAATAACAGATGACAACATCTGAGCTGACCATAGCTCCCCATGACCTACAACGAAATCTGAAAAAGATTCCGTTGCATGACCAGCTGAAGTAAATTAAGCATGTAAGTCAGTATAGTAACAATAACTCCAGTTTGACATCACAGAAAACCAAAATAACAAGGAATGTTTATAAAATAGATTCCTAAATGGAAACCAATAGTACGAGAAAAATAATTTAAAGGCCTATCTTACATAAAATCCCAATTACAAGGAGCAGTGATACCACCAATTGCAAAGAAAAAAAAGGTAACACACTTGCAAGACAAAATGACATCCCAAATCAGAATTTAATTATCCATTCGGAAATAACTAAGCACCTACAACTGTTACAATTTTAAGGAACCACTCAAAACTTATGCAGACACGTCTGACAAAAGCTTAACTCTGACAAGGAGACCCTACAAAAATATCCATGCCATATTAAAGCTCAAATGATAAATTATGTGTTCTTCAAATGATGCATGAATTTCAAACTAAAAGGAAAGACATTAGCGCATGTGCATGTATGCTCCAAGATATTCAGATATACAGATATTTACTTATGTGTGGCAATTGCAAAAAGACTAACACCTGCCACAATCGTAGATGTTAAGATAGAGCAAGTTAACATATCCTTGATTGCCAATTCAAACCATAGCTTTTGAAAATGAAGGGGTTGATTCAGTTCTCACGGTGAAATTCAGAACAAAGATTATGTTTAAATCAAGCAAGAAGGATGGGGAGAGAACAATTTGTTCATTAAAATTTAAATGAGTTTATCATCATAGACGAATAAGGGTATAATGGTCATTTAACAAAGGGTGTTTGTGTTCATTATATGAGGCAATTGCAAAAGACTAATACACACTGAGTCTTGAAGCTAATCGAAAATCAGTGTCCACAGCAATCTCTTAGATAACCAAGATCTTTCTCATATTGGGAGATGCACTCCACCTGCAGCACTATAGACCCAAAAACAGCACCTAACGTCCGCGGCATTGTAGATCCAGAAAGCCTCACAACTTTCCTCTCATTGCTCAACGTCTTAGCAGCCACACTTGATGTCCAGAACCATCATGATGTATTTTTTATCTAATTTGAAATATTCGGATAGTTCGCCACTTCCAATAACCCTGACTAGTGATCCTTCAGGCGGGTCACCCTACCACTTTGTGTAACCTGCCTGCAATTATTACATACTGCCTTTTGCCTGTGGCCCGGTATGACACCCTATACTACCACCTGATGTCAGGTCTCCTCCATCTATTGACATCCTAACAAGTATCCACGGAAGGTACAAAATGCAAAATGAAAACAATAATAGTGATAAAATGTAAATAGATTACATGCTAAATGAAAACAAGAATATGTTTACTAAAGAGTCTGTGATACCCCAAATTGGTAAGAAATTTGGAGTCAGGCTCAATTGAGCTTAGGGATGCACAAATAGAGAATCACACTAATATCTCTCTGAGACCCCGAGTTAGTCTCTTCTTGATCCACAAGTCCTTGTTGTGGAAGGGAAAGATAGAGACCTTGGGAGCCCATCCTCTTTCCGATCCTCAAAAGTTTCTAATAGGGTTCGAAGTAGGATAGAGGAGTTCGGAAAATTCTTAGGGATATTGTTTGATAGCCATTATGAGGAGGTTAGTGCCCTCTTTCTTAGAGTCTAGAAAAACAGAATTTTCCTGTCAAGCAACCAAAGGAGAGTGACCATTCCTCAAAGGATAACAGGAAATTAGCTAGCAAATTGAGAAGGTTGGAAAGCTTTCTGACATACATCAAGACCCAGGGCAAGGAGTCTTTAGGTAGTGGTAGTTCTGGGGCAAGGGGGAATTAAAACTTATATCTTGGAATATCAGAGCTTTGGGGAGTTCTGCCAAGAGATTGGCCGTTAAACAACTGGTTAGGTCCAAAAAACCTTCAATCTTGTGTCTGCAGGAAACTAAATTAGAAGTCATGTCAGACAACTTAGTCAGGGAGTTATGGGCTGAGTAGAGGGTATTGCCCTCTATAGGGGCATCAGGAGGAATCCTAGTGCTCTGGGATAAGGAGAAAATTGAGGTCTTAGAATCTAAGTTGGGAGCATTGTGACGCCCCGAACCCGCGCCTAGGGAATCAAGTTTCGAGACGCGCGTCCGTTCGTCAAATCATGCAAGCTGAAGACTTTACCCGCGAAAATGCGGGAAATTTAAACATTTATCAGATGCTTCTAAAAAACAAATAATACCTGTCATCACAATAGCCATCATACAAACTATATACCTGTATTATTTACATCAAGTTTGTTTTACAAAAGTAGGCACTTCTATCACGCCAGGTACAACTCGTACAAGCTTCCAAAATGTCCAGTTGGACTTTTCACTTATTGGTCAGCAGCTCCGAGATCTACTGACATAAAAAGTCAGTGAGCTATGAAGCCCAATAAAACCACAATCCTTCTAAACTATTTTCCACATAATAACACACATCAATAATGATATAATAAGTAGTTCAATTTGCATGTTACAGTAAAATAGAACAGTATATAATAAATTGTGACCCAAGGTCACTTAGGGTTACGTCACCCTAACAGAGGTTCCCGACCTCATATTACTTTTCAATTATAAGGTTCAGTTATGAATGTATTATATTACCAAATTATCGTTTCGATCATCAATCATGTTTCATTTCGAGTCCTGAGACTATTAATTGGCCACAACCCACAAATGTTTAGCTTAAAGTCTCTAAATCATAACCATAATACATTGAGTCATTTAGACTCACACAAGCTGTTCCGGCTTTCACCCGAACATGACCAAACCTTGGGTATACCAACCCAACTCAACTGGAATCCGATGATTCCATACTGAACCATGAGTCCACCAACTCAGACAAATACACCAACCCTGAGTATACTAACTCAGATCACTTCGTATCCGAAGCTTACACACACAACATCGGCATTCATCCAATAAGGACAATACTTTTCCATTCAACTGACTGGTAACATCTACCGTGTATTCGCCGACATCGCCCTGGGTATCAGTCATGAAGGAACCCCGACCAACCTGCCTACCGTCATCTTCTGGCTAGTCTACGGAGGAACCCCGACATCTACACCAATGTCGACATCTCCTGACGTTCCACCAAGAAGGGACCCCGGTAGACATGGTGCCGACATCTTCTGACCCACCCAGAGAGGAACCCCGGACTATACACTATCTGATGTTCCGCCATATTAAACTCCCTAGGACTCCGACACCTCCTGACTATCAATCACGGAGGAACCACGGGCCATGCAGGACACCGCCACTCCTGACCTAGTCCAAGAGGCACTACGGACGACCTAGACAAACAGACCGACATCTCCCGACTATCAGTCAAGGAGGAACCCCGGGCCTTACTGGACACCGTCTCTCGACTCTCTCCTGACTTAGTCAAAGAGGAACCACGGACTATACTTAACGTTGGTTAGTTTTTCTAACTTCAGGTTAACCCCAGTTAACCCAAGCCTCGCTTGATTAATTGAAATACTTGGGTCTCGCGTCCGTGAACTAACTCCGTTAACACACCGTCTCGTTAGGGAACGTTTTCAAGCTAATGGATGTCTCCAAAGCCTTACAAGACATGTAAAAAAAAATTTCATCACCTTAGAGTGGCGATACAATTTACCCGGGACTCGATCTGGGCTCCCCGATGGACCACATAAAATCACAACATCACATAGGGGTCTCTGACCCTTTTTTATTCACGCCAAAAGACATGCATATACTTCAGATAAAATAATATAGCAAAATAAGGGGAAAAAGAGAAGAAAAGAGGGATTTCACCTGCTTCACGCGTTTCGAGGCGACTAGCGCAAAAAGGAGCACCGCCAACACGTCCGGGAGGGCGATCAACCCCAAGATAAGGCTCCTCTCTCTCTAACTTTCACTTTCTCTCTCTACCTTTTTCTCTCTCTCTACACGCAAATCGAGGCATCGGAGAAGAAATCAGACGCCGCCAACGCGTCGGGGACGTCGAAAAACCGTAAGGGGACCTCCCTTTCCCTTTCTCTCTCTTCCTTTCTCTCTCCTCTTTCTCTCTCTTCCTTTCTCTCCTCACTTTCTCTCTCTAAAAAATTCTGGCAGAGCACTGTTTGCAACTGAAACCGTGAGCAAATGAGGGGCTGGCCCCCATTTATATATGCCTTAAATGGGGCTAGATCATGTGCAAAAGCACATGACCCAATTGGTGTGGAAAAAGTGGTAGTTGACTAAGTCAACTACCTTGACCAATTTGACCGGATTTTCCCAATTTTCACGTATAAGCCCTCCGAACTCTGCTATATGACATCCAATAGTAACGAAACTTCAGGTGACCGAACTTGGGGCAGTCCGACATCTACTGTAAAAATTTCGGGAAAAAATACTGAGTTTTGATAGCTGCACTGTAGTCCGGAAGAAAATTGCATAACCCACTAATTTTCTAATTTCTGACACAAAACACGATGTCGCATCTTCGTTTGAGATAACTAACTGCCAAGATGATAGACATTAGTCCCCACGGCCGACCGACACGCATTAGTGCCAACCGCACGGATTTCTATTAGGATCTCCACCAGATATTGGGTCCCACTTAATTTCTGGAAATATGGAAATTTCCCCTTTTTCTCAATTTTATCATACATAATGGCCCCGCAGTCCCGCAAAAAGGTACATGACGGAATCGATACGGTAGGGGTGTGTCCCGGCAGTCGACCGGCACACTGTGTGCGAGTTTCGCCAAAAGATACTGAGATTTCCTCGGTGCACTTCAATCCCGAGCAAAATCCATTGTTTATTAATTTAAAAAATGATTAACTAATTAACCTCCATTAAGGACCCATAAACACATAATTTTATTATATTAAAATTCCGGGTCATTACAAGCATTTTCGCTTTCAATCCAATGTCAAACTTATGGATCTAAAGATTTTTGGCAAGAGCTTAATGATGTTGCAGTGAGATGGGAGGATCCCTAGTGCCTTGGCGGCAATTCTAATTTTGTTTGTAAATCTCAGGATAAATTAGGGGGTTGTCTTACTCCTATCTCATCAAGAAAGAGAGAGTTTGAGGAATTCATTTTCAGGCATAAACTCATCGAGCGCCTGTTGAAAGAGGCCTTACTCACTTGGTCGAATTTGAAAGAGAAACCCATTCATAGTAAGTTAGATAAGTTTCTTTTTTGTGGGTGTTGGGAGGACAAATTTCTTCATGTTATCCTGTCAGCTCTGCCTAGACCCACATCAGACCACATCCCGGTTTTATAACACATGGCAATAATTGTTGGCAGCCCAAACCCTTTAAATTCGAGAATATGTGTTGAACCACCCAGACATCAAGCAGTTGGTTAAGAAAGTTTGGGAGGGGGCTTCATTTTAGGGCCCAGCAAGCAATATCTTTGGGTACAAACTTAAATTACTAAAGCAGTCAATCAAGGATTGGAATAAGAAGGTGTTTCGTTTTCTAACGGAAAAAAAGAGAAGAATTTTGAAGAAAACCCATTTCATTGACGCTATAGAAGAATTGGGATCCATCCTTGAGTCAGAGATAAAGTTGAGATCTAGCTTTAAAAAGGAATACATTAATATCTTGATATCAAAAGAGATCAGTTGGAGGCATATAGCGCAGTTTCATAGCTTAAAGAAGGGGACAAGAATACCCCTTTTCTTCAATAAAGTATTAAATTCCCGAAGAAAAACTAAGTTCATCGGAAGACTCAAGATGAATGGGGTTTGATTGGAGGGAGAAGAAGAGATTTAAAATTGCCTTGGTTGCCTATTTTGAGAGATTTTACAAGGAAGATATATCTTTCAGACCAAAGCTAGATGGTCTCCCCTTTGATGGCCAATCGGAAGAGCAAAAGGGAGAGTCTTGAGAAGCCTATTGGGGAGTCAGAAATCAAGAATGTCCTAAGTAGCATGGCTGGGGACAAAGCCTTGGGTCCAAATGGATTTTCTATTGAGTTTTTCAAGGTGTGTTGGGATATTGTGGGTCGTGACCTTATTCTGGTAATCCACGAATTTTATGATTTTGGCACTTTGGACCGGCCATTAAATAGAACGATATTGATTGTTTTACTTCCTAAAAAAAGGAGCTCATACACCCAGCAACTTTCTCCAAATTGGCTTGGTTAGTAGCTTGTGCAAAATTCTAGTGAAATTGTTGGCATCTAGATTAAAGGTCATTATGGTGTCTATTATTTCCCCAATGAAAAGAGCTTTTGTTGGGGGGAAACAAATTTTAGATGGTATTCTTATAACCAGCAAATGTGTGGATGTGAAATTAAGATCGGAACTTCCAAAAGTGTTACGCACAATTGACATGGAAAAAGACTGATCACATAAATTGGGAGTTTCCAGATTATATCATGGGGAGTGTATCTTCGGAGTCGATGGAGCCAATGGATGAAAGAATGCTATTAATCTATCTCATTCTCAGGCCTAATCAATGGGTCTCCCACTGGTTATTTTAAGTGCTAAAGGGCAGAGGCAAGCTGAACCATTGCTACCTTTCCCTTTCATTATGAACATGAAGGTCTTTACCAGAATGATATCTAAGGCGACAGCATCTTTGATCTCGAGCTTCACAATTGGTAGGGGCGACTTGCATATATTCCACTTGCGATTTTCTGATGACACCCTGATTCTATGCGATGCCTCCTACAACCAGCTAGCAGATTTGAAATGCCTATTCAAATGTTTTGAAGCAATGTCAGGTTTGAGGATCAATTTATCAATGAAATTTATAGGTTCCTCACATTCAGGAATTAGCAGCCGTGTTGGGTTGCAAGTATGGAGCCCTTCAAGTCAAGTATCTGGGTATATCGTTGGGTTCTAGTAGGCAATATAAAAGTTACTTCGGTTTGGGATCCGGGAATGAAATCTAGATACCTAGCCAAGGGAAGCAAATTGATTCTCCTCAAAAGTGTTCTTAGTAGTATGCCAACTTACTTCCTTTCCCTTCCAACCCTCCATGTGTCAGTTGCAAATAGACTGGAAAGGATTCAAAGGAACTTTCTTTGGAATGAAAAGCTGGATATCCACAAATATCACCTTGAAGATTGGAGCAAAGTTTGCCTTCCGTTGAAGGTTGTGGATTTGAACATTGCCCTTTTGACCTCTATCAATAAAGCCCTCTTAGGCAAGTGGCTTTGGAGGTTCAGCATTGATCGTGAGAGTCTTTGGCGAAAAGTAATCATATCAAATATGGAAAGGTGTGAAGTTAGGAACCCAAACGGGTCAAAGGCCCCCATGGCATTGGGTTATGGAACGGTATCATGTCCGAGTGGGAGGAGTTCTCTAACATAGTTTGCTTTTGAGTGGGGAGGGGAAAAGAGGTGCATTTTTTTGCAGATAGGTGGTGCGGGAGCACCAAGCTTGAGGACGAGTTTAAGTCGATTTGGTCTATAGCAGAAAATAGGAAGAATGCCTCTGTGGAGTCCTGTGTCGAATATTTAGCCAACTCCAGAGTTTGGTGTCCTAGATTGAGACAAAGTCAACAATTGAGAGGTCGAGGATTTCTTAAGCTTCTAATCTCCAGGATGTTTGTTTGTAGTCTTGTGACAATAAGATTAAGTTCTCAATGAGATCCTTTTATCATGCTCTGCATCTCCCTTTCCTTTACAAATCAGTATGAAAGGCGGGTTTGCCATCCAAGATCTTGTTTTCTTTTGGTTGGCAGCCTTGGACAAGATTCTCACGTGTGATCACCTTATGAGTAGAGGGTGAAAGATGCCAATGGCTGTTTGATGCATGGAAATAAAAATCGCCAAAACCAATACGAAACAGATGATATGTATAGGCATCGGTAGTCCCCTATACGATATTTATACCAATACGAAACGGGCGAAACATATCGTTTATCAATTATTTATGTTTTAATTCATTGTGTAATTGCAATTTGTTTGCTACTTTGTTTTTGAGTTAGCTTCCCATTACTTTATCTTTGGTACCTATAAAATTTAATTTGATTTTTTATCTTTTTCTTAGAAAAGAAAAATTATATGTATCATCCCAAACCGATACGTATAGGTTTCGGTTAAGACCAATACATCCCCCGAAACCATATTTTTAATCTTTGGTTCGTTGACCATCTCCTGCACCACTACTGTTTTGCTGCGAAGATCTGGAGCTGTTTTCTATCCCATTTGGGAATCACTTATGTCTTCCCTTGCTCTTTCCAAAACTAATTACATTGTCAACTCTCAGTGCATTTGAAGGGTGTGGGAGGGTAAATGTTGGGTTTTACTTTATGCTGCGATTACCAGGTTAATTTGGAAGAAAAGTTCCAGGGTGTTCAAGAGGGTTTCGATATAGCGGTTTTATTCTGTATTTTGTAATTGCTCATGCTTGCTGATAGTTTCCTCTTGTTTTTAGGTTGAGCTATTGTTTCCTCTGAGTTCACTTCCTAGTGACCCCTTTGGTTCATGTTCTTCTTATCATTTATATATACATTGCTTTCCACCTATCAAAAAAACTATATGAAGTGGAATGGTAAATAATATACTGTTTATTTTCTTTTTAAAAATTTCATATTGACAATTGATTTATTTTTTTAAATATAATAAATGATGATCACAATGTACCAATGTGTTTGTGATTTGGATTTTATTATTGCTACTATATAAGACACATGCACACGTCTGTGTCATTGTTACAAAGGTCACAACTATTTGAGGCTGCCTAAAAGATCATTTTATGCATTCCATTCATTTAAAGCCATATCATTCATTAAAGTACACATCTTAAAATCATTTCTCACTACCTCGATCCATGGACTTTCACTCTTACCCTCCTTTTTCAGATGCTTCTGTTTGCATTAGTGTGGTCTCTCGCATCAATGCTGTCATGATCTCCCAATGATCTCAAGCTCTTTGAATAACTTATATATACAGTAAAAGAATGGATATGAGGCCTATGACTTACAAGTGTGACTTTTTGAATAAATTCTATGAAATAAAAGAAAATTTCTTTTTAAAAAAGTGAAAAGTAGGGGAATATTGAATTATAGTTTTTGAAGTTTCAAATCATCATCAATGCCTTATCCCAAATACTTTTGGTCGGCAATACAAATCCTATTCCATCATTTTGTTCCATTAAAAGTCACAAATTCAATTAAATGATGTGTTGTATCTCTTTTCTCACTATTTCCATCCATGTGGTTTTTGGCCTCCTTTCCCTCACCTTTTTAGAGCCTTCAACTTGCACCAATTCACTCGTCATTGGAACTGTTTTGGTTAACATGTCAAAACCATCTCAGTCCACTCTCCTTATTTTATCACCTATTGGGGCCAGTCCCAAATTCTCTCAAACAGCTCATTTCCAACCTTATCTTTCTTTGCTTTCCACTCATCCATCTCAACATTTTCATCTCAGCTACACTAATTTTTCTAATATATGGATTTTCAGTAACCCAGCATTCTGCTCCATAAAGCTGTGGATTTTCAATAACCCAGCATTCTGCTCCATTAAGCATAGTTGTCTTGTTGTCTAATAAAATTTTCCTTTTAGTTTTGATCGGAATGCATCAGTAACATAGCACTCTAGAAGCACATTTCCACTTTAGCCACCCAACTCTACTTATTTGGGCAACATCCTCCTCAATCCCTCCATCCTTATAAATAATTGAGTTGAGATATCGAAACTAGTCACTTTAGGGTATCTCTTCATCCTCTATCTTAACTACCGCCACCACCCATTCTTGCTAAAGTCGTGTTGCAATTGTTTTGCCTTGGTCCGACTAATTTTAAAATTCTTGGATTCCAGGGTGTCCCCTCATAATTCTAGTCTTGCATTCATGGTTTTAAGAATCGACACGTATCAGACGTATCAGCATGATGTATATCAGTTTTGGAGGCTACCAAAACGCTGCCACAGGGAACTTCTACAAATACTGAGTACCGATAGAGTATTGGTAAGTATCGTGGATATCAAACCGATACTCTTCGGTACGTTCTTTTTATTTGTTTTCAAAAAAAATCATGAGTATCAAAAGGGTGATGGTAAGTGCATGACTTTATCTATCTTATTTATAGATCATCTTAGCATTAAAACAAGTTCTGTTTTTGTGTATTTTTTTTAATAAAAAAATCATATTTTCGCCATGTGTATCCACGATATGTTTCTTACAACGAACCTAGACACATACCATGATACTGATATTTTCAACCATAATTATGAATCCTATATGAAATATATTGGTGCGCCAAGAAGCTTTTGTTCCTCTTCGGACTTTAACAGTCAGCTGATCATTAATAGTTCTCCTTGAACAATCCTACCACATTTTCCTCTCGCTAACCATTATTTGTCCATCTCCAAATTTTTGTTACATCAACTGCTTTCACAAAGAATGCATTTAGACAGTTACTTGGACAATTGAATGATCAGTGACCACTTGTAGCATGCTCCTTTTAAGTCCTCCCATTTCGGTCATTAGTAAACCCTCTGATCTTGCTGCATAATATCCATCACTCACAATCTAGACGATTAACCACCAATCTTTGTCCAATCTAGCAACTAAGCTTGTTTTCGACCTTCTATCCATTCTAGATATCACTTTCCAACCATTAACATCTCAGGCCACAATTGTTTTTCCATTCCATTCAAGGAATTCCTTATCAAAAGTTGTGAGGGCTCCTGAGTGTCTGTTCACGTTCAGTTCCATCAGAGAATCAAATAAAGAAATTGTGAGAACAAAACAAAAACATAATCAGGCAGGCAAAAAGCCTCGAATAATCTACTAAACACTTGCGGATTCGTGCCTTTGCTTTTGGGAATTTGCTTCCATCTGGTCCTACCAAATCATGGTGTACCTCTTTAATTTGGCTGCACAATTTTAACATTTGATTCCCTCAGCTCTAAAATTCTCTCCAGGCTGTACAACAAATGGCGAAGACCCATCAAGTTATTCAACCAATCATGAAACACATGTAGTTGTAAACTAATCATGAAATTTGTCCATCACCTCAAATTTCAAGGGCTCTCACAAGAGGACCTCCGGATTGTTCTTGTGCCTCTCTGTGCATATTTCATGCTTCAGATCTGGATCGTACAAATCCGATCTGTTTGTAAATCTTAAACCTCCCGATCTGTTTGTAAATCTTAAACCTCCTATGTTGTCTTAGGTGCTGCTGCTCTGCTTTTTTTTGGCAAGAATAGGATCGATTAATTTCTATTAATAACACATCCTCCAATGCACCATGACCATTCTTTCTCAAACTCCTATGTGGCCCAGGTTAATTCTATCGCTCATGTAGGATCCATATTGTAACATCATTTAATGTAGACCAGAATTAGCCAGGATTTTCTCATGACTAAAAATTGCCCCTCAAAAACAATGTTTTCTTAGTTCTCAATTTAATTAAAAAAAATGAAAAACCACTTGGATAAAGTACAATCATAAACCTTCTTTCACACAAAATCTAGAAAATCTTTTGAATTCATCCAATTCCTGAGGTTTCCAAACTTCTTAAATATTAAAAAAATACAAAAAATCCCAAAATAACTAATCATCTTTATTAATTAAACCTTATTTAATATTTTTTGAATGAAAGTGTCCCAATTGTTGAATATATACTCCAGCCTTGTTGAAGTTATCAGCACCTGAGAAAATAAATAGTAGGCATCAAAACATCTATCAGGCGGAACTTGCAAGGGGATGTTTCTGATATGATTTTGCCAATCAGATGGTCAACATTGCAGATAACCTTTCCTGGAGTTGTAAATCATTCACCGTCATTCAAACGACTTATGCATAGCAAAAAACAGGAACATTCAGATGCAAACTTATGGCTCCAGATCTGTAAGGTGCAGAATTTGGTGAGCAAACTACATCAAAGGGATAACATATGTTTGAATGTAAGCCTTGAGAGATAAGCTCACAATGGACCCACTTGCCTTTAAAATGATACATAGAACAAAAAATTTCTTCAACAGTGTATTATCCAAACCATTTGGGGCCATCAACATGAATCCTATTCCATCATTTTGATCTATCAAGAGCCATACCTTGGTTAAAGCATGTGTTCTCAAATATTTTCTCCCAAACCCTTTTTGGCCTTGCCATTCGGAGTCTTCAATTTGCAACAACTAACTCATTCTCACTAGTGTAACTGTTGGTCTTCGTTGGACATGTCCAACCCATATCAATCAAATCCCCCTTATGGTATCACCTATTGGAGCTACACACGCCCATCTCAACATCTTGTCTCAGCTACACTCAATCTAAGAATGTTGCTTCTTGGATCCCAACATTCTACTCCAAAATCATAGTTGGTCTTATTGCTAACTTGTAAAAAATTTCTTTGTTCAGTAGGAATGCATCAATCACATAACACTCAAGAAACGCATCCCCACTTTAGCAACCCAGCTCTAACTCAAATGGAAATATCCTCAATCTCTCTCTTCTTATTAATGATTAGTCAAGATACTAGAACCGATCGCTCTGGGGTATCCCCTTACCATCAATCTTAATTATTGCTTTACTCTTATTCATGTTCTTAATAAAGCTGTGTTCCATATGTCCCGTATCCCTCCAAAATCTAGTTTTGCAGTTAGCCCAGCTCTAGTCTAATCAACCAAAACCATGTCACCTCTTGAATATAAGCCACCACCTTGTTTGAAACCAATGTAAGATGATACCAACTCATGATTAAACCAATTGTCACTGGGAATTCATTTGTCTCAACACCAATTTTTCTCGCAATAGTTACCACTCCCTCATACAACTGATACAAGTCGTTGATAATGTCAATGTCAAATACTCCTCATTTCTTCACCAATATTCAGCATATTAATTCTCTGGGATTCTTCTGATATGAATTCTCTAAGCCAATGACAATAATATGGGGAAAACCACAAGACTTCAAGTCCTTATGAATGAGCATGTGAGAAAAGAAAATTTCTCTCCCTCATGTAGTGCATAGCTTTTCTCACCGTTTTATTTAAATTCATTTATAGATGCCTTTTTAAGAATTTTAGTTTTTGAAAACTATATATATCAAGAAAAGGAACCGTACATATATATAAGTCATAACCATGTTGTAACGACCCGGAATTTTAATATAATAAAATTATGCGTTTATGGGTCCTTAATTGAAATTGATTAGTTAATTGTTTGTTAAATTGGTGAGAAGTGGGTTTTGTTCAGGATTGGACAGTACCGATAAAACTTCAGTGTTTTTCCTCGAAAATTGCACATAGCGTGTTGGTCGGCTATCGAAACAATAATCCATCATGTTGGTTTCATCATGCATCGATTCGCGTTGCCGCAATGCGATCGGTGTCCAAAAACCTCAGGAAATACGCTGGATCGGACATTTTGCCGGTCCTCCATAATTTCAGCCTGTTGAAATAGAAATCCGCGAAACTTATACCAGTGCATGTCGGTAGCCCTGTGGTCGATATCTGTCGTTTCGGCAGTTCATCATCTTATATGAAGAAAAGGCAGCATGTTTTATGTCCAAAACTAGGAAATTAGTGAGTTTTGCAATTTTCTTCTAGACTTACTTTTACTGTCAAAACTCATCATTTTTCCCTAAAATCGTATAGTAGGTGTTGGATTGCCACTAGTTTGGTCACCTGTCGTTTCGGTTCCATCGCGTATCAATTCGCGAGACCGCGAGGGTCTTGTGCGTAAGAAAATCAAGAAAACAAGAAATTTACAGATTTCTGAAGTTCCGTTGGGATTCGATATTTCGCAAGGATTCTAATAGAAATCCGTACAGCTGGTACCACAGCGTGTCGGTCGACTACGAGGACGACTATTTGTCGTTTCGACAATTCATCATCTCATATGAAGAAAGAGCAGCATGTTTTGTGTCCGGAATCGAGAAATTAATGAGTTTAGCAGTTTTCTTCCGGGCTTACTTTTTAAAGTCAAAACTCGGAATTTTCCCCCAAAATTTTTACAGCAAGTGTCGGACTACCCCTAATTCGGTCACCTGAAATTTCGTTAAATTCGGAAATCATATAGTAGGTTTACGGATGTAGTATAACGCAAGAATAATCGGGAAAAAAATCAACCGGTCAAACTAGTTGACCCGGTCAACTCAACACCAAAGCAAAGCCCTCTCATTTCTCACGAACAGAGAGCATGAGAGTCGAAGCTCTATCCCGCCCATTCTAGAGAGAGGAGAGAGAAAGAAGAGGGCGCTCTTTGGGGTTGATCGTCACTCCCGTGGCGGTGTCCATTTCGCTCCTAGGTGCCTCAATCTTAGCATATAAGAGTAAAATTCATTTTCCCTCTTTTATTTTCCATTTAAATATGTTTTTTTTGCGGTGGATGATGTTCTTGCTTTATGGTGTGGATGAAAAAGGGTCTGAGACCAGTTGTATGCATAAAATGGATAAAACCCCTTCTATCTCTTCTCTTTTCCCTCTAATTTTGTTATATTTTGTATGTGGAATAAATGTGCGTGTTTTGGAGTGAATAAAAAAAGGTCAGAGACCCCTATGTGATGTGTGGAAGGATTGGATGTGCGTGAAAAATGAATAGAGGAGTGTAGCCCTCAGTCTCGGGTGTCAAAACCCCGGATTTAGGCTCACTATATACTGAGCGACCGATCGCCCAGCAATGGCGATCGATGGCGATCGATCGCCAGTGCCCAGACTTGTATTTTTGGGTTATGATGATGTGTGGACTTCAGGTGGACCCTCGGGAAGCCTGGATCGGGTCCCGAGTATGATAGATCGTTACTCTAGGGTGACGAAAATTTGATTTGAGTGTTGTGTAAGGCGATGGAGACATCCATTGGACTAGAAATGTTCCCTAACGGGACAGTATGTTACCGGATTTGGTCTACGGGCACGAGGCCTAACTGTTTCAGTTAATCAAGCGAGGCTTGGGTTAACTAGGGTTACTCAGTGGTTAGAAAACCTAACCAGGATTAAAGTATAGTCCTCCGTGACTGATAGTTGGGAGTGGGTGGATTATTATCCATAGATCCTCTTTGACTAGGTCAGGAGCGGTGATGTCGTATAGTCCTCCGTGACTGATAGTCAGGAGTGGGTAGATTATTATCTATAGATCCTCTTTGACTAGGTCAAGAGTGGTGATGTCGTAGAGTCCTCTGTGACTGATAGTCGAGAGCGGGTGGATTATTATCCATAGATCTTCTTTGACTAGGTCAGGAGTGGTGATGTCGTATAGTCCTCCATGACTGATAGTCGGAAGTGAGTGAAATAATATCCATAGATCCTCTTTGGCGAGGTACATGACTAATCGTCGAGAGTTGGTGAAATAATGTCCATGGATCCTCTTTGGCGAGGTACGTGACTAATCATCGGGAGTGGGTAGAGTGTTATCCATAGATCCTCTTTGGCTAGGTCTGGAGTGGTAGTGTTAAGTGAGTCCTCTGTGACTGATAGTCGGGAGTGGGCGGAATTGATATCCATAGATCCTCTTTGGCTAGGTCTGGAGTGATGGTATGATGTAGTCCTCCGTGACTGATAGTTGGGAGTGGGAGGATTTGATATCCATAGATCCTCTTTGGCTAAGTCTGGAGTGATGGTATGATGTAGTCCTTTGTGACTGATAGTCGGGAGTGGGTGGATTCGATATCTATAGATCTTCTTTGGCTAGGTCTGGAGTGGTGGTGTTATGTGAGTCCTCCGTGACTGATAGTCGGGAGTGGATGGTTATGTGATGCCTCTAATAGAAATGTCGTGAGAACGAGTTCCCCACCGTGATTGAGATCAGATGATTGGTGTAACGACCCGGAATTTTAATAGAATAAAATTATGCGTTTGTGGGTCCTTAACTGAGGTTGATTAATTAAGTGTTTGATAAATTTGTGGAAAATCAGGTTTGAAGGCGAGGAGCTTCACCTTGGGCGTAAATTATTTTTCCCGAACACATTGGCAGTGTCCGTTTTGCCCCTAGACGTCTCGAAAAGCGCGAAAGAATTAAAATCCCTCTCCATCTCTTTTTTTTTCTCTTATTTAAGCTACTTTATTTATGTGGTTTGGTGATATTATGTGTGGATGGAAAAAAGTCGGAGACCTTATGAATGATGTATGGATGGGATAGATGAGAGTGAAAATGGAGCAGAGGGATGGAGCCCTCGGTTTCGGGCTATTTCTAGCTCGGAATTTAGGCTCAGTGTAATTTGCGATAGATCGCAGGGAAAGTGCGATCGATCGCACCACAGGAAGTTATGAGAGCCTGACTGGGCTTCTATATGTGCGATGTGATGTGATTTTGACATTGTAAGACAATGGTAGGATCCATCAGCCTGGTTAAGTTCCCTATCGGAACTACTCTTGTATGATGTGATGTTTGTTTTAAGGCAATGATAAGTCCATTGGCCAGGTAAAAGTCCCACCTCGGGACAACCTTTGTGTATGATGTGATGTTGTTGAGACATGGTAAGGCGATGGAATGGTCCATCGGCCGGGTAATGTTCCATACCGAAACGGTATACCATCGGACTTGGTCCACGGGCGTAAGGCCTAACTGGTTCAATTATTCAAGCAGGGCTTGAACAATTGGGGATTTCCTATGGTTAGAAAATCTAAGCTATGTGAAATGTTGTTTGTGGTCCCTCTTTGGCTAGGTTCGGAGAGGCGGTATCTATTATGAGCTCGGGTTCCTCCGTGATTGATAGTCGGAAGAGTTAGGACGACATTGGGCCATGGGCTCAAGGTTGGATTGGGGTCTATGGACCCAGTGATGTATTGAGTTTACAAACTCAATGATGTTACCTTGAGGGGGCATTGGCATGTGTCGGCAGGTATGCACCCAACAGATGTAGTGATGATATATGATGGTAGCTGTCAGAGGTGTTGTGCCTGACAGGATTTGATGTCAGAGGTGTTGTGCCTAACAGAGGTTAATGTCAGATGTGTTTTGCCTGACAGGATTTGATGTCAGAGATGTTGTGTCTGACAGGATTTGATGTCAGAGGTGTTTCTTGGTTATTAAATGGGTGTTCCTGGCATGTCAGATGTGTTATTCCTGACAGGTTAGATGTGTTCCTGGTAATCAGATGTGTTTCCTGACAAGGGTATCATGTCAAAGGTGTTATGTCTGACAGAGTGATATGTCAGATGTGTACCTGATAGACAGGTGTTTCCTGGTGGTCAGGTGTTTCCTGTTAGTCAGATGTGCGTCTCTGGCTTGTCAGATGAGTTTCATTTTCCTGACAGGTTGGATGGGTTTCCTGACTATCAGATGTGTATCCTGGCTGATCAGATGTGTATCCTGGCAATCAGATGTGTATCCTGACGATCAGATGTGTTTCCTGACAAATGTGGTTGTGTTTTTTCGGTGTTCTCATAGAGGGAAAATATAAAGTAAGTTTCAGAGGTGTTATTCCTGACAGAGTGATATGTCAAAGGTGTTGTTCCTGACAGAGTGTGATGTGTCAGAAGTATTGTTCCTGACAGTTATCGGGTGAAGACCCGGGTTATGTGTAGAATATGATGATTTAAGGATTAATTGGGTCGACATATCCAATGATTGGTTATAATCGGGAGAAGTCCCGATTAATTGATAATTGAGTCTGTGGACTCATGGATAGAGGTTGTACACGGGAAAGGCCCAGTCGATCGAGTCTGTGGACTCAAGGATAAAACATGAGCGGTTATCTGAAACGGTAACCTGGTGTCGTGGACAATGACCGGATGAATTTGACAACTTGGAGATTGGGAACCTCGAATAGGGTGAGATAGCCCTGAGTGACCTCGGGTCACGAATTACGATATTATTATAAATATGAGAATTGTACTGTACTAATGTATCATTATTGATGAATGTTAATATGTGGAAAATAATTTAGATGGACTATGGATTTTTGTTGGGATTTATAGCTCACTCCTTCATCTTATGTCTTCAGATTCTGGAGCGATTGTAAATTGGCAAGAAGTGCTTGATAGAGTCTGGAAAGTGTTGCGGCGCAGTTGCGGCACCAAAGTAAGGACTACTGTAGCCAGTGAGGTATCGCATTTGCTTATGATGGATTATTGTGATGACCAGTTGTTATTGCTTATGTAAGCTCATAAGAAAAGTTCAAAAATCCTGCATTTTCACGGGTAAAATCTTCCGCATGCGTGGTTATGACGAACGGGCACGTGTCTCGAAACTTGATTCCTTAGGCGCGGGTTCGGGACGTCACAATTGGTGTTGATTCTGTGGGTGAATGCCGAATGTATATTGGATCTAAAGACTCAAGGTATGGTTTGAATGAGTGTGGGCCAAGTTGGTTAATACGTGAGTCTACGAACTCAGGTGTAAAGGTTGTACACGGGTGAAGGCCCGGTCGATCGAGTTTATGGACTCGAGAATAAAGTGTGAGTGGTTATCTAGATCGATAACCTGATGTCATGGATAATGATTAGATGAACTTGAAAAATTAGAGGTCGGGAACCTCAGTTGGGGTGAAATAGCCCTGAGTGACCTCAGGTCACGGATTACGATATTATATATTATTATAATATGAGAATTGTACTGAATACTATATCATTATTGATGATTGTTACTAGGTGGAAAAAAGCCTAGATGGATTGTGAATTTTGCTGGGCTCTATACCTCACTCTCATTTTATGTCTTCAGATTCTAAAGCGGTTACCGATTGGCAAAGAGATACGCTTGATAGAGTTTGGAAAGTGTACCGGCGCAATTGTGGCATCAAAAATAAAAGCTAATATAGTTAGGGAGGTAATGCATTTGCTTATGATGGGTTATTGTGATGACCAGTTGTTATTGCTTATGTAAGCTCATAAGAAAAGTTAAAAATACTCGCATTTTCGGGAATAAAGTCTTCCGCATGCATGGTTATGACGAACGGGCACATGTCTCAGAACATTATTCCTTAGGCGATGCATTAGCAATAATTGCGATCACAAGGCAAATAACCCATAATGGTTAAGTCATCATCCCATAGGTTGGTCAAAGCTTTGATAATAATGATGACGGTGTGATATTTCTTCTTCTGTTTTTCTTTTTTCTTTTTCTTTTTTTTTGTATCGAGAAAACGAGATTAGGAATTTAATAGTGGCTATTGGCTAATCATTGATGTTACCAACTAGGCGGTCACTACAATTTGAAGGTAATACAAGTGCTAAGTACATTTTTTGTATCGAGAGAACGAGATTAGGAATTTAACAGTGGCTAATCGTTGATGTTACCAACTAGGCGGTCGCTACAATTTGAAGGTAATACAAGTGGCCAAGTACATGATAAGCTTTCGAATGCTAACTTATGCTTTTGATTTTCAAGTGTTTAAAACTATACTTACTTCAATAAAAAGTTACGTAAGTCCACAAGTGCATTGATATTAAATCATTGACAAGAACCTAGAACTGCCTACTAATTATTCAACAAGTTTAAATAGTGTTGTTGAGTAAGAGTAACGCTTGGGCCCCACAGCTTATTTACAATTCAAATTAAATTATGCCTCACTTGGAAATCAATGTTGATACAAAATCTGTTAAGTAGAGCTACCACAATAAATCCAAATTGAAATCATAATGTATATCACCCGAGCCCATGAGGACGATTGATATATGTAATATCGGGGTATACTTGTAAAAGGGCATATATGTAATTTTCTTTCTTTATAATATGCTAATAGGGTTCTCTAATCCCTAACAAAGCAATTTACTAATCTCTTTTTTTCCTCTCTTTTCTCTTCTCTAAACCCTAAATCCTTCAAACAATTTCTCCAACTTGGTATCAGAGCTACATCAAAGGAAGAAACTCATCGTTTAAAGTCGTAACAACAATAAAAGGCAGAAGGAGCTAGTTGCCACATTTTTAGCCATACGGTTGTCTCTAGTCGTATGGCCTAAGCCTTATTTTTGGGTTTTGGGTTCTTCGAATGTATATTTTTCAAAGATCTTGATTTTAGAGGATTTTTGAATCATATTTCATGAGATTTGGTTAAATATTAATGAAGTTATGATGATTTGAAAAAAAATACAGAAAAATTCGAAGAAAAATACTATTTTTGTTCAAATTTTTTACCACTTGAATGGGTTGTTGCTTCCGCTGTTTATTGGTCATGGTTGGACCCTTTTTTTGATAGGAACATCTTGAACCTGTTTTTTCTTCGTTTGGATGAGATTTGAAGAAGTTGTGATGATTTTACAACCCCACTTCACTACCTTTTTTGCTGAAAAATGGTTTTTTACACACTATTTACTTATAACAGCAACTTAAGTCATCTTTTTGGTAATCTTAATACCATTAGATCTTTTGTTGTTGATATTTTTGATTGATTGGTTGTTTGATCCTTGAGTTTCTCTATGGATGCTAAAGTTCTTGCTCCGCTGGCTTTTTCTGACTCCGTTGTTCACTCTATCACCAATATTAAATTCAATTGTGATAATTTTCATGCATGACAATGCTTGGTTAAGCTTTATATTGGGGGTCGCTCTAAGATGGGGTATCTTTATGGTAAGACCTCACAGCCGGAGACAGGTATTGCTGAAATTGCTAAGTGGAAAAGACAGAGAATTGCATTATTTTGGACTATTTGTTGAATTTCATGTAGCCTCAGATTGCTAGGAATTTTATTTTTTATAAAGATTATCATGAACTTTAGGAGGCTTTTATTCAGACTTATGCCCTGTAGAGAATGATGCTCGGATTTATCAACTTACTTATGAGATGAACAATTCTAGTTCCGGTAGACGTATCCAGCCAAAAAAAACGGGGGAAGCTTCCCCGTTTGTTATACTCCTCCGGTTTTCTTTCCGGGCGGCACCTAAAATAGATGCTTCAAGTGCTCAGTTACCGTCCCCGTTTGTTATACTCCTCCGGTAGACGTATCCCTATGTTGATTGAACATGCCCATCCATCAGGGCCTAAAACATATGACGACCCCCCAGTCCACTTCCATTTGTCCTTCTTTCTTGTGGTGGAACACATTTTCAAGAAGGAGAATAATGTTTCGCGAGACTTCCTTCAGGTTGACTTTGAAAAGTGCTAAAAAAAAGAAAGCACGAGATTCCTGTCTTTTGCTCATATTGTCTCCTATGGAGATGGATTGATATGGAGGGTTTCCACTTCTTACCTATTCACTTCTACTTGAACCGTTCAGCCGCTTATATTGGACATTATTATGTTCACGGCATCATTCTCTGGGATATAGAGAGGGGTCTTAGCAGCTAGACTCCTCCATCGATTCACGAATGTGACAAAGTCTTCGTCCGGCTTTTGAACGGTGTTCACTAAATCAATCAACGTTGGTGGATGATCCATTTGCTCACTTTGAGCAAGGGGATATGTCTATTTCAGATTATTTTGGGGCTCTTCAACGTCGTTAGGAAGAATTAAGTCATTATGAGTCTCTTTCTGAATTATCTGCTGCTTCTGCCAAGATTATGACGAAGCGAATTGAGTGTCACCGTATTTATGATTTCTTGGGAGGTCTTCGGGCCGAATTCGAGCAATTGCGCACTCAGATTCTTGCTACATCTCCTTTGTCATCTCTTCGATATGTGTACTTCACAGTGTTTGGTGAGGAACGCCGCCTGACTGTTATGTCTTCGAGCACCACTCCAATGCCCCTTCCGGATAGTACCACCTTTGCAACTGATTTTCATCCTTCTGCTAGTTGTGGTAGGGGGACTGATAGGTGTCGCCATGGTCATGGCGGTCGTGGTCGTGACAGACCTACTACTCCTTGTAGTCACTGTGGTATAATGGGACACGATCGTGATCATTGTTACCTTTTGCATGGCTATCCCGAGGCTCGTCCTTTTGCTCACTTTACTACGACTCCTGTTGTTGATCCTCAGTCCTTAGTTGCTACCAGTGATCCTCTGGAGTCTATAAGAGCCTAGGTTGATGAGATGATCCAAGCTGAGTTCTATCTGTAGAGTGATTCTCCTGATACTGATGCTTCATCTTCCACGGGTATCCATGCTCCCTCGGCCTATGCAGCAAGTACATCGTCTTCTTCTCCTAGCTGGGTTATTGATACCAGAGCTACTGATTATATGACTGGTAAGTCACAGGGTTATTCCATTTATTCACCTGCATTGCCTACTGCTAAGGTTCACTTGGCTGATGGTTCTTTTACTCCAGTCTCAGGAGTAGGGCACATTCCTGTGTCTCGATCACTCACTTTATCTCATGTGTTACATGTTCCTCATTCGTCTTCTAACCTTCTTTCAGTGAGTAGTCTTACTACCAAACTTAATTGTTGTGCTCCATTTTATCCTTCTCATTGTCTCTTTCAGGACCTGACTATGAGAAAGATTGTTGGTAGAAGAGTGGAAAAATGCGAACTTTACTACCTTAACACTGATTATGCTCCTGATCGAGTCTCCTCTACTGCTGCTACTGTTTCTGTTTTTCCTTTTTCTGTTGATGCTACTCTTGATACTTATCGTTTAGCATATCGGATCTAAGACTTTATGTTCTTTGATTCCTACTTTTAGTAAACTTTGTTCTTCATCTACTTTTCAATGTGATACTTGTGAGTTTATTAAACATGTTCGTATTGTTTATCCTTCTCGGATGCATAGATGTTGTTCTATTTTTCAATTAGTTCACTCGAATGTTTGGGGGATCATCTCATGTTCCCTCAAGTGATGGCTTTCGTTATTATGTTACTTTAATTGATGATTACACTCGAGCTACTTGGGTGTACCTTCTTAAGTCTAAGGATGAGGTGTTCTCTAAATTTTAGGAATTTCATGCTATGATTGTTACCTAGTTTGGTGGTCTTATTAAGGCTATTCGTTCTGATAATGGCGGTGAGTATCTCTCTGCAGTCTGCACCTTTTGTCCAGTTTCTTCAAACTCATGGGATTGCCCATCAGCTTGCCTATCCTTACACGCCTCAACAAAATGACATTGCTGAGCACAAGAACCGTCATTTAGTTGGTGTCACTCGTTCTTTGTTGCGAGGCATGCAGGTGCCTAAGCCTTATTGGTCTATGGCTCTTCTCACTGCATGTTTTCTCATCAATCGAGCTCTTTCTCGCTTGATGGCCTCTCACCATATCAGCTTCTTGGCCCTCAGATTCCTATTTTTCTCATTGAGCCACAGGTATTTGGTTGTACTTGCTTTGTCCAGGATCTTCACCCTAGTCATCAGAAATTGGATTATAAGGTCATTCGATGTGTCTTTGTTTGGTTACTCTAGCACCTCTAAAGGCTATCGGTGTTATAACCCTTAGTCTCGTCGTTTCTTTGTCTCTCTGGATGTTACTTTTTTCGAGACAATCCCTTATTTCTCTCTTGCTCCTACAGTGCCACCTGTCTTTGTGCCTCACCTACTGTTTCTCTTGTCTCTATGCTTTTACCTATTGCAGGGGATCTCCCACAGCAGGAGTTTCTCATGTACTCTCGCCACCAGCAACCTGGTTCCTCCACCGATGCGCCTCTACACAGTCTTCCCCACAGGCCACTCCTTGAGCTACTTCTTTACCCTCTGTTATTCCTGTTCATTATCCTACTATTGTTACTCTTGCTGCTTCTGATCTTGAGATACCTATTGTTCATCACAAAGGTGTTCGCTCTTGTGTTCCTCTTTACCCCCTTGCCAAGTATGCTTTTTATCAGGCTGTATCTCCCTCGTACCAGGCCTTCCTTTCGGCAATTAACTCTGTGACTATTTCTCGATCCGTTCGTGATGCTCTTCTTCATCCTGAGTGGAAGAGTGTTATGGTTGATGAAATGAATGCTCTTCAGTCTAATCAGACTTGGGATATGGTTCCCCTTCCAGCTGGGAAGAAACTTGTGGGCTGTCATTAAGTCTTCACCGTCAAACATAACTCTGATGGCAGTGTTGCTCAGTATAAGGCTCGTCTTGTCGCCCGGGGCTTTATTCAGACTTATGGGCTTAACTATGATGCTACTTTTGCGCCTGTGGCCAAAATGAATTTTGTTCATGTTCTCCTCTCTCTCGCAGCAAATCAGAGTTGGTCTCTTTATCAGTTAGACATCAAGAATGTTTTTCTTAATGGGCATCTCACCGAGGAGGTGTATATGGATCCCCTCTTGGTTTCATGCTTCAAGGGGGTCTGGAAAGGTTTGTAGACTTCGGAAGTCTATATATGGTTCGAAGCAGTCACCTCGTACTTGGTTCCATCGCTTCAATGAAGTGATCCTTAGCATAGGCTTCCAACGATGTCACTCTGATCATACTGTTTTCTTCCATTCTGGCACCTCAGGCCGCACTATTCTCTTGGTAAATGTTGATGATATCATCTTGACTGACGATGACTCCTCATTCATCTCTCATGCTAAGCATGAGTTGGGGCGTACCTTTGATGTCAAAGATCTAGGCCATCTGAAGTACTATCTTGGTTTGGAGATTGCTCGATCTAAGAAGGGATTTTTTCTGGCACAACGGAAGTATGCTCTTGACCTACTCAGCGATACTAATATGAGTGGAGGTAAACTCGCTACTTCTCCCATGGATCTGAAACTCTCTTTGCATGATAATGAGGGTGATCTTCTTTTTTATCATCATGCCAACGTCTTGTAGGTCACTTGATATATATCACCCTCACACGACCTGATATTACATTTGTTGTCAGCATGGTTAGCTAGTTCATGCATGCTCCCTATGCTTCACACTTTGCTATTGTTCCTCGTATTCTCCAATATATCAAGGCTAGACCCAGTTGTGGACTTGTATATCGTTCACATGGTCACCTCGATATCTCCGGCTATACAGATGTTGATTGGGCCGGATTTGCTACTGATCATCGTTCCACCTCGGGCTATTGTGCATTCCTTGAAGGCAACTTGGTTGCGTGGAAGAGCAAAAAGTAACCCGTGATTTCTCGGTCTAGTGCCGAAGCAGAATATCGTGCACTTGCTCATGGCACTTGTGAACTCTTATGGTTTCGTTCTCTCCTCTCTGCGTTAGAGTTCCTGTTAAAGGCCCTATGTGCTTATATTGTGATAACGAGGCTTCTTCAAATATTGCCTCAGATTTTGTGCTTCATGATTGGACAAAGCACATTGAGGTTGATATTCACTTTCTCCGTGAGAAAGTCCGAGATTGTTCTTTATCTCTTCAACTTGTTTCGTCTTCTCAACAACTTGCTGATATCTTCATCAAGCCGGTTGGCTCTGCTATTCTTCAGGATATTATTGTCAAGCAGGGCATGCTTAATGTTTATGCTCCAGCTTGAGGGGAGTCTTGATGTATGTAATATCAGGGATATAATTGTCAAAATGGCATATATATATATATAATGTTCTCTCTTTATATAATATGTTAGTAGGATTCTCTATTCTCTAACTAAGCAATTTACCATAATCTCTCTTTTTCCTCTCTTCTCTCTTTTCTCTTCTCTAAACCCTAAATCCTCCAAACCCTTTCTCCAACTGACAACAAGACTACATGCTCGAAATTTGTTGTCTTCTATTTTGTTTTCTAATTTTGGTGATTGTACATAGTAAAAAATCACAGATCAGCAGCTGCAAGATCAAGTTGAGTATTTCTGTATATACACCAGATGCGCTACTGTACATGTGCAGGCCATTGGAGACTTGGAGTGTAGTACTTGTGTCCCACAATAGAGATGACGAGCCTTCCTGATATTTTTACAGAACCTTAGCTCAGAATTGTTTTGATGTATTATCAAAGTCATACAAGTAGCAATTGTTACTTAGGTCCATGAGACATCAGTTAGTTCTTTAAGGCCCCCATAACAACACAGGAATACGTAATTCAAGGAAAACAACATTATCACTACAAATGGCTAGTCTGGAAACAATCAAGGCTATCAAGCATGGAACTTATTGAGAACTGACAAAGATAAATAAGCAGTCACCAAACAGGTAATATTTGCATGCAATTTGTACTTGTTCACATAGTGTGAGTTATATATACAGCTGAAACAAGGAAATTAAAGTGGCAGAGAACAAACTAATCCATTTGTATGTCATCCGTCTTTCATACCTTTCTCCACATTAACACATTTATCATGCAATGGATGGTCTATATTGTAACGTGAATATACAAAAATAAAGAGATTGCTCCAAGACCTATGTAAATTGCACGAAGCATCGCTTTGAGGTTATTGATGTCATGATGCAACCGGGATAAGAAACTCGCAAGATCATCCCCATCAAGTAGCTGGACTGCTGTTGAGCTATGCTTTTCTAAAACACAGTCCAATGCCGATACATAGGTATCATCCCGTAACTGTGCCTTGTAGATGAGGTCATACATCATGTCCGTCACCTTTGACATTGCAGACACAACTACCAACTTCCTCTCTGAATCATCATTAATAATAATATCTGCAACATTCTGAATTCTTTGGGAGGTGGCTACACATGTACCACCAAATTTATGAACTGCCCACATATCCCCTTTAGGAAGCTGAGCTTTCTCCATGGATTTGTCTAGCGATACATCTGTTAATAAATAGAGGATAAAAATTAAAAATGGAAACAAATGAATATAGTTATCCTTCACAAAATCGTACACAAGTTCAAACATATTATGAGAAAGATAGATGGTAGGAGAAGGACCTGCGACTGAAGCAAAAATGCGGGTACGGGATGACTCCTCTCTTCCGTGCTCAGAAATACAACACTTCCTGAAACAGGAAATCCAAAATGACAAGCTCTTGAGCCTTTGATAAGCAACAGAAAAAATTGCATAACCATCCATGTGGAAAGTAAAGAGAGAAAATTAGTTTAACTGTGGACCGCAAGAGTGCACATGACAAGCCATTGCTTCAAAAGGGACAATATCACAAATAGGGGTGTCAATGGGCCAAGCCGCAGCCCACCCTTTATAATAGTTGGGCGGACCTGGGCAGGCTTTGTAGAGACCCAAATTTGAATTCCCCGTCTCTATCTTATTTAATAAGAGTAGATTAGTCTTGTGTTATGTCATATGCATGTGTTAATTATGGCTAAGTTGTGTTGAGTGTTTAAAATGTTTAAATGTTGAAAATGGTGGAAAAACAGAGCATGTGATCGATCGCAGGAGACCTACGATCAATCGCACTCAATTGGAAAACTGGAAAAATTCTCTGTTGGGTTTACGATCGATCCCAAGGGACTTACGATCGATCGTAATCAGTCAAAATTCTAGAAAATTGTTCTGTGTGATATGCGATTGATCAACATTAGTACGATAATGCTACGATCGATCGTACTGGAGGGCTACGATCAATCGTAGTGTATGTGCGACCGATCGCAGTCACGCATAGGTTTTTTAAAGGGTTACGAAATTCGGGGTTTTAAAACCCTAGTCTATAAATAAAGGTTCTATTTCGAGGGTTTTAGATTTTCTAACTATTCTAAACCTAATTTGGCAAAGGAGGAGAGAAAACCCTAGGTTTTCAAGAGGGTTTTGGCTTGGAGAGGAAGAAATTTCTCAAGGGAGAAGAAGATTAGCTTGGAGATCAACCCCAAAGTTTCAAGGGACTTGGGTCTAAAGGAAAGATCCCTAAGGTCGATATCCTCTCTAAGTCAACTCTATTTTGTATTATTGAATGAGTTTATTATGATCAAGATAAGATTATTGAAGTTTTGCATGATTAAAATAAGATTATTGAATTTCTATCATGTTTTTGGAAAGAGTGTTGTATATAAAATTGAAAATGGAGGATTGTAAGTGTTTATAGGTTTTGATTAACATGATAAATAGAATAGATGATATAATTTGAGATTTTATATGATTATATTGAATATGGATGCTTAGAAATAATGGAGGATGGGTTTAAATGAAATGGTTATGGATTATGGATGAATGAAAGTGGTGGTGAATGGGTTTGATGGAATAATATTATGGTTTATGGATGGACTGGAATGGGTGATGGAATGTTGAAAAATGGAGGAAGGGCATTATACAATAATAAACGATTGAATGTGTTAATTTAAGGCTTGGAAATGTTAAATGTTTAAATGATGTTACTGAAACTGTCAAACTAGCTTATTATCATATTGTGGGTTGTCACGATAAATTATGTCCTATTTATATTGCATAGTGATCGACATTCGGATAGGCCAAAGCCTAGAAGAAGTCCTCCATGTCAGAAATTCTCTAACTAGGGAGATGTAACCTAACGGAGTTTCTTAGCGGAAGATGAAAATCTAGGCAATGACCGAGTTCGGATATTAATCACGACACTCAAGCACAAGTTCACATGTGTGGTAGATTACAAGTCTCACGTGTACACATGCATGACACGGACACTGAATACTGGACATTGAAATACAAGAACAAGAATACCATACATGAGTAACAAGAACAAGTACAAGAACAAGAACACTGCATGACTTTACAAGGACCCTGATATCTCAAGTAGCTTCAGTAATCGTTGATGCTCTCCATGGATAACATTTCAAGTCCTGGATAATTATCATGGACATTTGATATCTAAGAGCTCTAAAGACTTACACTTCTATCGATGCACCTCCATGGACTTAAATACCAAGACCTTGATGACTATTTTTATGGGAAATCAAGCACACATGAAACTCATACTACAAGTCTAAGAGTCACACAAATACACAAGTCAAGATGATGTCATAATATGTTCACATGTTTCCGCACTCTAATTATGTACATGTTATATGGAATTATTATTGATTATGTAATTATCGCATGAACTGGATACTGAGCATGTGTATGTGTTATTGCTATTGTTGGTTAGTTTGATATCCGCGGAGTGCTTTCAATGCTCAGTCGACATATTATTGTCGTTAGGTTTAGCGCAAGAGTTTCCAGTTGCCCCTTGGATTAAGGAAGACTATCAAGAGGAAGTTAAGGAAGGCGACTCCTTGGTCGAGGGAGGTTAGGACCTTGATTGGTTTCCGTATTATTAGTTTCATTTTCAGTTGGTTTATGAGAGTTTTATGAGACTTAATACCTTTTAGTAAATGTTGTTTTAGTTCATGTTTATGAAGTTGGATTTATATTGGTTTATGATATACCGGTCGAGATGTTTTATATTAAAAAAAATTGTAGTTGCTATTTTGGAGGAATTACCTATTAGTTTTGCCTTATTGCTATTGAAGTCAAGCAGGGATAAGTAATATAGCAAACCTAAAGTCCCATTAGGACCAAAGCGGGGGGGGTCGTTACAAGCTTGGGCCTAGAGTCTTAAGCCCGGGGCCCGTTATACTATACTTCCAACTGGGTTGGCCCGGCATGATAAGGCTAGTTTATTAAAAAAACTAAAACAACCCCCTTTTGACCTCGAATCTTAAGGTGGGCTTGGTTTGATGCGGCCCTACCTCCTCATATGGCAGCTATCCATAATATATTTCATATTTCCATGTTGAGGAAATACATTTCGGATTTGTCTCATGTTATCGATCTTGAGCCGTTGAAAATTCGTGAAGATTTGACTTTAGTTGAGCAACCGGCTCAAATTTTGGAACGAAATGAACAATTCTTTTGCACGAAGACTATTCCTTTGGTTCTCCTACATTGGCAACATCATTATGTAGAAGAAGTCATATAGGAATGCGAATATGAAGTTCGAGAAAGATATCTTCGCCTATTCATATAATCTCGTAATTTTGATGACGAAATTCTAATAAGGAAGGGAGGATTTATAGATCCAAAACTCTTTTGTCTCGATATTCGTGTAAAAAATAAATGATAAGTTGGAATTCGTATCATAATAAATGCCTTGATGTTTCTATGCTAGTTAATATCTAATGATGTGTTTATGAAGTTCAAACAAAGAAAAAATGCAAGAAAAAGCAAAATTCAGAAAAAATGGTAGTGAGCATTCGAACGAGCTCGCAAGTCGTTTGAACGACGCGCGCGAAAAAAGTCAGGAAAATATTCTAAAATCCGATTTTCCGAGAGTTTTAAAGGGTTTATAACTCTAAACCTTATATATAGTCATTATATCATGGGTTTAGGGTTTCATAACCATTTTAAGAGCTTTAAACATTCCAAGAGTTTTAAAGAGAGTTTAACCTAGGGTTTTGCCTAAAGAAGAAATGTTTGGAGATCGAAATCCAAGGTCATTCGCAAGCGAGTAATCGTAGGGAAATGATTGTGAGGGGTACTATTTATTGTTCTAACCTAATGATCATTATAAGATAAGTATTTTTAAGATCTGGATATGGGTTTACATGTTATCATGTTTTGATGAGGACGTTGAGGGTATGGCTTGCATTATTTCAAGAGGGTTTGATGTTGATGTTTTGAATGGGATAATGAATATTGATTCTAATATGCTACTGATTTTATGATTGTAATTTGAAGATGATATTGATGATTTAGGAATGATACTAGAATAGGTTTTCTGAAAATTCCATACATATGTGATTGAATATGGAGGAAGGGATGTATTCCAGGGTTTACATGAATTGAATATGGAGGAAGGGATTATAATGAAATTGATGATTATGAATTGATGAAATTAGGTTATGATATGATATTACGAACCTTGTTAACATGATTTGAATGTAATATCCTACATGATTGATAAGTATTATGGTATAATCCCCACATGCTAAATTATGATTAATTATGCATATATGGTGATTAAGTTTCGAATAAGTAGATACTTAGAAAATGATTTTAATAACCTAGAATTCTCTAACCATCGTGTAATGGGACACTTTGGTGGAGTTTCGATAGTGAGATATCAGAATCTAAAAGATAACCTAGATGAAGGTTAATCATGACACTCAAGTAAAAAGTTTCACCGCATGATAGGTCTTACAAGTACATGTTCCACAAGCACAAGCACAAGCACAGTCATAATTACATGCATTCACAAGTACACAAAGTACATGTTTCACGAACATAAGAATATCATGTTACACGCATTGAAGAATATTCCATTACAAGCATTGTCAATTATCATGTTACATGCGTTGTCGAAACATCTTCCATGCATTGATACACATGTTTACAAGAACTTACGTGAACATATACAAGTCTACACAAGTCACGAGTCTGAACATGCCATGAATGATGATAGCTATGTTTACATGTTTCCGCACCATGAATTGTAAAATATGATATTTATGATAAAACATGACCATAATTACATGATATTATATTGTTAGCTAGATTTTATATACCCTAAGTTATTCGTTGCTCAACCGAATTGTTATTGTCGGCCAGTTCAGGATTTGACATCTGCGCACCGAAAGCTTAGGTTGAGGAAGAGTATACCGAGGAATCCAAAGGTGATTACCAGGAAGGGGAGATCGATCTGGATCGTTACCCATACTATTGAGTCTTATTTATTTCAGTTTTTAAAAGGGTTGTAATAAGAGAATTAAAGATGTTGTTTAGGTTTAAATTACGATATGAGATCATAATGGATGATTGGTTTTATTTTTTAAACTGTGGGTTATTCTTAAATACATGTTGATACAGACAAAGGAGTATCATAAATTGTTCATATATTGATGGGTTATAATAATGGTGAAGAGAAAAAATTTGAGATTCATATTTAGCATGTCTTGTATGTTGTTAAGATAAGATTGTACATGCAAGGTCACGGGTCCAAGGTCTCATTGACCAACATGGGACTTTGGGGCACGACACCTTACTAGTCCTATCTTTAGTGTCTCTCTGAAAGTGCACAAACTCTTTTAAGGGAGAAAACCACATATAGAGTTCATATAGAGATAGCATTTCATATCGAAGAAATTAATTCAACACATAAAAGGTCCACATCAAGGCTACTCATCCTTTGGATTTTTAAAAAAGGAAACTCTTGACTGTGAAATTTAAATCATAGTTGCTTCATTGTAATTCATCATATAATGCTACGGAAAATAGAAAATTAAAAATTCCTTAAATATTTTACTCCATAAATAGTTAAATATAAATGCCATGATGTTGTGAAATTCTAATGAATGTTATTCACTATACTTTGGCAGCAGAGCAGATAATAAATCTCTAGTGAAAAATCTCCCAAAACTATTAAATAAACCACTTTTTTGGTAATTACCATGTTAAATTAACCTCAGGCATACAGAAATGAAGCAAGCATAGCTTTTAAAGTCCAAAGATTATCAGATTCTCATAACTAGAAACAATGCAAGTGATAAAGGGATGAGCCTAGATTATTAAATTCTCATCATTAGCCATGGATTATATTCCAACCGAGAGAAAAAATAAAACGAATTCACCGAAATTAAAGAACCAATTGCAGAATTGCCGATCCAGTCATTTGCATTGAATCTAAACCAGAATTCATGAGCAACCCCATCGACCAAATTGCAGCAACAAAACAGAACTAATGACAGAAAAATCGAAGAAATGACGAATTTTAAAAAGAGGAAGTGAGAAACGAAGACGCAATGAAGAGAAATCTACCTGGAAATCGAAGAGCGAGGAAGAACAGCGCCCGGGAACAAGAGGGAGGTCAAAGAAGAGAAGTTGCAGCTCTTCTTCTTGCTATAATGCGCCAATGCTTTCGAGGAGACGCTAGAGGAAGGAGAGAACGAAGAAGAGAACGCCATGGCTGCTGAAGGGAAGCGAGAGGAGTTGCAGAGTGTTCCTTGCTTTCGGACGAATGAAATGAAATTAGATTAAATCATGGCTAGGTCTTCTTTTTCGTTTGTTCTTTTTTGATGGCAGAGATACTTGGTGGGTCCCAGTCCTAATTCCGTCCAAGTGTGTTAATCTGAAAGGGAATGCTAACATCACGCGCGCCCTTCATTGTCACGGCACATCCCCTCCGAATGTTGCATTTATATAAACTTTCAACCCTTCAATGCACGACAGCAGCCAGTACCTTCCTGTAGGTGAGTCCCCTATTTCCCTTACATTTTACCTTTTAATTTAGATGAAATTAGTTGTATTATAGATAAAATTGGCTTATTTAGATTAAATTAGACTAATTACTTTAGTTTAGATTAACGTAATTCATAGTTAATCCTAAATTAGTTTACTTGTTATTTTGAAATTGGTATTAGTTTAAATTTTGATTTTCAGAATAATGTCTAGGTTAATCAATTTTTTAAAATAAATTTTAGGTTCTACATACCTTTTCAAAAACAAAAACATGCTTGAGATATCAAGTATTAAGTGATTTGTTTTATTTTTTGTGATCATTGATTTGTATGCTATTTTGGTTTTTCCCTTTTTTTGTAGCATGTCAGCTCTTCATTGCAACCTAATTGCATAATTTTGTTACGGAAAAACTTTAACAAGATTTCCTAACTACATACTGGTCAAAGTTGCGATAAGGTCGATTGTAAATATCTCCATCTGTCTCCGTTATATGTGATTGGTGGACTTTTACAACAATCAAATATTATGTTAATAATTCTTTAAAAAAAATATTGTCTCTACTATTATAAGGAGAAAATGGACAATAACGTTGCTTAATTTTTTACCAAAAACCCCAAAATTATTTTATCCTATTATTACATAGGACCAATTAGATACGGGATATTAACGTATTTTTCACATCACTAACACAAATCAGAATCATGTTATCTCACATATGTATCTCTCTCTCTCAAACGTCACTCTCCCTCCAAATCCTTTTTAACCACCCAAACTCCCCCCCCCCCCCCTTCTCTCTCTGTAACCACCACACAGGGAAGGGGGTGGTTGGCGGTTACATTTTTGGGCAGTGAAATCTTACCGCCCGCAAGGTGGGTGCATGGTGCACCTGCCTACAAGGGATCACCACCCGTTGAATAAGCGGTTAGGCTCCAGCTAGCCAAAGGCTGGCTTACCGCCAGCCCGCCTAAATTTAAATGCTAGCAACAGGGCAATAATACCCCG
This sequence comes from Tetracentron sinense, assembly GCA_015143295.1. Taxonomy (NCBI): domain Eukaryota; kingdom Viridiplantae; phylum Streptophyta; class Magnoliopsida; order Trochodendrales; family Trochodendraceae; genus Tetracentron; species Tetracentron sinense. The sequence goes on along the minus strand of CM026555.1, from coordinate 15,176,027 downwards.
CGGATATCCTTTGTGTCAATCCTTAGGGGACTGACACGTGGATAGTGTGAGTACCTAAATTTTAACCCTCATTCTCGATCAGGATAGATCCCGATGAGAAATAAGCGATAAATTGCAATTGGGTTTAGAGTTGTCACCTATCTAATTCTAAAGGAAATGGTTGGATAAGGCATGGTTTGAAAGTCAGAGGTCAAGGTAAGGGAATCATTTGAGTTAGGGGAAGGTGTTAGGCACCCATAAACTCTCATCCGAAAATGGTTACCTACCCCCTGAGTCTGAATCAAAGTGGGGAAACCATAAAAGAAGCTTGAAATTTGTTCTATATGTTGTGCAATGTAATATTAACATAAATAAATTAAGATAAGAACGGAATATGGATTCTATCCTAGGGAAACTGAACCCGATCAGGGTTGCCTACGTATCCATTGTTAGTGGAATCAAGCTGCATGTAGTTCCGGAAAGTGATAAATGGTTTATGATTTGATTGATTAGGGATGGTTTGATTTGATTGATTGGAGATTGATGGGTTCGATTGAAAGGTTTGATGGTTTTTGCAAATTTGAGAATGAAATATTGGATGATTTGATTTGATTGATAGTTTGATGGTTTTTGCTCCAATTTGAGGAGCGGGTTGGCCTTTTAAGCTCGTGCTGAGGAGCAAATGGGCAACTTAAGCTCGTGTCGGGAAGCCATGCGAGATGGGTATTTGAATAGGGTTTGAATCGAGGCTCTGATAGGGGTTTGACTAGGTAGGGTTAAGCTAGGGTTTACCTACGGTTAAGCTAGAGTTTAACTAGGTTTGAACCGAAGTTTAGGCAAAGGTTCGAACCGGAGTTCGGGCAGAGGTTCGACTAGGGTAGGCTATATTTAATCTGGGATTTGGGCAGGGGTTCGACTATGTAAGGCAATATTTGATCTGGGATTTGGGTAGGGGTTCGACTAGGCAAGGCTATATCTGATCTAGGATTTGGGCAAGGGTTCGACTAGGCAAGGCTATATTTGAATAGGGATTTTGGGTAGAGGTTCGACTAGACGGGCTAGTTTTGAACCGGGATTTGAGCAGAGGTTCGATTAGACAGAGCTAGTTTTGAACTGGGTTTTGAGCAGGGGTTCGACAAGGTAAGCAGTCTAAGCATTTTAAGAATATAAAGTAATTAAAACTAATAAAAGACTAAGGAAAAGACAGAGTTTTGGCGAGATTTTACCTCCGGGAAACTCAAAAGGGTCTCTGAAATAAGTGCTCCCGATAATGATTCTTCGAAATCAAATTCCCGGGATCGCCGACGCTAAAGAGGGATTTTCGAAAAAGGAGAGAGAAGAGAGGAAGTGGAATGGATTGAGAATGAAGTAAGGGGGTTTTTCAAAATGGGGGGGCGCTACTTAAGAATGAAGTAGCACCCCTATTTGGATAAAAACCCCAAAAAGCAAGGCGGTAGGGAACAATAAGGCAGCAAAACTGGACAAACTTGGGGGGCGCTGTTTGAAGCAGCGCCCCTAGCTGGGATTTTACAAAATAGCCTGCCAACACGCCAAAAAAAATGGGGCCCAAAGGGGGCGTTGTTTGAAGCAGCGCCCTTAGCTAGGGGCTAAAAATTATATATTTATTTATTTTTTATTTGTTGACTTTGATTCGCCACGTGTCGTGCTCTGATTCGTTGAAAATTTGTTTTTCCGTTTTTAGCCCGTTTGTTTTTATACTTTTCAGGGGCATTTTGGTCATTTTACACTCCATGGGCATTTCAGTCACTTTCTACCGTTTTAAGTCCAATTGAATCCCAAAAATAGCCAAAATTCATCAAAAAATTTGTAAATTTATTTTGGACAAAATGACAACTTTTTAGCACTTTTACAGGGGTATTTTGATCATTTTTCACCTTAGGGGCATGTTTGGTCATTTTTTACCTGAGAGGCATTTTTTGAAATCGAAGCACGTGGTAAGAGGGTTTTGAAGAGAGTTTTTAGAGGTGAAAAAGATGCTAAAGGGGTGCAAAATTGGGGTGGTTACAGATGGGGTTTGCCCTCGCGGACAGACCCTCATTCAAGCTTGCGGACAGACTCCACAAGTCCATCTGTTGGCCAGTCAATGACTAACCCAATCCGTGACCATAAAAAGCCATGGACCTAACCTAGACCAAGGGTTGGACCCATACTCCCACCCTGTATTGGTCCACGAACTGACTAAGGTCAGACCCTGGTCCGCAGTCCAAATATACTTGGACCTGACCAAGACCGTGAGTGAGACCCATGGTCTCACCCCTTTCATTTGCAGAGTCCTTTCTCAGATGGCAGCCAGTATCTGACCGTCATGTGGCAGAGAATCCTTAATAAAAATGACATTCTGCCAGCTTTGGGGGATTCCAGAATAGAGATCCTCTCTCTTCTCTAATGAAAGAGTGTCATATGACATCCTATCCGAAAGGGGAAATTATCTCTTCTTTTTTCTGGAAATATAAGAATTTTTCCCCCTTTTGGGGGGAAAGTTAGATCCTTCCAGGTTTCTCAACAAATGAAACCAATTTGAAGTCCTTCAAAAAGGTCTCTCATCCGTGTGGTTTTTCTAAAATAAGAGAAACCAACTGTCTTTGACAGATGACCCTCTCTAAGGAGAGTTGACCTCTTTTGATTTCCTAAAATATAGGAAGTCAAATGAGAGTCCAAAAAAGACTCTCCAAAATATATAAAAGAGGGAGTTTCTCACAAGAAACTCTCAATGCAAAAATACCCACGTACGTACAAGGGAAGGAAGGAAAAGCTTTCTTTTTGCATGAACAATAGCACCCAAGGAGGATGAAGAATGATCTGCCCATATGGAGAATACCAGGTGAACCCTTAATATGGTCACCTCTCTTTCTTTCTTTTATTTCTTTTTTATGCTAAAACCTCTATGAGGTATCTTGTAACGCTTACATGGGATCTGGGCAACCCCATTGAATAAATAAAAATATTTTATTCAATATATGTTCTTTTTTAATCTTTCTTCTTAATCAGATGTTCTTCCCCAAATAGGGAAGGTAATTTAACAGAATAAGTTTACTCAGATTAGAAGGATAGTCCCCTACAACAAACAATAAAGTCCATACAATAATGAAGAAAATTTGATAAGCAAAGAACAAATTTTTACTGCTTACGGATTACTGGCACACCCGGTGGGACTTTGTTATCACCTCATCTTTAAAGAATGACAAAAAATAAGAAGAACAAAAAAAGAGGAGATGAGTGATTATTTCCTCTATTTTCTTATTGTTGTTGACCAGGATCGTTGAAACCGTCTGCATTCGACGAGCCTATGTCCTGACCATCAACCGGCAGGTGTGTAGAACCCCGGATCTCGCTTTTATAGCCTGTGAATAGTGTGTGAATAGTGAACTTGGTGTTGGTTTAAATGGGGATGAGACATCTCATTTTAAAAGGAGTGTTATGCTTTTGATTTGGTGTGAAACATAAGGAATGATGTATGTGTGGTTGGGACCCAAAACGAGAGTATAAAATACTCTAAAGTGTCAAAGAGGGTGGATGTCTTACCATAACCTCAACTTTAAAGAGCTCTAGAATTCTCACTGCTGATCAGAATCAAGTGATTCTTAAAATTTTGGAAAGGTATTGAAACCCTCTTCAAGATTCATGTTTATCACCTTTTCAGATTTGCAGTCGAGGTTGGGTCAAATGTCAGATTTCCACAAATTGGTCAGCTGTAAATTTTGGTATGCTAAGAGTCATCCCAGTACCAGTCCACTTGTGGGCCCATTTAGACCATTTAAAACTTAAAATTAGACTTTGTGCAAAACATGAAAGTTGTTCATATTTAAATAAAGAATCCAACACAAGTTGAATTGTCAAAATATGATAAGCGAGTCAAAAGTTATGATCAAAATACCAAAGTGGGAAAAACCATCCAGGCAGAGTTCAATTTCGGCGACAAAGTGTGCTGGGGCCGAATTTCGTCGACGAATTCAACTCAAAAAATGGAAAAAACGCCCAGTAATGAGCTGTAACTCATCACCGACCTTAGGGGATATTTTTCTAAGATATTTTGAGATATTTGGGGCTATAAATAGGGTCTGAATTTCGTGTATAAGGGTTACCAAACCCTTGAATGTAATTGAGAGAGAGATTGAAGAAGAAGAAGAAGAATAGAAACTTTGTTCCTTTCCAACCATTATTTCCCAAGCTCAAGTGAGGTTCCAACCTTATCAAGCTTCCTTTCTTTAGTGTTCTCAAGCTCACAAATCATCACTAAGAGCTTGGAATTTCTCAAAAGGAATTCTGTTCGTGTTCTTGAAGAAGGGGGTTTTCAAACCCAGATTTTCCCAAGCTTTAACTAAGCTTTCCTCAAGCTTGATTCAATCTATATAAGTGTAAAAACTTCATTTTAAAGGTAGATACACTCTACTACCTACCTTGTGCTATTATTTTAAGAAAACCTATGTCTTAAGGTGTGTTCTTGAATTGATTGGATGATGATTTCGATATAAGATGTAAGCTATCACTAATATTGAAATTCCATGAATATGATATCATGTTTACAAGTTTTCTAAGATCACCATGATATTCACAAGTACTATATGCACCGTATGATCACAAGTTTAGCACGAAGTTCATAAGTCTTGCATAATCCGATGATTTCTCACAAGATAAAAGGTATTTCCAAAAGTTCATAAGTAAGGTTTTCATTAAAAGAATTCTCACAAGCTCACAAGTGATAAGACCAAACTATGGGTTGGTAAGTGACAAGTTCTAAGATTGTTTCAAAGCTCACAAGGAATCCCACTATATATGGACTCACAAGTAGTCATGTCTCACAAGTTCACAAGCTCGCAAGTTCAGAAGAAAATCATGCATACTCAGATCCTCGCATGCTCACAAGGAATCCCAACGTTTGCAAGAATTCACAAGAACATGATTATCACATGACAAGATTTACTTGATTTTGTTTTCACCCGAATACTGTTAAGAAAAGGTTTTGATGACTACTTTCGCGAGTGTTATTCTCTAAGCTTGCATGTTCATGATATTATTCACTGTTAGTTAGTAGTTTGTATATAACTGAGTATTCCATGCTCAGCCGATTATTGACTTTGGCAGGTGCACGTGTTCCATTTGACTTTGTGGTACGAAGCCTTGGATAGAGGAAGAATACTATGATCTAGAGCCCTCTATGGACCATTACCAGGATGATGGATCGCTGGATAGGCGGCCCAACTTTGATTTATGTTGAGAGGATAAGAGATATCATACTGATATTTTGTGTATATCAAGAGTGGGACTTGTCCACTCCATATTTTGGAAATGTTATGTTAGTTCACACTTGAACCTATCGATAGGAGTATTTTATTACAAATCATTTCCGCTATGTTTTATAACTTGTGTACTCTGACAGGATGGTAAGTGTATGTGCCTTATGTGTCATACAGGATGGTATGATACGACGGTCCAAGCTAGAGTATCCCTAACTCCTAGGGGGTATTTTGGGTCGCGACAAAGTGTATGTACCCCCGATTTGGATCCCAGTGACTCATCCACTCACCTGGGCCGAGGTAGCAGTAGCTCCAGCCAGGCAGGTCCAACCAACTGGCCAGACCTTTGCAAAAAGACTCTGCAAAAAGGCTGTGGTCACCATACCAGGCCTCTGTTGAAAACGCCCTAATCCGCAGAAGAAGCAAGACCCACCCCATCAACTCAAGGGTGGAAAGGCAGTCTGCCCGCCTAAATCCAAGGCAGGCAGCCAACCAACATCAAGCTGCCTGCCAACGGCAGGTCGCCAGCCCACGGGTATCCCAGAGGATACCAGTTAGCGCGCAGGCACCTCAATAAAAAAGTGCCCACCCGTAGACAACTCTGTCCATGGATAGCAAGGAGGGTGCATCCAATCGAGTACACACAAGGCAAAGTGACTCAGCAACTTCACGACAGGTCAGCCCAAAAGGCAAACCTATGTCACCGGAAACCCTGGAAAGGGATTTTAAATCTGTTAACCCTTCGGGGTCAACTAATGGAACAAGCTCGTTTTGAGCCCAAACCATAAGCCAGTCAATGTCTAAACAAGAAAATCCCTATGGGCCGATCCTAAGACAGACTGTTGAGATCCTCCAACCCAAGTTGGTTGTAGGGACTCACCCTTCAAAAGTTTATCAACATAAAGGAGATGTTGTCCAAATTATCTCATGGCAAAAAAACAATGTCACTGGCCTAAAGGACTTTACGGAAACTTCCCCAGTAAAATTGGTTAAAAACAACCAAGTTCAGGGAACTAATCCGCGAACCAGATCCTCGGATCAAAAGACTAGTTCGCAAGCTAATCTTGCAGACAGAAGGAGAAGTGGCCAAGGCCACTCCACGGGCAAGGAGCAATGCTCATCCACAAACACCAATCAGGGTCCACAGACCCAAAGCCCAGCCAAACCCAATGGTCTAGCACAGGCTTATCCCGCGGGCAGAGTTGCAAGTAACTCCGCGGACAGGTATAGAAGCAAACCTGAGCCCGCAGACAGAAGAGTACACGGACAAGCCCCTTTTAAGAGTAGGAGGGACCTGTGGATAAATTCAACATCATCCACAGATAGTTCCTCTTCCAATAAAGAAAAAGTTGGCATTTAAAAGCCAACAAGAATAGGGTCCCCTAGGATAGCACTCAACATCTGATGATATTATCAGATTAAGAAATGAAAGTGCGAACTTGCGAGTTTCTTCAAACTACACAAGGGACATTAACAGTCGTGATCAAAGTCACCTGACTATTAATGCAAATAGAAATCTGGACTCAACACTAGTAGACATAAACTTGTTGTCCAGGCTAGGTCTAAATGCATCCAGAGACGTTAATCCGGCGACATTCATAACAATGACGACAACTGTTCGTCATCAATATCAACGGCCTCTGTCCAAAGATGTCAGTCCATTCTGGGGCTGAACAAATGCGAAATCAGAAAGAAGAACCAGAGCACCTTATGACCCTTGGGTCAAAGTGCTGAATATAAGTTCTTCTCAATTTGAAAATGCCAATGAAGAAAAATCCTGAGAAGATCCTCCAGCTCAGAAACCAAAAACACTCATCGGTTCCACCGAGGAGAACATATAATTACCTGGCAAAGCCAAGAAGGTCTAGAAAGCAGAGGTCATCTCACACTCATCGTATTCGGGAGGAACCAAGGACCATAATGTCTTACCCCCATTATGAAAGGGTATCCGTAAATGTGGTTCGTACAAGGAACAACCCCAATCTAGAACAGTTTACAACTCCATTGTTTAAAGGAACCAGTACACCACTCAAGCAAATAAAGTTCTCAGAACTCAGCCGCTGTCATTTTAGCTACTTTGGATGAGGCAGAATCTTCTAGAGCCGTTGAAACAATGGCTCCTGGACAAACGATTCTGAGAAGGAGTCGCAAGAATCAAGCCAAAGGCAAAGAAAAAGCCCAAGACCTATTCACCCCCTCTAGGTCAAAGGAATCATTGAACTAAGGAATTTCAAGGGTTTCCACGTAAAACTCTCGGTGTTGTGGTTTGTGTGTTTGTTTACCGTTTCCGTAACTTTATTTGTTAAAATTAAAATTGGTAGACAAACCTTAGGAAAACTTATTCACCCCCTCTAGGTCTTGATTGATTCATACAAGGGGTAATTTCAATAATTATCATGACATAAGTTCTCACGGTTAGTACAATTAAACGTGCATGACAATGGTTCTTCAAACATCAATTAGTAATAGGTTATTCATCATTCGTTAATTTCAAGTAGTACATACATAAAAGTAATAATCCTAAAATTATTAGTTGCACAAATCCAAAATTTATGCATCTAAACATACAAACATTCAACAATCTCTGGCATACATCCATTCCTCTACATTCAATCATACATACTCCAGAAAATCATTATCTTTCTCATTGTTAGATCATACATACTCAAATCACGTAAAGTCTCCCTAACAATCATGGTAATCTTACATAAAAGAGGGTCTACCGATGAATATGTTGTTACTTTGAAACTTTGTATTTTTCTCCTAATTATCATCAATGATTATAATAAAATCAACAAAGGAGAACGTATTTACATTTTTTGATCGCTTCCCTATGATCACAAGCTTTCGAATGACATTCGATTTCGATCTCCAAGCATTTTATTATCTTCCTATAAACCCTAGGTGTTCTCTTTGCATTTTATTATCTTCCTATAAACCCTAGGTGTTCTCTTTCTCTAGATGTTTAAATGGTATTAGAATGGTTAGGAAACCCTAAACCATAGTTCGAAAACTCGGCGAGTCACCAAAGTAACTCGGATGAGTTACTCGATTCGCTTGAATTTCGAGTCGAGTCGCCTTAAAACTCGAATGAGGCACTATTTGCCGAGATATTCGAGTGACTCGATCAAGTCAAGCTGAGTTTTTCGACTCGCCGAACTAGGTCGGTCATAGAAGGATATTTTTATCATTTATTAATCTTAACTCGAACATCACACTATTTTATTTTTGCATCATGGGTCTACAAAGACAACCTATTATTGGTTCTGCTAAACCTAGTTTACTTGGTTTGAGGCTTAAAACCAACGTACTTTGAATTATTTTAACACATATTTTTCAAGTTATTACAAATATATTCCGAGTTGGACCGAGTCAAGTTTTTTTCGAGTTTTCTGATTTACTCGGCCCGGCTAACTTTTGAGTTGACTTTTCGAGGAATTATGCCCTAAACCTACGAGATAATGACTATATATAGAGTTTAGAGTCATAAACCCTTTGAAACTCACGAGATATCGGATTTTATAAGGTTTTTCAGACTTTTTCCCACATGTCGTTCAAACGGACCTAGGGACCGTTCGAACGCCCATCCCTTCTCTCTGCAACCCTGTTTATTCTACAACAAACAACAACACTACAATTTCTTCAGCACTAGTTAACAACACCCTTATTTTACTTTAAGATTTAAATTAAAATAAAGGAGTACCCCCCATTTGGATCTAATAAAAATACTTAGAAAATCAAATTCCTAGTGAGTCAAATATCTCATTTTCCAGTTTTAGGTTAAAATGGAAAATCATGTTTGACGTAAAATTTGTGATAGTCAATTAAACTACTCTAAACATAATAATAAAATCTCATAAAGATCACATATCTTTATTTAACTTATAAACATTCATTTTCAGGAGAAATCAACTCAAAATCCGACAATTCATGTTTTTGCTAAAAGCACACCCTTTCTATAATTTATGAAATTTTTGTACTTAGTCGTTTTTTATTTAATCTAAGATCATTAAGTAACAAGACATTAAATGCATGACATGAATATCAAGAAATAAAATACAGGTCTCTACACTCTCGTAAGCAATTTCATTGATTTTCATTTTTGCATTTACTATAGATTTTAGAGCCAATATTCCCGCATATTGTCTATTTCCATTCTTTGATTCCTGATGGCTGGAGGCATGCTATGTAGAATCTCCATTTGAATATTGGTTAATACGCATTATTCGCACTTTAATTATGAAGACCATGATCATATTCTATTATGTTATTTTTACAGGTTCAAGGAGATGGGAATGTTGTGATTGCTTCAACTTGTGCAACTCGTTTGAGTCTGAATTCAAGATTGATTTCTCAGGTCTTACATTCTAAAAAGTTATCTATTCTTATTTATTTCCTAAGTTGGTTGGAATTCGATGTCATACATGTTCCATTTAAGTATTTGTTTGTGGCTATCATCTATTATTAACATGTCAAATGCCTTAACTTCCTTTGGCACATGTGCATGCATTTGGTTATTTTCACTAGGTTTCTAACAATGCTCAAGGGAGACGTTTACTAGAGGAAATAGAAGTTGATGGTGTAGATACATCTTATCTTGTTGTAAGCTCGATGTACTTACTCCATTCATAGGATTTTATGGATATACGTGGTTATGACTATGTTCCCCTTAGCAGTGCTAAAATGTTTGTGAGCGGTGTTGATTACGCAAACTATGTTGAATGCTAAGAGGTGAAGTTTGATGGAGTTCTGAAACCAAGGCCCAACCATGTCCTAATCCAATGAGTCCCAACTCGAACAAATATTTCTCTTTCTGGTATCAAGGGTTTGGGTCCATCATAGTTTCAACATGCTGGTTGAGAATTTTCATGTCCTCTTGTCAAAGATTTTCTTGGTATATGGTGCCATAGGGTGTCCTCTCAAACTAAATTTAATTATTTTAACTCCATATTGTTAATCTTAACCATGGTTAATGAGGGTTAAAAGGGACACATGTTAACCTGTGGGTGCAATTGAACTCTCCCCAAGTTCAATCGCGATTGGCTGTGATTTTATCTTTAAATAGATTGTAGATGAGAAAGGGGTAGTTGGAAATTAAGTAAAATATGTATATAAGGTTAGTTTGGGAATTTATCAAAAATCTAGCTAGGTTCGTAAGTCATATAGTAGAGAACTTCTATAAGGGTAGTTTGGGAATTTCCATTAGCAAGGGGGGAATTCTCATTATAGTAGAGAAGATATTGTTAATCTTAACCATGGTTAATGAGGGTTAAAAAGGACACGTGTTAACCTGTGGGTGCAATTGAACTCTCCTCGAGTTCAATCGTGATTGGCTGTGATTTTATCTTTAAATAAATTGTAGATGAGAAAGGGGTAGTTTGGAATTTAAGTAAAACATGTATATAAGTGTAGTTTGAGAATTTATCAAAAACCAGCTACGGTTTGTAAGTCATACAGTAGAGTTCTTCTATAAGAGTAGTTTGGAAATTTCCATTAGTAAGGGGGGAATTCTCATCATAGTAGATAAGATAAGTGCAGTTTGGGTTACCAAGTAGTTGGAGATTATAATCTCTACAATGGCATAGAAAAAAGGTATAAAAATTATGAATTGAATTATATTCTTAGAACAATAGCTATAACAAGTAACAATAATAATTAATATTCTAACTTAATTATTTTTAATATGTTAAATATCACTTCAAATAATTACAATGATCTTGATATTCCTTCTATGCTAAGAATACTTCTAAAATTTTTATTTTTATTATTTATTTATTTATTTTTTGGTTCAAGATATACGTTTAGGCCACAACGCCGGTTAGCTGTTAGTATTTGTTGTTAGTGGGCGGGTGAAGAGTATATACAAACTTCCACCCTCTCGGTACAATGGAACCCGGTACCTCCCCCCAAAGCAGGGGATACACTATCACTGGGACAAAGCCCTGGTGTGTGAATACTTCTAAAATTTAAGTGAAGATGAATCACCTACATAATTTTATTTTGGTGCTTTAACCTAAATGAGCGATGCACATAAGATAAACTTTTTTAAAAATAAAAATAATTATATGAATTAATTAGAACTTAAGTAATTGTACTAATCCTAATTGAGTATTTTAAATAATTTCACTAATTATTGTAAATGATTTTTTTATAAAAAATTATTAAACACAAATTAACTAAATCTTCAATAAATAAATTATTCCGTGCAACACACGTGCATTTTTACTAGTATATACATGAGATTGGTCCAGGTTGACTTGGGCTGAGTCACGATTCACCCGGACCCAGCCTGAACCCAGCATTGGGCCCAAAACTGAGGCCTAACCTAACCCAGCCCAGCCCAGCCCAGCCCGCTGAATCCTTGGCCCAACCCATCCTTAACAATGTGCAGCCCAAGGTTCCAGGATGGAACTGACGTGGCTACCTACAAACTACAGGTAACAACATAATCAGCTTCTCTCGCAAAGGATTTTATGATCTCCTCTTCAATCCTCACAACACAGCCGTTACATATTGTCGATTCATCTCTGCTTTTATTTCCATGGCATTAGCTATTCTCCCACATGCTCTCCAATTTAATCCTTTCTCCTTCAAATTCAAATTCCCGCCAAAGAGAAGGGCCATTTTGGCGCGAAATTCTAGTGCACGAGAGACCTCTTTCAACAGTCATCTATCTTCAAAAGAAAAGAATCCTTTCCCAGGTTCTGTGTTTACATTTCTTTCTTTGGTTCTTCGTGTATGGATTTAGATTATGTGTGTCCAATGCCGAAATGCTGTTGTGATTTAGTTTATTGAATTGGGAATTTGGAAATGATTTTCATTGAAGAAAGAAAGTCATTAGCATTAGGGTTTGATTATGAATTGGAAAAATTGGGAACTGGGTTTTACTCAGGCTCAAAAGTTGGGATTAACACTGAAATGGAGGACAATGGAATCATTTCTCCCCCCTTTTGAATAGCAATCCCGGAAAATTGGCCTGTATGGTGAGTTTTCAGTCACAAAGCTATAAACTTAGGAATTAGTTCGAATTGGGGGAGTCAGTTTTTTATTTTATTTTATTGTTGGTAATCAGAATTAAAAATTTGAACTTGCAAGCAAAGAAACCGGGATGTTCCGCGACAAAAGTTATTGTCATATAGAGCCTCAAATAGACATATTTTGATGTAATCATGGAATAATGTGCAGGAAAGCTAGAAGCAGATGTTGTTGTCATTGGGAGTGGTATTGGTGGACTGTGTTGTGCGGGGCTTTTAGCTAGATACCAGCAAGATGTTCTTGTATTAGAAAGTCATGATCTACCAGGGGGTGCTGCTCACTCTTTTGAGATCAAAGGCTACAAATTTGACTCTGGTCCATCTCTATTCTCTGGATTTCAATCAAGAGGTCCTCAGGCGAATCCTCTTGCACAAGTAATTATTTTGTTATTGTTATTTTTTGTTGAATCAATTCATTGTCTTTGTGTTTTTGCTACAAGTGAGATGGTCGGATGTGTGGCGTAAGTTAAATTATGTTAATTTAACTGCTGAAAGGTTGTCAAAGACATATTTCACCACCATAAGTGACTTAACCTTGGTTGGGGTCACTAGGATCTAGCTAGAAACCTATAACCATGCTGTGAAAATTTTATTTCCATCTATATATCACGGTAACTAATCTACCCATCTTGTCACACCCATCCGTGGAAGTAAAGTTACAGTGGCGATGAGGCATAAAAACTGTGGTATTCCATATGTTGCAGCATTATATAGTTGCAGATGTGATTGGAGACTTGCAGTGAATGATGAGCATGTGGCAGCAATGATCTCAAACATGAGGGTCTGAGATAACAATCACACTCTCTTCAACAGTTCTTAACTTCCACTTATGTGCCACAGCCAAATTGTGGCACATGGCCACCATTCACCCAATTGAAGTTTGGGAATTATTCGGATAAGGAAAATTTGGAAAAATTCAGAAAAAGAACATGTCGGGAAACATTAGAATAAGATTGCTAGTTAGGAAAACATATAAACAAATAAATTTCATACATTAGATGTTTATTTCCCGCTTTTTGCAAAATTTATTAATAATCCGCATTTAATTTGCGACTCTTTTCAATGAGATTGAATCACAGCCAATCGCGATTGAATTCAGGGAGATTTCAATCGCTCCCACTGGTCAACACATGTCCCCTTTAACCCTTATTAACCGTGGTTAAGATTCTCTAATCCTCAATGCTCAATAATCTAACCTTGGTTTTTTGAAAAAAATATTAACCTTAAGAGTTAAAAATTCTTAACTAGAGTTTAATATTTTTTTCAAAAAACTAAGGTTAGATTATTGAACACTAAGGGTTAGAGAATGTTAACCATGGTTAATAGGGGTTAAAGGGAGCACGTGTTGACCTGTGGGAACAATTGAACTCTCCCTGAATTCAATTGAAATTGGCTGTGATTCGATCTCCTTTTCAATGGGTTGCAATTTTTCAAAACACAGCAAATAAGTCATGAACTAATCATTTGACCAAAAAGTCATGAATTATTTGCAGTTCTTAGAAAGAAATGCAGAATTTTGCTACTATGATGGCCACATGACCTTACATAGTGTCTTAGCAGAATTCTGAAAAATCCCATAACTACATTTTCAAGTGGCTCTCATACATTGAGAAATGAGCCATCAAATAGTTTAACTAAACATTCACTTGTTGAAAGCAGTGGGTCTTTACCTTGCTCATGCTGAATTTGTGTTCAACAGCATGCCGAATCGATCTATAGGCAAGACTCCTTTTTGTCGAGGTCCTAGACATACATTGGGCCTAGTGCCATTGCCAAAGCTTCCAGGGATGAATTCAGCTGCTGAAAAGATGGTTTTAAGAATTGTAAAAGTGCATGCTGATGTTTAGAAATTAGAAGAGGTTGGAAGAGAATAATGGCAAGTACAAGGAGACGACCAAAGGTGTTCAAGGAAGGTGACAAGGTGATGGTTCATTTGAGGAACGTTGTCCAGTCGGGAGATACAATAAGTTGAAGCACAAGAAGATAGGTTCCTACTAGATACTTTTAAGATTAATAACAATGCATATGTTATTGATCCTCCTGAAGACATGGTGACTTCGAAGACATTCAACGTGATAGATTTATTTGAGTACCATGAGCCAGAACCAGTAATTAACTCAAAGGTGAGTTCTTTTTAAGTAGAGGGACTGATATAGAACAGGAGGGGGGGGGGGGGGGTGAATTTCAAGAACGTTTCGATAAGAAGAAACTGGTCCACCAAAGGAAATAGCCTATTTCTGCATGGCTTAACTTCCAACGAGTGCTACTTTGCACTTGAATGTCACAGGATTATATATCGTTGGAAAGCTATCGACAAGCCCTACAACAACCAATTAATCAAGGATTCATCAGACATTCAGACCCCGGTCATTGCTAAAAGAGCCGCATAGAGGGTCAAATCGTAGTTTGATGCAATTTATTTTTACTATTTTTAGTAAATTTTAATCTTCTTATTTTAGGCCCGTTTGGGGTTTCGAAAGTCTAATTGGGTCCGAAAATCCTTAATTAAGAGTTTAGTAAGGGTTTGAGTTTGAGTTTGTTATTTTTGAAAACTTACTATTTTTTATAAGTTTGGCTTTTTGGAGAGTTTGAGTCAAATTAGGACTTCTTGTGTATTTAAGCTACTGTTTTAATGAATTTTTCAGCTTTTGATCAGTAGAATTTCAATTTCTTTAGAGAATTTCAAGACAATGATCTCTTCTTTTTTCAATTTTCTACACTCAGTTTGCGTCAATTAGCAGGTTGGAAGTCATCCTTCCATCCAAAAGGAGGGAAGTTGACATTGATCACGAGCAGTGTTACAAATCTCGTTTTTGGGTTTTTATCGGTCAAAGTTTTTCTCGGGAGATTTTCAGATTTGAATTTTTTTCGGGTATTTCTCGCCTAAATCTCGGCAGTGATTAAAAAAATATATTGAAATTACAGAAAATATTAATAAATATCACAAAGTTATAAATTTATAAAATCAACAACATTGTATATTTCTCATGATATTTTAAAAATCTCGATTAAATCTCGGCTAAATCTCGCGACATATACGAGATCAAAAGAGAAAATTATATTTCTCGTGAGGTTTTTAAAATATCGCGATAAAAACGGAGTTTTAAAGTTTAGATGTTTTTCTTGAGAGAAATTGGATATTTCTCGGGAGATTTGTAACAGTGATCACGAGTACTTTAGGCATCCTTCCTACCTATTTTATGTCCCTAGTGAATATCCCCAATTCTTTAGCAGGTCGATTAGAAAAGTTGTAGAGAGACTTCCTTTGGAATGAAAAGGTGGAGAGAAAGAAAATATCATTTAGTGGCATGGGAGTTGCTATGCCTCTCAATGAATGTGGAAAGGTTGAACTTAAAATCACTAGTGGTAGTGAACAAAGCCCTTATGGAAAAGTGGCTTTTGAGATTGGGAGAGGTGAGAGATAGTCTATGTAGGAGAGTTATTATGTTCAAATATGGAGCGAAGTTCGGTTGGGACCCTAGTAAGGTGAAGGGTCCTTACGGATTAGGTTTTTGAAAGGTATCTTGAGGTGGTTGTCCCCATTTGTGAAGAATATTAGGTTCTTAGTAGGTGATGGAAAAGAGGTTAGATTTGTGGGGTGGCTCTTCGCGACTAAAAGATGATTTCAAAATCTTTTTGTTCTCGCATCTAATCATTCAACCTTGGCGGCTGACCGTGTAGTCAATCTAGATGGAGATCAAGTGTGATGTCCTAAATTAGGCTGGGGTTGAACGATATGAGTAGGTTTTTGAGTTCTTTGAATGATCACCTCCTCTGTAAACAAGTTAGAGATACTAGGATCTGGTCTAGTGCTCATAATGGTCAGCTCAACGAGATCATTTGTACTTGCTTTTCGCTATGTTATCCATGTGTCCCTTCCTCATCGAACTTTTTGGAATCTTGGAATACCTTGCAAGGTAACTATTTTCCTCTGGACAATGGGGTTGGATAAGATTTGTACAATCAATCATTTGAAAAATGGAGGTGGAGAATGACTACTTATTGTTATTTGTGCCACCAATTGGAGGATTTGGTAGATCACTTGCTCCTGCATTGCCCCTCTGCCTCTAGCATCTGGGATTCTTTCAATCTTGGCTAGGGATATGTTGGGTCTTTCCCTCTTCCTTTATGAGCTTCTTATGCTGCTAGTCTCATGTGAGTTGGGAGGCGCCACTGCAGTTAATTGTCCATACTTCTAGGGCAATAATGGTGTATATGGAAAGAAATGAATGCACGAGTGTTTAAAGACACTTCTACTCCGTGTGATCTCTTATGCGGTCGAATTAGAAGGTTGTTACTATTTTGGTTATCAGCCAACAAGGAAGTTATGAACCTTAGGGACTTCCCTTTGTAAGCTTGGGTTTGGCCAGTTTAGTTACTAGGGCCTGTTCTTGCATGTTTTTCATCTGGCTTGGGGTTTTTGCATATTATGCTGTATCCCTTCTATCGAGTTTACTCCCTTGTAAACTCTTTTCTCTTGTATCTCTTATTTTCCTTTTATTGAATATCTTATTACCGACAAAAAAATTACAAGGTCCAATTAATCCCATGAAATGGAAAATGACTAAAAATAATTAAACTTTTAAATTATTCTAATAGACATCTTATAAAGTTATACAATATATAGTGAATCATACCTAATGAAAATTTTTTAAAAATAGTTTTTTTTTTTAAATCAGTGAAAATTCTTTGTACTTTTAATAGTAGATTGATATATATATATATATATATATCTGTATGTATATATATGTTATAATATATTCTACAATTTACTAAAATATCCTTTATGTAACAATAATAAACGGTTAGTAAGTGGAGTTATGATTGTAATTTCAACCACATCCACTAAGATAAAATTCTTAAACCTAACTGTGAATCTCTTTATTATCATTTCTCTCTCACTTAGATGCTTACAGCCAAATCCCCATGCTTGTGCTTTCTTGCCTCACAAAGCTAAAAAATCAAACCTAAATCTATCTACTCTTTAGCAACATATTGTTGGTGCCAAGCCTAGATAAAAGGAGGAGGGTTGATGTGAGGTTAGTAGCCTGTGGTTGTCCATGAAACAATTCTCTAAATATCTTGACAAATATTTTTTGATCTTCTTTTAGGCCCAAGCCTCGATGGTAGGGCGTGGGCCTAGCTAGTTCAGGCCCTCCGAGGTCTTGGGCCGAGTTAGGGCCTCACCTGTACAAGTGAGGGCTGTGCTTGGACAAACCTGGACATGGCCCATTGATAGCTGTACATACAATTGCATATAATTAGCATAAATTTTAGTACATTTAACTTTCATTATTAGAAAAGAGAAGCTGGTACGGAAAGAGGGGAAAAACTGCGATCAATTTATTTTTAACAAAAAATGGAGAAAGAGAAGAAATTATCAATCCCTGTAGAGAGAGAGAGAGAGAGAGAGAGAGAGAGAGAGAGAGAGAGGTGTCCATGGGCTGAATTTGGGCCACAAAAACCTCTTATAGTTTAATCTTATTTGAAATTAACTTTTAGAATTAATATTTGTTAATTATTTCATTAGTTTATTTACTTTATTCCATATATTAGTTATATTATTTGATGAATTGTAGTCTGTAATAAACTGTAATAAAGTACTTAGTATTGTTTGTAATAATTTTGCTTTCATATTTAATTTAATTTATTTTTAATCTTATATAGTATTATTCATGTAACATTTAAAGTATAATAATTTTAAAATAAAAGATTACAATATCTTCCTGTGTCCCTGAGACTTTTTTTTTGGGTGTTCGCCGTGGCTGACACCCATAACTAATTCGAGTTCGATAACAACCCCTATGTCTGTGCAATGTATGGTGTCAGTGATACGAAGTTTGTTCCACCATTTTGTTCTTTGAAAAGCCGTAACTTCAGGTAATTCGTGTGTTATCATTTCTTTCCTCACTAACTCCATCTGTGTCGTTTTTGGTCTTTTCCTCCCCCTTTTAAAGCCTTAAACTTGCTCCATTTCACTTCTTCTTGTTGAAGCCATTAATGATATTTATTGAAGGTGTCCAAACCATCTCAATTGACTCCCCCTTATTTTATTGCCTATTGGAGCCACTCCCAATTCCTCTCAATTGCCCTTGTTTATGAATTATAAAAATATACTTCCTTGTCGTTTCACCCATCTATTTCAACATCCTCATCTCGACTATACAAAATTTATTAATATGTTGCTTATTAGTAGCCTAACATTCTGCTTCGTAAAGCATATCTAGAGCAAGTGATTATTTCTTAGGGTTATTTAAAATAACTTATTTTCCTCCATGGGATGTAAATAATGGTTTTCCTTCATGGAAACTTGGGACTGTACAACTCCTAAACTAAATAAACGGTAAACCTTCGAAGTGGAAGAAAACTATGCAACAAATATTTTGTGAACTCTTTTGAATTGAAATATCTTCATCCGAAGTTTATTTGTCGAACTAACTTATCCTTTTTAAGGGAGTGAATGGGCTGTAGGAACTGGTAATTGAATGCGGTTTATTTTTCCTAGCCCTAGATTCTATTTTATTTTTATTAAAATAGACGGTGCTACAACATAAATTCTGCAGAATATTTTAGTTGTAGCTCCAGGTGAAATAACCATATTTTGTACAATTTTCAGGTTCTGGATGCATTGGGTGAGTCAGTACCATCTGCCACTTATGACTCATGGATGGTTTACGTACCCGAAGGTGAATTCTTGTCACGCATAGGTCCTACAGAATTTCTCAAGGTCGAATCGCTGTTCACTCTCACGTTTCATTTCCTTAAATATAAACATCGAACAAATCATTAGTTTTTCCTATCTTCTGATGCATCATGCATGAAAGTAGTATTTTTATGTTCTAGCAACCTTCTCCTTATCATAGTGTTTCTAACACGATATGTAGTAATGCTCCAGAAGAGTTTTTCATTCTCTCTGCTCTTCAAGTATTAGTGTTTTTTTTTCTTCTGTTAATCAATTCTGGTACATTGATACTATTTCCTTTAAGTCCCCTTCCCCTTGTGTATACAAATGTGAAGAAAGGTATATCCTATTGGGGGATGCAAATACCTTACCATTCTAATCCATAACAAATGAAGACTCATGGAGCAAAAATAATATAATTGAATATTAAAGATCCATACTTTATCAATGAATATGAGACTTTTTATTTGTCTTGGAATGTTTTGCGAGGAAAGGAACTGTTGATCTTCTTGAAAATTGCATCCCGAATTAGCCAAGGCATCAGCCACATGATTATTCTCTCTAAAAATATGAACAGTAGTACATTTTAAATGAGATGACTTAGAATGAAGGGAGATCCACCTGTAGCACGAGGATCAAGGAGGTGAACTAATTTCATTAAGAGCATCCATGATTGATTTTTTATCACTCTCGATGATAAAGTTTCTGATGTTCAACATGCCAGATAAGATAGCCCAGATTTCCAAAACCATGATCAAGGTAGTTCCATAGAATTTCAAAAAAGCACAAAACAATCACCTTTATAGTCTCTGATAACGCGCCTCCACCACTATAACCAGGGTTACCTATTGAAGCACTATCCATGTTAAGTCTTAAACAACCATGAGCTGGTCTAACCCATTTTGTGAAAGTTACATTTTATTTCAATAGGCAAAGGAGGAACATGGATGACATTAACAATACTGGATCCCAGAAAGAAGGTTTAACCTAGATATCCAAAAAATCATAAACTCTCTCTGAGCCACTTGTTTACTTTGTTGATGATGTGTCCACATTAGGAAAAGGTTCGCATATTTTCTGTTGTTTCTCTCCAATCAGATCTCCCAAAATATTAAACAGGAGGTCGAAAGGAGGATGTTATGCTGAAATTTCTTATTGAATGCTCTGGATAATCTGAAATATGTCGCTTGGATTGATTTTCATTAGCTGTACCTAGGATATTAAAAGCATGGAAGAAATGGCTCCAGATTAGCATGGATGGCTCCCTTTTTATGGAAAGGTGATTAAGGCCTTCTTGATTGAAAGATGAGATACTTGATAGAGAAGCAGCCATTAGAGAGGGTGTGCACAATACAATTATACAAATAACCCTATTCTCCTCGCATTTCTCTCCTCCTACTCTCCTTCTTCAAACCCTAGATTGTTTAAAAGTCACCTAAGCCTATTCCACTATTAGGAGCTCAAATTCTCCTTAGGCTATATTGTACTTTGATGATTTAGTGCTTCTGATTGCTCTTAATATACATAATTTACGCAAATATAACTTCAAGAACGACATCTCTATTAGATTATAGTCCTTTGAATTTGGCCTTGTTGCGACCTGGTTTATACTTGAAATTTCGATACAAAATTGAGGGATAATCTGATTACGATCTCATCATTAATCAATACCGGAAGCAAAATATCAAAAATTTTGAACTTTAATTGCCAAGCAATTCTACTACAACCCATCGTAATAAGCATCATAGCAATACTATACCTGAACTTTACCTTGTTGTATCAAATTACATTTCTCAGAAAAAATGTGTAAACATATAAAAATTTATCTTCACTTTCAAGGTCCATCTCTTGTCAAGTGTTCTCTCCCTATTGGTCATCTGCTGACATAATACATTAGTGAGCTATGAAAGTATTCAATCAACTTTCCTTTAAAGATAATTCAGAATCCAACATCATACTTGTCTAAATATACTATATTCAGTGTACGAATTCAAGCTTAACAAAATTAAAGTAAACTATTTCACATGTATACAAAGCTTTAACAGATTTTCTTCATGCTTTTAGTATCAGCAAATAAATTTGAGTCTACTTTTCTCCTGTTGTAACGTCTTTTGCTTAATCGTTCATTATCTGTGTTTACATCTTTTACATTCGGGCTATATACATACCTTCCGTTCTTGGATTAAGGAGAGATACACGTGCAAACCCACCCCACCCCGTCTTGGCACTCACCGTTTTTTCACGGATGTTGTCCCTCAAGGATAATTGTTAGTTGGTACTCATTTATCTGATTCAACCTCTCTTGGGATGCATTGCCCTCAAGGTATTTTATGAGTTTACCTGGCTCAACCTTTAGTGGGATGCATTGCCCTCAAGGTATTTTAACAGTTTACCTGACTCAACCTCTCCTGGGACGCATTGCCCTCAAGGTATTTTACCAGACCGCCGACCCGCCCTGTCTTGAGCTCACCTGTCTTTCAAGGATTGCTGAATGAAAACATCTTATCATTTACCTTCATCTTATTGTCATTTCATTTCTTTAAAATCAATTCTTTAGTTTGAAACCACATACATATTCTTTCCAATTCACATATACCAAGTTTTTTTAATAAACTACATACATCTTATCTCATTTAATACCTATGGTCCTATGGACAAAATTAACATTTCTTTTCGTGTAGGAATTTTCACTCTTTTCCAATTTACATATACTAAGGTAATTTTAATAAAACTACATAGTACCATAATCCCAGATTTTTTTTTTCTTCTAAACATCAAGTACTCTAGTATAACATAGAGGAGATTTATGTTCACATTTTTCATCAACTACATTATACCATATAGAAAGGACTTCCTAAATTCTTCTTTCTATTATCCTATTGCAAATTTCAGGATACTGACTTATAATGAAATTAAAAAAATATCACATCGACTTAGAATTTTAGCGAAATCAATAGTGACTCTAAATTAAATAAAAGTAAAGCCCGATAGTAGCTTACTTTTCCTTTTGATTTACTTGCGAATTTTCTCGCACTTTTTCTGTAGCCCAATCCTTCCTTACTTTTCTTCCATTCTCTTTTTTCTTCTCTCCCTTTCCTTTCTCTTTTTTTTTTTTGTAAAAAATGAAGTGCACATCAAAGGGGGCGTGTGGGGTGTATTTACAGGGTAGAGTGACCTTTGGTCTACCGACACACTATTTAATAGGTTCTTAATCCCTTAATCAAGGTTCATTACTCCCTAATTATCTCCTTATTTAAGATGACCTTTCATTAACCCCTTGGAGACTCTCTCTCCCCCCTTGGACGTCCCTTCCTTGATGGTGACAAGTAGCACCTTGCCACATGTCATCATCCCCTTTACTTATGCTTTAAACTTAGTGAAAAATATAATTTCATTTATTAACTACCTATATAATCATATATATACACAAAATTTCCAAATTTCTCTATTTATTTTTTCATGCTTTTATTTCTACAATTTTCGCGACTAAATTTCATTTATTACACATGGTCGAGAATATATTATTATCATTATTTTACTTATTTATTTATTTTCAATATTTTAATTCTGTAAAAACACGGGCCATGACAGGTCCAACAGCCAGTAAGCTGCATTGGTGTGACTGCACATACTCTCTTAATGGTTTGGCTGAAAAGCTGGGTGGGTTCTTTGAAATCAAGTATTTTTGGTGGTTTACATGTTGGGTGTTGATAAATTGGTCGAACTGGAATCGATTTTCAAATTTGAAGATTAAGACTGATTTGTGATCTCTGCACAAAAGAAAAGGTTGTTGTCATTTAGAATTCTATTGTAATTAGTCTCATACTTCATGTTTAATTAAATTTACTCTAATTTATTTCTCGTTAAGAATTATGTTGTCTGACTTGTGTCTGATTAAATTCACTTTAATTTTTTCAGCTTTGTTTCATTTTCATGTCCTCTCGGGTCTCTTGATCTTTCTTTAATTTGTACGTGGGTTTCGTCTTTCTTTATTATCCACTCAAATTTGAACTTCAGCTACACCTTACAGAAAAATGTGATCACCTTACAGAAAAATGTGATTTTTTAATTGGATATTGGATCCCGAATCCATCAATTTGGTTTAGGATTAGTTTTTTTCTTCTTCTTTTTCCTACTTTTCCATCGAGACCTTTTATCTAGATTAAAATTTTTTATCTGTATTTTTGCTTTTAGTCATAGATATTTTCATAGAGAGTTGAACTCTATTATCAATTTATTTTTTTGTAATCTTACTTCAGTTTGCTCTTCTTCTTTTATTGTGTTCTGTTTTTTCAGAGATACAAAATTGTAATTTCTTATAAATTTAATATGTCGCATATAAGTACAGTATATTAATTTACAATTACTCAGAATTTAAACATTTAATACATTAAATTCATAATATGTAATATGGTAGAGCAATTACAATTGAAATCAACATATACAATAAAAATGTAAGATTATTTTCAAATGTTTTGTGCTTCGTTCATTGCAAGGGGTTTCTATTAGTCGCTATATAAAGAAACGATAATAAAGCGATACTCATTTTTTTCATATTCTAAAGTGTCCAGAATCTGTACCCATTCATTTCCATCACTGACAGAAAAAGAATGTTAAGATACGAAAGGCCCAATACTTGAAAATTAGTAGGTTTATCCCAAAAGCCAGCTCCATTTCTCCAAAACTGTTTGCAAACCGAAACAAAATTTAAAATCCCATGTGTGTTGAGAGCGGTAGGGTCAAAACAGATGTAATATAACATAGATAAAGGGACTACATGACACTATTTTGTAAAATATTATTCTTGTGACATTTGTTGATCACAAGTAGGAAGTCTGAAATGATGCTGAGATGAGAATTTGAGCTGATTGACATTAAAATTTCTTCAAAACCCTATTGAGTGCTTTGATGTCATACAAAACTGAAAAATGAAGTATACCATTCCTCAGAATCCATTGAGTGATATTTGAGGACAAAATATTGGAATGTTTTCATTTCGAGGCTTATTTGTGTAAATAATAGTGAAAGTACTTTTCTTATATAATGACATATTTCATCCACAGTGTAGTTATGTGAGATGGAATATCTTATGATTCTACTTTACAACAGCTTTTACGAACCATAAGACTTATGGGACTAGATCAGATATAGCATTGAGTATCAAATAAAGAATAAGGAGAATACAAATTTAAATCTTGCATGTTAACATACATGTTCTCCACCAGTTTAAGCATCTCTTTCCCCTCTTTGTAATGAAGATACCTCTCAACTATATTGTTTCAGGTAAAACATTATGGGTTCTTAAGTTAGCACGTTTTGATTCTCCATGTTATGCTATCTGTTATCTTTCCTTAGGACCTTGAGAAGTACGCAAGTTTGGATGCTGTGAGAGAATGGCGAAAGCTTCTTGTGAGTATAAATGATTTTTGATGTCCCTATCTATTTCTTTGTCTAAGTTTCTGTCCTTAGACATATAGTTCATCATACAAATATTTACATCTGAGAACTTGTATACTTTCATATACTTCTCTATTATTAGACATAATTTACTATACAAATCTTTACTTCTGGGAACTGACAGACAAGGCAAAACCTTTCCTCCCTTGCGTCTTTGAGGATGTCAATATATATTTTGACAGACAAACTCTTGAAAATTTACACATTTCCAACATGCTCCTTTTTTTACATCTCCATAATGCTTATTTTTCGTGTCTCTATTTCTGAAAGAAGAAATGTAATTTGTCTACAGGATGCCGTGCTTCCGATGTCTGCTGCTGCAATGGCTCTACCTCCTCTATCTATCCGAGGTGATTGGGGTGTTATCTCCACTGCTGCAGCTAGATATGCTCCTTCACTCTTGAAATCTTTCATCCAAATGGGACCTCAAGGAGCTCTTGGTGCTACAAAGCTCCTCCGACCTTTCTCAGAGATCATTGACTCATTGGAGTTGAAAGACCCTTTTGTACGGAACTGGGTGGATCTTCTATGTTTCCTGCTTGCAGGGGTGAAATCTAATGGTACACTCTCAGCAGAGATGGTAACTATTGCCTATTACTATTAAGTTATAGAGATTGTTTCTGGAAGTTGGTTTCATTCTTAGTATCTGTTCTTTCTCCAGCTTGTTGAGAAGCTTATGTTCAAACATAAACTTGAGTAATGAAACTGTGATTTTATTACCTTATAAGAGTCCCAAGTGAAGTACAAAATATCTCTAAATGACATGCTTGTGTGTAATGAAACTTGATTTTATTACCTTATTAGAGTGTCAGGTGAAGTATGAAATATCACTAAATGGCACGTGTGTGTGCATGCTAAATGATGTGTGTGTGCACTAAATGACACGCACCCGTGTGTAAGCTTTGCAGCGAAATCTCTGTAAGGATGTGATTAACGTACTGAACCCAAATTACTGTTTTAAAAAAATATACAAAAAATAAATAAAATACTGAACTTATATTACAACCATTACATATGTAATGAAAAAGAATTATAGAATGCTAATATACCATTAAATGGTCCAGGGACTATATGAGTTTCCTTGCCAGGGTTTTTAATTAGTATTTATAGAAATAACCAAAAGATAACTATGCCCTTGGGACATTGTACCATCTATAAATACACTCAGATGTGCAATATTTCCAATGTACTCTAATTCAATGTTTAAAACTCTGGTGTTAGTGTAAACTTCGGTCACTAAGGAAACAAAACTATATCATGGAAGTCTATGGAAACATTGTAAAAATTATGGAAACGTAGGAAACATTAGGGAGACGCTAGAAATCTAAGATGAAGCTTTAGGAAAAGATTAATTAAACATAAATACATATTCAAAACTCATAATATGATAAAACACAATCATATAGAGTAGTAAATGTGAGATTCATTTCAAGTGACATGGCTCTCACATGTTTGAAACAATAATGTCAAATGTACACATAAATTAGTATTCTATAAAATGTAAACATAAATTAGTGTTCTATAAAGTAATACATCCAAAAAAAAAATAAAGAATATTATAATATCACACCCATAAACTGTCAAGTCATGACTTATAGCCACATAGATTTCCAAGTCAGTTTGAAATCATCATTATCTCTAGTAGTGAGTGTGAAACCCTAGAAAAATAGAAGAAAAAGAGAGGAGAAGAAGAGAACTATTGAGGCTGAAAACATCATGGGAGTATTCTGCTCTCCATTCTATTATTTGTAACCATGATATAAAATTATAGTAATACTTTATAACTCCCAATAATCATGATAATACGCATCCCTACCTCTTATAAGATTATTGCTCTACGCTCCCCCTCAAGCTTAGAATAGATATTTATCATGCCCGGCTTGCTAAGAATAACTTCTTAGTTAGACTTGACAACACCTTCAGTAGGAATATCAGCTAGTTGATTTTCTGTAATCAATGGTAAAGAAAAATTCTGAAAAATGACTTGCTCATGGATGAAATGCCTGTCAATCTCAATGTGCTCAGTGTGATCATGTTAGATTGGATTCTGTGCTATGCTAATGGCTGACTTCTTGTCGTAGAAAAACTTTTTTTTTTTTGATGGATAACGAGAACAATTTATTAAAGAGGCAAGAATATACAAACGATGCAAGGAACATCGCCCAGAAAAAACCAAAAAAGTCAAGCTAAGATACTTGACCAGCTATACATAAAATCAGACCAATGGACCTTCTTTAGATACATTGTCGCAGAAAAACTTCAATGTAGCATTATTGGATTATCCTTTATTCCCAGATCTCGCAATACAATTTTCAACCACAACTATTTAGCCACCCTATGAACCATTGCCCTATACTCGACTTCAGCACTAGACTTAGCCACTGCATTTTATTTCTTACTCTTCCAAGTTATGAGATTACCTCTAAAGAAGGTACAATATCCCGTAATAGACTTTCGGTGATCAATATCTCCAGTCCAATGAACATTTGTATAAGCTTCTTATTGAAGATAGCCATGATTAGCAAATAATAGACCTCTCCATGGAGTAAATACCACAAGATTTTCTCAACAACTTCATAATGGGGAATTCGTGCTGCATACACACTAACAACATATGTAATGTGAGGCCTAGTGTGAGAAAGATAATGTAGTTGACCAACTAGTCTTTGATACATCTCTTTATTCGCCAATAAATCTACTTGTAGGCTCAAAGTTGAGTGTCTGCTGGTCGAGAACATAGCTTACCAGTATTCTTAAGTAAATCTAAGGTATACTTTCTCTGCAATATAAAGATGCTATTTAACCAAGCTCTATACCCAAAAAATACTTGAGACATCCTAGATCCTTGATCTCAAACTCCTTTGCTAGAAATTTCTTAAAATTTTGAATCTCTTCGGAGTCATATCCTGTGACCTGTCACTACAATATCATCCATTTAGAAAATTAAAGTTGTAGTTAAACAACTGCCCACATAGTCTCACGAGTGATTAGCGTCGCTCTGTGAGTAACCTATCCTCTTTACGACCCACATGAATCTCTCAAACCAAGTGCAAGGGGACTGTTTCAGTCCATATATTGACTTTCAATATGTAGTCATTTTCTTCACTATTGTGAAACTTGAATTCTGGTGGAGAAGGCAAATACACTTCTTCCTTCAAATCACCATGGAAGAAATCATTCTTCACATTCAGCTGACGCAAAGGCTACGAAAAACTTAAAGCCAAGGATAATAAACTCATATAGAATTCATCTTTGTGACTGGAGCAAACATCTCCTTGTAGCCCATCCCATATATTTGTGTGTCTCTTAGAAACTAGCTTGACCTTATATCTTTCAATCGACCCATCAACTTTGTGCTTCACAGTGAAAACCCATTTGCAACCTACTGGCTCCTTTTGTTTGGGTTACTCAACCAATTCCTATGTACTATTCTTGAGTAAAGCCATTATCTCTCCATCATAATCTCACACTATTGAGGGTCGGAGACTGCCTTCTGGAACTTAGAAGGTAAGGACACAAAGGACAAGGAAGCAGAGTAAGACGGTGATAGTGCTGCATAGGAAACAAACTTAGATATGTGATGCACATTACTGTCACGACCCAAAATCCCACCTAGGAGTTATGAGACTTTGGCATCGTGACTTAACTTTACAAACCATCCTGTGAGAGAGAGTACAAGGCTACTAAAAATGAAACTGAAAATTTCTTGATAACATAACTGTATTCCAAGTGCATACAAGTACAATGAAGTCAAAGTGGACATTTCCACTTAATCAAATATACATATCTCTCCCTCTCATCACTCAAAGCCATAATGATAGGCTCGCCTGTCAAGACCCTCTCCTCCACCAAATGACCCAGAGCAGGATCCTCTTTCACGTACTCTTCATCTAACCATGGTTCTGGTGTGCAACGTCAAGCATTGTACCAACAGAAATAACAGTTCGGCTGAGTATTGAATACTCAGTGTATACAAACTACTAGCTAACCATGTTAAGAACATCAATCATAACATACTCGCATATATATAAAATAAGGTAGTTCAAGGTAGGACTAAGTTGTGTAAACATACTTTAACTCAGACACGGAAATTGTAATTCTTTTAAAACCAACATGTGCGTATTTTTGAAAATCTTATTTCAATCAACACATTTCAAACCTCATTTCAATATCATTTATATATTCTTTCAAATCACATGCTTTTCAAACTTTTCCTTTAAAACCAAACTTTTATCATTTTCATCATATCCTTCACTTTTCAAACCACATAATTCACACATGCATCATATCTTTACAAGTACCATACTTCATATGCATTACTCTTTACGATATCATATTCATAACATGCATTTCTCTTTACTCTTTTTCACACTCGATACACATGCATCTCTTTACAAATGCCCATTTGATACCATGCATTACCAGTATCTGAACTATGATTGAACGGAACATACTAGCATCATTTACACATACACATGCACTTACTTTTCAGACTTCTTTTCATTCCTTTTATTTCATTTAACTAGTGCCCGGACTATGATGGAACGGAACCCACTAGCTTTATTTCATTACTTTTATATTTCTTAACTAATGCCCGGACTATGATGGAACATAACACATTAGCTTCTTATCTTTACTTGACTAGTGTCCGGACTATGGTGGAATTGAACACACTAGCTATTTCCCTTGTGACTAGTGCCCGGACTATGATGGAACGGAACACACTAGCGCCCTTCTTACTTGACTAGTGCCCAGACTATGGTGGAACGGAACACACTAGCTCTTTCACTTTCTTAACTAATGTCCGGACTATGATGGAACGGAACACATTAGCATCTTATCTTTACTTGACTAGTGCCCGGACTATGATGGAGCGGAAAACATTAGCATCTTATCTTTACTTGACTAGTGCCTGGACTATGGTGGAACTGAACATACTAGTTATTTCACTTATGACTAGTGCCCGAACTATGATGGAACAGAACACACTAGCTTAATTACTTTGCTAATGCCCAAACTATGGTGGAACGGAACACACTAGCTCTTTCACTTTCTTAACTAATGCCAGGACTATGATGGAACGAAACACATTAGCATTTCATCTTTTAAGTAACTAGTGCCCGGACTATGATGGAACGGAACACCCTAGCCGTTTTCATTTTCCTTAACTAGTGCCCAGACTATGATGAAACGGAACACACTAGCTTCTTTACTTATGAGCCTTAACTAATGCCCGGACTATGATGGAACGGAACACACTAGCTTCTTTCATTTTTCTTAACTAATGCCCGGACTATAATGGAACAGAACACATTAGCCTCTTTCACATGCATAACTAGTGCCCGAACTATGGTGAAACGGAACACATTAGCTTCATTTCATATACTTAACTAGTGTCCGGACTATGATTGAACGGAACACACTAGCCTTGTTGCACACAAAACATAACACATACTTCGATGCAAAACCCATGCTTTTGACAAATCCTCTTTGACAAAACCCCTCTTTGAGCAAAATCGCACTTTGAACATCATACTTTAAAAACCCATCCTTTGAACCTCATACTTTGAAAGCCCATCTTTGCCAAACCCTTGTTTAAGCCAAAACAATACTTGAGTGAAATCATATTTAAACGGAAAATCATACTTTAAATGGAATCATAATTTGAATGGAAATCATTGTTTAAAACAAAACTCTCCTTTCAATACTTGTATTCGATGAAAATCGATCATATAAGCGTGAGTGATCATGTATATCATTTGTGTGCAATTTGGGAAAGCGAGGGAATCCAATAAACATCCATATCATTCTTTAAAAAAATAAGGCCATAGGCCATTGGATTTACCAAAAAACATTTATCAATCCTAATATCTAGAAATAATTCATCACATAGCCAACTAGTAGAGTATGTCTACTTCATTTTCATCAATTTAACATGCTTGTTCATCTTACTTTCTTTAATGAATTTAATAAGACTAATTGGTGAAACTATCCATTTATTTTCATCAAAATCACGGTTTAACATCCTAGTAATCATGAATGAATCACAACATGAAAAGCTAGTAGAGTGTTCTACCTTTTGGGGTCAAATACCCGAGATCTAGCGCTTGAGCAAAGAAAAGATCGAATCCTCGTGATCTAAATTCTAATGCTTGAGAAACACCTTGGAAGCGAGATCCAAGCTTGAGGGAGGAGATCCAACCTCGAGGAAGACGTTCCACGCTTGAGGAAGAAGATCAAAGACTTGGAAGCAAGGATTTAAGCTCTTCTTCGATCTCCAACAAAAACCCCTTTAGAAACCCTAGCCTTCTCTCTTTTCCTCCCACAATCTCTCCTAGGTTTAATGTCCCCCTAAAACCCACGAATTGGTGTGTATTTATAGGCCAAGGGTGTTTGAAACCCTAATCTCCACTTAAAATTCGCGGAAAAGGGGGAAAACCCAAATCATTAAAAGGGCGGTTGACCGGCTGGGAGGGGCGGTCGACCGACCAAGGATAAAACCCTACTATTGCCCCATTTTGAGCAATTTTGGGACATAGTCGGTCGACCGGCTAGAGGGGGCGGTCGACCGGCCTCTGAATCATTACACATTGTGGTCCATTTTGGGCCACTTTCGAGACAGTCGGTCGACCGGCCATGAGGGGTGGTCGACCGGCCAAGGACCAAACTCTACTTTGGCCCATTTTGGGCCACATTTAAGACAGTCGGTCGACCGGCCAGGAAGGGCGGTCGACCGGCCACCTGGAGACTTGACCATTTTCCTTATTTTTCTCCATTTTTCACACTAGAGTGTTTCCACTCTTCCCTTAACTCACTTAGAGGGTTTTTTCCACCCTTTACCTTAGCGTTTAACACCAACACACATATATACTTTTGTTCTAACTCCTTTTATTCATAATTCACACACTAGAATACATAGAAGGACCTTTTGGCCTAAAAATCACTATTCACCGACACTATTCACATACACTATTCACCAACTATGTAAATGAGTTCCGGGGTTCTACAATTACATTGTCATTTCCTTTTACGTAAGGCAATGGGAGGGTTATCATCATCAGTAGAAGGAATAGACAATATTGAAGTATTAGGATTACCTGAATATGAATTTGGGCCTGTTCCGAGGAATCTAAATTGGTGGCTGGACTTAACACATTGGTCCCCCCTTCTCTACATCTAGTGTAAACTTGCAGTTCTTTCTAATGTGAGGCTGCATCAGTAGCAATATTAGTATATTCTAGTTGCTGTCTCAAAACAACAGATTCAAAAGGTACAATAGGGATTGGAACAAAAAGAGGAAGTGGAGATGAATACCTCTCTTCTAACTCACTATACTCCCCTGAAGAGAGATAAGAGGATGAGAAAAGGAGACAAACTCGAAAAAAGTGACGTCCATGGTAACAATTCGTTTTCTTGACTCATGATCAAAACACTTGTATCCCTTTTGTGTGGAAGAAACCCCAAGATAACACTCCGAATGGATTTAGGGTCCAACTTAGTCCTATTTGGAATCAAGAAATGAATGGAACACACACAACCGAAAACCTAAGGAGGAACATGGTTGGAGATAATTATTCCATTCCCCTTTCCTTTCCTCTTCTCTTTTTCTTTTTCTTTTCCTCTTCTATTTCTCTCTTTCTCAAACCCTAGAACACCATTCCGTAGATTCTTTTTCCACCTAAAGTTACGTTCTTCCTTTGGACCGCCACCATAAATAAGATCTTTACCACAAACCATTTAAAAAGCAGAGGATGGTTATGGGATCTAGTCCCATAACAAGTGCTTCATGTGTTTGGCTGAGGAGGAGAGTATGGATCATTTTTTACTTCATTTTCCCTTGGTCAGATGGTTATGGGATCTAATCCTACTCCTACA
Source organism: Tetracentron sinense (assembly GCA_015143295.1). Taxonomy (NCBI): domain Eukaryota; kingdom Viridiplantae; phylum Streptophyta; class Magnoliopsida; order Trochodendrales; family Trochodendraceae; genus Tetracentron; species Tetracentron sinense. The sequence continues at coordinate 15,143,745 of CM026555.1, read as the reverse complement.
TAGTATAAGAATGTGTTGGGTATTCCCTTGCTGCTTAAGAGACTTCATATCGAGCTGGTCTATTCAAGGGGTTGAGCATGCTATGTGGGATCTATGGCACTTGCTCCCGGAGTCTCTTTGTTGGTGTATTTGGGAGGAGAGAAACAAAAGGGCTTTTGATGACTCTTCCTCATCTTTAGAAGGCATTTGGGCTCGCACCACATAGCTTCTAATTTCTTGGGGCTCTGTTTGGGATGACCTTGACGATCTTTACTAGGGCCATCTGGTGGCCTATGGTTAGGGTTTGTTTTTATTTTATTGGGGCAGGTAGGTTGGAGATGCTTCCATCCATCTCTTGTACTTTTGTCCTTTGAGCTCACAAATTGGTGAATTCTTTTGTTTGTATTTTTTCCCAATTAATGTACGATCTTATTTATTAATTAAAAAAAAGATCAAAGTGAGAGTATTGGGTAGGGTGGAGTTCATAAATTAAGCCCAGTTAAACCCGCAAAAAACAGCCATCAGGAATAGAAATCTTGGATCTTCAAATCTGGACTTCATCTTGGCTACCGGGGCAAAGGCTTGTACGTAAATGGGGAGAATATGACATTCATTTCAATAGGCCATAATTTATTGCAGCCTTTGGCTACTAGACGTCTTCATAACACTCCATTGAGTCATTTGACTAATGCTTGAAATAAAATTCCCCTTTCCTCCCAATAATATCTCTAGCTAGTATTACCGATAAAAAAAAACAACCATAATGGGTAATATTGAGATGAGGGTCCACATTGATCGGTGCAAAGTGCGTCATACTATTGTGGGTCTCCAGTTAACATTCTTAGGATGCTTGAGTGTGAACTTATGACTATGTACCCACAATGGGTCTTGGGTAGGAAAAGTCGAATGATTGTCAATAAATGATGAAAATGAGACTCGTTAGCTTAAATTGGGCAATGCAAATAAAGAGAGCAAAATGTGTTTGACAGGTTCAATATCCAGATATTTTCAGTAAGAAATAAGATTTTTTAATTTTTTTTTATAAAAACTGGTCCAATATCTGGATAATTTTAGTAAAACTAATACACATTTGGCGACTGAGTGCAAATTTTATGGTATTATAAATTTTGCTAATATCTTTAATTGGATGTGTTTGCGAGATTTATTGTTTTTTCATCCTTTGACAATTTAAACTAGGTTTTTCTTACGTTTTCCTTCTCTCCTTCACTGATATCATTATTCATCGAAAAATTGCACTTTGCAGTTACTTATTCTTATATTCACTGTTTTTTTTTTTTTCCAATTTTCAGGTCTACATGTTCGCAGAATGGTATAAACCAGGTTGTACCCTTGAGTATCCTCTTCATGGAAGTGGTGCAGTTGTTGATGCTCTTGTCCGGGGAATGCAAAAGTTTGGTGGAAGGCTCTCACTAGGAACTCATGTACAAAATGTTGTCGTGGAAAATGGTCGAGCTATTGGAGTCAAGCTAAGAAGTGGTCAAGTATGCGGTTTTAAGTGATACAAAGGCATTTAAAACCGGATTAGATTGAATTGTACTTCAATATGATTTTCTTTAATGAAAAAGAAACATGTATGCTGCAGTTTGTACGTGCTAAGAAGGCGGTAGTTAGCAATGCATCTATGTGGGACACTTTGAATCTGTTACCTGAGGAAGTCATTCCTAAGTCGTACCGAGACAGGATCAAGAGGACCCATCAATGTGAATCATTCATGCATCTCCACTTGGGTTTCGAGGCAGAGGTGTGTTGTCATTGTCTCTTGCTAAATGAACATAAACTGACTAATGGATAACTGGGTTTTTCTGACAATTAAATTTAATAACCCCACCAAAGTCAGCTTCTCATTGTGTTGTACAAATATATATATATATATATATTCGTTTTTTAAAGATAATCTTTATTCTGTATTTAGTTTAGATTGGTAAATGTGTCGTTTCGATATTTATCAACATCCATGCAGTAAGGTGAGAACTGATATCCTCTCTCGATTGAGGATTATGCTCAAGCTTGTATTAGTTCAAGTAATTTTCCCAAGGGGAACTGGACGAATACAAGCTCGATTGTGCTTTACTAAATTCTCTAATAGGAGATAGGAAATTATTTCCATTTAGTACTTTGTATACATTCCAATACATGATAATTATTTCCAAGGGACATAAGTACAAAAATGAAAACGAATAAATGACATTCACTGTACGTTACATCTCTGTCATTATCTTCCAAATTCATTGGTATTTTGTTTGGATTTGTAAATTTTCATGACTTATTCTATTTGTGATATTTTCTTTTTGCTTCTCATCTATACATGCTCTAGTTGAGACCATTTTCTTACTATCAAATAAAAAAAAAATGATTATAGACAATATTCTTTGTGTGTTTATATGATATAATTAATATCATCAATGACAATAATGATCCTAATAATGTTGTAAATATTTACAAAATTAGAATTGTGGATGGAGTAAAGGTTTTTAGAATAATTTAGATGAAGACAAAATATGTGGAATGCAATTGTAGTATGAAAATAGATAAAGATGAGATGATAGCTAATATTAATGGCCAAGAGAGAACCCAAAGCGATTAGTTCAGGTACCTTGGTTCAATTATTCATAAGCTTGAAGATATTGTGGAGGGTGCTGCCCTTAGGATTAGAGACGTGTGCTAAATTGGAGATGTGCTTCTGGAGTGCTATGTGATTGACATATTCAAATCAAATGATAAGCAAAATTTAATAAGGAAACGATAGGAGTATAGGACCAACTAGGCCTTAGGGATCACAGTGTTGGGTGGCCAAGAGGCAAGACATTCATAGAATTAGTGTAGTTGTGATGAGTGAATTGAAAGACTTGGAATAGAGACGCAAATGTTGGAATAAAGAATTCTTTGACAATATCACAGAAAAGAAATGATTTTTTAAAAAACGAAATTGTGGAGATAGATAAGTTAGAAAAGGCTTATTCTTGTTTGGAGAAGAAACAAAGAGGAGAGTTAAGCTGAAAGCGGAGGTCTATAAAATATCAATCAATTTGGAGATAATTTTGCGATAAAAATCGAGTGTGAGGTGGCACAAAGAAGGAGATATGAACACCAGATATTTTCATATGATGGAAAACATTAGAAGGAGAGCTAATTTCATTTCTAGATTGAAGTTTGTGGATGACTGGGGAAAAGTGTAGAAGGCAAGGAGGAAGTTCAGAAAGAGGCAATCTCATATTTTTTGAGTCTTTTGGAGGAAGGACATTCCTTCAGACCGAAGCTAGATGGTATTGACTTTTATTTTGTGTCTAATGAGAATAGGGATTGGCTGGAAAATCCCTTTCAAGAGAAAGTTGCTTCGATCACTAAAGGTATGGGAGGCAATATAGCTCGCTCTAGGGCTAGATGGTTTCTCCATTGTTTTCTTCTAAAAATGTTGGTTCGTTGTTAAGGCAGACTTTATGAGGGCGATGGATGTGTTTCATAGAGACAATTGCTTTGATAAAGTCCTAAACAACACTTTTATTGCCCTTATTCTAAAGGTAAGGGAGCTAAGGAACTTAAAGATTTTGCTAATCAGCCTAGTGAAGGGTGTACAAAATTTTTGCCGAAGTCTTTACTTTTGACTAAAGTTGGTTATGGATTTGATTGTTTCTCCAGCTCTGGGGCTTTTGTGGTAGGGAGGTAGATTCTTAATAGTATTTTGATACCTAACGGGTGTCGAGACAAGATAATAAAAAGTGGGAGACCGGGTATCCTTTACAAATTGGACCTTGAGAAGGCCTATAGGTGAACTGGGAGTTTTTAGCAATGTTTTAAAACCCAGATCGACCTGGCCGGTTGTCACGACTCGGACCCCTCCCCGGTATGGTTCACTCTCCATGGGTAAAACGTCTAACCCGGAATGAAATAGCTTGAATCGCTTGACCCGGTATGACCTGTGTGACCCGGGCGATTTCCTTCAAACCGTTTGGGTCATTGCAAAAGCGAAAAATAAGCCTTCTGGACTATGGGGTTTTATATGCAGGTCCAAACTAAAGCTCATAAGCTCTTAAATAGAACCTAAGCTTGAAAATATAATACTAAAATCATATGTAAAAGATAAAATTAAGGATCTGATTAGAAAGCCTCGAAGTAATAAAGTACAAGAAAGAGAGTTTATAAATTTTTCCTTGTAATATACTGGGGATATCAAGCTTTATAATTGATTGGCATTATGTATTAAAAAATAATTATTTCTTATAATGGTAACTATTTTTGTGACATCATTTTATGCCATCGGGTCAACCGAATTGACTCTACGGTCCTACCGATTTGGACAGAGCCGCTCCCTTGAGCGGGTCAGTCTCCAGTCCGGTTTGTAAAACATGGTTTTAGGTTATATAATTAGGAAGATGGGCTTTGGCGCAAGAAGAGGTTGGATGAAAATCTGTTGCGAATCATTTACTATTTTTATCCTAGATAGCGAATGTCGAGCGGAATATTGCAAAAGCTCTAAAGGTCTTAGACAAAGCGATCCGTTATCCCTCTTCCTTTTTATTATGGTATCATCGTCTTGGAGTAGGATGTTTAGCAAAGCAGATAGTGGTGTTATTGAGGGTTTTTCAGTAGCAAGGGATGATCTGTTAGGTTATCTTAGGTGGTTGCTTAGATGTGTCGAGGCAGTGTTTGGGCTAAGACTAAGAGTCAATCTTAATAAAAAAAAGTGAGCCGTTTTGAGAGTAGGGGAGGTTCCTAATTTGGATGAATTGTCCAAGTTCTTAGGATGTAGGATAGGGAACTTCCCCACCTCTTACTTAGTTATGCATTTAGGGGCTTGCTTTAAAGTGAATTCGGTGTTAGACCTCGAGGTAGTGAGAGCTAATAGAAGATTGGATGTGTGGAAAGCCTTTTACCTGTTTAAAGGAGGAAGAACGACCCTTACTAAGAGTTTTCCCTTGTACTTAATGTCTTTTCCCACCATTCCAGCTTCGATGGCAGATTTGTAGAAAAAAGCAGAGAAATTTTCTATGGAATGATAAGAGTGGAATCCAAGAAATGTCATTTAGTGAGATGGAAAGAGGCGTGTCGACAAGTTAGGGAAGGGGGGGATAGGGTTTTAGTCACTTCTTGAGATGAACAGAACATTTATGTGTGAATGGTTGTGGAGATTCGGGGAAGAGAGGAAGAGTCTCTGGAGAAAGGTTATAATTGCTAAGTATGGGTTGAACTCAGTTTGGGGTCCTAAGGAGGCTAAAGGCTGCGATGGGGTGGGTATGTCGAAAGCCATTCTAAACGTTAGAGAGGAGTATGTCAAACATATCAATTTTAAAAAGGGTGAAGAGAACGAAATCAGATTTTGGGAGGATCCTTCATGTGATTAGCATTGCAGAAGAAAGATTTTGGAACATTATCTTATGGCTTCAGACAAAAGGTTCACTGTAGAGTCATGGTATAATGGAGTTTCTGGATTTGTAGGATGGGGAGAGATCTAAATGATTGAGAGGTGGAGGATTACGTGCGAGTATTTTCTTGCCAACTGTCGGTTAAGCTCAAAACTCATAGTAGAGAGGAGAGAATATGGAACTGAAAAGACAATTTTACCTTGAAATCCTTTTACTAATCATTGTGTAGTAGTCTTGATTCCCCTTTTCCTTACCGAGTTGTTTGAAACTTGAATATTCGTTCGAAAAATTTGTTCTTCCTTTGGAAACGGGTTTGGACAAAATCCTCACAATGGATCACTTAATGAACAGGGGTTGGAGGATGACTAACAAATGCTATTTTGCATGAGGGAGGAGTTGGTGGATCACCAATTGATGCATTGTCCGCTAGTGGAATTTGGTGTCAATTCATATCCACGAGAGAGAGAGAGAGAGAGAGAGAGAATGGTGTCTCATTTTGAAACTCCTTCACTCTTGGTGATTGATCTGGGGTTGGCTTATGATGCTTTGGGGCTCCATTGTTACTTCAACTATGGGTAGCCCCTTTTTATTCGGATGTGAGCCCTTGTTATATATATATATATATATCTGATTGTTTGGATAAAAATGTGGTGGCTTGTACATCAATTAGGCATTTAAAATGTTTTATTACATGGTGACTTATTGAAGAGATCTATATGGAGATCTCCTAGATTTGTTGTTCGGGGGGAGTCTTCTAGCGGAGTTTGTATATTGAAGAAGTCTAACCATGGTTTAAAGCTATCACCGTGTGCTTGATTTAATTAGTTTTGCAAAGTGGTCATTGCTTATGGGCTTCAAAAAATTGTGATGACCATTTTGTTTTTTATTAGGCAAAGTGGCTTAGAAGACATGTGCTGATTGACATTGTATATGTTTATGACATTGTTGTTTTAAGAGATGATAGCAAAGGTATAGAGGAGTTGAAACTGTACTTAAGGAGTCATTTTTGCACAAAGATTTAGGGCAACTCAGGTATTTCTGGGGGATTGATATTGCTAGATCTAAGGAAGGTATCAATGTGTGTGACTAAATATGCTTTAGATTTATTACTGACTTAGACGGGACTTCTTGGTGCAAAACCTATCTCCTCTCGATCTTTCATTATACCTCAAGAAGTAGAAAAAATTATAATCCCCATTTCACATAAAATCCTAGGAATTCATTGATAGTTGGGATTCCGGATTCAAGCATAGATCCTAATCAGAAGTTAATGGTTTATTAAAGAGAGTTGTTGGGGGAGCTGGAATGATACTACAGATTAGTTGAAATACTAATCTATTTGACTATTACACTTCTTGACATCCCCTTTCCTGTGGGTGTTGTTGCTTGTTAAGTCAGTTCATGAATTATCCCAGAGCACTGCACATGGATGCCATTGTGCGGATCATGAGGTGTATTAAGAAAAACTACACAGAGGTATTTTATATAAGGCTAGTGGTCAACGTCATCTTCAGATTGACGGGTACTGTGATGCAGATTGAGTTGACTCTCTATTAATAGGAGATCGATTATAAGACAGTATCTTGGTAGGTACAAATGTTACATGGAAAAGCAAGAAACATAATGTGGTGGCTAGCTAGTGATGGGTTGGTTACAGAGCTGTCTCATGCTATATGTGAATTGATGTGGTTGAAGACACTTATGTAGGAGCTGGGATCTGAGTTGAAATGCCAAATAAGGTTATACTGTGATGATCAAACAGCCATACCAGCAACCTGGGGTTGATTGTCATTTTGTTCATGAAAAGTGGACTAGCAACGAGATTGTTAGTCCCTATGTGAGGTCTTATAACTAGCTTCTGACATGTTCAGATTGACAGGTACTGTGATGCAGATTGGGTTGACTCTCTATTAATAGGAGATCGATTATAAGACAGTACCTTGGTAGGTACAAATGTTACATGGAAAAGCAAGAAACATAATGTGGTGGCTAACTAGTGATGGGTTAGTTACAGAGCTGTCTCATGCTACATGTGAATTGATGTGGTTGAAGACACTTATGTAGGAGCTGGGATTCTGAGTTGAAATGCCAATAAGGTTATACTGTGATAATCAAACAGCCATACCAGCAACCTGGGCTTGATTGTCATTTTGTTCATGAAAAATGGACTAGCAACGAGATTGTTAGTCCCTATGTGAGGTCTTATAACTTGCTTGCTGACATGTTTTATCAAGGCTCTAACACGTAACCAGTTTGCAGACTTCATTTCCAAGCTGAGCACTGATGATAGATATGCACCAGCTTGAGGGGAAATGTTGAATTTTATTTATTGACCAGCAAAGCAAATGTATATTAATAGAAGAAGTACAAGACCTAGTTCACATGACAATATAAATAATACCCTGTATTAAATCCAGATTCAAAATATCCAATGTGCTATTATATTTTGCTCATAGGTATTCCGTATCCATATCTAGATTCTACTTAGAATATGCTTTTAGATAAAAAAATCATCAAAAATAGATAGTCTTAGAATAATATGGGAAAAATTTTAACCACTAAAGATGCTTGGATATAAGATATATTTATGTCATATTAGTAATTATATATGATTTTTCTAAATCGATAAATGTTATAAAGCTTTAATTACTAAGTATTTTGTTTCAAAGCCATAAACACGTCTTTTTTTTGTAAATTTACAATGAGTTTAGAGTATTTAGAGTATAAAATCTTTGCTTGTTTTAGCATTATACTGAAATACCAATGCATGTTTCCCAATGCTATCAATAGTTTTTATATTTCCAAAACTCTCTAATGTCTCTATGATGTTCCCAATGTTTCCACAGTAAGTACCATATCCCTAAGGGACCAAGAGATAGTCTGAGATTTACATTTTAAACCTTGGTTATAGAGTGCCATTTGTTGATGATAACACGAACTATACATTGGGGTCTATTTTATTCATCAGAAACAAAATTTTCATTGCTTAATATGTTTTAAGCTGCCGCGGAGAACTTTATGAAGAAAAAAATAACTATTTGGAAGAAAAGGCTTTCCAAACACGTAAATTTTATTGACTACCCCTGTTCCTCTGGTTTTGTTATCGTTAATGGTGGATGACATGAATAATTGTCCTTATTTTTAAGAATAAATTTGCAGAATAAATGAACAATTATATTTTTGCTACTATTTATGTGCTAAGTCTCCCAGCAATCTTCCTCTTAATGTGATCTCAGGCTTTTTCAGTGTCGATATCCTTATTACTTGGTTTCATCCACCACTGTTTTAGGGGTTATTTTCCTACCATTTCTTATTTGATTGGCCTCTGGGTCACTCTTGATTATTGCACATTGGATTCTTGTTGATGCCTTAACGGTATATCTAATTAACCTTCCAGATATATATGTTATTGATCAGGGCATCCCTGAAGACTTGGGAATTCATCATATAGTTGTAAATGATTGGAATAGAGGAGTTGATGCTGATCAGAATGTCGTGTTGATCTCGGTACCTAGTGTACTGAGTCAGGATCTGGCACCCCCTGGGAAACACATTTTGCATGCCTATACACCGGGAACTGAACCATTTGGATTGTGGGAAGGACTTGATCGTAGAAGCTCCGAATACAAAAGACTCAAAGCTGAACGATCAGAGGTATCTAAATATACGCAGTGACTGTTTGTGCCTTTCACTTTAACTTATTCCTTTGTTTTGACTGTTACAATGATAAAACTTCGATGTGACTTTTCTGGGTGGCTCAACAACACAGCGACATGTACATAGACGGTGCTTCTATCAGTGCCGAACTACGCTTAGCTATGGAAGGCTTATGTACATAGGGTGTATATACTATATACCATACTTGTACACCGTTTTTGTGCCTAATGTCTATCCGTACATAAGCTTTTTGTTCCATATTTTTGATAATACAAATTACACTTAACAAAAAGAACACTGCATAAAACCTTAGGTGGCATTTGGATGCACTGTTGTTTTTCTGTTTTAAAAACTTAAAATGACTTTTTTTCTGTTTCAAATTTTTTTAAGCAGGAAACATGTGTGGCATTATTAACTGTTACTTGTTTTAAAAAACGATAAACAGAAAAACACGTCTGGTAACCTCGTAACAGCATAAAAAATAATTATAGAAAGACATTAATCTCTAAATAGTTAAGGGTCACGCCCATTAGTCCACTTAAGGGTTTACAACGAAAAACCATAAATAAAAATATCATTCATTGACGGGGGCGGAGCACTCTGTGTTTTCTATTTCTAAAAACAGAGTTAAGAGGAATTTTTTGTTACCTTGATTTTCAAAAATTTTGTTATTAGATTTTAAAGCAAAAAAAAAAACATGCTTACCAAACATTTTTTTTTTTTTAAATTCCGAAATTTTGTTTTTAAAAACCAAAAAACAGAAAATAAGCAACCAAACGTGGCCTGTAAACCTACAATGTCTCTATTGATTCAGCTTTCTTCTTTTTCTATCTTCACACATCAAGGGGAATTTTCGTTTTCTGTTGGTTACCTAATGATCAAAATGTTTCATTTGAGAAATGAGAAAAGACTACTTTCCTTACGAAGCACGACTATTAATAGTTACGAAAAAGATCGTGTTATTTGTTTCAATGGATGGTACATCGGAGTTGCAACACTGATTTTGTGTGAAACTCGGTGTCTTATTTTCTTTCTTTTTTTCCTTTGTTCTCTTTTCCTTTTTGCTTCTAGTGAGGAAAGAGATTTTATTAAATCAATATGGATGCCCATATAATACTTCCGGTTCTTTGCCCCTGTTTTCATTACCTTTATGTTTGAGAAAGATTTCGCTGGGGCAAACTTTTCAAATCTGGTTAGTTTTCTGAAGTGAAGCATTTCTGTTGGTATGAGCTCAGGTATTGTGGAGAGCCGTCGAGCGTGCGCTTGGGCCAGGCTTTAGCCGTGAGAAATGTGAGGTGAAGTTGGTAGGAACTCCATTGACACACCAAAGGTTTCTTAGAAGGAATAGAGGAACATATGGGCCAGCCATACAAGCTGGTAAAGACAATTTCCCGGGACATTCAACCCCAATATTGCAGCTTTATTGCTGCGGAGATTCTACTTTTCCTGGCATTGGAGTCCCTGCAGTTGCTGCAAGTGGTGCTATTGTTGCCAATTCATTGGTATCTGTGTCTCAACACTCCCAGCTTCTCGATGCCATCGGAATTTGAATGCATTGGCGAGTTCAGTTGAGTAATTTTCTCAACTTTTCTTGTTTATATTTTGTATCCTAGCAGCTTTTGTTTAGTCTAAGCTGTAAGGACAAAAATATTCATGTATTCTAGCATTTGAACAATTACTTTGAGTTCCCTTTACGCTGATTGTAAATAACTCAAACAATTGATTGTAAATGACTCTGAACGGTTGATTAATATGGTTGAAATTCATAATAGAAGTTGGAAAAATAAAATAAAAAATGACTGATGAAATTAATGGAAAGCAATACTATTGTACTACAGTTTCTTCCTCAGCTAAGAGGTGTTGTCGCGCCCCAAAATACCCCCTAGGAGTTAAGGGATACTTTAGGTGTGACTATACTTAACCTGACAAACCATCCTGTAATGAACAAGACAATCATAATATAATATGAACACGATACAGAGTGCGGAAGCTATCCAATGCAGGAAACGTCAATCAACTTTTTTTCTTTCTATATATACATGTACAGTATTCCAAGTTAGGTACAAAACATAAACAGTAAAGGTGGACATGCCCACCTATCAAAATACAAAAGATGAAACCTCACAACTCTCTCTACTCACAATAGTCTAAGTATGGCCACACATCCAAGTCTCTATTCTCTTGTGGTTGTAACGGGATGGGCGGCTCCCTTTCTTCCACGTACTCTTCCTCAACCCATGACTCAGGGTTGAAAGTAGCCACCGGACCTGCCGACATGAAAGTACAGCTGAATATGGAATACTTAGCGAGTACAAGCTCCTAACTAACAATAGCAATAACAAACAAAATATCATATGCAAGTGCTTAAAAGAATACAATTCATAATCCTTCTTAAAACCAATATGCAAAGTCATAAATCAAATCATATTTCTTGTGGAAAACAAACACCATCTATGGTTCTTATGAGTTCTCGTGATATTCTTGTGAGCTTATGAGATCTTGTGAGCCTTATGAGATTTTCTGAGTTCTTGTGAGCCTTATGAGATTTTCTTGTGAGCTTTCCTTGTGAGCTTTTCTTGTAAGAAAGAGGTTAGCACTTGCACAACCTGGGCTACTAACCTCCTTGACAATCGACTATACTTGTGAGACCTTCTTGTGAGCAAGAGATTAGCACCCGCACAACCTTGAGCTACCAATCTCCTTGACAATCCAATAACTTGTGAGCAAGAGGTTAGCACCCTTAACCGGGGCTACCAACCTCCTTGATGTTCCATTTACTTGTGAGCAAGAGGTTAGCACCCTTAACCAGGGCTACCAACCTCCTTGACATTGCCATAACCATGCGTATGAATTCTTACTCATTTTCCTTACATTCACACTTGGCCTTTTTACTTCTTAATGCTTATGAATAAACATCGGTGCATACATGTGTGCGTGCTTGTGTGTATCAAGTGTGGCAATCATAATGACATGAACCCTTAGAGAATATCATATAGCATTTTATCCGTTCTATTAACATGTGATGGACTTGATTTAACATATAGAGCATGCTATTAAAACTACCCAATTTGGGGAGAATCCTAAATCATAAATTCATAGCCTTGAGCCAAATTTTCACACTTAGCATTTCACACATGCATTTCATCAAACATAAAATGTACAATATTTTCTTAAGTTTCTTAATGCATATTTTCCTTACTCACATTTCATCAAACATCATTTGTGCATTCGTTAAGAGTACATTGCCCTTCCTCCATTGTTCATCGCATACATCCATCCACACCATATGGCATCCAAGCGTCTCAATCACCCATACATTCCATACATCCTTCTACATTTCGTTTATCTTGTATAATTTAGGAAATTATTGGTTTTAAGGTAAGAATAGGGGTACACATTATCAAATTATGATCAATTGAAAGAAACCCTAGGTTATTACTAAGTTAACTAGGAGAGTGCACTAACCTTGAAGAATCAACTCCTTGATTGAAGAAAACCCTTGTGAAGAGATCTCCTAGCTTGGTGGAGGGTGATTCTTGCTTGAAGAAGATCCAAGCTGAGCTCCCTTGATCTCAACTCCAAACCCCAAATGGACCCCTATTTATAGGCAAAGGGTTAGAAACCCTTAAATCCGGATTCAGCATCCGCGTGCGATCGATTGCACACCAATTGCGATCGATCGCAGACCCAGTGCGATCGATCGCACATGGGAGCGATTTATCGCACTTAATTCTGAAAGTTTTGTCAAGATTTTTCCTGCATGCGATCGATCGCACATTCCTGCGATTGATTGCACACCACCAGTGCGATCTATCGCACCTGGAGTGATCCATTGCACATGAACCATATTGTTTTTGGCCAATTTTGCCTGCATGCGATCGATCGCAGATCTCTGCGATCTATCGCACATGAAGGCTATCTATCGCACATGAACCCGAAGGTCCTGAACCCATTTCCCACTATATGCGATAGATCGCACCTTACTTGCGATTGATCGCACTCTCCAGATTTTTTTGGATTTTCACCTGCAGACCCCTTGGGGTGTTTCCAACTTCATTTCAATTATTCTTACGGTACTAAACCCCCTTCTTCACGCCAAGTTATTAAACTTCGGTTTTGGTATAAACTTTGGTTGCTACGGAAGTTGATCATTTCGAGAAAGTTTAAAGAAGAAAACTTTAAGGAAATATTGGAAATTTGAAATTCAACTTTAGAGATTCAATACTTAAATATAAATACACATCTAGAATTCACTATATTGCTAATGCAAGCATGTAGTACTTAATTGTTATAATCATGTTAAGTGAAACGCATTGTCTGAGTTATAATTTCTTCTTGATAATTCTCTTTATTGTCAATTTTTTAAACTATATTTTATCATTTTTCAAGTGAAGGAGATATGTAAGGCCATTTTATTCTCTTTATTTTTTCAATGATTATCCAGTAATTGTAATGACCCCAAAATCCTACAAGGCTAAAATAGGACTTGGGAATCACCACATTACTTAAACCTGCTTAAAAAAAACTATGCATACAAGGCATACTACACAAGTCTTCCAAAAGTGAGGATGATAAAATTCCGATCATAAAAAGTCAAACCATCTTGTACAATGATAGTCCACATATTATGGCTCCTCATAAACGAAATACTCTAAAACATCCACACGGTAAATAACTAAGGCAACATTAATTAGAAGTCAAAAGTCTAATACAAACATCTCTTCCAAAAAGAAATGCTAAAATTACTCAATAGGGATAACTGTCAAAATCCCTAGCCTCTTCCTCATGAAGCTCACCTTCCTCCCCCTCTCCAACGTAAACCTCCTCAGTCCACGGTTCTCCTCCTAAACCTGAAGACAATAACAGGTCGACTGAGTATGGAATACTCAGTGGATAAACAAACTAACAACAACATAAGGTAGCATGAACAATAACAATATTATAACTTAGTTTATCTAAGCTTAATCATAATAATTTCACGTAGAATAGACATAATCAGAGTGCGAAGCATATAACATATCATAACATCATCTTGACTCGTGTACTTGTGCAATTCTTATCCATGAATTTGCCTTAACATATGCATAGACTCATACATGCATGATTCATAGTGTGTTTGTCCCGTCAACGCATAATTCATAGTGTTTTGTCCCGGCAACGCATAATTCATAGTGTTTAACAGCGCGTAGAGTGAATGTTCGTAATGGGGGATCATTCTTTCATAGCATAACATGAGTGCGACAACGCGTAGAGTGGATGTTCGTAGTGGGGGATCATTCTTTCATGGCATAATTCGTGACACATTCGTATCCAATGCATGCATGCTTGTGAGACAAGTGAACTCATGAGATCTGAATACTTACCATGCAAGTGCACGTGTGCTTGAGTGTCGTGATTGAAATTCAAATGAGTCATCCCTTAGATTTCAATCTTCCGTTAGGAAACTCCGCTAGGTTACATCTCCCTAGTTAGAGAATTCCCAAAGTGGAGGATTTTTCTCTAAGGTTTGGCCTACCCGAATACTGATCACCGTACAAGTAAATAGAGCATAATTTATCATAACAACACAATATTCATTTAACTTAATTTCTTGATAATCAAAAGCACCATACTAATATTTATCATTCTTAGACATTTCAACAAACATCTAGAGTGCGTTAATTATGGATACTTTGCCCTTTCCCATTCTTAACATTCTATTACACCATCATTGATCCACACAACCCAAACATACTCCATATCCATACATTCATCCCAATCCTCCATAGTATTTCTCTTCCTCCGTTTAATCCATCCATAGTATAAGTCAATTTTCATCTCTAGTAAGCTTAATCCATACATAATTAGGGAAAATAAATCAAATTATCATTTCAATCATTCATATTAAACTAATATTCATCAAACTTCATTAATAGAGTTGAGTTAGGGAGTTTATCGACCTTAGGAATCATTCCCTTGGATTCAAAACGTTCCCGAGGTGATTTGGGGAAGCTTTGAGGACGATCTCCAAGCTTTTCTCTCAATCTTCTAGCAATCTCCTTCTTCTCCAAGCAACCCCTTTCTCAAAACCCTAGGGTTTCTCCCATTTTTTGCCAAATTAGGTTAGAAACAGGTAGAGTATTTTAATATCTCGAGTAGGACCCCCTATTTATAGCCCCAAGGGTTGGGAACGAAAAGACCTAAAAGTCCTTACTAAAATTCTGTCAAAAACACGAAAGACCGATCGATCGGTGGTTATGACCGAGCGATCGGTCGCCTACCGATCGATCGGTGTTCATGACCGTGCGATCGGTCAAAAACACTCTCTGGAAAATTTCCCCATACAAAATTTTGGACTAGTCGATAGCTACCGATCGATCGCTACTTCTGACCGAGCGATCGGTGTTCTGTAGATTTTTGACCTACTCTACTATTTTGGCCATAACTTTTGATTCGTTCGTCAGATTTCGACGATTCAACTTGCATTGGATTCGTCTTTCGAAAATGAACATTTATGGCAATTTAGAATTTCTAAATTCCACTTTATTTATGGACCAAAAACTCCCCAAAGTTGACTGATCTACAATTCTATTAGACAAAACCTTGGAAAAACCCATTTTTGACTTAGCTTAGACTAAAAATAAGGAAAAATATTAAACATGAACCTCGAAGAGGGTTCCAATACATTTCTAATGGTTTAAGAATCACTCAATTCCAATAAACGGTGCCAAAACTAGGGCTTCCTAAAGTTTAGAGTGTAATATGACATTCCTGAACTAGAAGTTTGATTAAACCTTAATCACACTACACCCATTAGATATACAATACAATAAACATTAAAACATCACAAGGACTATAATACCCTTAATGCAATGCAATAAAAACATGAAAAAGGATTCGGGTCTCTACAGTAATTATTTTAGAAACCTGAATAACTTATGAATGGACATTAAATTTGATAAATAATTTAAATTTAATTTAGTTTTTAAACTTATTTCAATTTGTAGTTGATGAGCTCAATGTTTTTACAGAACTGAATCAATATGTCAAGAGGAGATGAGTATTTAAATAATTTTTAATTTATGAAATACTATTATAAAAATATTTAATTATTTAATATTATCAAAAAGCCTTTATGGACATAATATACTAATGATAAGATTATTAGAATAATTAATTATAATTTATAATAAGGTTAATGCTAACCACACTCTAATAATAAAATTATAATTTATAAAAAGGTTAATGCTAGCAACTCTCTTTTGAAACTAATTATAATTATAATAAGGTTAATGCTAGGGATACATGTCTTTCCTCATGGAGAAAGTAAATTTAAAACGAATGGAATTAACATTAATCCCTTTTAAGTTAAAACATAAAAACCTTTCAATTTATAAACTTTTTCTGTACACTTTAGTTAACTTCCATCGAAATTATGTATTTTCCCAACATTTTTTTTCTATTTTGGCCGAAGTTTACTAGGAAGTCTAGTATTTCTAAAATACAAGTGCATTTCGCTTCGGACACCACAGAAGTCGACTCAATTCAGTCAACTTGGTGGAATTGAGTTGATTTTTGACACCATGCTTCACGCTGCCCATGGGTCGCTAACAACAATTTTCTCATAAAATACCAAATTCAATACGTGGAAGGCCATTTGGTCATGAAAATACTATTCATTAGCCACGAGCGGGGTTCTATAGGTGTCTTGATGGAACTCTCCATCCTTGTGTAGTTTCTGAAGAAAAATAGGAAATTCCTTTGCTTTCATTACAATTAAGTCAAATCTGCTCCTCCGACACGTGCTTTGACCTGAGATCACTGACTCAACATGAGTTGGTGGATCTCATATTGTGGGCATGGCCCTATCACAAAATTCTTATCTTTTTTGCCCCAAAAGGGAATAGTGTATCAAGCGGCAGACTTCCTATCCCAAGGTCTATCCCCTTGGTGGTGCAGGAAAATTTTGGCTGCCAGGGGCCCTCAAGTCTATATAATGTGCTGGGTCAGTTTGTAATTGATGGCTCACAAGCAAAAACAAAAGGTATCATGCACCAAATACTGGAGTATATGTAGCTGACCCAAAGCAACTAACAAACCAAATAGAGCAGTAGTACAACCAAAACCTTAATACAGGATAAATGTTGACACTATAGCAATTAAAACTAGAAATGAAATAGAATGTTATCGGTGTGACTGAGGCACGCGAAGCATTTACAAAATGTGGGGGCAGTTGAACTTGATAAAACTGTTCAAAGAAGAATAGAGAGAAAGAGAGCTCAAAGGGGGCAGATTTGTTAAAAATTTAAGTAAATATGAGGAAATTTTGGTCAGCAGTTTAATTCACTTTTCAGCCACTAAAACCAAGTGTAAATCATACTGGTAAATTACAAGAGAAAATAAGTAAAACCACAAAAGGGTAAAGGGTAATGATATCTTGAAACAGTAAAAGAAAAAAATCCCGTTTGAGAGTAGTACTTATTGGTCCATGTAGACTTATATATATTGGCAGAATCAATATTGATCAACATCTGCTTATTAAGATCTTGCTTAATAATTTTCTTTAGAATCAATAATTATAACGACCCGGAATTTTAATAATAAAATTATGTGTTTATGGGTCCTTCATGGAGGTTAATTAGTTAATTATTTGTTAAATTAATAAAAAGTGGATTTTGCTCGGGATTGAAGTGCACCGAGGAAATCTCAGTATCTTTTGGCAAAAATCGCACACAGTGTGTCGGTCGACTGCCGGGACACACCCTTACCGTATCGGTTCCGTCATGTACCATTTCGCAGGACCGCGGGACCATTATGTGTGATAAAATTGAAAAAAAAGAGAAATTTTCATATTTCCAGAAATTAAGTGGGACCCAATATCTGTTGGAGTTCCTAATAGAAATCCGTGCGGTTGGCACTAATGTGTGTCGGTCGGCCGTGGGGACTAATGTCTGTCGTCTCGGAAGTTAGTTATCTCAAATGAAGAAGCGACAGCGTGTTTTGTGTCCGAAATCAGAAAATTAGTGGGTTTTGCAATTTTATTCCGGACTAAAGTGCAGTTGTCAAAACTCAGTATTTTTCCCCAAAATTTTTACAGCAGGTGTCGGACTGCCCCAAGTTCGGTTATTAGAAGTTTCGTCAAAATTGGATGTCATTAAGTAGGACTACGGAGGCCGTATACATAAGATAAAGCAAAAAAATAGTCAAACGGTCAACCGTTGACTTGGTGGTCAACTGGACCATTAATTATGGTCATGTGCTATGCACATGACCTTATCTATATATAATGGAGGCCAACCTCCCCCATTTTCTCACGCTCTGTAAACAGGGGAGGTTCTGCCACACAACACTTTAGAGAGAGAAAGTGAGGAGAGAGAAAGGAAGAGAGAGAAAGAGGAGAGAGAAAGGAAGAGAGAGAAAGGAAAAGGGAGGTCCCCTTAGGGTTTTTTGATGTCCCCGACGCGTTGACGGCGTCTGATTTCTTCTCCGACGCCTCGATTTGCGTGTAGAGAGAGAGAAAGGTAGAGAGAGAAAGTGAAAGTTAGAGAGAGGAGCTTTATCTTGAGATTGATCGCCCTCCTGGACATGTTGGTGGTGCCCCTTTTTGCACTAGCTACCTCGAAACACGTGAAGCAGGTAAAACTCCTCTCTTTTCTTCTCTTTTTCCGCTTATTTTGCTATATTATTTCATGTGAAGTATATGCATGTCTTTTGACGTGAATGAAAAAGGGTCGGAGACCCCTATGTGATGTTGTGATTTTATGTGGTCCATCGAGGAGCCCAGATCGGGTCCCGGGTAAATTGTATCGCTACTCTAGGGTGACGAAAAATTGTTTTGCATGTCGTGTAAGGCTATGGAGACATCCATTAGTCTAGAAACTCTCCCTAACGGGACGGTGTGTTACCGGAGTTGGTTTACGGGCGCGAGGCCCAAGTAATTCAGTTAATCAAGTGAGACTTGGGTTAATTGGGGTTAACCTGTGGTTAGAAAATCAAACCAGGGTTAAGTATAGTCCGTGGTTCCTCTTTGACTAGGTCAGGAGAGACGGTGTCCAGTAGGGCCCGTGGTTCCTTCGTGACTGATAGTCGGGAGATGTCGGTCTGTTTGTCTAGGTCGTCCGTGGTGCCTCTTATACTAGGTCAGGAGTGGCGGTGTCCTGGATGGCCCGTGGTTCCTTCGTGACTGATAGTCAGGAGATGTCGGAGTCCTAGGGAGTTTAAAGTGGCTGAACATTAGATAGTGTATAGTCCGGGGTTCCTCTCTGGGTGAGTCAGAAGATGTCGGCACCGTGTCTATCGGGGTCCCTTCTTGGTGGAATGTCAGGAGATGGCGGCATTGGTATAGATGTCGGGGTTCCTCCGTAGACTAGCCAGAAGATGACGGTAGGCAGGTTGGTCGGGGTTCCTTCATGACTGATACCCAGGGCGATGTCGGTGAATACATGGTAGATGTGGCCAGTCAATTGAATGAAAAAATATGTCCATATTGAGTGAATGCCCGTGTTGTGTGTGTAAGCTTCGGATACGAAAGTGGTCTGAGTTGATACACTCAGAGTTGGTGTATTTGTTTGAGTTGGTGGACTCATGGTTCGGTATGGAATCGTCAGATTCCAGGTGAGTTTGGTTGGTATACCCAAGGTTTGGTCGTGTTCGGGTGAAAGCCAGAACATTGTGTGTGAGTCAAAATGACTCAATGTATTATGGTTAGGATTTAGAGACTTTAAGCTGAACATTTGTGGGCTGTGGCCAATTAATAGAGTCTCAGGACTCGAAATGAAACATGATTGATGATCGAAACGATAACTTGATAATATAATACCTTCATAACTGAACCTCATAATTGGAAAGTAATGTGAGATCGGGAACCTCGGTTAGGGGGACGTAACCCTAAGTGACCTTGGGTCATAGTTTATATAAACAGTTTTATTTTACTGTAACATGCAAATTGAACTGTTTATTATATCATTATTGATGCATGTTATTATGCGGAAAATTGTTTAAAAGGATTGTGGTTTTATTGGGCTTCATAGCTCACTGACTTTTTGTGTCAGCAGATCTTGGAGCTGCTGACTAGTAAGTGAAAAGTCTATCTGGACATTTTGGAAGCTTGTACAAGTTGTACCTGACGTGATAGAGGCGCTTACTTTTGTAAAACAAACTTGATGTAAATAATACAGGTATACGGTTTGTATGATGACTATTGTGATGACATGTGTTATTTGATTTTTGGAAGCATCTGATAAATATTTAAATTTCCTGCATTTTCATGGGTAAAGTCTTCTGCTTGCATGATTTGACGAACAGACACGCGTCTCGGAACTTGATTCCCTAGGCGCGGGTTCGGGGCGTCATAATTTGTATCAGAGCCTAAGAGCAGTAACCATCATAACAAACCATATTTGTTCATGAAATACCGTAGTACATGATTTTTAGTGTGTAGTTAGATGTATTACCGTACATCACCTATTTCGAAATCAGATAGTGATTTGGAAATTGTGTGTATGTGTAGGGATGCCGTTAATGCACAGAGTCCCCACCAAGGAGGATTGGCAGCATTATGAGCAGATGGCAGCCTTATTGAGTCGCCGTTATCCAGAGTGGCTTGGGATGACTCAACGAATCATGGCGGCCATTAAGCTGAAGGTTGTCTGGATAAATTCGGACGGAACTGCCTGGATGCCACCCCCGACTCCGATGGAGCTTGCAGTACCGGCTCGGGTACGTAGTGAGATTTTAAGGTAGGTCAAACGGGCACTGGCAGACATCAGGCCTAGTCCGGATGGGACTGGTTGGATACCTCCACCCCTATCATCTAAGAGGCTTACGGCACGAGAGTATCGTGCGATTTTGAACAACCGTAAGCAGAGTAAGAAGAAGTAGGTGGAGGCGAGTAGTCCGTCTACCTCGACTGAGGTTTAGATGCAGGAGTAGGGAGTCAGGAGGGGAGACTGTAGCGTATTTGTATGGTTTTGGAGTATAGAAGATGCCCTAGGCGGTCTTCTTATCACTCGACTCATAGATTTTTGGTGTATATACTTGTACAACGGAGATGATGTTTTGTATACTATGATGTAGTATGTTCATGTATATGGTGTGGTATGTATATATTAAAGATGAAATGAATGAAATGTCTCTTTTTGGATATCGAATTCTCAGTGCATTTCAGTTTCATTTTATTATTAAAAGTTCGTTACTTTATAATTATAGGTGAATCATGTCACCTCGACGAGCACCCGAGAATACCTTGACTGGGGCATTCGAGGCTATTACAGCCCTAGCCAACCTAATTCAGCAACAACAGGCCCAGAATATGAATGGAAATGGGAATGGTAGTTGTATCCCCATTGCTACCATGCCAGAGCATGGGAATGTGACCCGATTGGAGAAGTTTAAGAGGCTTGGACCGTCGGCCTTTTCGGGTACTACTGATCCGCTGAAGGCAGAGAACTGGATTAGAAGTCTGGAAAAAGTTTTTAGGGCTATGTCTTTGCCAGAAAATGAAAAGCCCGAGTTCGCTATCTTTCTACTTGAAGGAGAAGCGGAACATTGGTGGACCACAACGGAAAGGACAGTTCCACCGCATCAGAGGCCCGTGACTTGGGCAAAATTTACTGAATTTTTTTATGAGCGCTATTTTTCAGCGTCGATGAAAAAGAGGAAGGAGATGAAGTTTCTTCAGCTGACCCAAGGAAATATGCCGGTTAGCGAGTATGAACAAAAGTTTAATCAACTCTCGAGGTTCGCTGCGAGATTTGTCGAGGATGAGCAGTGGAGGGTTGAGAAATTTGAAGAAGGATTGAAGCCGGCTATCAGGGGAAAATTGGTAGCTCAACGATTTACCTCATTCTCAGAGATATTAGATAGAGCACTCAGAGTAGAGCGAGTGCATGAAGAACTGGCACCGTCTAGTGATGGCAAAGGCAAAGGCAAATGAACAGTTGGGAAGCCCTGGATAAAGGAGAATAAGCGGCAGTTTACTGGAAAAAGAAAGTTCGAGGACATGAAAAGCCAAGGGTCTACAGGAAGATTGGGGCTTAAGTGCGAGAAATGTGGTCAGGGCCATTTGACCAAGGACTGTAGAGCGAAGGTTTGCTTCCAGTGCGGAAAGCCTGGACACTTCAAGAAGGATTGCCCTAAGGCTCAACCACTAGCGTTGGAAGGCGGAAAAGGAAGAGTGTTTGCAATTGCCCAGGAAGAGGCACAGCAGACCGAAGGTGTCATCGAAGGTAAACTTTTAGTATTTCAAGTACCTGCTTATGCTTTGATTGACACTGGTACTACACATTCGTTTGGCTCTACTCGTTTTGCTAAACACATAAGTTACAAGTCTGATACACTCAAAAGCATGATGTCTATATCTACACCATCAGGGAAAGTTCTGTGCACAAAAAAAGTCTATGATAGGTGTCCCATACTTGTCAATAGTGTACGGATGTTAGTAGATCTGATCATGTTAGATATGAAGGATTATGATGTTATCCTAGGGATGGATTGGTTGGCTAATTACCATGCAGTGGTAGATTGTAATGCCAAGAAAGTGATATTTCGAATTCCGGACATCCCAGAGTTCGAAATGCAGGGGATTCTCCAAGGTCAAGCACCCAAGCTAATATCAGCAATTAAAGCATGTCACCTTCTAGACAAGGGGTGTACTGGGTATTTAGCTGCAGTGGTGATCGATAAAGATGAAGATGACACTTTAGGGAATACCCCGGTGGTCAGAGAGTTTCGAGATGTGTTTCCAGATGAATTACCAGGACTCCCTCCTACTAGAGAAATCGATTTTACAATCGATGTTACTCCGGGTGTAGACTCGATATCTAAAACACCGTATCGGATGGCTTCGGCTGAGTTGCAAGAGCTGAAGATTCAGTTGCAAGACCTATTAGATAAGGGCTTGATCTGTCCTAGTGTTTCACCATGGGGAGCACCGGTGTTATTTGTTCGAAAGAAAGACAGGAGTCTGCGTCTGTGTATAGATTATCGTCTGCTGAATCAAGCGACGATCAAGAATAAGTATCCTCTCCCCAGGATCAATAATCTATTTGATCAGTTGCAAGGCGCCCAAGTGTTTTCAAAGATTGATTTACGGTCCGGCTATCACCAATTGAAAGTCAAAGAAGAAGATATTTAGAAGACAGCATTCCGAACTCGGTATGGTCACTACGAGTTCTTGGTGATGCCTTTTGGACTGACAAATGCACCTGCGGCCTTTATGGAGTTGATGAATCGTCTTTTTAGGCCGTACTTGGATCAGTTTATTGTGGTATTTATTGATGATATCTTGGTGTACTCACCTAGTCGTGAGCAGCACGCTGTGCACTTGAGGATTACGTTACAGACATTAAGAGATAATCAGCTGTATGCTAAGTTCTCCAAGTGCGAGTTTTGGATGGAAGAGGTAGCCTTTCTTGGGCATATTATGTCAAGAAATGGAATATCTGTTGATCCTTCCATGATTCAGGCAGTAACCGATTGGGCAAGGCCATCCACTGTTACTGAAGTTCGAAGTTTTCTGGGATTGGCTGGGTACTACCGCAGATTTGTAGAAGGTTTCTCAAAGATAGCAGCTCCATTAACGGAATTGACTAAGAAAGATGTGAAGTTCGAATGGACGGCATCTCGGGAGCGAAGCTTTCAAGAATTAAAGAAGAGATTAACAACCGCTCCAGTATTGACAACTCCCTCAGGATTTGGAGGATTTGAGGTGTATTGCGATGCTTCCAGTAAGGGACTCGGTTGTGTCTTAATGCAAAACAAAAAGGTCATTGCTTATGGTTCGAGACAACTCAAGATTCATGAACGGAATTATCCCACGCATGACCTGGAGTTAGCTGCGGTAGTGTTCGCACTAAAAATTTGGAGACATTATCTTGATGGAGAGAAGTTGGTGATCTATAGTGATCACAAGAGTTTAAAGTATCTATTCTCCCAAAAGGAACTCAATATGCGACAGTGTAAGATGGATGGAATTCTTGAAGGATTATGACTATGTAATCCAGTATCATCCTGGTAAGGGTAACGTGGTTGCTGATGCCCTGAGTAGAAAGAAAGTTGGATCTGTAGCATATATGAGGGCAGAGCGATGGAAGATGATCGAAGAATTCAAGAGTTGGAATCTGAGTCTAGGATTCCAGGGTAATAGTGCCAAGTTGGCCAGTATTATTACAAAAGATTCAAGAAGCACAGTTAGAAGATCAAGAGATCAAAGTTATTAGAGATAAGATTCTTCAAGGAAAAATGGGTGATTTTGAAGAATTTGAAGATGGAATACTTCGATTCAAAGGTCGAATCTGTGTGCCTAGAAATCCTGAGTTGAAGAATGAACTGCTCAATGAGGCACATCGATCTCGTTTTGCAGTGCACCCCGGAAGTACAAAGATGTATCAGGATGTGAAGAATAACTACTGGTGGAACGGCATGAAGAGAGAAATTGCAGAGTATGTATCTCGATGCCTTGTTTGTCAGCAGGTCAAAGCATAACATCAGAAACCACCTGGATTGTTAAATTCATTGCCTATTCCCGAGTGGAAATGGGAGCACATTACGATGGATTTTGTGGTAGGGTTACCAAAAACAAGGAGTGGGCATGATGCCATTTGGGTGATAGTTGATCGATTAACGAAGTCGGCTCACTTTCTTGCTATCAAGGATACCATAACCCTGGAAAATTTATCAAAGTTGTACATCAAGGAGATTGTGAAGCTACATGGCGTACCGGTATCTATTGTGTCAGATCGTGATCCGCGATTTACTTCCCAATTTTGGAGGAGCTTGCAAGAAGCTTTGGTACGCAGCTAAACATGAGTACAGCTTATCATCCGCAAACCGATGGACAGTCTGAGCGCACAATACAAACTCTAGAAGATATGATGCGCACTTGCAGTCTGGACTTTCAGGGAAATTGGGATGATCACTTGCCATTGATCGAGTTTGCATATAATAACAGTTATTAGGCAAGTATTCAAATGGCTCCTTACGAGGCCTTGTACGGCAGGAGTTGGCGGTCACCAGTATGTTGGACTGAAGTAGGGGAACGTAAACTACTGGGAACTGAGTTGGTGCAAGAAACAACAAAGAAGATCGAGTTGATTCGATCGAGGTTATTATCTGCACAAAGTCGATAGAAAAGCTATGCAGATGGAAAGCGCTGAGACATAGAGTTTCAAGTTGGCGATCATGTCTTCTAGAAAATCTCACCATCAAAAGGTATTGTACGATTCGGAAAGCGGGAAAAGTTAAGTCCGCGATTCATTGGACCTTTTGAGATTTTGGCTAAAATAGGAGGTGTAGCCTACCGTTTGGCATTACCACTAGAGCTGACAAGGGTTCACAATGTATTCCATATATCCATGTTGAGAAAATATGTACCTGATCCCTCGCATGTGATACGATATGAACCAATTCAAGTCAGAGAGGACTTAACTTTTGAAGAAAAGCCAGTGATAATTTGATACCGTAAGGAACAGGTGTTACGAAACAAAACGATTAAGCTAGTTAAAGTTTTATGAGAACACCATAGCATAGAGGAAGCCACATGGGAACTTGAAGATGTCATTAGGAGCAATCATCCTCAGTTATTTGATGATTAGTGTATATGTAAATTTCGAGGACGAAATTTTTTGTAAGGAGGGGAGATTGTAACGACCCAGAATTTTAATATAATAAAATAATGTGTTTATGGGTCCTTAATGGAGGTTAATTAGTTAATTATTTGTTAAATTAATAAAAAGTGGATTTTGCTCGGGATTGAAGTGCACGGAGGAAATCTCAGTATCTTTTGGCAAAAATTACACACAGTGTGCCGATCGACTGCCGGGACACACCCCTACCGTATCGGTTCCGTCAGGTACCATTTAGCGGGACTGCGGAGTCATTATGTGTGATAAAATTGAAAAAAAGGAGAAATTTTCATATTTCCAGAAATTAAGTGGGACCCAATATCTGTTGGAGATCCTAATAGAAATCCGTGCGGTTGGTACTAATGCGTGTCGGTCGGCCGTGGGGACTAATGTCTGTCGTCTCGGCAGTTAGTTATTTCAAACGAAGAAGCGACAACGTGTTTTGTGTCCGAAATCAGAAAATTAGTGGGTTTTATAATTTTCTTCCGGACTAAAGTGTAGCTTTCAAAACTCAGTATTTTTTCCCAAAATTTTAACAGCAGGTGTCGGACTGCCCCAAGTTCGGTCACCTAAAGTTTCGTCAAAATCGGATGTCATTAAGTAGGACTACGGAGGCCGTATACATAAGATAAGGCAAAAAAATAGTCAAACGGTCAACCGTTGACTTGGTCAACGGGACCATTAATTATGGTCCTGTGCTATGCACATGACCTTATCTATATATAATGGAGGCCAACCTCCCCCATTTTCTCACGTTCTGTAAACAGGGGAGGTTCTGCCACACAGCACTTTAGAGAGAGAAAGTGAGGAGAGAGAAAGGAAGAGAGAGAAAGAGGAGAGAGAAAGGAAGAGAGAGAAAGGGAAAGGGAGGTCCCCTTAGGGTTTTCGACGTCTCCGACGCGTTGGCGGTGTCTGATTTTTTCTCTGGCGCCTCGATTTACGTGTAGAGAGAGAGAGAGAAAGGTAGAGAGAGAAAGTGAAAGTTAGAGAGAGAAGAGCTTTATCTTGAGGTTGATCGCCCTCCCGGACGTGTTGGTGGTGATCATTTTTGTACTAGCTACCTCGAAACACGTAAAGCAGGTAAAACCCCTCTCTTTTCTTCACTTTTTTCGCTTATTTTGTTATATTATTTCATGTGAAGTATATGCATGTCTTTTGACGTGAATGAAAAAGGGTCGGAGACTCCTATGTGATGTTGTGATTTTATGTGGTCCCTCGAGGAGCCCAGATCAGGTCCCGGGTAAATTGTATCGCTACTCTAGGGTGACGAAAAATTGTTTTACATGTCGTGTAAGGCTATGGAGACATCTATTAGTCTAGAAACTCTCCCTAACGGGACGGTGTGTTACTGGAGTTGGTTCACGGGCGCGAGGCCCAAGTAATTCAGTTAATCAAGTGAGACTTGGGTTAATTGGGGTTAACCTGTGGTTAGAAAATTAAACCAGGGTTAAGTATAGTCCGTGGTTCCTCTTTGACTAGGTCAGGAGAGACGGTGTCCAGTAGGGCCCGTGGTTCCTTCGTGACTGATAGTCGGGAGATGTCGGTCTGTTTGTTTAGGTCGTCCGTGGTGCCTCTTGGACTAGGTCAGGAGTGGCGGTGTCCTGCATGGCCCGTGGTTCCTTCGTGACTGATAGTCAGGAGATGTCGAAGTCCTAGGGAGTTTAAAGTGGCTGAACATCAGATAGTGTATAATCCGGGGTTCCTCTCTGGGTGGGTCAGAAGATGTCGGCACCGTGTCTATCGGGGTCCCTTCTTGGTGGAATGTCAGAAGATGGCGGCATTGGTATAGATGTCGGGGTTCCTCCGTAGACTAGCCAGAAGATGACGGTAGACAGGTTGGTCGGGGTTCCTTAATGACTGATACCTAGGGCGATGGCGGCGAATACACGGTAGATGTGGCTAGTCAATTGAATAGAAAAGTATGTCCTTATTGAGTGAATGACCATGTTGTGTGTGTAAGCTTCGGATACGAAAGTGGTCTGAGTTGATATACTCAGCGTTGGTGTATTTGTTTGAGTTGGTGGACTCATGGTTCGGTATGGAATCGTCAGATTCCAGGTGAGTTGGGTTGGTATACCCAAGGTATGGTCGTGTTCGGGTGAAAGCCTGAACAGCGTGTGTGAGTCAAAATGACTCAATGTATTATGGTTAGGATTTAGAGACTTTAAGCTGAACATTTGTGGGCTGTGGCCAATTAATAGAGTCTCAGGACTCGAAATGAAACATGATTGATGATCGAAACGATAACTTGGTAATATAATACCTTCATAACTGAACCTCATAATTGGAAAGTAATGTGAGGTCGGGAACCTCGGTTAGGGGGACGTAACCCTAAGTGACCTTGGGTCACAGTTTATATATACTGTTTTATTTTACTGTAACATGCAAATTGAACTGTTTATTATATCATTATTGATGCATGTTATTATGCGGAAAATAGTTTGAAAGGATTGTGGTTTTATTGGGCTTCATAGCTCACTGACTTTTTGTGTCAGCAGATCTTGGAGCTGCTGACTAGTAAGTGAAAAGTCTATCTGGACATTTTGGAAGCTTGTACAAGTTGTACCTGGCGTGATAGAGGCGCCTACTTTTGTAAAACAAACTTGATATAAATAATACATGTATATGGTTTGTATGATGACTATTGTGATGACATGTGTTATTTGCTTTTTGGAAGCATATGATAAATGTTTAAATTTCTTGCATTTTCACGGGTAAAGTCTTCCGCTTGCATGATTTGACGAACGGACACGCGTCTCAGAACTTGATTTCCTAGGCGCGGATTTGGGGCGTCACAATAATGGTCAACATCTGCTTATTAAGATCTTGCTTAATAATCTTCTTTGCATGATGACATGAATGTTTATATCTTGATTCATAAACGCCCATTAAGTTTATGTCGAAAAGATTCCAACATATTGTATAAGAGGATTGGGGTACTCGTCTATTGATAAATAGTTGAGTTTTTCCTATTTTAATGGCTATAATCTAAATGTGAATTTAAGGTGATTCATCTTTAGCCTCTGTATTTTCTGGTTTTTGCTCCGAGTCGAGTACTCTATGGTTGACTCGGTTCTCAATAGGCTATTTTAAATATATCACTCGACCTTCTCTGCTTTGGTGGAGTCAAGTCCTATCTGTTAAAGACTCTAGAATCTGCTGCTATTCATATGAAAAGCCACACTTTATAATGGCTACATTGTTGGAATTATAATAATATCTTCTTGCCCCATAGGACCACTTTAAAATATGATAATATCTGTTTGGTTAAGATTGTTTTTTTATTTTCCAGAATCAATGAGAACTGATTTTATAGAAATTGATAGTTTGATAAGTGCTGTCGCAAATAATTTTTTTTGCTCACATTCTAAATGAAATTGATTATTTGTAGAAAATCAATTTTGTATAAATATTCTTGTTTAGTTCAGACAGAAGAATAAAACAATTGTTTCTCATTTGTATTTATCCACAAGAGACATTTTTCTTAGTGTATCTGTTTATTACAGAGGCAAAATACTTTATCCACAAGAGACTACTTTAAAATAACTAGTTAGCGTTACACTTACAAGGCACGTGAAGGCACGTGTAGGAAGGTTTGACTTCGAGTTTGATACTTGCCGGCATATGAATTATAAAAATAAAAGAAACAACCATGAATTTTAAGATTGTTTTAATGATTTGCGTTCAAATAAATTAAGGTGTGCACAAAATGCATATGTTGTGTCTCTTCAAAATCATTCTCCAAAAGTTGCTAATTTACAAACTATATTATTGTCATATTATAGGTATATTAATTTCTTGCCCAACATTACATTTTTCATCTCAAACACATCCCAACCAATCTCTAGTAATGGTATTTTAATAAATTTAAAACTAGGGGCATTTAGTAATTTAAAAAATAAAAAATAATTAAATTAGTTTTAAGAAAGACAATTTAGTCAATAAATGTGATTGGTAAAGAGAAATAAGCATTCTTCCAGGATAACACTGCAAAATTCGGTGCAGACAAATCTCCTTAAGAAATTGATTATTTGGTGCCAAAATACCCCATGGACGATTTAAAATACAACAAATTTTTTTGAAAATTGAGTCCATTAGAATCAATTGTTTTCATGTGAACCAAACGAAATTCTTGCAGGATAATTTTATCATAATCGGTTTTAGCTGATTAAATCGGCTAAAGAATCCAAGGATGCGTTTGGGTTTAACTTTTTCCCTGATTTATTTGTTGAAAAGTGATTAAAATATTTATTTCTTCAATAATTGTAATTGGATAGTAAATGATTTTGTCAATTAAATAAGTACCTTTTTAACCAGGAGTATCTTAAACAACTCAGACATGAGACATGAGTAGAAACCTGACTCTCACCCTCTTTTCATGCACATTTCAGAAGTCTCTCACACATTCTAACCAATGTTTTCTAACACCAGCGAAACGTCTGAAACCCTAGAATTAATATTAAAAATAGTAAAATATTAAAAAAAGAATTAATATTTTTTTAATAAAAACAAACGATGGGTAGGTGAACCCTAGGAGTGGGTGAATCTTAACCATAATTAAGGGGTGTCAAAAGGGACACGTGGCAAACTCAAGGGCATAACCGGATTCCCCAAATCCGGTTCTGTAGTGGATTTTGTACCAAGTTCAAAACCTAACCCCTTCACTTTTTGAAATAGAATAGAATAGAGAGAGATTCATACCAAGGTTACCAAGTTTGCTACATGCTATAGCGAACCGAGTGAACCCGAATTGGTTTGTGGTTCTGTTTAGATTGGTTCGTGAAATTGAGCGAACCACATAGTGGTTTCAAAACAATCTTATTGTGTCAAAATTTTCAATCAAATTCACTAATATTTTTTTAGGTTTGGCAAATTTATATTTTGAGTTCACAAATCGTTCATAATTTTTAAATATATTTTTTTTAATTTTTCAAATAAGTATTGTAATATATTGTTTACATGCTTAAAAGATATATATTTTTTATAATATAATATAAAACATATATTTTGTTTTACATGCTTAAGTAGCGAACCAAGCTAGTGAACCAAACTAAAGAACCTAGGTGAACCGAAAAACGAATTATCTCATCCTACCCCTAGTGAACCGGGTTCACTCTAGAGTGGCGAACTACGAACCACAAACCCGAATTCGAACCGGGTGAACCATGTGACATTGGTTCATACCCATCTTTAGCACTACCTTCAAACCCATCTAAGGGAGACATCTTTATCACTACCTTAACCAGACCTTGCCTTTTTTTTAATAAAAAAAATTAATAATCGACCTTGCCTATTTACAATGGGTTAGAAAATGCAAATCCAAGTCCAACCCATTTACAGACTCCTCAACTAAAACCCAACTACCTAACACATTTGAAATGAATCTCTACTATTATAATACTATTATAATGAGAGAAGCGGGTTAAAAAATTGGTTGATTTTTTCTTATAATATTCCTAATGAGTCCCAATTTTTTGGTATCTTATAGTTAGTAAGGGTGAATTTTTATATTTTTCTTATTTTGTCCATAACTCCATATAAAAAAAATTAAGATATTATGTTATCTTATCTTACATGAGAAAATTTAGTAGGGGTATTGAAGTAATATCAACTACAACTAACAATAATCCCTCAATATCTCGACAATTCCCTCAAATCCTTATCCTTATCTTTTCTCATGTTCCTTCCTTGGTCTCTCAAGGAAGAGGCGCACCCTCTTAACTAGAGTCCCTCTTCTCAGTCTCTCTCCCCTTCCTCTCTTTCTCACGTGCATCACACGTGCCACCCACTAGTATATTATAATTAAAAATACTTTAATTATAATTATATTTTGAATTTAAGATGAATATTTTGCAACTAAGCGGAGCAGGTTGACGGGTAGGGCCTGAAATAGCCATCCCTAAGCTCATCCACATTAATTAACAACAATTGGATCCTCTTTTAATAGCATCACTGTCAAATAATATACAACTAGCACCTGTCCTTCTTACCAAAAAAGAAAAAAAAACTGTAAGACTGTAATCTAAGGGTGTAAACGAGCTCAGTTGAGCCGAGCTGGCCTTGTGATATATATATATATATATATATATATATACACACACACACACTAGTAAACATCCCGTGCCATGCACGGGACAAGAATTGAGATGAAAGTGAAAAAAAGTGTAATATAAAAAGAAATATTAAAATATAAACTTTAAAAAATTCTCACACCTCTAAGATTGAGAGGTAAAGATGTGTAGAGAAAGTTCCTAGAAAAAGTTCTACTTAGGTGGTGTATGCAGGTCAATTCTCTGACACGTCAGCATTGAACCCCTAAAATTTTAAAAAATGCTTGCGATGGAAGAATACTTGACATTATCATTTAGATGCCAATGCCATAGATGTCTCATCTTTAAAATTTCTAAATTAACATTCTCAAACTGAAGGGTATTTGGATAGGACATTACAACTTACAACATTTTCAAATTGAAGAGTATTTGGATATGAAATTACATAATTGTACACGGCTCGACCACCAACCAACATTAAACTTTTTATTCTTTTTTACTAAGTATAATCTCTTGAAATTTAGTATATCTGTGTGTCCAGACATTGCTTGATTTTTTACAGCGAGGAGCTATTCTTGCTTTCTTTCAACTTCTAGCAGTATCTCATTATGTTGTGCGAACGGAAGCGCAAATGGGGATTGTACTACAATCACATGACATTTCAAAATAGAGTTCTTTTATATATATATATATATATATATATATATAGCCTGAAAACCAAGATGTATCGAGTCAAGTCTTACCTGGGCAACTTCCACCGATCCATCCTGTTTTACTTGGAACTGCCTATTACTCCTTAGAGCATCTCATAACTTCAACTCCCGTTGTTTAACTTCTTCATCCATTACAAAACCTGATCCAAAATGGAAAAGGAGAGAGCCACAAACTATAAAACAATAAACATTCGGAAAATATTAGGTATAATTTTGCTTTTCCTAAACTGCATGTAGCTTTGATTAGTATTAACACTTTCCAGTTAAAAACTTATTTTACACTATATACCTCTTAATTTTCTTAGCATTAGTACATGATAATATGAATAATATAACCATTAAATATCCCACACTACAAGAAAACTACCAGACAACAACGGAATTATAGACACGGAAATATTTATGTGTCTAATACCTATTTATAGACACAGAAATGTTACTGACTCTACAATTCCGTATCTAATGTTTATTCCAAGATTTATATTAATTTTATGAATAAAACATTTATTAGACACGGAAAAGTTTCCGTGTCTAATATTTTTAGACACAGATATTGGTGTTAGTGACGGAAATTTTCCGTCTCAAAATTAAAAGAGCATTAGACACGGAAATATTTCCGTGTCTAATAATATTGTATTCATTTTTCCCTAACCCGCGAAACTCATACCATTTCCCCCCTTTTCTGTTCTCTACCGCGCCTCTCTCTCTCTCTCTCCTGCTCCTCCACCTTTGACCACGACCGCCGACCAGCGCTAATCACCGCAGGCGACCATCTCTGACCACCGCCGGATAAAAGCTCCGACCTCCACTGTAAATCATTATTTCTCTCTCTATATCTCTCTCCCTATCTATCTGTTCCTCTCTCTGTCTTTGTCTCTCTCACTCTCTCTCTCTACCGAGCTCTCCTACTCTCTCTATCCCTCTATTGCATGTCTCTATCTCTCATGCTCTCCCTCTCTACTGACCTCTCTCTCTCTCTGTCTCTCTCTACCGAGCTCTCTCTCTCTCTATATTTCTCTCCGCTCAAATTCCTCTCTCTATGTTATCTAACTCATGAGTTGGACTCTGTGCAGGTTCATTAGCGCCACCAACTCCACGCCACTCAAATTTCCCCTTTGCTAGGTACCTACTAATGACATTTTATTGTTCTCTTTCTGTAAGTTTTTCCTTGATGAATTTGTGGGTTTGTCTGAGCAATATTTGTAGGAAGTGAAAAAGACAGTAAACTAATCTCTCTCCAACCAGATTATACATCCTAGTAAGAAGTGTTTCCTGATCTTCTAAAAAATCAAGCTTTGAATCTCGATTGTTTTGCTATGAAACAAGCATCCCAACATGAAAATGGAAAATCATGTTACATGACAAAGTATACTAAGTTAAATAATGGGTTTGAACTTGAAAAGAGAGAGAACATGCCTTAATTTCAAATGGGTACATCTAAAAACATATATGACATTATTAGGCACACATACTTGGTTTGATCCAGTCGTTAGGATGTAGCTATTGTATCCCGGGATGGAGAATTAGGTTTTGAAATGGAATTCATGGGTATGTTAACTATTTCCCTTCTAAAAAAAAAAAACAAATTACCATACTTGACCAAAAACTATCTTTGTAGAAATGAGAAATCACTCTTTTTGAACAAAACCCTAAATTTATATGATAATTTTTACAAAATCTCTAAAATAAAAAATAAGATTCAATTAATAAAAAAAAATTTATGAGGCATTATAAGGACCCCAACTCCTAATTTGTCCTGATTTCTTCTAAGAGTGAATTTATCCTAAATAGTAAGGTTTTTAAAAAATAAAAACTAATTAAGAACTTATGTAACTCTTAATTAAGAGTTTCTTAACCCAACGAAACTCTCAAAACCCAAATCGAACTATATATAGCATTTTTTTTCAATGATTCCGGTGTCCAGTGGATTTAATCAGTTGAATGATTTTAGGTCTCATCATTAGTTTTTCAACAATATATTATAATAGCAAGTCTGATAACACTACAAGAAATTTACCGTATTATTGACACGGAAATCTTTCTATAATAGTAGGGTTGTGTTATTGTTTGCCTTTGGTGTATTGAACTTGCTATGTTTATTTTTATTTCTGTTAACTATTATGTCTATTGCCTTTGGTGTATTTCTATTGATGAATGTGAGTTGTTTTAGATTATTGCAATAATCCGAATTTCTGTTCATTATAATTTTACAGTTATGGTTATGGAACTGTAAGTTCCATAATGACTGCATCCTTCAAGGTCATTGTGAATGTGCATGCATTGAAACTTAGATCTCCCGTTCAAGAATGATTGTCGGTTAAGTGCCTCTCTTACCATCACTATGGACATATTCGTTGTTGATTATGATGTGTAGTTCCTACGTGGACTACATTACCACTAACAACTGATCTGTCCTGTATGTCAAGAGGAGTATTTGTCTGCAAATGATTCTTGAATTGTCCGTGTGGACAGTTTGAGAATGCATAATCCCAAAGCATGTGTCAGTCGCTCGAAGTACACTCAATTTTCAGAATCTTTTCTTCAGTTATCTCTATTGTTCTCTGGGTACATATTTGGACAAGTAATGCATTTGCCTCTTGTCTGAATTGTGTACTTGGAGAGCCATATGGAGATGCTGCCAAAATTTCCTGAAAATTGACAGCGGACGTGCGGTACTGATTCTTGGGGATTATGTATTCCTGAATGGGATAGGAACACCCCACCCAATAAGAGAAAGGAGCAACCATGGTGCATGCATGCATTATCCTAATTATTCTGGTGTCATTTCTGTATCATTCATTAATGACAG
This sequence comes from Tetracentron sinense, assembly GCA_015143295.1. Classification (NCBI taxonomy): domain Eukaryota; kingdom Viridiplantae; phylum Streptophyta; class Magnoliopsida; order Trochodendrales; family Trochodendraceae; genus Tetracentron; species Tetracentron sinense. The sequence continues at coordinate 15,108,555 of CM026555.1, read as the reverse complement.
GTATATATTGTCTTATGTTGTTAGTGATTGCGAGAGCTGATAAAGTGACCATGGATAAAAGTTGGGTTTCTACACACAGATGAAGTGACATATATAAAAAGGGTGTGAACAATTTCTTGGATTTTGCATTTAGTCAGTCACCACAGCCTGGCAGTACTATCAGTGTCCGTGTAAAAAATATAGTATACGACATATTGTGTACGAACACTTGATATTATTGTATACGACACATGGCCATGTTATTACATAATATATTAACTTCCCAAAATTAAATAATATGTATCCATTCAAGTCCACACATCCAATTTTTTGAGTTTACCAAGTGCCACACCCCAGGTGTCCTTTAACACTGCTAATTTTATTTGTACAAAACAGCTCCTAGCTTGCACGAGAAGAGAAACAAAAATACAGCAATAAGCATGCCTAATTGCACATCAATAAAGTTGTCAAAAGTTTCCAATGCTAATGGCATAGTGATAAACACGGAGCTAATACTGGATGGTGCACGCCACTATTTTGAAAGTTCTATCGTCTGCGAGTTTAGGGGGATTATGGGAGGGGGAGGGTTACCCCTCATTGTGTAGTCCATAGGTTTCTGTTCAATACATCAAACATCCTGTTGCCACTTTAAAAATTTATATTAATGCTATTCTAAGTTGCATATACATGTTCTATAGGGTTAGCTACCATATGATCTTTGGGAAACTTGTGAGATTCATAGTCCTCTCTTAGATCTGATGTAATTAGGTAGGGGTTTTTCAATTTGGACACACAAATAAGTGGAAGGATATGGTGGGAGGCAAAATTTCTTTTTATTTGCAATATCAAACCTAACAAATTAATGAACCGAGTTAAAACACAATGGAGCTACTTAGTTCCTACCCAGACTAGATTCAAACACAAAAGCATCAACAATATCTCACAACATTCATTTTTTTTTCTTTAACACATTAGGGAAAAAATCAACAAATCATAAAATGAAAAATAACACTCATAAAATATAGAAGAAATTGAACCCCAAATGAGTCAAAACGAACCTGCAATCTCAAATTCATGGAGGATGAAATCAGTGGCAAGATCTGTAGGCATTTTGGGTGCCTTGAAAATTTAGAAAAACTCTTCCGATTTATTGGCGTCACAGGGATGAAACTTGCGAAGCACCATTTAGGCTCCCACGACTCAAGCTCATGTTGCATCCAGACCAGCTCCCAACTGCGGACATCGTTGACTACGGAGAACCAGCCTAAATCCCTACGTTCAAGAATTTAGAAAAGAAAAACAAATCAGAACTCTTCCATGAAAACCCCAATAAATGGAAAACACAACACAAAATCACACCTAAAACTGGATGCTACTTTGAGGAAGAATGAACTGCTTAAACAAAGTTGTTTGCTTCCAGATGATAAAGAGAGTCATTCATAGGAAAAAGAATGATTAGAGAGAGAAGGAAGAGTATGTTTGCGTTTAGGAAGATGTTCAAAAATGTTTAGGGAAGATGTACAGATATAGGAACAAAAGATGGACAGTTAGTCAATTTGCTTCCATACTAATTTACGTGACTTTAAAGAAGAATCTAAGTGGCACCTGGAATATGGGCTGGGGACGAACTGTGGAGTTAATGAGGGGGTTACTTGGGGAGATGAATGGAGGAGAGGGAGTTTCTTGGGGAGATAAAGAGGAAAGAGAATAAGGTGACACATGGCAACAACATGGAGCTCAAATAAAGGCTTGTGGAAGAGCCACGTGGAGACCAACCGGCTTATAGTAGTAGTATGGAGTAGTATAAAATAATAATTTAATGTAAAGAGGAGTGTATGAACAACTCAAAATTAAAATTGTAGAACCCCGGAACTTTTGTACGTGTCTCGGGATGTGTGTTAAGGCATGAATCCTTTGTAATGTTCAAAATTCAATAAAAGAAAATATTGAAATCATGTATATGTTATTTCATACTATATAAGTATTAAGAAGATAATAGGTGTTCATTTTATGATGGAAAAGGCGTAAGGTTTTTCCTTAAGCCTATGAGGGTGAAAAACAAAAGGAGAAAAGCGGTTGGAATAGAAGTGTGATAAGTCCAAGTAGTGGAATTGAGTGAAAAATGGACTCAGTGTCAAAATTTGCAGAGCACCGATCGCTCGGACCAAGGTGGACTGGTCCAAAAATTTGTTTGGGGAAAAATTTCAGAGAGGGTGTTTTCAACCGATCACTCGGTCAAAAACACTGATCGCTCGGTCATAAGCACCGATCGCTCGGTCTTTCGCGTTTTTGCAGATTTTCATTAAGGGCATTTGGGGTCTTTTGGCTTCTACCCTTGGTCTTTAAAGACCACACTTGAGCCAAGGGTGTTCATAAACACCCTTAGCATTATATTTGAGAGAGAGGGAGAGAGGAGAAAGGGGATTTCACATAGGGCATCCACTTGAGAGAAATCAAGGGTTTGAGAACCCAAGATCTCCCCAAATCAAGCAAGGCTCATTCATCTTCAAGATTGGGTTCTCCTCTTCCAAGTTGGAGTTTCAATCAAGAGTTTTCTTCCAAGATCAAGCTTCGATCTCAAGGTTAGTGCACCCTACTAACTAGCTTAGCAATAACCTAGTTTTCTCTCTTGAAAATGATGATTTTGATCTTGTATTCTCCCTTTCCTTGCAATATGATAATTTCTCTAAATATAAACAAGATAAATGTGAATGGTGGGATGTATGAATGAATGAGGGGTTGAGGCAATTGGATGCCGTATTGTGTGATGGAGAATAGTGAATGAGCATTTCAAGTATAATGAATACACCCTATGAGGTTTGATGAAATGTATGCACTGAGAACTTAAAAAGAATGACTATGAAATGTTGCACGTCATGTGTTTGATAAATGCTATGCATAATCCCTTCTGTTGCACATGCTATCATGATCACCATGGGTGCTACACACACGGTTCCTTTTAGTTGTGCATGTCATCAAGATTACTACAATGCCACCCCCACTCACGCATGCATGCATGAACCGATGTTTTTAAAGTATAAGTATTTGAAAGAAACAACATGAACAAGAAATATGATTTACGATACGAATGATAAAGCCGGACATCGGGCCGGTCAAGGGTAGGGCATATCCTAAGGATATGTCATACTTGGCTCACAAGAAAACATGATAAGCAAGGAAATGAAGATGCTAATGTGTTCCGTTCAATCATAGTCCGGGCATTAGCTAAGCAAGTAAATTTACTAGTGTGTTCCGTTCCACCATAGTCCGGGCACTAGTCAAGTCAAGGCAAGGATACTAATGTGTTCCGTTTAATCATAGTCTGGGCATTAGTAAGCAAGATGCTAATGCGTTCCGTTCCATTATAGTCTGGGCATTAGCAAAGTAAGGCAAGGGCTAGTATGATCGTCCAAGTCATAGTTCGGGTACTAGCCAAACAAGACATGAGACTAATGTGTTCCGTTCCGTTATAGTTCGGGCATTAGTTAAGCAAGACAAGAACCTAGTACGTCCGTCCATTTCATAGTTCGGGTACTAGCTAAACAAGAACAAAAAGGCATGTGTGATTCCCACAATACAAGAACAAGACAAGAATAAGTTGTAAATACAGCAAGCAAGTTTTGGAAACCACAAAAAGTATTTTCAAGAACAAGTCATGACTTTGAATACGAATTTACGATGCATGAGTTAAAATATGATGTTCATGATTTAGTTTACGTTGTTATGTCGTTTTAGCTTCCGCACTCTGATTATGTATCTTTTGGATGAAATGTATCATGTATTACATATTAATGTTATTACTATTGTTAGTTAGTAGCTTGTACTCGCTGAGTATTCCATGCTCAACCGTACTTTTATGTCGGCAGGTACACTAGACGAGATATGGACTCGGGTCCCTTGGATGGAGGTAGCTCAGGGTGAGCAGGAGGTTATTCGGATAGTTACCTAGATATTAGAAGGCTTGGCATATGGCCAATGGTTGGGACGAGAGAGAGAGAGACATGTATTTTGGGATTTCCCTTTTGGGGATTTTTCATGTAAACTTGAGTGGGTAACTCAAGCATTTACACTCTTGTGATTATTGTATTTTATCCAGTCATTGTTTCTGTGGACACTTGGAGTTACATTTATGTTAAAGAAAATTTTAGTTCACTATTCTGCATGCCTTGTATACTCTTTGCAGGTTTGATTTCAGGTTAAGTCACGTCGCCAAAGTATCCTAACTCCTAGGGGTATTTTGGGGCATTACAGAAGTGGTGTGGACACTTGGAGTTACATTTATGTTAAAGAAAATTTTAGTTCACTATTCTGCATGCCTTGTATACTCTTTGCAGGTTTGATTTCAGGTTAAGTCACGTCGCCAAAGTATCCTAACTCCTAGGGGGTATTTTGGGGCGTTACACCTAGTATAACATGAACATCTTTCTAAGACCCTAAAATAATTAAAATAAAATTAAATCCATTGCCTAAGGGTTTTATAAAGATGAGCTTACTAAAAAAATTTAAGTGGACTCGTCGACGAGTACAAGGGACTCGTCGAAGAGTGGATGACAGAAATTGAAACAATTGCTTTTGTCTCCACTCGGCGACAACTCAAGCTTAATTCTAGACTACTCAAATTGAAGATAGTGGTGAGGAATCCAGCAGTAATGATGAAGACATAGCCTTGATGGCAAGAAGGTTGAAGAGGTTTCTCAAGCATAAGAGGAACAAAAAAAGACCATACAAGGAGTTCTCAAAAGAGGTGAACAAGGTTGAATCAAGCAAGAAGGAACCCCTCACTTGCTATGAATGCAAGAAACCAGGCCACATAAGGACTGACTGCCCTCAACTCAAGAAGAGCCAAAGATTCAAGAAAAAGGCTATGATGGCTACTTGGGATGACTCAGAAGGAAGCAAGTCAAAAGAGTCCAGTGATGAAGAGGTGACTAATCTGTGCCTCATGGCAAATGAGGATGAGATAACTTCTTCCTCAAATGATTCTCTTTGATATGATGAAATAAGAGAGACATTTGATGAGCTCTACATTGAATTTGGCAGAATAGCTAAATTAAATAAATCTTTTAAAAAGGAAGTTCACACTCTCACACATTCATGTGAAATTCTGTAAAAAGAAAAGAGTGTGTTAGTGAATGAGAATGAGGAATTGAATAAGAAATTAAATGAAATTCAATACTCTCCTCATGACTCATCTTGTGAATGTGATGAGTTAAAAGCAAAAGTCAAAGACTTGACTAATACTATCCCCACATTCACAAATGATCAAAAGAACTTAGAAAGACTCTTAGGACAATAGAGATGTGTTTTCAACAAAGCAGGACTTGGCTACAACACCTTTTCAAAACAAAAAGATTATCAAAATTTCTTTGCTAAATTGAGTAGTAACCAAACTCTACCTTTTACCTCATTTTATAATGATAAAATATTTAGAAAAGTTTGGGTTCCAAAAGGAACATCTTCTTCTTCCAAAACTGATCACAAAGGACCAAGAATGATATGGGTTCCCAAGGGAACTAATCCTCCCAAGAACACCCAAAGGTCAAGTTGGGTTCCAACTAAAATTGTTTGGGTATCAGGGGGAAAGTATCTTAGAGTTACTTGAATTGGTTGTGTAGGTATGTCTCAACTCAAGAACATCCAAGACAACATGGTTCCTGGACAGTGGATGCTTAAGACATATGACTGGGAACAGGAAGCTGTTTGCATCACTCACTCCAAGGGATGGTGGATATGTTACTTTTGGAGACAATGCTAAAGGGAAGATCATTGGAATAGGTAACATTGGTAAGAATAAATATGTTTTTATTGAAAATCTATTACTTGTAGATGCCTATTTCCTTATGTTTAAGACATATTGAAGTCTTCTATGCCATAACCAGCTAATTCATTTTTCTGCTATGGATGAAGCTAGTTGTTTATGGCATTGAAGACTAGGACATGCTAGTATGGATTTTTTGTCTAAACTCTCTAAAAATGAATTAGTAAAAGGCTTACCTAAAATAAAATTCATGAAAGAAAAAATTTGTAATGCTTGCTGTCGCGCCCCAAAAATACCCCCTAGGAGTTAAGGGATACTTTAGAGGTGACTGTACGTACCTGCTAAACCATCATGTAATGAACAAAGCTAACCATGATATAATAATTCCAATAAGCAGAGTGCGGAAGCAAAATCATGAGTGCAGAAGCGTGAACTAACTTTTTCTTTTCTTCTATAACTCCAAAATAGTATTCCAAGTTAACATATACAAAACATATCAAGTTAGAGGTGGACATGCCCACCTATCAAAATATACAAAAGAACTCTCTCAGACTTTCCTCTCAACAGTAGTCGAGGTATGGCCATACGTCCAAGTCCCTATCCTCCTGAGACTGCAGCAGAATAGGTGGCTCCCTCTCCTCTACGTACTCTTCCTTAACCCAAGGCTTAGGGTCGAGGATATCCAAGGAACTTGCCGACATAAAATTACGGCTGATCATGGAATACTCAGCGAGTACAAGCTACTAGCTAACCATAGCAACAACAAAAGCATAACAATAGTGAACACAATGCAAAATATTGATTTAAAGCAATACTAGCGGTATAAGATGAATAATATTAAACATGAAGCAATATAAATATCTTGACATGCATGCATAAATGCAAAAACTCCCGTAAAACTCATGTTCAGAAACCTTTTTCATGTCTCGGTCTTGCTTGTGAAAATCATGCATGCGTGTCTGTCTTGCTTGGGATTTCATGTCTTGACTTGTATACTTGTGAGCCAAAGGCTAGCACCCGCACATCCCTGGGCTACCAACCTCCTTGACATTGCATTTTCTTGTGAGCTAGAGGCTAACACCCTTTACTTGGGCTACCAACCTCCTTGACATTTCATTTACTTGTTTCCTTTCACTTATGACCCAGAGGCTAGCACCCTTCACTTGGGCTACCAACCTCCTTAACATATGCTTGTTTTCTTGTTTGTTTTATCATGTACAAATACTCTTGAAAAACTCGGTTCATGCATGCATGTGTGCTTGTCAATAGTGGCAACCATGATGACATGAGCAATTTAAAGAAACGACATATGACATTTTTAATTCAAATTCTAACATAAGGAAATAGGCAAGCATATAAGACATTGAATCAATTTATCATTTTAGAGAAAGCTGCACAAGCCCTACTTTCATATTCTTCTTTAAAATCTATTAATTTCTTATTTAGGCGTTTTATCAAACACTTGACATGCACCATTCATAGGCATGTTATTTCCATTCCTTAGAGCGTATATTTCATGCAAATATCAAGGTGTATTCGTTATTTGTAGAATGCCCTTTCACCATTTTCCATACACACATCACAACACATTCATACGACATCCAATCGCCACGACCCCTCATCTATCCACACATCACAACATCCATATTATCTTGTTTTCATTTTAGGGAAATGACATATTTCAAAAGAAATAAAACATGAGATCAAGAATCATCATTTAAAAATAGAAAACCTAGGTTATTGCTAATGGGAATTAGTAGGGTGTACTAACCTTGAATCAAGGCTTGATCTTGGGTGGAAACCCTTGATTGAAGCTCCAACTTGGAAGAAATGAGAACCCCTTGCTTGAAGGATGTTTGATAGGGAAGAAACCCTTTGAGGAAGACCTTGGAGAACGCTGCCTTAGGTTTGAAAGAGGACTCCCCCATGAGCTTGAGGTTGGATTGGAGAATTCCAAGCAAAAGGGATGATTATGGGGTTCACTGTCGCGACCCAAAACCCACCCTAGGAGTTAGAGTGAACTTTGGACGACTAATCAAGGCTTACATGACTTGCTTGACAAACCATCCTGCAAAAACCCACAGAGCATATACAATAGAGGATATAAACAGCGGAAACATACTCTAACATAGCACAGCGGAAGTCTAAAAAAACCTCTATATATATATATACGAATCCAAGTTTACACAAAAGGAATCCAAAAGAAAGTGCGGACAGACCCGCCAAAATACATGAAGGTATATCTCTCATCTCACCCACAGCTATTCACTCAGAATCTACAACCACCTAATGGTAACCCTCTATTGGAGGTTCCTCCAAAGGCTCCTCGACGTACTCGTCTTCCACCCATGGACCAGGAGCACAAACATCAAATGGAGCAGCAGCTCCCTCAGAACCTGCCGACATAAGAAGTACGGCTGAGCATGGAATACTCAGCGGATATTAAATACTAACCAACAATTATAGCATAAAAATGGCAATACATAAATCAGGAGCAATTCATATATGTTAGACGGAAACAATTCATATCATACAAGGAAGTAAAGCAATTTATAATCATGCTTGTATTTCGTAGAAAGCCGATAAAACCTCTTGAAAACATCGTGCACTTGACTTGACTTAAGGTACCATTTCGTGCTTGAAAACTCATCTTGTCTATCTTGCTTGATTCTTGTATGTCGTGTCATGTCATGCATGTCATGCGTGCTTGCTTGTGATCATGTAACTTGTGAGATACACTTGTAAGATGTACTTGTGAGATGCGCTTGTGAGATGCCTTAAGAGGGAAGGGAGACCCTTCTTTATGCAATGCACTTGAGAGGGAAGGGAGACCCTTCTTCATGATATGTATGTACTTGCGAGGGAAGGGAGGCCCTTCTTCATGATATGCACTTGTGAGTGAGGGGAGACCCCTCGTGGAATGTTGGTTCTTGTTTTCTTGTGAAAAGCGAGGTAAAACATATCGTAGGATATGTCCCACCTCTAACCATGTTCTTGAAAACCCCGATAAATCATGTCATGCATGCCGTGCTCGTGGTAACCGTGTACATACTTGCATTTAAATTTAAATATGACATTTGGGTAATTCCACAACACATATAACATCAATGATTGAGCAATGTAATGTTCATATCATTTAGGGAAAGTAAGAAAACACACTATCATAGGCCCTAGCAATATCCATAATTTATTAGGCATGCATTTCCTAATTTACAACTCACTTTATTCACCTTGGCATTTCATCAAACATGGTGTGTTCATTATTCATTTACCCTACAACATGCTTTTCTAGATGGGTTTTACTCAGATCATGCATGTATGTTCATTATTGGAACAATGCCCTCCCCATTTTAATCATCACAACACAACCATTGGCATCCAATCGCCCATTCCATCTCCCTTCACCATTCACCATTCACAACCATTCATCTCATAGCACATGTGTAAATGAAAGAAAATCAAAAGAAAATAAAGGGAAAAGAGGAACTATAACTAGGAGGGTAGTAAGAAGTACCGACCTTGAAGAAAATAGGAAGAAATACCCTTCCAAAAACGACCGTGAGTTGCTGCCCTAGCTTGAGGAGATGCTCCTCACGAGTGCTTGAGCTGTGATCTTGGAGAAAGCCGGACTTGAAGTGATCTAGGGTCTCAAAACCCTTTGATTTCTCTTCCAAAGACAAGCCCTAGGTTGGAATCACCTTCTCCCCTTTCTCCTATTCTCTCAAACTCTCTAAGTGTCGAATGATGCCCTAAAGGCTCGGGTTAAACTCTTAAGGTAAGAGTGAATCGACCAAAAAACCATAATACCCTTACTGAAATTTCTGCACAAACACGAGTGCCGAACACGTTGTGCCGTGAACAGTGCCAAACACGTTGTGCTGTGAACAGTGCCGAACACGTTGTGCTGTAAACAGTGCCGAACACGTTGTGCTGAGCTCGTTGTCCGTTGTCTTATGTACAGTGCTGAGCCCGTTGTCCGTTGTCTTATGTACAACGCTGAGCTCGTTGTCCGTTGCGTTGTGGATAGTGCTAAGCCCGTTGTCCGTTGTCTTATGTACAACGCTGAGCTCGTTGTCCGTTGCGTTGTGCATAGTGCTGAGCCCGTTGTCTGTTGTCTTATGTACAACGCTGAGCTCGTTGTCCGTTGTGAGCTGTACAACGTACACGTTGTTTGCTGTACAACGCACCCGTTGTCTGTTGCACAATGGATGCACAACGTATACGTTGTCTAGGCGTTGTCTGTGCCTTATCAGAGCACGTTGTCAGAGCTACGTCCTTAGTGCATAACCGAGCTACGTTTGCCTGCAGGTCCAGACTGTTTTGGCCATATCTTTTGACTCGTTTGTCCGATTTTGACGATTCAACTTGCGTTGGGTTCGTACTTCGAAAAGGAACATTTTTGACATTTCAGAATTTCTAATTTCTTCCTTATTTATTAATTATACCTCTTTAAAGGCAAAATGGCAACAAAAGTGTCATGCATTAAATGTGAAAAGGTCCGGGGCTCTACATTCACAATACCTTGATCCTTCACCAAGGATGCCCTAGGAGAAAAATCCCTTTCTTCACCCTCACTCTCTCTCAAAACACTCTAAGTATGATGAATGAGGACCCAAATGGTCGAGCAAGCCCTTATAGGCAAGGGTTTAATGCCCAAAAGATGAAAAAGCCCTTAATAAAATTTCTGCAAAACACGATATACCGATCGATCGGTGGTTAATACTGAACGATCGGTCGCCTACCGAGCAACTGGTGTTCTTGACCAAGCGATCGGTCAAAAACATGCTCTCTGAAAAAATTTCCCATACAAAAAAGTTAACTAGTTGATAGCTACCGATCGATCGGTTGTGGACCAATCGATCGCCAGTTTAGACCGAACGATTGGTTGTTGACCGATCGATCGCTACATTGGACCGAGCGATTGGTGCTCTGCACGTTCCAATTGTTATGGCCATATCTTTTGACTCGTTCGCCGGATTTTGATGATTCAACTTGCGTTGGATTCGTCTTTTGAAAATGAACATTTCTGGCACTCTAGAATTTTCAATTTCTCCCTTATTTATTTATTAGACTACATGAAAGGCCAAATTGGCCACGAAAGTGCTATTTATTAAGTACGAAAAAGTCCGGGGTGCTACACTTGCCAACTTGGAAAAAAAATAAAATCCTTATTCAAATCTAAGAAAATCATTTCTACCACTAGGCCTTTAAAACTTTTACATATGGATCTTTTTGGTCCAAATGAACTAGCTAGCCTAACTGGAAAAACATATGCTTTTGTATTTGTGGATGATTTTCCTAGGTACTCTTGGGTACTATTTCTTTCCCATAAAAATGAAGCATCTTCATTGTTTAAAATTTTTTGCAAAAGAGTTCAAAATGAAAAATTTTATTCTATTAACAACATAAGAAGTGATAGAGGAGGGGAGTTTAAAAATAAAGAGCTAGAGTCCTTTTGTGATGAAAATAGTTTTAATCATAACTTTTTACCTCCTAGAACTCCCCAACAAAATGGTGTAGTAGAAAGAAAGAATAGATCTCTTCAAGAAATGGCTAGAACTATGCGAAATGAAAATAAGCTACCTAACTATTTTTGGGCTGAAGCCATTAATACTTCATGTTATGTAATTAATAGAGTTTTATAAGAAATAAGTTGAATAAAACTCCGTATGTGCTTTGGAATGGAAGAATCCCTAATATAAGTTATTTTAAGGTGTTTGGGTGTAAATGGTTCATACTTAATGATAAACAACATCTTAAGAAATTTGATGCAAAATCTGTAGAAGGAATCTTCCTAGGATATTTTACAAACAACAAAGCTTATAGAGTATTTAATAAGAAATCCTTGGTTGTTGAAGAATCAATCTATGTAGTATTTGATGAATCAAATCCATCAAACAAATCTTCTAATAATGATAAATTTGATGATGAAATTAAAAATCTTCCAAAAGAAATATCCAATGTAGAAATTAATAAAGAAAATAAAGATGATCAAGAGAAAGAAAAATCAAATGGTAAATCCATTGAAATAGAAAACGAGGACGAAGAATCTTATCAACTTCCCAAAGCTTGGAAACTAATAAAAGATCATCCTAAAGACTTAATTCTTGGTAATATGGAACAAGGGGTTAGAACAAGAAGAAATCTAATGAACCTTGCATTCCTAAGTCAAATTGAACCTAAAAATGCCTTAGAAGCTATTGAAGATGAATCTTGGGCATTGCTATGCAAGAAGAACTAAATCAATTTGATAGAAACCAAGTTTGGGATCTAGTGCCCAGACCAAATGATAAATCTATAATTGACACAAAATGAGTCTTTAGAAATAAAAAGGATGAAAATGAAAATGTAATTAAAAACAAAGCAAGACTAGTAGCTTAAGGTTACAACCAAAAGGAGGGCATAAACTATTATGAAACTTTTTCCCCGGTTGCAAGACTAGAAGCTATAAGAATGCTACTTGCATTTCTAATCATAAAGAATTTAAATTATTCCAAATGGATGTAAAAAGTGCATTCCTTAATTGATGTATCAATGAAGAAGTATATGTAAATCAACCATCTTGTTTTGAAAATCATAAATTTCTAAATCATGTATTCAAGCTAACTAAAGCCTTATATGGATTAAAGCAAGCTCCAAGAGCTTGGTATGATAGGCTAAGTAGTTTCTTAATTGAAAATGGATTCATAAGAGGTAAAATTGATACAACCTTATTCATAATGACCAAAAATGATGATGATGACATTATATTTGGATTAACTAATGAATCTCTTTGTAAAATGTTTGCTAAAATAATGCAAAAAGAATTTGAAATGAGCATGATGAGAGAACTAACATTCTTCTTAGGACTTTAAATTAAGCAAACCAAACAAGGAACATTTGTCAATCAACCCAAATATACTAAAGAATTACTTAAGAAGTTTGGAATGGAAAATACTAAAATAATGGATACACCTATGAGTCCATCAACCAAACTTGATAGGGATGAAAAGAGTAAAAATGTTGATGAAAAATAATATAGAGGAATGATTGGAAGTCTTTTGTATCTCACTGCAAGTAGACCTGACATTATGTTCAGTGTTTGCATTTGTGCAATATTCCAATCCTGTCCAAAAGAATCTCATTTAACAGCTGTGAAAAGAATTTTTAGATACTTGCTTGACACAATTGATTTAGGCTTATGGTATCCTAAAGAGACAAATTTAGACTTAATAAGCTATTCAGATGCAGACTTTACTGGATGCAAAGTGGATAGAAAAAACACTAGTGAAACTTGTCACTTTCTAGGACATTCTCTTGTTTCATGGTTTTGGTAAGAAATAAAACTCAGTGGCCCTATCCACAGCGGAGGCTGAGTATATGATGGTTGGACTTTGTTGTGCTCAAACTTTGTACATGAAACAATAGCTAGAAGATTTCAAACTTTCCTATACTAAAATTCTTATTAAGTGTGATAATACAAGTGCAATTTGCATGACAAAATCTCATTCAACACTCAAGAACTAAACACATAGAAATTAGATATCACTTTATAAGAGATCATGTGCAAAATAGAAATGTGATCTTGGAGTTTCTGGATACAAATAGTCAGCTTGCTGATATCTTTACCAAACCCCTTCAATCTGATAGGTTTAGTGCTTTGAGAAGAGAATTGGGTATGGCAAGTCTGAATGAACTAAACTAATCATTCTTTTATGAATAAATTTGATCAAAAATTAAAATCTTTGAATTGATATGCTATAATTTGTTTGATTATATTAGAAGAATTATTTAAATGCCTTATGATGTTTTTGGATGCTTTAATGAATCAATGGTTTCAATAAAAACAGTTGAAAAATCAAATTAAAATGAATTTCTCAATTTCAGTACTAAATTTGGCGACAAATTCAGTCTGGAGTTTGAATTTGGCGACGAATCTTTGGGTAAGATTGAAAAAAAATGTTTTCTGTACCTAATTTGGTGACGAATATGGATGGCACATCCACTTCGTCGACGAAGTCAATTCGAATTTCAAAATAGAAGGTTTCCTGATAGCAATTCAGCGACGAATTCAGGGCTAAAACCCATTTCGGTGACGAATTGAGTCGTGGGTATAAATAAAAAACCCCCAAATCTGATTTTTTCAAAACCTAAAACCTTCCCTCCTTTTCCTATTCCATTGCTCCAGCACCCAAATCCCCTTCAAATCTCTCCCAAATCTTTCCCAATCGTGTGAGAATGCCTCCAAAGATGAAGAATTCTTCTGTGGAGCCTCCAAGGAAGAAGCCACGCACAGAAAAGGCAAGGAACCTGCTTCAAACTCTGCTCCACCTCCAGCTAAATTCAAGGAGGCCAAATACGAGAAGATCTTTAATGATAAATTTCTACCTCGTTCCCCTCTGTATGGTAAAGTAGTCAACTTCCTTTATCTCTCTGCATTTGGTCTTGAACCAATAAAAACCGTCTTTTCTGCTCTGTAATTGGACTCTTTTCAACGAAATCATATTTCCTGAGTTAGTTAGATTGTTCTACACTCTCTTCCATTTTGACCAATCTAAATCTCTCATAACATCTTTTGTCCTAGGAAAAAACATCTCTTTTCATCTCAATCAATTGCACACAATTCTAAAAATCCCTCAGTGCACTCTGCAGACCTTTGTGAATGGTCAGTGGACCAAGCATGAAGGGTTTGATGTAGTAGAAGCACTAAAAATGATGTGCATTAAGCAAGATTTCACCACTCCCTTTCAACCTAAGGTCCAAGACCTTACCTTAACCTCTAGACTCATTCACCATATCATCACCTACAATTTAGTGCCTAGGGCTGGTGGTAGGGAGTACCTTACCTATTTTGATGTATTCCTCATGTGGTGCATCTTAACCACCACACCCATTGATTTATCATACATCATTGCACACTGTATGGATGATGCCTTTAAAAGGAAATCAGGGTGTCTTCTTTTTTGTCAGGCCCTGACAAAAATCTTTAGACATTTCAATGTCCATTTCTCTTCCCAAACAGATTTTGTCAAGCCATAATTCAAAGAATTGGCTATGTTTGGGATGAAACTCAGAAGGTTTGGATTCCCAAATCCTCTGCCTCTCAATCCTCTAGCCTTCCTCCTTCTGATTGTTTAGCTTTTATTCCTCCTCCATCATCTACTCCTTCAATCCCTCCTACCATCTCTACCCCAGCACCTCCTCTTGCTCCTCTTGCCTCTGTTCTTCCTGCTAATCCTCCCATGGATCAATCACCTGCTTCATCTCCTGACAGGGCTCCCTTCTCTCCTCCTTCTTCTCCATTTAGAGCTTCGCCTCCTCACTTTGAGGTTGGTGGCTCTTCTGCTCAACTTAAGCCCCATCCTAGACCCACCTTTTCAGATGATGTGTTGAGTTTGATGATGGGCAAGCTGGACTCCATTAGCACTGGGATGTTGAGTTTTTAAGCAGATATAAGAGAGAGAATGGAGATCCAAGAAGCTCAAGCCACTGGACTACAGACTGAGGTAAGAGACAGACTTACATATCTTGAAGGATCCTCAGCTGACTTCATGAGAGAGAGGATGTCTTCAGTAGAAGCATCCCTAGCTGCTGTTCATGAAGACTTGAAGGAGAGAAATGATGCAGCCTACTCTGTTTTAGGAAATGTGAGTATGGACACCTCAGTGACCAAGAACAGAGTTGACACTGTAACAACCCTTCTTCAAAGATTAGAGGGAGACCAAATGGAAGAATTTGTGAAGATGGGCAAGGCCACAAGTATGATCCAAGGCCAAGTCGATTCCTTTGCCCTCCAGTTAAAGACCCAGGGCAAGCTACTTCTAGATATGGCTGAGCAAGACTCTTTGTCAGCCACCATTAATCTAAGAGCCATAGAGGAAATTAAGAAGATCAACCACTTCCTAGTCAACTTGGCTACTAGAGCCCCCTCTTCTCAAACCCCACCTTCTCAAGATCCTCCTTCCAAATCCAAGGGCAAGCAGCCCATGAAGACCAAAGCAACCCTTCCAAGGGTAAGTCAAAGGGTGCTCCCATCATATCCCTTCCCTCTTTAGATGAAGATGAAGACCCTTCGGAAGACATCTGCACAAAAGTTGCAGATCTTATCAAGAAACAAAAGAAGGATGGACTATAGTTGTAGTGTTTTCTCTTTTTGATGTTGCCATAGGGGGAGAAAAATAGAATGTAATGAAATTCTTGATACATGTATACCTTTTTAGATTGAATGATATTACTTGATACTTTTTGATTGAATGAATGAAATATACTTTTTGATTGAATGAGAATGAAATATACTTTTTGATTGAATGAATGATATTACTTGATACTTTTTGATTGAATGAATGAAATATACTTTTTGATTGAATGAATGAAATCATTTTATATCATTTTTTTTGCATCTTTGGTAGTACTAACACAAACCTTAACTTATCCAAACATGGAACTTCTCTTGATTCACAATTTAGTTTGATCAACTTTTTTATCTTCGATTAGTATACCTTGATCAAATTTGTTGTAAATAGAAATTAAGTTTGATACTTACCTTTGTGGAACTTCTCTTGGTACTAAAACATAGTGATATGTTCTATGAACCATCTAAAATATTCATCCAAGTAACAATTGTGATTGTTTTTTTAGATGCATATGTTTAGGGGGAGGTTTCCTCAAAATTTTTAATGTAAAGCATGTTGTGAGGAGAGCTCAACCCCATTTCATTACATTGTCATGTCATCATCAAAAAGGGGGAGATTGTTAGCCTCAGGGTTACAACCCTGGGTACCCATAATAATTTTGATAATAACATAATAATGAAATGAAAATTTTGGTATTAATAATCCTGTTTAAGTGCTTGAATATTTCAGAATACAAAAGTTGATAGCACTCCAATCATGAAAAAGGATGAAAGTTTACCCAAGAGGAAGTTCAACTCATTGTATACAAGATGAAGATCCAAGATAAGACCATAGTCCAAGTCGGGTCCATTGAAGACAAAGACAAATCACAAGACCCAAGACAAGCAAAGATCAAATCTCAAGTAGCTTCAAATGTAATTTTTATTTGTTTGAGTGTACCTAGGACTTTTGTAAGAAGTCCTCAAAAGTTTGGTAAGTTGAAAAGCTCAAAGATCATAGATTGACCATAGGAGCCTAGGACACTTTTTGGAAATCATTCTAAGACCCTAAGGGATCATAAAATCATGTTAAAACATAGCTAAATGACCTAGGAAATCAATCCCATCTCTTTGGTATGATCCTAGACAGAATTCAGGGTTTTTGTTCTGAATTCGTCGAACAATTCTCAGGATAGGTTGAATTCGGCGATGAAGTCATGACAGTATTTTTGAAATTACATTCTGTCTTCTGTATTCAGCAACGAATTCAAGTGGGAACTCTACTTCGTCAACGAATCCAAGGCATTGTTGGATCAAGTGCTATAAATGAGTTCATTTATGAACTAATAACAACTCTTGATCACTGCAATAACTCTGAATCACTCATTCATTGCTTTTGATTTCACACTTACTCACATCATAGAAATCCCCAAAATCTCTCTTGAGCTCATTCAACTCCAACTTCTTTTGAGAGACTTTATTAGAGTTTGTATTTCATTTTTATCCAGCTCATTCAAGGAGCTTTTATTTTAGATTTCAAATCCAAACTCATTATCTGAGAATCAGTCAAGAATCTTGGATTCATGCACTAAAGTTGTTGCTTAAGTTTTATCAAGAGAGGGTGGTGTTCTTGAAATGTTTCAGCTCGGCCTAAAGGAGAGCTTGAAAAGGTAATATCTCGACCTGTAAGAGAGATTATAACGGTTTGGACTCCACCAGTGAAGGAGTCTGTGCGATTAAGGAATCGTGGTGAATCCTCTAACTGGAAGCTTGAGGTGGGGAGTAGGCTGGTTTACTGAACCTCGTGAACAAATTCTGTCGTGACCCAAAATACCCCCTAGGAGTTAAGGGATACATTGACTCGTGACCGCCATATCATACCTCCAGTATAACACATAAGGCACACGTGGAGACCTGTCAGAAACACAAACATATCTAGCGAAAGTGATAAAGAATGCACAGCGGAATAAAATACTAAATATAGCGGAAGCAAAGTGATACTCCTATAACTCAGTTCAAGTATGAACCAATAAAAGTATATACATGTGAGAAACCCAAAAGTGGAGTGGACAAACCCCACACTCACATCACAAAATAACATCTTAAAGTTCTAAGTCTGCCAATCAACAAAAGTCGAAGTCTCGACACCTATCTATAGGACCATCATCCTGAAAATGATCCATGGAAGGCTCCGGGTCGAAGTACTCTTTCTCCAACTATGGTTCTGTGCCACATAGATCAAACGGAGCCCGAGCACCTGCCGATGATAACAAATATTGGCTGAGCGTGGAATACTCAGCGTATACAAACTAATAACAATAAAGCATGAAATTACCCTAATCGATGATCTCTATGACCTAGAGGGGCGTTGAATAGGTCTATCTAAGAACTTCTAACCAATTTTTTATTTTTTATTTAATTATTATTTTAGAAATTAATAAACAGATCACACCAACAATCCACACAAATCAAACATAGAAGATTTTTACATGGAAAACCCTTACGGGGAAAAACCACTGGACCACGTCCAGCAACAAACTTCACTATGAGAAGAATTCAAGTACAAGACAAGATCTTACCCAAACCAGACACGACGTTCTTAGGTACAGAATCTTACTCTTGATTTCCACGAACCAGTTAGTTCGATCTTCGCCGTAGCAGCTTCGGTACCACACCGACCAAATCTTCTCAAGCTACTTCAATACCACGATCACACACGATCGATCTCCTTCCACGAAGGCTCCGGATCATACACCGGACACACACACAAGGTGTAGGGTTGTGAATCAATTTAGAAAGCTTCAAACCCTAGAGGGATCTCATACAGATCTGAGATCACACAATGTAAGATCAAAAGTATAGATCTATACTTGCATTCTCTAGGATGATTGAAAGAGGAGGATCAATAAAGATCTATGAAGAAGAAAGGAAAAAGCCCTAGAAGGGTTTCTCAGACCTCTACTCTTTCAAAAATAAAAAAAGATACGAATTAGGTCTCCAAAAAGTTGTTTATAAGGGTTTAGAAAAGAGTCCAGAAAAATAAAAATTCTGTTTACGAGGACTGATCGATCAGTACTTATAACTGATCGCTCGGTCCAAAACCGATCGATCGGTTAAATATTACCTCTCTGGAAAAATACCCCATACAAATTTTTTAACCAGTCGATAGCCACTGATGTCGCGACCCGAGACCCACCCTAGGAGTTAGAGTGAATCTTGGACGACTAATCATGGCTTGCATAACTTACTTGACAAACCAACTTGCAAAACCCACAAAGCATATACAATAGAGGATATAAACAGTGGAAACATACTCTAACATAGCACAGCGGAAGACTAACAAACCTCTTATGTATATATACGCACATGATCCATGTTGGTGCAAAAGAAGAATGCACAAAAGAAAGTGTGGACAGGCCCGCCAAAATACATGAATAGATATCTCTCATCTCACCCACAACTCTATCACTCAGAATCTATAACCACTACCTAATAGTAGCCCTCTACCGGAGGTTCCTCCAAAGGTTCCTCGACGTACTCCTCCTCCACCTATGGGCCAGGAGCACAGACATCAAAAGGAGCCGCTGCTCCGCTATCACCTGCCGACATGAGAAGTACGACTGATTATGGAATACTCAGCGGGTACCAAATACTAACCAACAGTCATAGCATACATAGAGCAGGAAACAATTCACACATATAAAGCAGGAATAATTCATATCATAACAATAAAGTAAAGCAGTATATGATAATGCTTGCATTCATAAAAGCCGATAAAACCCTTGAAAACACCGTGCACTTGACTTGACTTAAGGCACCATTTTCGTGCTTGAAAACTCGTCTTGTCTATCTTGCTTGATTCTTGTATATCGTGTCATGTCATGCATGTCATGCGTGCTTGCTTGTGATCATGCAACTTGTGAGATACACTTGTGAGATATCCTTGTGAGATGCACTTGAGAGGGAAGGGAGACCCTTCTTTATGCAATGCACTTGAGAGGGAAGGGAGACCCTTCATTATGAGATGCATGTACTTGCGAGGGAAGGGAGGCCTTTCTTTATACTATGCACTTGAGAGTGAGGGGAGACCCCTCGTGGAATGTTTGTCCTTGTTTTCTTGTGAAAAGAGAGGTAAAACATATCGTAGGATATGTCCCACCTCTAAACCTCGTTCTTGAAAACCTCGGTAAATCATGTCATGCATGCCGTGCTCGTGGAATCGTGTGCATACTTGCATTTGAATTTAAACATGACATTTGGGGGATTTCACAATGTATAGCATATAGCAATTTTAAACCAATAAGCATTCATAATATTTGAGGGAAAACAAGGTCTCACAATATCATAAGTCCTAACAAGTTACATAAGTATTTAAGCATGCATTTTCTTAATTTATAATTCATTTCTTTCATCTTGGCATTTCATCAAACATGGGGTGTGTTCATTATGTATTAAACCTATATCATGCTTTTCTAGGTGGGATGATGTTCACTTCACACATGTATGTTCATTATGGATACAATGCCCTCCCCATTTCATTCATCACAACCATACACATGGCATCCCATCGCCAATATCCATCTCCATTCACACCATTTACACATTACAACTCATATTGTAGTTATAGATGGGGAAAACAAAGAATAGAAAAGAAAAGAGAAAGTTATGACTAAGAGGGTAGCACAAGGTACCGACCTTGATCAATGAGGAAGAAAACTCCTCCAAAAACGTTCGTGAGGCGCTGCCCTAGCTTGGAGAAACTCCTCCTCACGTGCTTGAATCGGAATCTTGAAGCAATCCAAGCTTGAAGTGATTGTGGGTCTTGAAACCCCTTTGATTTCTCCCCAAAAGCAAACCCTAGGTTTAGAAACCCTGCTTCTCTTCCTCTAACTCTCAAAATACTCTAAGTGTTGTGAGTGAACCCTCAAATGATCGGGCAAAGCCTTTAAGGCATGAGTGAAACGCCCAAAAGAGGAAAACACCCTTAATGAAAATTCTACAAAAACACGAAGACCGAGCGATCGGTGGTTATGACCGATCGATCGGTTGCCTACCGAGCGATCGGTGTGTTGACCGATCTCTCGACCAAAAATCAACTCTCTGGAAAATTTCCCCATACAAATTCTTCGACCAGTTGATAGCCTCCGATCGATCGGTTTTGGACCGATCGATCGCTCCATGGACCGAGTGATCGGTTGGCTGTAGGTCCAAACTGTTTTGGCCATATCTTTTGACTCGTTCGTCGGATTTTGACGATTCGACTTGCGTTGGGTTCGTACTTCAAAAAGGAACATTTTTTACTTTTCAGAATTTCCAATTTCTTCCTTATTTATTAATTATACTACTTTAAAGGCAAATTGGCTACGAAAGTGCCATATATTAAGCATGAAAAGTCCGGGGCTCTACAACCGATCATTCGGTAGGCCACCGATCGATCGATCTCAACACCGAGCGATCGGTTGAGACAGAATTTCAGCCAAAACATTTTTATTTCATTTTTGTTTGATTCAAATAAGACCAAAAGTCTTTGTTTGGCTTAAAACTATCCTCCTAGGTATGTTTAGAGTTATCTAAGTCAAATCCAACCTAGGTAGGGGTCTCTAAGTCCATTACCTGTCTAGATCCAGTGTAAAAAGCTTTGTCTTCAATTTCTTCACTCTTCTTGAAGCTTTAGCTCTTTTGACAAGTTGAACAAGACTCAACCAACATGACCTATCTAATGATCACGGAATTTGCCAACACCTACTTAGGGATTTACAATCTCCCCCTTTGGCAATTCTGGGACAAAACAAGACTAACTCACATACTAGGTTTAAATTTTCCCAAATGATTCAAAAATGGAAAATTTGACCTTTACATGACTCAATACCAAAAAAAATTTCATGACGCTTCAACTTGTCATGTTTTACCAAACTATGAACCTGTTTGCCTGCACAAGGTCAACCAAAAACCTGTGAAGCATGACAAATAATATCCAAATAAGATAGAGCATCATCGAGCATCATCCATAACAGGTTTATCCATAACAGGTTCATTCATCTATCATCTATCACAAATACCTACTCTCCCCCTTTTTGGCTCGAAATGCCAAAGGCGGAATAGGAATAAAAGAATTAAGGCAAAATCAGTATATGAGATGAGATAACATAAAATCAGAGTAAAATATCAAACATCATCTCATATAAAATATCAAACACCATCCATAAGCATTCAAGTCAAGAACATCCAGAAGTGGTTTGTACTGAGTACAACCAATACAAAATACATCCAATGTCTGAATATAATACTAGGACTACAGTAAACTCCTAAATATAAAAGTTAAACATAAGGAGTATCCTAGTACATCAAACTAACTATCACTCCTCATCATCAGAAGTGAGATGGGACTCATAATATGCTCTAAAATCACGAACATCTCGCTGTACACCCAACACTGCTGCATCGAGTGATCCAAGTCGACCACGGATCTCTGTGGTGAACTCCTGGTAAGATGAAATATGAGTCTTGAGATCCATCTGCATCTCTCTCATCATCCTGGCAAGATAATCAATCGAGGCCAGAGGCGGATGAGATGACCCGGTACCAACGTCTGCTTCCTCATCAGTATCTCGAATTGATGCATGTGTTATGGTCTTTTTGTTGATTGGACCCTTCGGAATTCGAGTAGGAACACCAGGAGGAGCAATGACCCCTTGAGAACCAAGGAGTTTAGTGATCAGGGAACCAAATGGAAGGGCTCCAACTACAGTTTGAGTTTGATGGGCTTGAATCATCAACTCAATAATGTGTGCGGCAAGATCAATATCATGTCCTTGAAGAAGACTGAACAAAAATCGTGCTCTATCTTCCCTAAGGTCCGTAGTATGAACCTTTGGGTGGATATTGGCACTCATTACTAGGTTTACAAGTCTTGCATCCCTAGTGAGTTTAGACACTTCAATGAGGGAGCCAACCCAAAGTGTAGTAGCACCACAAAGAAAGGTGACTACATTGTTCATAGATTCTTTATCCTCATCATTCTTATATTTATAAGGATAATAAGCATCTGGAACTCGAGGACAACCAAGAAATTTAGCAATCACATTAGGATTTATCAAAACAGATTTTTCTAAAGTTCGAGATTTGAAAGACCAGGTTTTAGAGTTGATTTCAGAAAAATTTGAGTAAAATTCCTGGACCAACTGAATAGGAGCAGGACCGGATAAAGTGAGAATACCTTCCCATTGACGATCGGCAATGAGCTTAGGAAGGTAATAATCACCAAAATCGGAAATTCGAATACTCCTTTCAACCATAACAACCTTCTTGCTAAAATACTCACTATAAAGTTGAGCAGCAGTAGGGCTAACGAAGGAACCTAAAAGAACATTTGAAGTTGAACAAGCTTTGCCTTTTTGTTTCCGGGTTTTATCTGCCAAAGACTTTTGGCGATTTTCAGAAGTAGAATCAACCATTCTACGGATTGGTCTATCCCCTATTGAAATCCCATGACCTATTGGAGTGAAAGAGTAGGGCTCATTGAGATCCTCTTCCTCGAGAGAGTCCTCTTGGTTGTTTAGGACCAATCTGCGGCGTTTAGAAACATCGGACATGAGGAAGGCAACAATAACAAGGGAGAACGAAAAAAACATTGTGGATTTTGATGCCCTAGACGAAAAATTCAACCCAAAAGCAAGAAAAGGAATAAGGATTACCGTTTTGATGCTTGGGAAACTCTGAGATTCAAAATGAATGACCGTAGGAAGGAGTTAAAACCGAGAGATCTCTCTGGAGTTCGGAGACAAGTGAATAGAAAAATGAGAAATGAGGGTTTTATAACCCTGTTCACAAAAGACCAATCGATTGGTCAATAACACCGAGCGATCGGTGGTCTGGAAAAATTTTTAGAAAATTTTGACTTAAAACCATTTTTCTCCCCCTCAACCAAAGTAAGGTTTAAACTCATTTTCACCTCAAAATTACCTAATGACCATGCACTTATGCAAACATTTATTTCATCAAAATCATAAAGAATATTCATCCAAGAATTTATATTGCAGAATAGTTATGAACAAGGATTATGTAAACAACTTTTAGTTTCCATAAGTGATCAATTATGATTTTTACATCAAATTCACAATTAGAGTCAAGAAACACTCAGAAGTAATGTGTGTGTAATATTAAAAATTCATAACATGATTCTGAGGATTGGTTTCATCCACAACACAAGATTTTGACATTATAGCATAAAAGGTACTCTAGAATGTTCAAAAACTAGAATTAAAACCAAGAGACATCCATAGAATTATGATGAGCAATGTTTACCCCAAATTTGACCAATAAAGTCATTTCATTTTATAGTCAAATTTTACTCATTATGAAAATTCTTTTTAGTACACATTATCAGTTCTTTGGACACTGGTGACTTTCACACAAGTGAGAAGGTAGCCCTCTCTAATGACAGTGGGGGCTTTCACACTTGCAACCCATATAGATACCTACTGTTTGTCTAGGTAGCCATTACTCACTGTTTGCATTCACTAGAAGCTATCACACAAACTCACAGGTAGTCCTTTCCATTTCAATAATATTTATAACTAGGGGGCTCACCTTATGGAATTTTAATCATATTGGTTATACTAGATTTGATTAATCTAGGGAACCATATGGTATAATATTAGAATCTATTAATAGGAACTAATATCATCTCAAGAATCAGTTAGAGTGCATGTGCAACACATAACATCTTTGTTTACTCAACTCTAACTGAGATTGGTGATCATGACCATTTTAAATCACAAGATAGAACTAATAGTTGAACTATCCTTATTTACTCAATCCAATGGAAAATTTAACCTTGGAATTAATATTCAATTATGATTTCAAGGAAATAAATTTATGCATAAAGATAGGAGAGAAGGTCATACAAAAACACTATTTTTTGCAACATTTTTCAATTTTTTGAATGTTTTTGGATTTTTATGAATTAAAGAAAACAAAAAAAAATTGCTCTATGACATAAATGAAACAAGAAGAACACATAGGCTATAAAGAAAGCACACCATCACTCAACTCCGCACAAACCAATGGATTTCCTAAGGAACTCAAACCTAAGGGAATCTAAGGGTTTTTTGAGAATGTCTACAAATTGTTTCTCTGTTTGGACATACTCAATACACACAACATTTTGCTCAACTAGATCACGAATGAAGTGATGCCTAATGTCAATGTGTTTTGTGCGAGAATGTTGAACGGGATTTTTGGAAATATTGATAGCACTTGAATTATCACAATACACAGTCATAGTGCCCTGTTCAATCCCGTAATCATGCAACATCTGTTTCATCCACAGAAGTTGAGTGCAACAACTGCCAGCTGCTATGTACTCAGCTTCGGCAGTGGACAATGAAATTGAATTCTGCTTTTTGCTAAGCCAAGCAACTAAGCGGTTTCCAATATAGAAACACCCTCCGGAGGTGCTCTTCCTATCATCAGCATTTCCAGCCCAGTCGGCATCGGCATATCCAACTTTTGTGGCATTGGTATCAAAAGAATACCAGAGGTCAAATGATAGAGTTTCACTCACATAACGAATGATACGCTTGACTGCAAGCAAGTGAGACTCTTTTGGGCTCGCTTGATAGCGGGCACATGCTCCAACACTAAAGGCAATGTCTGGTCTAGTGGCAGTTAGGTAGAGCAAACTACCAATCATGCTTCGATAAGAAGTTTGATCAATATCCTTGCCTGAAGCATCTTTACTAAGTTTTGTAGTAGAACTCATAGGAGTCCTTGCATGCTTAGCAGAGCTCATACCAAATTTCTTCACCAGATTTTTTGCATATTAGATTTGAGATACTGAGATCCCAGAATCCAATTGCTTGATCTGAAGAGCAAGGAAGAAACTCAGCTCACCAACCATGCTCATTTCAAATTCATTTTTCATTTTTCAGCAAATGAAAGAGCATGTAAGTCTAATGTGGAACCAAACACAATGTCATCAACATATATCTGGGCGATGACAATATCACCTTTCACATTCTTTATGAAAAGGGTTCTGTCTACTTCCCCTCTCGAAAATCCCTTTTCCAGGAGATAAGTAGTCAACCTCTCATACTAAGCTCTTAGAGCTTGCTTTAAACCATAGAGGGCCCTTTTTAACCGATAGACTTGATTAAGGTGATGTGGATCTTCAAACCCTTTTAGTTGTTCCACATAGACTTCCTCCTGTAGAATGCCATTCAGAAAGGCACTCTTAACATTCATTTGAAAAAGCTTGAATTTCATATGACAAGCCACAGCTAGAAGAATTCTGATTGATTCTAGCCTGGCAACAGGAGCAAAGGTCTCATCGAAGTCAATGCCTTCAATTTGGGTGTATCCTTGTGCAACTAACCTAGCCTTATTTCTTATGATAGTACATTTTTCATCAGATTTGTTCTTCAAAATCCATTTGGTACCTATCACATTTGTATTGTTAGGCCTAGGTACTAAATACCAAACATCATTCCTAGTAAACAGAAGTAACTCTTCTTGCATTGCATTTATCCAATTATCATCTGCAAGGGCTTCAGTTACATTCCTGGGTTCAAAAGATGAAGTATAGTAAATGTAGGTAACTTCATTTTCAATTTGTTTCCTTGTTCTTACTCCACTTTCAAGATCACCAATGATATCAGTGGAGGTGTGAGGACTCATGACCCTAGGATGTGTAGGTTTTAATGGAGATGATTGCTTAGTAATAAGTGGAGTTGAAGCAGTTTCAACATTTTCATTTTCAGCACTTTCATCATCCTCAAGTTGCACATTTTCAACACCGGAGTCATCCACAACTACATTAATGGACTCCATAATTGTAGAGGTTCTCAAGTTATACACTCGATAAGCTCTACTGTTGGTGGAATACCCAAGAAATATCCCTTCATCACTCCGGGATTCAAATTTGCCCAGTTGCTCTCTATCCTTAAGGATATAGCATTTACTTTCGAATTCTCGAAAGTACTTGACACTGGGTTTCTTGTTATTCCACAACTCATATGGGGTTTTATTTGTTCTAGGCCTTAGAAAAACTTGATTAACAATATAGCAAGCAGTGTTAACTGCTTCAGCCCAGAAATGAGAAGCTAGATTGTTGCTATGAAGCATAACTCTAGCCATCTCTTGGAGAACCCTGTTCTTCCTCTCCACAACACCATTCTGCTGAGGTGTAATGGGTGCAGAAAATTCATGTTTGATACCCGACTCATCACAAAATTCGTTGTACTTAGAGTTTTCAAACTCCTTTCCATGATCACTTCGAATTCGAGTGATTGGGCATCTTTTCTCATTTTGAATTTTCAAGCAAATACTTTTGAAATTTTCAAAAGCATCGGATTTCTCTTTTATAAATGCCACCCATGACATTCTGGAGAAATCATCAACCATGACTAGGATGTATCACTTTCCACCTAGGCTTTCAGTTCTTGTAGGACCCATAAGATCCATATGAATTAATTCCAGTGGATGTGAAGTAGCAATACTAGAAGTCTTCTTATGTGGGGTTCTAATTTGTTTACCAATCTGGCATGGCCCACACACAGTAGTAGAAGGCTTTCCTAGTTTGGGCACACCTCTCACAAGCTCTTTCTTTGAGATTTTGCATAGGTCTTTGAAGTTCATGTGACCTAGTCTTTGGTTCCACAAATCAACTTCCTCAATTTCAGCCCTATTACAGACATTTGAGGGATTAGAACTGGGGATTAAACCGTAGCAATTGTCAGTGGTTCTCAACCCTTCTAGAACACACTTACCTTTACCATTAATGACTAAGCATTTATTTTTGGTAAAGTGCACAGCATGATTATCATCACATAGTTGACTTATGCTAATCAAATTAGCTTTCAGTCCTTCAACAAACAAGGCATTTTTCAATTTTGGTATGCTTGGTGAATCGATGATACCCTTCCCTTTAACTAAAGACTTGCTTCCATCACCAAAAGTAACAATCTCATCTGGACAGTCCTCAAATTGAGTAAATAGGGACTTGTTACCTGTCATATGCCGAGAACACCCACTGTCGAAGTACCACATTTCTGTGTTTTGGGCTTTAATGACAGTATAAATGACAAAGCACTTAAGGTCATCCTTTCTCACATACACAGTTTTAAAACTTTGTTTAGACATTGGAATATTGTTCTGTGTAGTAGAGACCTTTTTCTTTTTTGACCTTCTAGACCTCTTTCAGTTCAGTTCAGTTCTAGCATTATGATTTGTCACATTCTTTCCTCTTGAGTAATCATAAGGAGTGAATGGACCATTTTCAGTTCTAGACATTTGAGCAATCCTTTTGACATCTTCGCTCAAAATTCTAGATTTTTCAGCCAGAACTTGAATCTGCATTTGAAGATTCCCTTGACTTTGATTTTGGTTCCATGAACCATTTCGGGGAGCTCTCCTAAACGCATTACAGTTGGATCGAATGTGACCTATCACACCACAAAAGTGACATGTGGGAATGAATCTAGGAAGAGGAGGAGGATTTCTTCTAAAAGGAATTTGATTCCTCAAAGCATTCACTCTAGGAGCTGTATTTCTAGGCTTTACAACATTTGTATAAGCCTTAGTACTTGATGTAGAAGGTACATTCACTTTAGGATCAGAATGTATTGGTTGAAACACAACACTAGCCATTGTACCAACAGCTAAAGGACCAGCTGGTGTGTCAGCATGTCCTATCCCAAATCTATTAGAATTTGATCCATATTTTCTAACTAATTCATCAGGCAGCTAGTGTTTCCAAACATTCTTACTTCTTTCTCAAGAGTATAGACCTTCTGAATCAAGTCAGTCTTGTCTTTAAGGGTTATATTATGTTCTTTTTCAAGAAATTTCACCTTATCAACAAGAGAATCTTGTAAAGATTCTAGCTCCACTAACAGAGTCTTTGACTCTTCAACTTCTTTCAAAGAAGTGTCTCTTTCAACTTCTAATTTTCTGATCACATTAGTCAATGAGACATTTTCTTCCAAAAGACAGTGAACTTTTTCAACAAAAGCCACTTTCTCTTTTTCAAGCTGACTAACTAGAGCACTCTTCTCCTTTGCTTCTAGTTTACAAGTATCTCTTTCATTTTGAATGATTTTGAGTTTTTTGCTCAAAGAGATTTTCGCTTTAGTCAGCTTCAAGCTTTCAGAATACAACTTATCATAAGTTGTTTTCAAATCTTCATCACTTTCAGAGTCAGTATGAATCTTCTCAGTGTCTCCACTAGACTCAGTATGAATACTTTCATCACTTCTATCATTCTCATCAACCACTGAGGAAGTCTCAAGAATCCCAGAAAGGGATACAGTGAAAGCAGTATGATTATCAGTTTCTTCGTTTGAAGAGGAACTATCCGATTCTTCATTCTCGAAATCACTGTCATCCCAACAGGCATTCATCACCTTGCCCTTACTTTTCTTCTTGTTAGGACAGTTAGGTGAAATATGACCGAAGCTATGGCATTCATAACATTGAATACCTTGGGATTTCTTGTCCCCACTCTTGGAATTTTTCTTGTTTTCCCAGGGCTTAGACTTTGACTTCTCAAAATATTTTCCTCCCTGTTTGGGATTGAACCTCTTTTTCGTTCTAAAAATTTTTTGAAATTTTTTAACGAAGAGAGCCATTTCTTCCTCATCCATCTCTCCATCACTGTTATCCTCATCCAAAGATTCCTTGATTGATTTCAAGGCTAAAGATTTGGTCTTCTTGGATGGTCGAAGATTAAGTTCATAAGTTTGGAGTGAACCAACTAATTCTTCAATCTTCAGAGAGTCAACATTCTTACTCTCTTCAATAGCAGTGACCTTGGGTTGAAATCTCTCAGGTAGAGATCTAAGGACCTTTCTAACTATCTTGGACTCAGTTAATCTTTTACCTAAGTTGAAACTAGCGTTGACAATGTCACTAAGTTTTGCATAGAATTCATCAAATGTGTCATTGTCTTCCATTTTCAAATATTCAAATTTGGTGGTTAACATTTGGAGTTTTGAGATTTTAACAGTGGTGGTACCCTCATGGGTGATCTCAAGAATGTCTCATGCCTCATTTGTTGTTTCACATGAAGAGATTCATCTGAATTCCTCAGTGGGGACTGCAGTAAAGATAGCATTGAGACCTTTAGTATTCCAACCACTTGTCTCAAGCTCTTCTCTGGTCCATTCATTAGAATATTTGACGACAGTCAAATCACCTACAGTTTTCACAGCGTAGTCCACCCATTTTGAATAGACATCTAAATTCTCTCGTCAATTGATTTGAGAAAGACTCTCATACGGGCTTTCCAATATGCGTAATTATTCCCATCGAACAGTGGGGGACGAGAGATTGAACCGCCCTCTCTTAGAGTACTCATGATCACATAGTAAAATATACAGGATCACACTCAAGAGTTTAGTCTTAAAGGTGAACCTGCTATGATACCAATTGAAATTACCCTGATCGATGATCTCTATGACCTAGAGGGGGGGGGGGGGTGAATAGGTCTATCTAAGAACTTCTAACCAATTTTTAATTTTTTTTTAATTATTATTTTAGAAATTAATAAACAGATCACACCAACAATCCACACAAATCAAACACAGAAGATTTTTACGTGGAAAACCCTTATAGGGAAAAACCACGGGACCACGTCCAGCAACAAACTTCACTATGAGAAGAATTCAAGTACAAGACAAGACCTTACCCAAACCAGACATGGCGTTCTTAGGTACAGAATCTTACTCTTGATTTCCATGAACCAGTCAGTTCGATCTCTGCCGTAGCAGCTTCGGTATCACACCGACCAAATCTTCTCAAGCTACTTCAATACCACGATCACACACGATCGATCTCCTTCCACGAAGGCTCCGGATCATACACCGGACACACACACAAGGTGTAGGGCTGTGAATCAATTTAGAAAGCTTCAAACCCTAGAGGGATCTCATACAGATCTGAGATCACACAATGTAAGATCAAAAGTATAGATCTATACTTGCATTCTCTAGGATGATTGAAAGAGGAGAATCAATAAAGACCTATGAAGAAGAAAGGAAAAAGCCCTAGAAGGGTTTCTCAGACCTCTACTCTTTCAAAAATAAAAAAAGATACGAATTAGGTCTCCAAAAAGTTGTTTATATAGGGTTTAGAAAAGAGTCCAGAAAAATAAAAATTCTGTTTACGAGGACCGATCGATTGGTGCTTATAACCGATCGCTCGATCCAAAACCGATCGATCGGTATTCACACCGAGAGATCGGTTAAATATTACCTCTCTGGAAAAATACCCCATACAAATTTTTTGACCAGTCGATAGCCACCGATCGCTCGGTAGGCCACCGATCGATCGATCTCAACACCGAGGGATCGGTTGAGACAGAATTTCAGCCATAACATTTTTCTTTCATTTTTGTTTGATTTAAATAAGACCAAAAGTCTTTGTTAGGCTTAAAACTATCCTCTTAGGTATGTTTAGAGTTATCTAAGTCAAATCCAACCTAGGTAGGGGTCTCTAAGTCCATTACCTGTCTAGATCCAGTGTAAAAAGCTTTTTCTTCAATTTCTTCACTCTTCTTGAAGCTTTAACTCTTCTGACAAGTTGAACAAGACTCAACCAACATGACCTATCTAATGATCACGGAGTTTGCCAACACCTACTTAGGGATTTACAAAGCATTAAGCATAGAGCATACGAATCATGGGGAATGAAATCCTTAAAAACATGTAAGAGCATGGAACCTTGAAATAACATGTGAGATGAGGTTCGAAACCAAAACCAAAACTGTAACCGTGTGAGTCATGCGAGAATCATAGCCTTGTGAGTTCTTGTGAGTTCATGGAGTTACTTAGAGTCATTATGATCCGTAGAGACATGGAGATACCGTAGAGCACAACATAGAGCATATCCTTAGAGATCTTAGAGCGTTACATTTATGATCCGTAGAGCTTGTGAAACGATCTTAGAGCTTATCATAGAGTTCCTTGTGAGCATAGTATGATCCGTAGAGCTTGTGAACCGATCTTAGAGAAATCATAGAGTTACTTAGAATCGTTCCTCATTAGTCATCTAGTGAAAAACCCATTTTCGTACTTTGAGAAATCTATGGAAAACATCGATTCATGCGAGACATGCGAGCATATGAGCGTATGAGAGAAATCATCATATTTAAGCATAAAATCCCTTAGTGGTATTTTATCAAACACTTAGAGTGCATCATAATAGTATCTTTCACCCAAGTATATAACTATATACTTTCACACCATAAACATCCAAGATATATATACATAAGTAGCATAGATTTAGAAGAACATCATTTAGTAACTTAGTAGGATTGCAAGATTGGTAGTAGAGTGTATCTACCTTGGTAAAATGAACGTCTTTGATTCCCACAAGCTGGAACAAGCAAGAACCGTGAGTTCTTGGGTGAGAATCACCAAAAACAATGGAAGCACTTGATCTTCCACAAGCTTGAACAATCACCAAGCTCCTCTCCTTCTTCTCTCTCTCAAAATCTCTCAAAATTATGCACTAAGGGTTTCTGAAACCCTAAGGCACGAACCTAGCCTTTATATAGGCAAAAGGTGGTGGCTAAAGTCTTAAACATCCTTAATGAAGAAAATCTGCGTATAACTGATCGATCGGTGGCTTACCGGTCGATCGGTGGTTTCAGCCGAGTGATCGGTTGAAAACACCCTCTCTGGAAAATTTTTCCATACAAAAAAGTTGACCAGTCGATAGCTACCGATCGATCGGTAGTTGACCCGTCGATCGGAGGATGGCATCGACCGATCGGTGATCCCCTGTTTTGCTGAAAAACCTTGTTCCGATTGCTTGAAACTCCTCCAATATCATTCTAACGCTCTTTTATGCTTAATACATGCTCCTTAGTGATATCTAGGCTCATTAAAACATGCACGCCATAAATCCAAACTCGTATATTAACATAAAGCCCATTCGTGCACAAAACCACACTTGAGCACTATTCACACACTATTCATCACTTAGTGCAATAAAGAATCGGGGCTCTACAAATTCTGAGTTTGCACTCTCTTTATCTCTCTTCTCCTTTCCTTACAATATTTATATTTTTTTACTTGCTGCATCTTGAACTTATTGTTCATAAAAATTTAAATCTGCCATAGACCCTATTCACCCCCCCTTTAGGGTCATTACCTGGCCAACAATCATTATGTAGTAACTCTTAGGGATAACTATCATTATTAGATAATGATAGGGATAACTATCAAGTTGTGGATAAGATCCACATCTATATAAACCCAACACCCAAACCGTGGAGGAGAAATTCATTATTAGTGAATATTGATTATTCTCCAAGCAAAAACCGTGTGGGGTTGAGAGGATCATTATTTTATTCCTCAAAATTTCATGGGCTTAGGGAGATTATTCCTAAAGAGATTTCGTGTGCTTCAAGATAAAATCCTCAAGGGATTTTCGTAGGGTAGTGGTAACACCCTATATGATTTTGTGAGCTAGGGTTTTGAACTCTAAGGGATTTTGAGGATTTTCAAGGTTAGGGTTTTGAGCCCTAAGGGATTTTGTGAGATAGAAAGTCTACTCCATCATCATATTGTTCCTCCCTTTCTTCTTCAAAGGTCAAGAATAGATTCAAAACTTTCACAGGGATAGCGAAGAACGAGGATCGAGCTTTGAGTATTTCTTCGAGAAATCTTTACAAAGAGTTCTGACGATTCATCGTGTTTTGTGCTTCACGGGCGAACATCATTCACTGATGTAATTTACTAAACATGTAGTTAATATTATTTGTTTTCTATGGTGTAAAGATCTTCGGGATTCAGCTTTCCGCATATTTTTTTTATCTGGATTCCCTTCAAGTGGTATTAGAGCTCATGGTTAAGGAGTATATTTTTTCTTTTTTAAAGGATAATTAAATAAGTCAAATAATTCATGAGATGAATTTTATTTATTTATTTATTTATGCTCGTAGTTTTTATTTTTATTTGTTCATGAGATGAATAAATAAATAATAATTATTTTTATATTATTTATTGATTGAGTTTGATAATGATAATAATTAAATAATTATAAAAACTAGATTTATATGTGTTTTAATCAATTTTTGAAATAAAAATTTTATTTTGAAATCCTTTTAAATGATTGGATCATTTAAAATATATTTTTTAATTGTTTAAAATAATTAATGAATGTTTTTCTTATAAATAGATTTTATTCGGGAAAATTTTAAAACCCTGTATTGTGATGAGATCATTTTTAGGACTTTTCGTTCTCTTAATTTTTTATTTTATCATGAATAATATCAAAACCAATCTGGAATAATAGTAGAACCCATCTTTATGAAATGATCTGGCATTCAAGAAAGGATCTTGCATTGAAGAAAAGAATAAAAGATCGTTGAGATTTAAGAAAATCCTATCCTTAATTTTAAAAATAATTTTATTAAAATTGTTTGTTGGAAAATATAATGGTTTTATTTTCCGGGTTTGATCTATATGAGATATAGATTTTTTTCGAGCCAATTGATAATTGTTATCAATTTTTTAATCTTTTAAAATATCAGAGAAAGTACTCCATCATCATGTTGCACTTAATTGTTACAGATTACAGTTATGGGTCAATTTTACTATCTGTGATAAATTGTTTATCATGCATTCATATTAGAGGAAAATATGTAGTAGGATTTTGGCAAAATTTGTAAAGGGCAAATTCATTTGGTTTCCCTGAAAAAGGGCGAATGGAAATCTGGTTTCCCTAATGCCATTTGATTTTTGTATTATGCATTGGCTAAGGTTGCTGTGAGATGGATGCTGCGAGAAGGATCTTGATGAGATGATAAAGGATGAGATCGTGAAGCTATTTGTGAGTTGCCTTTATTTCTTTTTCTCTTGCATTCATTCATTTCTTTTTATTGACCCATAGCGATTAATCTCATATAATGTTTATTCTTGTTT
Organism: Tetracentron sinense; assembly: GCA_015143295.1. Lineage (NCBI taxonomy): Eukaryota > Viridiplantae > Streptophyta > Magnoliopsida > Trochodendrales > Trochodendraceae > Tetracentron > Tetracentron sinense. The sequence goes on along the minus strand of CM026555.1, from coordinate 15,073,799 downwards.
ATTATCATGAGATGATACTTTTTTATTTTATCATGAGATGATATCTTCTTTTTATTAATGTTGAATTATTCTGTTGAAATAATTGTCTAATATATATCATGTGTATATAAGACTGAGGATAAGTCCCTAAGTATTATGATCTTCTACCATACACTATGTGATCTTATCGTGGGGAGTGTGAGTCAGCTGACAGGCCAAAGTCGGGCCCAATCCCTCTCACCTATTTGGAAACATGGTGAAAAATTTATAAGTAAATAGTGGGAGCAGTAACGCCAAAGCGTGAGCTTTCGCTAATGTTTATTAGGTTCATGGTAGGTGGGCATATGAATAAGAGATGTCATACAATAATGCCAAAGCATGAGTATAACATCCCTTATAGATTAGACAGTGGATCGAATGCTCCAAGATTCAATTGATAGGATCTGTGAAAGTGGAGAAGATAGTTTCTATCTGCCTTTTCAAGGCGATGTGATATTGCACCCAAAGGCGGGATTATATTAAACCAGTGACTATGTAGCATCCCGGACTTTTCTATATTTAATGAATAGTACTTTCGTGCCAAATTGGTCTTTCTCGTAGTCTAATTAATAAATAAGGAAGAAATCAGAAATCCTGAAATGTCAGAAATGTTCCTTTTTGAAAGACAAATCCAACGCAAGTTGAATCGACGAAATCGGACAAGCGAGTCAAAAGATATGGTCAAAACAATCCAGACCTGCAGAGCACCGATCGCTCGGTCCAGTCAGCGATCGATCGGTCCAAAACCGATCGATCGGTAGCTATCGAACGGTCAAAAATTTTGTATGGAGAAATTTTCCAGAGAGTAGTTTTTTGACCGGTCGATCGGTCAGAACACCGATCACTCGGTAGGCAACCGATCGATCGGTCATAACCACCGATCGCTCGGTCTTCGCGTTTTTGCAAAAATTTCAGTAAGGGCTTTTTCGTCTTTTGAGCGTTGAACCCTTACCCATAAGGGCTTGCTCGACCCTTTGATCCCTCATTCACTACACTTAGGGATATTTGAGAGAGAGGGAGAAGAAACTAGGGTTCCAAAGCCTCCTTTCCATTTGAGAGTAAGATCAAGGGTTTAAGCACCCAAGAGCATCCCTAAAAGCTTGGATTTCGAAAATCCAACCTCAAGCTCGTGTGGGACTCCTTCTCCAAGGTAGGGCAACATTTTCCACGACAACTTCAAGGGTTTTTTTCCCCACACCAAGCCTTCTTCAAGCAAGGATCTTTCTTCTTGCAAGTTGGAGCTTCAATCAAGGTTTCTACCAAGGATCAAGCCTTGATTCAAGGTTAGTACACCCTACTAACTTTCCCTAGCAATAATCTAGGTTTTCTATTTTAAATGGTGATTATTTATATTATGCTTTCCTTCCCTATACATTGTATTAACTCAACAAAGATAAACAAGATAAGGGAAATGGAATGGATGTGTGGATGTGAGATTGGATGTGGCGATTGGATGCCGAATGTGTGATGTATGATATGTGTGGGTTGTGAGTTGGAAATGGAGGATGGGCATTGTACAAATAACAAACCTACCCTTGTGTGATTGGATGGAAAATATGTAATTAAAAATAAGGAGATGAACTACTAAGGAACAATGTATGTGATGTGTTTGACGAAATGCCTAAACTATGAAATAATGATTTAAATGAAGAAATGGAAAGGGGCCTTATGCATGTATTCTCATGAATGATGAATGGATTTAAATACCATGTTGATTACTCAAATTCTCATATGCATATATTGTGAATTGAATGGTAATGTCATATCTCTCTTATTATCATTTTTTCCATGATTATCACGATTGACACGTACACGAGCACGCATGATAGCATGAACCGAGATTTCAAGAGCATATGCATATAATAACCAACAAGAAAATATTGCATGTCAAGGAGGTTGGTAGCCCAGGGACATTCGGGTACTAGCCTCTGGCTCACAAGAAAACCCCTAAAACACATATTGTCAAGGAGGTTGGTAGCCCAGGGATATTCGGGTACTAGCCTCTGGCTCACAAGAAAACTAAACAAGTAATAAAAATCACATATTGTCAAGGAGGTTGGTAGCCCAGGGACATTCGGGTACTAGCCTCTGGCTCACAAGAAAACCATATATATCAAGGAGGTTGGCAGCCCAGGGAGGTTCGGGTGCTAGCCTCTGGCTCACAAGTTACAAGATGCAAGTTCACAAGATGATGACAAGAAATTCATGCATGCACGCATACATGATTTCCCCAAGGCATACCGAGATATGGAAACGAGTTTTTAAGCATGAGTTTTATCAGAATTTTCACATTCATGCACACACGTTATGATGATTGTATTGTATTATGCCTCCTGCTAATTCTCTTGTGATACTATTACTACCGTGTACTGTATTCCTGTTGTGGTACATATTATTATTATGGTTAGCTAGTAGCTTGTACTCACTGAGTATTCCATGCTCAGCCGTACTTTCATGTCGGCAGGTACTGAGGGAGCCCTTGACCCAGAGCCTTGGGTCGAGGAGGAGTATATCGAGGAGGGAGAGCCGTCTATCCCACTGCAGTCTCAGGCGGACCGAGACCTTGACGTGTGGCCATACCTCGACTACTGTTGAGGGGAGAGTATGAGAGGGTCCTTTATGTATTTTGACATTTTGATAGGTGGGTCTGTCCACCTTAGACTTAGACATGTTTGTATATATGTTAACTTGGAATACTAAGTTGGAAATCTTAGATGAAAAGAAAAAGTTAGTTTACGCTTCCGCATTTATGTTTAGCTTCCGCGCTCGGATTATCATTGTTTTAGTACTGTAATTATCTTGTGCATGATAGGATGGTTTGGCAGGTACGTATAGTCACGCCTAAAGTATCCCTAAACTCCTAGGGGGTATTTTGGGGCGCGACAGACTAGGTATTCGATGCCAATTAATTCTTCCTGAATTGGCAATACTATTAAAAACAGATCCATATTCTAAGAAGTATTTAATGAATTCCATAGATCCCTAATACTATCTTAATTTTGTCATTTGATTAGATCATGATAGGCCTTCACCCTCTAACTGAAATTCTACAAGATGAGAAGTTAGTTGGAACTAACTATGTTGACTGAGAATTTAGAATATACTTGGTTCTCTCTGCTGAAAAACTTACCCTATGTCTTACAACTCCTAAACCTATAGTTCTTCCAGATTCATCACTAGATCTGTTGGCTGAAGCTGATTTATGGAATTGTTCTAATCAGACAACAAAAGATTGAGTGTTAGCATCATTATCCAATATTCTGTATAATCATCATATGGATATGGATAATGCTTTTGACATTTTGAAATACCTATATGAGATGTTTGGTGTAGAGAATAAGTCTGCTAAACAAACAACATTAAGGTCTCTTCTTACCACCGAGATGAGAGAGGAAACTCCAGTCAGAGAACACGTCATGAAGATGATGGGTTATATTAATGAACTGAAGATGTATGATGGAGAGATGGATCATATCACCAAAATTAATACAATTCTAGAGTCACTCCCTTGGTCATTCAACTTGTTTGTAGTGAATTACAGTATAAACAAGTATGAGATGACTCTTAGTGGGTTATTAGACTCACTATTGGCTGTGGAAGATGAGAACAGAAATGATATTAATGGTGAAATTCTGTTTGTTGAAAGACCTATACCTCTGATAGTGTCTAAAAAGAAAAGGAAAAGAAACATGGGTAAAGGGAAGTTTAAAGACAACAAGGGTAAGGCAAAAGTTGCCAAAGGTTCTTCACTGGATGTTGGGAAGGATAACAAATGCAAGGGAAAGTGTTTCCACTGTGGTAAAATAGGCCACTGGAAGAGGAACTTTAGGACTTATCTCGCAACTCTTAAGAAGGGTTGCGCCAGTACTCAACGTATGAGATGCTTTGAAGTACTAGTTATTGTTGAGTTAAACTTTCTGGATGGTCCTCCTAATTCATGGTGCGTGGATTCTGGATCCACTGTACATGTTTGCAACTATTTGCAGAGGTTCAAGGAAACTAGAAAGCCGACCAGACAGGAGCAGAAGCTTAAAGTTGGCTCGGGTGCAAGTGTTGCAGTCAAGTCAATAGGCGTATTTACTCTTTATTTACCTCATGAAAAGACATTAGTTTTAGAAGACTGTTTTTATGTGCCTAGTGCACACAAGAATTTGATTTCATTATCTAGACTTTTATTTTGTGGATTCTCTATTATTTTTAATTCAATAGTTGAAATTAAGAAAGATGAAATGGTCTTAATTACTGGTAATCTTATCAACGGTCTTTATTTATTATTTCCTTTAGTAAATAATGAAAGTCTACAAAGTGACAATGCCTTATCATCTAGAATGTCTGGAATGAAGAGACATTACACAGAGTCAACTTATCTTTAGCATAAGAGACTTGGTCACATTAATATTGATAGGATCAAGTGGTTGGTAAAAGATAGTCCCCTTGAATTTCTCAAGGTAGAACCACTCCCTACTTGCGAGTCATCTCTAGAGGGGAAGATGACTAAGAAGCCTTACCCTAAAAAGGTCGGAAGAGCTGAAGAAAAGTTGACTCATACATATTGATGTATGTGGTCCATTTAATATTGTTGCACGAGGGCAATACCGGTATTTTGTTTCATTTACCGATGACTATTCTAGATATGGATATGTCCATTTGATGCAACACAAATCTGACACTTTTGAAAAGTTCAAGGAATTCAGATTAGAAGTTGAGAATCAAACAGAAAAATCCATAAAGACACTTCGATCAGATCGAGGTGGTGAATACCTCACCAACGATTTTATGGATTACTTAAGGGATAATGAGATTATCTCACAATGGTCAAGTCCTGACTCACCTCAACAAAATGGTGTCAAAAAGGAAAACGAACCTTATTGGATATGGTTCGATCTATGATAAGCCATGCTGATGTGCCTTCCTATCTTTAGGGGTATGCTTTACAAATTTCCATTTACATTCTGAGCCGGGTTCCTTCTAAATCAACACTGGTTACACCCTATTAATTGTGGACTGGGCAAAAACCTAGTTTACAACATCTAAGGGTATGAGGTTTTCCTGTGCATGTTTGCAAACTTGAACCCACCAAGTTGGAATCTAGAACAAAAAAATAGAATTTTGTAGGGTATCCAAAGGAAACCAAGGGTTTCTATTTCTATTCCAAGGTAGACCAAGCAATAGTTATTAGGAATCATACCACATTCTTGGAGGAAGAAATAGATCTTCTTAAGAAGGTTGAATTTATGTCATGAAAGACAACACAGGCAGTATCCAAAATGAACCTAATCCTTCTACTACTGATTCTTCTAATTCTATTCCACTGAGAAAGTCTGAAAGAGTTTCTAGACCACCAGATAGACTTCAATATTTCAATAATAAGGTTTATCTTGTTATCCCTGATGACGAGGATACATTGCTCCTAACCAGGAGAACATGGTTTGTAAGCTAAATAAGTCGATATATGGTTTGAAACAAGCTTCTAGAAGCTGGAACCAAAGATTTGATCTTTCGATCAAAGAATTTGGATTCCAAAAGAATTTGGAGGAATCTTGTATTTACAAGAAGGACAGTGGGAGAGTGGTAGTATACTTTATTCTTTATGTAGATAACATCCTACTCATTGGGAATGATGTAGGGATGTTGTCATCAGTCAAGATTTGACTTTTTCAGCATTTCTCAATGAAAGATTTGGGAGAGGCATCCTATATTCTCGGAATAAAGATTCTAAGAGATAGAAAATGCCGGATGTTGGGATTGAGCCAAATTTTCTACTTTGACAAGATTTTGTCAAGGTACGGTATGAGTGATTGTAAGACAACTCACATTCCATTTAGACATGGTGTTACTTTGTCTAAAAAGATGACTCCTACATCAGCTGATGAGATCGAGCAGATGAAGAGGTGCCCATATGCTTCGGTAGTTAGGAGCCTCATGTATGCCATGCTATGTACTAGACTGAATATCTGTCATGCAGTGGGAGTTGTTAGTCGGTTCCAAAGCAATCCAAGTATTAGATAATTGGACTACTGTGAAGCACATCACAAAGTACCTAAAAAGGACTTGGGATTATGTGCTTACTTTTCACTTAGGGGAAGTATCATCTCATTTATGAGATAATTGAAAGGCAAGATCTTATTGTTACAAAGATTAGGTCTCAACTTAATGTTGCTGACCCGATGACTAAAGTTTTATCAGATAAAGTATTTGTAACATACTTAGATACTATGGGATTGAAATCTATGTTACATTGACTTTTAGGGAAAGTGGGAGATTGTTAGGCATTATGCCCTGAAAAATCATTTAGATTGTAAGATTCTTATTGATTAGATTAATAAAGACATCTTCTTTATCTATTGTGAATTCATTATGGGTAATTGACTATGATCATGAGATGATCTATACGATATGAGATATTGACAAAAGTCCCTAGGATATATTGTAGGAAAACTATGTGATTGGACTATCACAGGCAGATAGCTTTCCAGTTCCTTATATACCTTATAAAGTCACAACTATGGGTGAAGCTGGACACTTCACTTATATGGCTGCCACAATGCTAAGATGTTCTCAATGGTTGAGATATAGTTTTATCTCAAACTATTGTAGTAGAGACTACAATCAACATATGGGTGCTTAAATGTACACTGACTGATTGCATGCAATGAGAGAACTCTTGCATAAACATACTATTAGATAGTTGATCTCTCATTCACATTGAACAATTTCGATGATCCTTAGATCTGATGAGTTCATTTATAATTGAGCAGTAATCTGACTGTTTTGATTGCACCTAAGTACTCTTTAACTGTGGGACTACGATAAGGTGACAGTTGGATAATCAGAAAGTTGTTCAAGTCATAATGAATTTCAAACAAGAAATCCATGCTCATTAAATTGAGAGATTATCCAAGTTCTGGTTAAGACAATTGATTAAGCTTAAATCCTGCGTAGGTGATTTTGAAATCAAATAAGTTTGAAATATATTTTTAATAAAATATATTATACTTAATAAAAGTTTTTCTCAAAATGTTTTACATGAGAAATGGTTTCTCATGACTTAATCAAATGTCTTGGAAACCCGGATGATGTACAATGGGCTATAAGTTAGATATTATATTAATCTTGAAGGCCCATTAGGGATAATGTTATTGGAAGGATCAATCGAATTAAAAAGTTCATGTGACGGGATCCTTTGTTGGTTAATATTCTTACACTGGGATTCAATTGCAACATGGATATCTCACGTCACTTGCAATTCCGATGTAATTCATATTTAGGGTAAATGGGATAACATTGGTGGAACAACCGGCCTGAATCTTAGACTGCAAGGAGCAAGTATTGCGCACCAAGGTCATTCCCCTAGTACTCGTGCAATGAGAACATCATTATAGGGAAGAAGCTACGTGGGAACGCGAGGCCGAAGTGAGGGAAAAGTACCCTCATTTATTTTTGTAGTTGTCTTTTCAAGTATTTGGATTGTCCTAATTTCGGGGATGAAATTTTTGTAAAAGGGGGGGAGGATGTAGAACCCCGGATTGACATGGCATGACATGGTGAATAGTGCTATGATTAGTGTCTAAGGCTTAAAGCCTATTGTAATGCCGTGAATGGTTGTCAATCGTAATGAGAATATGGTTTTGGTATATTTCAAGCGTATGATGCGTTATGACATGTATTAAAGCCTTAAGGATAAGTTCTTAAGTTTATGGGTGTTTGAGATGAAGTGTTAGCCTCAAGGTTACAACTTTATGTACCCTTACTAGTTTCAATGATGACACAATAATAGAATGACTCTAGTTGCACTAATATTTTCATTGAGTATGTGAAATTTCAGAAAAGAAGTCTATTTAGATCAAAGATTCAAGATATGAAGAATTGAAGAGCATAATTCATTTCAAAGTCATCAAGGTCAAAGTTCAAGTGTAAAGCCCTGGAATTTAGGTTCACTGTTCATGTGAATAGTGTGTGAATAGTACTGTGAATAGTGCTATGAATAGTGCCATAGGCACAAGTCTTGTGAAGGCCAAGGCCCATTTATGTAATTTGGTTTATGAGCAATCCTAAGAATGGGCCAAATTAGTTTAAGTATTGTTGTTGGGTATTTAGGATGAAAGAACATAAGTATAAAATACTTTAGGTGCCAAAGAAGAGGGATGCCTAAACATACCCTCAACTTGAGGGAGCTCTAGAATTCTCACCACTGATCGGAATCAAGTGATTCTTGAATTTTTGAAAAGGTATTGAAACCCTCTTCGAGGTTCATGTTTATTAATTTTTCAGATTTTAAGTAAAAGTTGGGTCAAATGTTAGATTTCCACAAACTGGTCTGCTGTAAATTTTGGTTTGCTGAAAATCATCCCAGGACTAGTCCACTTGTGGGCCCATTTAGATTATTTAGAACTCAAAATTAGGCTTTGTACAAAACATGAAAGTTGTTCTCCTTTGAAAGACGAGTCCAACGCAAGTTTAATCTTTAAAATTGGATATACGAGTCAAAAGTTATGATCAAAATACCAAAGTGGGAAAAACCTACCCAGACAGAATTCAATTTCGGCGACGAAGTGTGCTGGGGGTCGAATTTCATCGATGAATTCAACTCGAAAAATGGAAAAAACGCCCAGTAATGAGCTGTAACTCATAATTGACTTTGGGGGATATTTTTCTAAGATATTTTGAGATATTTGGCAACCTTTAGTCTATAAATAGGGTCTAAATTTCGTGTATAAGGGTTACCAAACCCTTGAATGTAATTGAGAGAGAGATTAAAGAAGATGAAGAAGAGAAACTTTGTTCATTTCCAATTGTTCTTCCCCAAGCTCAAGTGAGGTTCCAACCTTATCAAGCTTCCTTCCTTTAGTGTTCTCAAGCTCACAAATCATCACTAAGGTGATTTCAAAGCTTGGAATTTCTTCAAAGGAATTCTGTTCGTGTTCTTGAAGAAGGGGGTTTTCAAACCCAGATTTTCCCAAGCTTCAACCAAGCTTTCCTCAAGCTTGATTCTGATCCACAGAAGTGTAAAAACTTTCTTTTAAGGTAGATATAATCTACTATCTAGCTTTGTTATATATTCCCTTTGTTATTCACTCTATGATGTTTCCTATAAAAGAAATCCTCTATGTTTAAGAAAGTTTAGATTTCTATGATGTATGATACTTTATACATATGCCTCAATGCTATTAAGGTATTTTATGATTTCCATGATACTCACAAGAGCTATATGCTATGTTTAAGAGATTCTAAGTCTAACATGATACTCAAAGTTCTCACATGTTATATTCCAAGTTTTCAAAGGATTACTCTATTATGTCAAAAGGTTTTCTAAGTCTATTAAGATGTTCACAAGTCTCGCATGTACACTAGTCTTGCATGAATCAGATTTCTCACAAGTTGGATGTTTTCAAAATTCATAAGAAATGTTTAAGAAAACCTCATAAGAACTCACAAGTGATTTTACGGGATCATAGATGCTCATAAGTATCTCAAAAGCTCATTCATATCTCACAAGGCATCATTCATATCTTGCAAGGCATCATTCATATCTCGCAATGCATCGTACATATCTCGCAAGGCATCATATGTGGCTCGCACGATTCATAATGTTTCATAAGTACTCATAAGCACTCTTAAGAACTTATAAGCGATTGATTTACGAATCACCTCATAAGATACGTTTTGTTTTTACGAAAGCTCAAAAGATAAGGTTTAAAAAGCTATGCACTTGTAAAAGTATGATTTCCAAGTTCGGTTTAAAGCATGAAATATGAATTGTTAACCCTCTATGTGCTCGCATGATATTGTTACTTATGACACTGTTAGCTAGTATTTTGTACCCACTGAGTATTCCATGCTTAGCCGAATTGTTGACTTCGGTAGGTTTTGTGGATGCACTTGCTCCTGAGCCTTGGATAGAGGAGTACTATGAGCCTGAGCTTGCGATGGATCACTACCAAGATGATAGAGCTCTAGATAGGGGGGCCTATCTAGACTATTGTTGAGTGAAGTGAGGGAGAAGGTCATGTATTTTGAAAGTGGGAAATGCCCACTTTAGATTATATATTTTGAGAGTATTGAGGGTGGGACTTGTCCACTTCATACTTAAAGTTACGGTGTTCTATGGTTCAAACTTGAACCTAATGATATGAGTACATTATTTTGAATTGCTTCCGCTTTGTTTTAGTTATATGTATAACTTGTGTATTTTGACAGGATGGTAAGTATATGTGCCTTATGTGTTATACAGGATGGTATGATACGGCGGTCTGAGCTAAAGTATCCCTAACTCCTAAGGGATATTTTGGGTCACGACATTAAGTGCTAAAAGCCCCAAAAGCTCAAGACAAATTCTTGAAGATCCATCTTGAGTAGAGCTTCTCAAATCAAGAATGAAGATTGGTGTCTAAAGTTAAAAGTTTCTAGGACCTTGTAAAAAGTCCTCAAGACATTGGAAAAGAATTGCTCAAAGACTACCTAGATTGACCCTAGGAGACCTAGTGTAGAGCCCCGAATTTTTTCACATGCACTATTCATGTGAGTAGGGTTGTGCCCATGGGTTACCTTAGTTGGTTTAAGAACCTAGGATTGTGAGTTATAAGAATGGAGTAGGGGTTGGATTCAAGGTAGATGGAATATGGAAATAAACCAAGGGTCTAGAGGAATGTCTGAACATCCCTCAAACTTGAGAGTAGTCTATTATTCTCATCTCTTACCAGAATCAAGTGATTCTTGAACCATTAGAACCGTATTGGAATCCTCTTCGAGGTTTATGTTTAACATTTTTCCATATTTTGAGTATAAACTAAGTCAAAAAGTGGGTTTTCCGATGTTTTTCTGCTGAAATTGCAGACCGGTCCACTTGTGGGCCTATTTAGACCATTTAAAACTCGGAATTAGGAGTTTTATAAAACATGAAAGTTGTTCCCCTTTGAAAGAAGAATCCAACACAAGTTGAATCTTCAAAATCGAACAAGTGAGTCAAAAGTTATGATCAAAATACTAAAGTAGGATAAAATCTGTCGGAATCCGAAAAATAGGGGTGCGATCTATCGCAAATAAGCTGCGATCGATCGCAAAATGATGCGATCTATCGCAGATTTTTGCGATCGATCGCATTCAGGTGTGTTTTTTTGATTCCTTTCGGGTTCAAGTGCGATAGATCGCACTCGCGCCCAGTTGGCTCTTAAAACCGAGTTTTTGGGGGGTTTTTGGGGGAACCTAAACCTAGAGAGGGATTGAGAGGGAGAAAGGGAAGGAAGATTGGGGATTTTCAAGAGGGGTTTTTGTGGAGATCAAGTGGAGCCAAAATCAATGTGGGTATTCCTCACCTAGCAAGGACTCCTCCATCTTCAAGTGGTGTTCTTCCTCAAGCAAGGAGATCCCAAATCAAGGGTTCCACCCAAGATCAAGCTTGATCTTCAAGGTTAGTACACCCTCACTGGCTCACTTAGTAATAACCTAGTTTTCTTGAATTGAGAATGGTTTGAGCTTGTGTAAACCCAAATTTCTACATTTCACTAATAATGCCCTAATTTATACAAGATGATTAAGTGGTGGATGAGATGTGAAATGTTGGATGTGGAGGCGATTGGATGCCATATGTGGTAATGTATGGTGTGATGGAAAATGGAGGATTGGCATTTTACACATAACAAACACACGTGTATTGTTGATGAAATGCATGAACTAAGAACTCAAATAAATGGGTCTAATTAAGTTGTATACCAAGTGTTTGATAAAATGTCTCAATGAGAATTTAAGGAATTAAATCAAGACTACGCACGCATGATTCATATGATTTTCCTAAGGAGTGAATTTGAGTAAATGCCCTACATAAATTACCTATTTCGTCACATGTCTATGGAAGAATTTTGAATGCTACAGGCAACCTCTTGATTTGTACATCTCATCATGATTGCCACTTTTTGCCACACACATAAGCACACAAGAGGAATAGAGTGAACCAAATCAAGACCATGGTATCATGATTTAGGGTTTTCCCCAATTGGCTAGTTCTTGATTAAATATAATATATGTTCCTTCAAATGCTCTATGTGATTTCATGAACTCCCTCATGTCTAGGAAGATATAAGTGATGCTATTATGCTTTATTGTCTCACGTCAACATGACATCACCAAGGGTCACACACAAGTACAAGTATAGGAAAAGAAAGAACCAAGAACAAGTGAATGGTGAAACAATTATGAATATCAAGGGTAGGGCATATCCCTAGGATATGTCATACCTGGCTCACAAGAAAACATGATAAGCAAGGAAATGAAGATGCTAATGTGTTCCGTTCAATCATAGTCCGGGCATTAGCTAAGCAAGTAAATTTACTAGTGTGTTCCGTTCCACCATAGTCCGGGCACTAGTCAAGTCAAGGCAAGGATACTAATGTGTTCCGTTCAATCATAGTTTGGGCATTAGTAAGCAAGATGCTAATGCGTTCCGTTCCATTATAGTCCGGGCATTAGCAAAGTAAGGCAAGGGCTAGTATGATCGTCCAAGTCATAGTTCGGGTACTAGCCAAACAAGACATGAGGCTAATGTGTTCCGTTCCATTATAGTTCGGGCATTAGTTAAGCAAGACAAGAACCTAGTACGTCCGTCCATTTCATAGTTCGGGTACTAGCTAAACAAGAACAAAAAGGCATGTGTGATTCCCACAATACAAGAACAAGACAAGAATAAGTTGTAAATACAGCAAGCAAGTTTTGGAAACCACAAAAAGTATTTTCAAGAACAAGTCATGACTTTGAATACGAATTTACGATGCATGAGTTAAAATATGATGTTCATGATTTAGTTTACGTTGTTATGTCGTTTTAGCTTCCGCACTCTGATTATGTATCTTTTGGATGAAATGTATCATGTATTACATATTAATGTTATTACTATTGTTAGTTAGTAGCTTGTACTCGCTGAGTATTCCACGCTCAGCCGCACTTTTTTGTCGGCAGGTACACTAGACGAGATATGGACTCGGGTCCCTTGGATGTAGGTAGCTCAGGGTGAGCAGGAGGTTATTCGGATAGTTACCTAGATATTAGGAGGCTTGGCATATGGCCAATGGTTGGGACGAGAGAGAGAGAGACATGTATTTTGGGATTTCCCTTTTGGGGATTTTTCATGTAAACTTGAGTGGGTAACTCAAGCATTTGCACTCCTGTGATTATTGTATTTTATCCAGTCATTGTTTCTGTGGACACTTGGAGTTACATTTATGTTAAAGAAAATTTTAGTTCACTATTCTGCATGCCTTGTATACTATTTGCAGGTTTGATTTCAGGTTAAGTCACGTCGCCAAAGTATCCTAACTCCTAGGGGTATTTTGGGGCGTTACAGAAGTGGTGTGGACACTTGGAGTTACATTTATGTTAAAGAAAATTTTAGTTCACTATTCTGCATGCCTTGTATACTCTTTGCAGGTTTGATTTCAGGTTAAGTCACGTCGCCAAAGTATCCTAACTCCTAGGGGGTATTTTGGGGCGTTACACCTAGTATAACATGAACATCGTTCTAAGACCCTAAAATAATTAAAATAAAATTAAATCCATTGCCTAAGGGTTTTATAAAGATGAGTTTACTAAAAAAATTTAAGTGGACTCGTCAACGAGTACAAGGGACTCGTCGAAGAGTGGATGACAGAAATTGAAGCAATTGCTTTTGTCTCCACTCGGCGACAAATCAAGCCTAATTCTTTCCCATTCGTCGACGAGTGCCTGCGGGAAAAACCTATAACGGCTATTTTTAAACGGCTAATTCGCATTCAATGCTTCTCCCAACGGCCATATTGATTGCCTAACTATAAATAAAGTTGATTTATGATAAAAATATATAATTCTGAGGATCCTTATTGATCATTCTTTACTCACCAACCTCTAGCAATCAATACTCTGTTTTTGCATTGAAAATCTTGAAACCTAATCCCTCACTCATTAAGCATTCAATTCCAATCTATCTTGAGAGATTGTAAGTATTGTATTCAATTCTTATCTAGCTCAATTTAGGAGCTTTCATTTCGGATTGTAAATCCAAAATCTCTGCTTTCATTGAAAGTCAAGAATCAGGGATTCTTGTACCCTGTCAAGAAGTGAGTCTTCTTTTATCCAAGAGAGAGTCTCTCTTGAAGAGGTTACTCCTTAGCCTGCAAAAGGATTATAAGAGGTTCTTCCTGACCCTGGAAAAAGATTGTAAGGCTTGCTCTCTGCCGAAAAAGTAGAGTACGATTAGTGAATCGTGTGAAAATCCTTGAAGTGGGAAAGCTAAAAGGCGGGGACGTAGGCAAGTTGCTGAACCCTGATAACATATCTGGTGTCTGGTATCTCTATCATTCTCTTTCCTTTATCATCTTTGATTTTAGTTGGTAGCTTTTGTGATAAGTTTTAAATTCCGCTAATATCACTTAGAGTAAATTTTTAATTTGCCATAAATCCTATTCACCCCCCCTCTAGGGTCCATTATCTGGGCATCATGAAGGAGTAAGAGTATAAAATACTCTTAAGTGTCAAGAAGGGGTTATGTCTTAACATTAACCTCAACTTTAAGAAGCTCTAATTTGGTCACCGTTGATCGGAATCGAATGATTCTTAAACCATTAGAAAGGTATGGAAACCCTCTTCGAGGTTCATGTTTATCATTTTCTATATTTTTGGTGAAAGATAGGTTAAATGTTGGATTTCCGAAACCGGGTCTGCTGAAAAATCTAGGTTGCTGAAACCAATTTCCAGATCAGTCGGCTTTAGAGTCCATTTAGGTAATTAAAAATTTAAAATTAGGATTTGTTCATTAGACACAAAATTATTCTCTTTTGAATGAAGAGTCTAACTTAAGTTGAATAGTCAAAATCCGAGCAGTAAGTCAAAAGTTATGACCCAAATACCAAAGCGGGTCAGTAACCGGTCGACCGACCCTCCTATCCGATCGACCAAACCTCCTTACTGGTCAACCGAACAGCCCAACTTTTGTATGGTAAATAATTCCAGAGAGATGATTTCGAACCAGTCGACCGATGGGTACCACTGGTCGACCGAACCTCGCACTTTTGGCCATTTTTGGTCCTTTTAAAACTAATTCGTTAAGAGTATGTTGCTCTTTGACCACCCATTGCCCATATATACCCAAAATTCGTGGGTTGAGGGTTTCATAAACCCTCGAGCTTGTTTTTGGAGAGGATTAGAGAAAGAGAGAAGGGGAAAGCTAGGGTTTTGGTGCAAGGGAGTTGGATTGATCAAGTTAGAGGTTGAATCATATTTCCTTAAGGTTTTCCTACAAATCCAAGGTTAGTACACCCTTACTAACTAGCTTAGTAATAACCTAGGTTTCTCTTTCAAAAATGATGATTTTGATATTGTGTTATCCACTCTTCTTGAGTTATGCTATAACCCTTAAAATAAACAAGATAAATGGAATGAATGTGGATGTGTGGGGGTATGGTTGAGGCGATTGGATGCCGTGTCTTGTGATGGATGTATGTGATGGAAAATAGTGGAAGGACATTTTACTCATAATGAACACACGTGTAATGTTTGATGAAATGCATGAACTTAAGAACTCGAATAAATGGTTACGATTAAGTTGCACCCCAAGTGTTTGATGAAATGTACAAATGAGAAATTTACAAATTTAAAGAATAATAATGCAAGTATGAATTGAGTAATCTTTCCTAAAAGTGTTAACCGTGATCCAATGTTCTATATGTTTGTCTAATTTCCCTCATTCATGATCACATTAAGAATTGAAATGTTGTATGCCATACCTTTAGTTGTACATGTCATCATGATCATCACTAGTGCTACACACACGCGTGCACGCATGAACCGAGTTTTCTAAAGTATAAATATATATAAAAACAAAAGAAAAAAAGACATGTGATTTATGATACAAATGATAAAGCCGGACATCGGGCCGGTCAAGGGTAGTGTATATCCCTCGGATATGTCATACCTGGCTCACAAGTAAATAATCATGATAAAGCCGGACATCGGGCCAGTCAAGGGTAGGGCATATAGTAAGATATGTCATACCTGGCTCACAAGTAAACAAGTTGATAAAGCCGGACAAAGGGACGGTCAAGGATGTTGGTGTACCCCTTTTCTATTTTGCTGAAGGATACTCACGTATCCGGCTCACAAGTCATTTCTATGCATGTTTCGCTGAATGATAATTACGTATCCGGCTCACAAGTTGCTATAAGGGGCACTAACATCTGGTTCACAAGTAAACATGGCAAAGCAAGTCAAGACATGTCAAGACATGACAAGACAAGCATGACAAGTGTGATTCCAAACAAGAACAAAACAAGACACGTGTGAGTCCAACGAGACAAGACAAGACACGAACAAGTTTTAAACATGACAAGCAAGTTTTGAAAAAAACACAAAAGGCTATTTTTAAGAACAAGATATGACTTTTAAAGTATGAGTTTATCGGAGTTTTCGCATTCATTCAAACATGTCAAGATTATTACATTACTTTACCTTTGATGTTATGAATGTCATATGTTGATTTTTATCGCTTTAAATTGATGTGATGAATTATATCTCGTTGTTGCTGTTGTGTTTTGTTATTACTATTGTTAGCTAGTAGCTTATACTCACTGAGTATTCCATACTCAGTCGTACTTTCATGTCGGCAGGTCCGAAGGGTACTTTCAGCCCTGAGCCCTGGGTTGAGGAAGAATACGTGGAAGAGAGGGAGCTGCCTATCCCTATGTAGTCTCAGGAGGATAGAGACCTCGATGTGTGGCCCTATTTAGACTACTATTAGAGAGAGAGTCTGCGAGAGTTTCTTTTGTATTTTGATAGGTGGGCTTGTCCACTTTTACTTTGATATGTTGTGTATTAGAACTTGGAATACCGGCCATGGTTATAGAAAGGAAAATTTTGGTTTACGCTTCCGCATCATTTTAAGTTTCCGCACTCTGTATCATGTTTCAGTTGATTATGTTATGTTTTGTTCATTACAGGTTGGTTTGACAGGTTAAGTATAGTCATGCCTAAAGTATCCCTTAACTCCTAGGGAGTATTTTGGAGTGTGACACTAATCCTAGATGAACCCTAGGCCTAACCCTAGGTGGACCCTAGGCCTAACCCTAGTCAAGCCCTAAACCCTAGGCAATCCCAGGTAAAACCCTAGACTAACCCTAGGTATACCCTGGTCAAACCCTAGGTTAAACCCTAGTCAAAACCTAGGTAAACCCTGGTCAAACCCTTGTCTAACCCTAGGTAAACCCTAATTCAGCCCTAAGGCCCAAAAAACCCTCAAATCTGAAGCCTAGAAACCTTTGTGGGCCCAAACAAGGGCCCAAAAGCCTTTAGAATCCAATGCAGTGGGGCCCACCTGCTTCATTTTGAAAATTCAAATAATGGCGGTAGTAACTTTACCGCCATTACTAAATTTAGTAAAATGAACAGTGTATCAAGTCAATCGTGTGAGGGTTGGGCCCTGATTAGCAAAAATCAGCTAATGGCGGTAGATGTTCTATCGCCATTCTTGGTTTAGGCTAAACTAGGAATGACAGTAGATCAATTATCGCCATTACCCAGTTTTTGTTCAAACTTGCTGGCACCCCCCTGCATTGCTCCAGGTCCACTCCCACAATGTCAAGAGTGCCTCTAGTAATCCCTAGAGTGCCCCTGGGTCTGCTTATACCCTATAAGAACCCTCCTTCTCCTTAGTTCAAAGGCATTCCAAAACCTCCATACCAAAGCCATGTTAGATCTCGATTAGCCTAAGCCCAAACTCCTTAGCCTTTTTCCTCCATACTAGAGTGATCCCTGAGCCTCCATGGAGCACCCCCAGGCCTGTCTCCACTTGCTGCCACCGTGCACAGCCTGCCAGCACCACTACTCCGTCACTGTTGTAGCCCAACAGTAGGGTAGGCTTCCTTACCCCCTTTGTTTAGTTCCTATTAAAGCATTGTAAGGGACCCCTGGTCCCATTCCAGGGGTCCTCCATTCCTTTCTTTCTTTTGCAGTACTTTTAAACAAATGATAAGGGATTCCCCTACCTTCCTCATAGGTATGGGGAACCCCCTTTAGGTTTCAAGCTTGGCATCAATGCCCTATCAATGCATATACCTCCCTTAGGCTTCTGGGGTCCCTCAAACCATGAGGGATCCCCTGGAATGCACTGGTGCAGTCCCCCAGGGGGAAAATCAACTTTCTGAAGTTTTGCAGGAATGGTGGTGGAATAATTATCTCCATTCCTGACCTCTTGCAAAACAGCTCTATTATACCCTCTTAGGTGGGGCCCTGGTCCAATCCAGGGCCATGGTTGGACTCCTCAGGTCCTACTCTACCTAGCCTGGTTATTCCAGACTCATCCCTTGTGCTTAACCATGGTTAACATGACTTAAAACAGAAGATAGCATAATGGTGGTAGACTATCTACCGCTATTACAGTATACCAAACACAGTGGCTTTGGCCCACTATGGGGCCCACTTTAGACCTCCCACTGGGCCCACCAAAGGCCTAGGGCCTGCCTGACATTTCTCTCTTTAACCCTGTGGCTCCAGCACCCCATGGGTTCATCCCTAACTCAACCCACAGACCTACAAACCAAGGTCAAAACTGCTTCTATAATGGCGGTAATCCCATTACCGCCATTATGGACTTTCTGTTTGTTGCCCAGATATGGACCCTAGAGGGGGGGGGGGGGGGGGGGGGAATAGGGTCAATGACAAATTTAAAAATTTGATTACCCTTTAAATGCGGAATGTAAAAATCAAAGGGAAATACAGCTAATGGATAATATAGAAAATTAAGAACAAGTTATACTAAGGGATAGAAGAGAGAAAAGAGAAAAGAGAATGCAAACTTAGTTTTTTATCGAGGTTCGGCTATCTCCAGCCTACTCCCCGCCTCTGCAACTTGCAAGAGGTTCCACTACGATCCTTGATCGTACAAGCTCCTTCACAAGTGAAGCTTAAACCTTTTACAACCTCTCTTCTGGTCGAGGTGCAACCTTCAACAACCCTCTTTCGGTCATGGCCAAACCATCAACCAATAGAGCACAACCCTTTTTGTTTTACACTAAGCAGCAGCTTCACTTTGTAGAACACACAAGTTCTTGGATGATTACAATGAAAGGATTTGGATCTTAAATCTGAAATACAAACTCCTTTAAGAGTTGGATTTGACTAGAGTAGCAGACTCTAAGAAATCTCTCAAGTAGAAGATTGGTATTCAGCTCAAAGAGAAAAAATAGAGTATCATTTTTCAGATTTGGGATTTTTGGCTTTTGAGAATGATTAATCAATAGAATAGTGTTAAAGTGAGTGTAGTTGTTCTTAGATCTTTTTAAAAATCATTTGTATTTATAGTGATCTAGAATTTATTACCGTTTATGAGCATTTAAAGAAAAATCACCCATTATAAATATAGCCGTTGAGCATTTATTACGAGTTTCAAATTTTTCTGAACTATCCAGTCGATCACAAGGGTCATCTGATCGGTTGGATGGTTATCGGATTGCCTGGATCAGTTTCCTGATCGGCTGGATGGTGAAAACCAGTTTTTGTGAGTTTTGTTCTATCCAGTCAATCACAAGGGTCTTCTGATCGACTGGATAGACCTCCTAATCGACTAGATGGTCCACCAGATCGACTGGATAGGCCAAAAAACTTTCATTTTTTGGTTTATCTAGATTTTAATACTTTTTCTTAGACTTTAATAATTTACATGAATTCAAAAGTCTTTTAACATGTTAATAAAACATGATTAACATCTTATAATGATCTTTTGAATGATCTAAAATGAATTCATAAAGAGTTCCAACTTGATCAGTACACGCAGACAAATTTTTAAAAAAACTATTCTATCCAGTCATTCATAGGACTTGCCTGATCGACTGGATGGTCTGCCTAATCGACTGGATGATCTATTTGATCGACTGGATAGACCATTTTTATTTGTAGAATCCATTTTCAAAACCTTTAAGATAGGATTTGATTCCAAGGTTTTGTACTTAATCTTTATGAGTAAGATGATCATGTTTTAAGGTCCTTAATCATATTTTTATATTTGTTCAAGGGACGTATGGTCAATTTAAGGTATTTTGAGCTTTTTCACTAAATCACTACTTGAGAATTTTTACAAGAAATCCTAGACAGACCACTGACTACCTAAACTTAGACCTTGATGAAGTTGATCTTTTGCTTTTATGGTCTTTAATAGCAGTGCCTTCAAGACAATCTTCCAGAATCCTTTTTTGCTTATAGTTGAATATCTTCTTGAAGCTTTGATTTGGAATTGTCATTTGACTTGGTCTTTTTCATTGAAGGTTCTTGAGTTTTGCTTGAAATTACTTCTTTATTTCTTGAATACTGTGGAAACATTTGCTCATGGAAGACATTAGTATTACAAGAGTCATTTCATTATTTATGTCATCATTAAAGCTAATTGAGGGTCATATGGTTGTAACCTTTAGGCTAACACTATTTCTTTAGATTTTGCACAGGGCCCAGACCAGGTAGAAGGCCATTCTAGGCCCTACCATGCTCTTTGGGTCCACCCTGACCAGACCAGCAACCTTAATTGGGGTTAACTCAACCCGGTTAACTTTTAACCATGGTTAAGCTTCCCTTAATCCATGAAAAATCTAAAAAAATACCAAAAATTCTGAAATTTTGCTAAGTGTCCAAAATGTTTCTGCTTTAGTCTCTTTATCATTGTTAGCAGCCTTAACCATGGTTACTTTTCCCATTTAACTTCGGTTAGCAACCCTAACCTCGGTTAAATCCCTACTGGGCTCACCCTAGGATTATCGGGCCCAACTTCAGCCTACTGGGCTTATCCCATGTTACTCTCAACTGTGGTTAGCAACCCTAATCATGGTTAGTCTGACCCTTAACCCCGGTTAGTAACCCTAACCTTGATTATTTTTAATTTTGGCCTACCGGCCTTAAATCAAGTCTACCGGACTTACTCCTTGGCCTACCGAGCCTAAACCCTAGTCTACTGGACTAACCTTATGCCTACCAAGCTTGAATCATGCACTTGACCAACCCGGTCAACCAAACTCTAGTCTACCGGACTAGTCCATTAGCCACCCTTGGTGCACATACACACACCCCCTAGCCTTGGGACGAGCTTATGTGTCAGAACTACTCTCGGTCTGATCTCATCTTGTGAGTATGTAGGCAACTCAACTCGGGTTTGACCCTAGTCAGCTTTTTCTTTCTTAGCTTAGCATTATCTTAATCATTTAGGCATTTGAACAAATAACTTGATTTTAATTGGCTTACATCTAGAAAGTAGGGAACCATTGAAAAATGGAAGTCTCGGGGTACCTAACACCTGTCCCAGACTTAACCGAACTTTTTACCTAGACCTCAACTGTAGACCAAGACCTTATCCACATCTCAGGACTTAACCCTTCCGAATTAATAGGTGGTGACTCTCAACACACTCTCTTTGTGACCCGGAGTGAAATCCCGTGCTCCCAATGGGTTTGACCCATATCCATAAAGGCCATTAAGATAGACCTTAAAGGTGGGCCCAAGCCCATGGGATAGAATCCCTAGGTGGGCGCCCACCCTAACTTCCCTAATGTTATGGGATATTTGGTTAGTTGATAATTATTAATTAATTAGTTCTTATCTAATGAGATTAGATACCTTACTTGAAAAAGAAGAAACAAAGAGAAAAGGATTAAACCTTATCCTTAATCCTTACTTGAAGCTCAAGACTCCCTCAAGCTCACAAACCCCTCTAGCTCACACCCACCCCTTGGGGGGGGGGGGGGGGGTTTCTAATATGATTAGAATCCCTAGATTCTAGGGAATTAGTTACATCCCATTAATTAAAGAATCCTTTTAGGAAAAAGAATCCTAAATTAGAAAGTTTGTTATAATTAATTAGTTATAGATAAATATGGAATTTAATTAATGATAAGAGTTATCATTATTTAGTAACTCTTAGGGATAACTATCATTATTAGATAACGATAGGGATAACTATCAAGTTGTGGATAAGATCCACATCTATATAAACCCAACACCCAAACCATGAAGGAGAGATTCATTATTGTTGAATATTGATTATTCTCCAAGCAAAAACCGTGTGGGGTTAAGAGGATCATTATTTTATTCCTCAAAATTTCGTGGGCTTAGGGAGATCATTCCTAAAGAGATTTCGTGAGCTTCAAGATAAAACCCTCAAGGGATTTTCGTAGGGAAGTGGTAACACCCTACATGATTTTGTGAGCTGGAGTTTTGAACCTTAAGGGATTTTGAGGATTTTCAAGGTTAGGGTTTTGAATCCAAAGGGATTTTGTGAGATAGAAAGTCTGCTCCATCATCATCTTGTTCATCTCTTTCTTCTTCAAAGACCAAGAATAGATTCAAAATATTCGCGGGAATAGCGAAGAACGATGACCGAACTTTGAGTATTTCTTCGAGAAATCTTTACAAAGAGTTCTGACGATTCATTGTGTTTTGTGCTTCACAGGTGAACATCATTCACCGAGGTAATTTACTAAACATGTAGTTAATATTATTTGTTTTCTATGGTGTAAAGATCTTTGGGATCCAGCTTTCCGCATATTTTTTTATCTAGATTCCCTTCAACATTTTGGTTTAAAAGTAAATCTTTACCTTTTTTATTCCCCTGAGATATTAATTCTCAGCTATTTTTATGCACCCGTGCATCGAACATATTTAAGTTTTTTTTTTTTTAAAAAACTTTTATGCGAAAACTAATAATATTAGGATATTATAAGTAGTAAAATAAAATCAATTGAGCTGACCCGAGCCGCTCATTGCTTTTGTTCGGCTTGATTAACAAAGGAACGTTATCATTTAGCTTGAGTTGGCCCAATAAGCTCAAATACTCAACTCAAGCTTGGTTCATTTCGAGACAAGGTGAGCAGCTCACGCAGCTCATTGACAGCCCCGAGTGTAATCTCACTAGAAACAAAAAGTACAACTATTTACATTAAAATCACCCCTGGTAACACCGCTTCCATTTCTAACCCCCTTATCCATTTTCATCTCTAATCTCATATTCACCATCCTGGGACACTCATCCTTGGGCCCCACTTTCAAAACCTTTAATATCTTTTTATATTGACCTCAATAATCTCCTCTAACCTTTTAATACTAGAAGTGCCTCTTAATGTAGCTCTACCACAATTTTCTAGCACCCATTATACCAAAGGAAAAGGAAAAATGAATGGGTACTCTAAGATCAAATTTCTCAACACCACCAAATCAAGATCCATAGATTTTTCAGATCTCTTCTCTCCTCCTCAAACCCCCAGAAAACCCATCCAAAACCATAGCCCCAATCCCACATTCAGAACCCAAGAGACCAAAGAAATCAACATCAACACCAAGAACACCAATCCCCATGATACCTTTTTAGAGGAAGAACATGAAGATGGTGTTGGAGAGAGATTTGGAGTAGTTTTGAGAAGAAATTGTTCTGTATCTTCATCTTCTTCTCAGAGGTTCAGGGCTGAGAAACAAAGCCAAGGAGTTCAGTCTGCAGTGAGGAGGGCCTTCTCCATGAGGAAATCATCTTCAACTTCAGAAGGGTATTGCAGGATCCATGATGAGAGTGACCCAATTTCTTCTCCCACTGATCATGAAGGTCTCAACACAATGCAGACAAGATCCAAGAAGAAGAGAGGCAAGATCCTGAAAGCATGTAAGCGCATTTTTGGATTTTAGTTTATTAAATTACTCTCTCTTTTTGTTGCAGAAGTCAGCTTTGGACTCTCTTCATTATTTTAAGCATGTTTCTTTTAATTACTCTCCATTTGTGGTGTGTTTATTTGGGGAGAAGGTGGGTGAAAGAAAAGAACAGTAAGTTAAATTTTTTTTTCAAAATAATTATACAAAGATCGATGGAGAAAGTTTGTCACTATTGAGAAAGTGTAAGAAAATGAAAGTGTTTTTCTTGCACACCGAACGCAAGAAAAGTGCAAGAAAACTTTTCTTTGTTTCTATTACTTTCTCGCCAAACGAACGCACCCTTGGTGATCTTCGGAGTAGTCTTTGAAACATTCTTAGAATCAAAGGAATTACTTTAATAAAGGCACGGCAGGGAAGCAACCAATTATACAATGAATCGAAGGTAGTGTTTGGTTACATTTCTAAATTTGACTATTAATGACTTTTGAAGAGTTAAAAATCGGTTAAAATATTATTTGGTGAGACATTTAAGAGAATAAATTCCCTACGAGTCAAGAGGCAGGGTGTGGAATCCCAAATTTTTCAAAAAACCATTTTTCTTAAAAGCTATTTTTGAAGAAATCATTCCCTTTTCTGAGAAATTAGTCCAAACTAGCCCTAATAATACTATGATTATAAAATTGATTTCTTGACCATATAAAATGTGGAGTACTTTTGAGTTTTGATCCCATATATAGTCTAGAATTTAGGGAACTCCATTTTTTGACCTCGAGATGCATTCTTGATATTCTTGATTAATCAAGCAGGCTATTTAGACAACTCATTCTTGGTTTATTAAAACAAAAAAGAGAGTTGCAAAAGCATTGACCTGGAAGAGTGACATAAAGTCTCAGATCTAAGAAAAAAGAGTGACTAACACCCCACCGCTGCCTCATGCGCCAATGGTGGGTTGTGGCCTCTTTCAATAGAGAGGTCTCGGGATCCATTCCCCGGGCGATGAGTAGTAAGAACTCCAATCCCGCTAACCACTAACCCTGTACTAACATAAGTATTAGAGGAGTGCTAGATTTACTCTAAATTTTTCCATAGACCCAAGTGGGGCTAACACGTGAAGTTGTTTCATTATTATAACAGTTTAAAAAGTAAAAGTCCGACAATGTTTTGACATTTGCAACGCCCCAGTTGCGTCTTTGAAAGATTTGCCACTGGGTATCAAAATCCTAAGTATTATATCCTACGGTAAAAAAAAATTAATAAAGAAAAGAAAAGCGGAGTGACTAGAATTCAGGAAAGGGGACGCATGGGGGCAGGTACATAGGCTGTCAACTCGTTGGATTCGGGGAAACATTATTTTCCACGTGCTTTTTTTTTTTTTTTTTTTTGGGGAAGGCAAGCTATTTTCCCCGTGCTTGCTGTGCTAGAAAATAATCCTGCCAATACTATGTTTTCCTTTGTATAGGGGGATTTTTTATTTTCAAAATGACTAGTGATTCTCTCCCGTTGTAACGGGACTTGGGGTAGTACTCCGGTTACACCACTAATGCTACCATGTGTCCTTTTTGATACCCCTTAATTGTGATTAAGGTTCACCCACCCTTAGGATTCACCCACCTATCCTTGGTCCTTAGAAAAAATATTTAAAAAGAAATTTAACATCGGTTAAAATTCACTAACTCTTTAAGTTAAATTTTTTTTTAAAATTTTTTTTCTAAAAAAGAAGGATAGGTGGGTGAAACCTAGGGGTGGGTGAATCTAAAATACAGTTAAGAGGTGTCAAAAAGACATGTGGCAGCGTAAGTGGCGTAACCGGACTCACCCCGGTCCGGTTACAACTGGAGATGATTACGAGTTTTTTAAAATATAGAAGTTATTTGTAGGAAAATAATTATTTTCACCTCAATTTGACCTGCGAACATATGGAGCCCTAGGGAAAAAAATACCCTTACTAATTCAAAGCCCGTGTACACCCCCGCCTCTTGTGTGAGTGGTAGGGGTGTAGCCTTCAATGGAGGGAGGTCGGGGGATCCAATCCCACCAAGGGTATGAGTTGCAAAAGCTCCAATGCCCAAGCTAACATCTGACCTACTGACTGTACTAACGTAGATAAATGATGCCTACACACCCCCGAAAATAAAATAAAATTCAAAGCCCGTGCTATGCAGCAGTTTGGTTGTCTATGGATATTGGTCAGTTTATTCGGATTATAATCCAAATAGGTATCCAGCGGATAGAATGAATTTGAGTGAATTTGAATAGGACTTCTAATACCCATTTATAATCAGATAGGATTTGAATATTGGTTATCTGATTTGATAAGTATGTTAGCATTAACCTCCTATGATTTACTAGACCCTACTTAGGCTACACAAATAATTGATATTCTCATCTTCGATCAGACGATCTATAAACACCCGATCAAGCTGGTTTTTTGTCGTGTCTCTCGAGAGACGTCTTGACATCCAACTATCATATTTTGGAATAGTCTGCAACGTGTCACGTTATTAGGAACGGCTCATTAAAGGTTTTAACGAGCATAGCTCACTAGAATGCTACTTTCTCTCCCCTCAATGCATGGTAGTGTTAAACTTCACGCATGCTTTGTTGAAGTGGCATCTTTGTAAATATAGAGAGAATGCAAGACATTTTCTCAAATCAATTTTTTACGAAATGAAGTATGCCAATGGAAGACCAAATATGGGAGACAACCGTGCCATAGGATTTTCAAACTTTTTTTTTTTGCTTGGTCCTAATCATTTATCTACCTAGGTTAGGGGATTAACAGGATTAGCACTCATAGTGGGCATCAACAGCCACACCAAGACTCGAACACGAGTCACACCTTCCCAAAGGGAGATACACAACCACCAGATAGTAGGTACTATCAAGAGTTTTTAATCAATTTCCTTAAAAGTATATGTATTGCGAAGGATAAGAAGTCCACGCATTGAGTGAACTTTAGCTTTTCCCATATGAGTAAAGTTACTTCCATTTTGTGGTTGTCCACTCCCCGGTTGTCTTTCCTATTTTTAAACAAAAAGACAAGATAAAAGTTTTGGGACCCACAAAAAGGTGTCATACTATTTTGTCTTATTGTATAAAAATAGGGGAGAGTGGACAACCGGAAAGTAAACGTAGCATTACTCTTCCCATCTATCTATCTATAATATAAAGAAATAAGTGTCACCTAACCCCCAACAAATAAGTGCCACCTAACCCCCTCTCTTTGCTCTCCAATCTTTAATCCTAGGAATCCTATGAATTCTATTTTAAGGATGCTACGTGGCACCATTTTTAAAATCTCAACTGTTAACTCTTTCTCTCACACTCGTCTCCCTCTCAATTCAAAAATTATTGGAGAGATTTTAGGGGATACATACGCTTTCTTCACAATTCAAAAATCATTAGAAAGATTTTAGGAGATGATTGTGATAAGAGAGATAAGAAGGATAGAGAGAGAATGTAGAGATAAATTTTAGGAGATTGTGATAAGAGGGATAGAGAGATGTAGAGATTTTTATTGTATTCATACCCGTGCATCGTACAGGGTCTCTACTAATACTATAATATAAAGAAATAAGACTTCTCTTTCTGCTCTCCAAACCCCAATCCCTCCAATCTTAGAACTTCTATTTTAGAGATAACACGTAGATTTTCTCTTTAATCTCCACCGTTCAAGTTTGAGACCCACTATCTCATCCTAGAGCCCTCTATATCTCCACTATTGTAGAGTCCTCTCTTATCTCCAACTCTTGTAGGTTTGGGATCCACTATCTCATCCTAGAGACCTCTCTATCTCTACTATTGTAGAGTTCTCTCTTATCTCCAACTCTTGGGTGTATAATTAATTTAAGTTTAATACTAAGAAATTTATGATTTTTTTATTAAATGTTATTAAAATAATAATAAATTATTATTATAAAGTTAGTTGATTAATACAAATTATAATGTTTATCAAATAAAAAAATTATATTATTAAAAATATTACTTAATATTTAAATAAATAAATAATATTATTCAATTTTAGATATTCTTAAATTATTATCCGTGCATCGCATGGGGTCTCTGCTAGTATATATATATATATATATATATATATATATATATTGAGGTACTAATGAGGCATGCTCATTAAAGCCTTTAATGAGCGGGTCCCTCTAGAAATATGACATGTGATAGTTTTTTTTTTAATTCAACTGTTGGTTGTAAGGTGGGTCCTTTAGGAGACATGTGTCAAAAATGATCAGATCAGACATATTTAGATCATCCAATTAGACCTTAGTTTGTTAGCATTAACCTAATAGTGTTCACTAGACCCTACCTAAGTTGTAGAAATGACTGATCTTTCCATCTTCAAACGAACGGTCTATAAATGTTCAGTCAAACTGATTTTTTTCATGTCTCTCAGAAGACCTATCTTGATATCCAACGATCGGATTCCAGAATAATCCATCATGTGTTATGTTATATTATATGATACTATAAGTTCATAAGATTAGATTGCTCATCAATTAAATAAACCTTGTAGTAGCTACAATTCCGTAGAATAGTGACTAGTATGGGGTATCGAACCACAGAGGACTGCGCTGGTTTCGTTGCCTTTTTCTTAAGATTATTTCTAAGTCAATGGGTAAAACGATTCATTGATTTGATTGATTGATTTTTAACCTAAGAGTGAAAATTAAACTAACAAATTCTATTTTAACTAATTAAACTAAGAGTTTTTGATGAAATATCAGTGAGAGAAGATCTAGGGCGTTCAAATCCGCCACTAGCTTCATAACTGGTCCCTAATGCATTTATTCAAGTCCATCACAATGTAAGCAATAGAGATGAGAGTGACTACAAGAATCCACTCATCCATCTAGAATGATTCAAGGGATTATACGCTAGGCATATCCTATCTTCGGTTAGTACGAGTGATACACACTAAACTAGGGTTGTGAAATCACCCGTCTTCTCTTAGCATAAAATTTCCTATGATTTAATTCCTTGATAGTAAAAACCATTGCATAAAATCCACATCAATAATCACAGAAAATTAAGATGGATGATTTTACTCAATATAATAAAACCTAAGACAAGGATAGAATCACACTGAAATCGAATATAATCAATAACTGGTTATGAATAACCCTCTTATTATGCAATCATTGTTTACAAGTGAATAAACTAAAACAAAGTACAAAGAGACACAGTTACTTGGCTAGAGTTTCATCTAAACTCTAGAAAAAGGAATTAGTTCATGCTGAGAGTAAGGAACACCGCTTTCGACGAAGAACACGAAGAACGCAAGCAATCCATCCTCTAACCTCCACAGATCTCCAGAACCTTCTCTCTTTCAAATCTCAAAATTTAGAACCTTTTGCATGGAATGAGTCTTTCCTTTTTATAGAGAGAGAGTCTCAATCAATTGTAGCTTTAGAAACATCCAAAACAGGCTCAAAAATCTAATGTTTGCACTTTTCAATACACTCAAAACGGTGTCCACCGATAACACTTTTCAATACATGCGCATTTCATGAAAAGCCGATAACACCCTTGAAAACACTATGCACTTGACTTGACTGAAAATACCATTTCCGTGCTTGAAAACTTGTCATGTTTGTCTTATCTTATCGTATCATGCGTGTCATGCCATGTCATGCTTGCTTGGAAAAGTAAACTACTTGTGAGGGAAGGGAGACCCTTCTTCCTAAATGCCCATGCTTGTCATGTCATGTATCATGCTTGCTTGTTCGGAAAAGTAATCTACTTGTGAGGGAAGGGAGACCCTTCTTCCTAAAATGCTCATGCTTGTCATGCTATGTATCATGTCATGCTTGTATCATGCTTGGAAAAGTAAACTACTTGTGAGGGAAGGGAGACCCTTATTTCTAAATGCTCATGTCATGCCCTTTCACTTGTGAGATGTCCTTGTGAGATGTACTTGCGAGGGAAGGGAAACCCTTCTTATGATAATGCATGATTGACTTGTCCTTGCCAAGAGTGAAGTAAAACATATCGTAGGATATGTCCCACCTCTAACCACGTTCTTGAAAACCTCGATAAATCATGTCATGCATGCCGTGCTCGTGGGAACCGTGTACATACTTGCATTTAAATTTAAATATGACATTGGGGTAATTTCAAAACACATATAACATCAATGATTTAGCAATGTAATATTCATATCATTTAGGAAAAGCAAGAAATCACACTATCATAGGCACTAGCAATATCCATAATTTAATAGGCATGCATTTCCTAATTTACAACTCACTTTATTCACCTTGGCATTTCATCAAACATGGTGTGTTCATTATTCATTTACCCTACAACATGCTTTTCTAGATGGGTTTTACTCAGATCATGCAGGTATGTTCATTATTGGAACAATGCCCTCCCCATTTTTATCATCACAACACAACCATTGGCATCCAATCGCCCATTCCATCTCCATTCACCATTCACAACTATCCATCTCATAGCACATGTGTAAATGAAAGAAAATCAAAAGAAATAAAGGGAAAAGAGGAACTATAACTAGGAGGGTAGTAAGAAGTACCGACCTTGAAGAAATGAGGAAGAAATCTCCTTCCAAAAACGACTGTGAGTTGCTGCCCTAGCTTGAGGAGATGCTCCTCACGAGCTTGTGCCTTGATCTTGAAGAAAATGGGTTTGAGTTGAGTGTGGGTTCACAAACCCCTTGATTTCTCTCCAAAATGGAAACCCTAGGTTGGAATCGCCTTCTCCCGTTTCTCATATTCTCTCAAACTCTCTAAGTGTCGAATGATGCCCTAAAGGCTCGGGCAAGACTTAAGGTAAGAGTAAACCGACCAAAAGACCATAATACCCTTACTGAAATTTCTGCAAAACGTGAGGACCGAGCACATTGAGCTGTGAATAGTGCCAAACACGTTGTGCTGTGAATAGTACCAAACACGTTGTGCTGTGAATAGTGCTGAACACGTTGTGCTGTGAACAGTGTCGAACACGTTGTGCTGTGAACAGTGCCGAACACGTTGTTTTGTGAACAGTGCCGAACACGTTGTGCTGTGAACAGTGCCGAACACGTTGTGTTGTGAACAGTGTCGAACACGTTGTCCGTTGTGAAGGGTGCCGAACCCGTTGTCACGTTGTGTTGTGTATAGTGCTGAGCTCGTTGTCCGTTGTCTTATGTACAACGTGCCCGTTGTGAGCTGTACAACGTACATGTTGTTGCTGTACAACGTACACGTTGTTTGTTGCACAACGTACCCGTTGTCTGTTGCACAACGGATGCACAACGTATACGTTATCAGAGCATGTTGTCCATGCGTTGTCTGTGCCTCGTTGTCTGTTGCACAACGGATGCACAACGTATACGTTATCAGAGCACGTTCTTAGTGCCTTCCGAGCTACGATTTCCTGCAGGTCCAGACTGTTTTGGCCATATCTTTTGACTCGTTCGTCCGATTTTGACGATTCAACTTGCGTTGGGTTTGTACTTCGAAAAGGAACATTTCTGACGTTTTGGAAATTTCTAATTTCTTCCTTATTTATTAATTATACCTCTTTAAAGGCAAATTGGCAACGAAAGTGTCATGCCTTAAATGTGAAAAGGTCCGGGGCTCTACATCCTCCCCCCCTTACAAAAATTTCGTCCTCAAAATTTAGACGCTACTTGCATTACAAACCAAAAAGAAAATTACAAGTCACATACAAACTTATACGAAAAAAACTCATTCAATTAATTCTGGGTACTTTGCTTTGACTTCGGCTTCACGCTCCCATGTAGCTTCTTCTCGAGCATGGTGTTGCCATTGCACAAGAACCAAAGGGATTGTCTTGTTGCGAAGCACCTGATCTCTTCGATCCAAAATCTGAACCGGCTTTTCAATCAAGGTGAGGTCCTCTCGAATCTCCAACGGTTCCAAGTCTATGACATGCGAAGGATCCGCAATGTACTTCCGAAGCATAGACACATGGAAGACGTTGTGAACTGCGGCCATGTGAGGTGGGAGAGCTACCCTGTAAGCAACCTCACCAACCCGTGTGATAATCTCAAAAGGCCCAACATACCGAGGACTGAGCTTGCCTCGCTTTCCAAATCTCATGATCCCTTTGCTAGGAGATACTTTCACAAAAACTTGATCCCCCACTTGAAATTCCAAGTCCCTACGGCTCGTGTCCGCATAACTTTTCTGACGATCGTGAGCGGCTTTCAATCGATCCCGAATGATCTTAACTGTGCCTGCAGTTTGCTCAATCAACTACGGACCAAGTACTTTCCTTTCTCCTACCTCATCCCAATAGAGAGGAGACCTACAACTTCGCCCATACAAGGCCTCAAATGGTGCCATTTGGATACTCGCCTGATAGCTGTTATTATAGGCGAATTCAACCAAAGGCAAGTGCTCTTCCCAACTGCCTCTGAAATCCAACATACAAGCCCGAAGCATATCTTCAATGACTTGGTTCACTCTCTCGGTTTGTCCATCCGTCTGTGGATGAAAAGCGGTGCTGAAATCAAGTCGGGAACCCATAGCCTCTTGGAAACTTTTCCAGAATCGTGATGTGAATCTTGGATCCCGATCTGACACAATACTAACGGGCACTCCGTGCAACCTCACC
Organism: Tetracentron sinense; assembly: GCA_015143295.1. NCBI lineage: Eukaryota > Viridiplantae > Streptophyta > Magnoliopsida > Trochodendrales > Trochodendraceae > Tetracentron > Tetracentron sinense. The sequence continues at coordinate 15,041,561 of CM026555.1, read as the reverse complement.
ACTTCCTTGATATACAAAGCGGCTAACTGACTAGAGTTGAAAGTAGTTCGGTAAGGTAAGAAGTGAGCGGACTTCGTCAAACGATCCACTACTACCCATATCGCATCTGAGCCCCTTGCCGTCTTTGGCAAGCCAACTATGAAATCCATGGATATGTTCTCCTATTTCCACTCGGGAATCGGAAGGGACTGTAATAGACCTGCGGGCCGCATGTGTTCTGCTTTTACCTGTTGACACACCAAGCACCGTGCTACATATTCCGCAACCTCCCTCTTCATATTCCGCCACCAAAAGTGACTCTTGAGGTTCCGGTACATCTTTGTACCCCCTGGATGCACTGTATACTTCGAACGGTGTGCTTCATCCAAAATTTCTCTTCGAAGATCTGCATTGGCTGGGACGCACAGCCTTCCCTTGAATGTGATAGCACCCCGACTAGTGAGAGAAAAGTCCTCACTACCCTTAGCAACTTCCTTGTCCCGATATGCCAACAATTCAGCATCCGTGGCTTGGTATTCTTGGATCAAATCTATAATGTATGGCTGAACCGTGACATTTGCCAAGATAGGACTACGAACAGAGTCATTCACACTAATGTCCAGATTTGCCAAGTCTTCTAGTAGCTTCCATTCTTGTACTAACATGCATGCTAAAAATCCTGGAGGTCTTCTACTCAAAGCATCAGCCACTACATTTGCTTTACCCGAGTGGTATTGAATGGTACAATCATAGTCTTTCAAAAATTCCATCCAACGCCGTTGCCTTAGATTCAGCTCCTTTTGGGAAAAGAGATACTTGAGGCTCTTGTGGTCCGTATACACATAGAATTCCACCCCGTATAAGTAATGTCGCCAGATCTTGAGTGCAAACACGACTGCGGCAAGCTCTAAGTCGTGCGTGGGGGTAATTCTTCTCATGCTCCTTCAATTGCCTCGATGCATAGGCAATGACTTTCTTGTGCTGCATGAGTACACACCCAAGTCCAACGTGTGAGGCATCACTATACACCTCATACCCATAAGGTCCAGATGGCACAGTAAGGACAGGGGCTGTAGTAAGCCTCTTCTTCAGTTCTGTGAAACTGATCTCACACTTGTTGCTCCATACAAACTTCGCATTCTTCCTTGTCAGGTAAGTAAGCGGTGCTGCAAGGCTAGAGAAACCCTCTACGAATCTCCTGTAGTAGCCTGCCAACCCAAGAAAACTGCGTATCTCTGTGACACTCTTGGGCCTCGCCCAACTCATGACTGCATCTATCTTCTTTGGATTAACCGAGATGCCTTCCACAGAAACAACGTGGCCTAGGAATGCCACCTCTTCCAACCAAAACTCACACTTACTGAGTTTAGCGTATAGCTTGTGCTCTCTCAGCATTTCCAAAGCAAGGCGAAGGTCTCGCATGTGATCTTCCCGTGTCTGGGAATACACCAAGATATCGTCGACAAACACTATTAAGCATCGATCTAGATATGGCCGGAACACCCGGTTCATCAAATCCATAAATGCTGCCGGCGCGTTCGTGAGTCCAAAAGGCATCACCAAGAACTCGAGTGTCCATACCGAGTCCTGAAAGCAGTTTTGGGAACATCTTCCACCTTAATCTTCAACTGGTGATAACCCGATCGAAGGTCTATCTTCGAGAAAAATCTCGCTCCCTTCAACTGATCGAACAAGTCATCAATCCTAGGCAAGGGATACCTATTCTTTATAGTGACTTTGTTCAATTACCGGTAATCGACACACATCCGCATCGAGCCATCTTTCTTCTTAACAAACAACACCGGGGCACCCCACGGTGAGACACTTGGTCGAATGAAACCAAGACCTTGTAATTCTTCCAACTGGGTCTTTAACTCTTTGAGTTCAACAGGGACCATTTTATACGGAGCCCTGAAAACAGGAGCTGTGCCTGGTGCAAGCTCGATCACAAACTCAATCTCCCTGTCTGGAGGCAATCCTGGCAACTCCTCTGGAAACACATCCAGGAATTCACTCACAACTGGAATTGTCGATGAGTCCTTTGCCTCGGGGTTAGCTAAGCTCAACGCCGCAAAACGAGCGATATCTCTACCCTTCAACCCGAAAGTGAAATGGTTTTCCTTCTACCGGGTTGAAGAGTACCATCTTCTCAAAGCAAGCTACATGTCCATGATGTGCTGCTAACCAATCCATTCCCAATATAACATCAAAGTCTTGGAATCCAAGGACGATGAGATCAACCGCCAACTCGTGGCTTCCAACTTGGATCACACTATTTCTATACACTTTATCTGCCAATACTGTTTTGCCGAGAGGAGTCGAAATGGCCAACTCCGGTTCTAGCTGACTTGGCTCTACAGAAAAGCCTTCTGAAAAACTCGGCGAGACAAACGAATGAGTAGACCCGGTATCAATCAACACTCGAGCCAAATACTCATTGACTAGTAGGGTTCCTGAAATTTTAACTAGCGGAGTTAATACATGCATCAACAGCGTATACATGTAGGTATATATACATATAGAACATGCCAAGTATGTACGCAGAGAATAGAGCACAACATAATAATCACGAATAAAGAAATTAACTCTAACTGCGTACCTTGCACCACATCATCAGATGCAAGTGCATCACCCTCTGTCAAGGCAAAAACTCGCCCCTGGTTTGCCTGGCGAGACTGAGGTGTAGACCGGGTAGTCTGAGATGACGCCTGGTATGATCCTGCTGGGCGTGCTGGGGGCCTACTACCCTGAGACTGGCCTAGTAAATGCCGGCTAGGGCAATCCCTGATCATGTGGCCCTGGCGACCGCAATGATAACATTCACCAGATGCTCTTCGGCAATCTCCTGCCGGATGCCTTTTGCCGCATGAAGTGCAGACCTCATATGTGTAGGCCGGAGGGGTCGAAGGTGGTGTATACCTCGCTGTCTGAGGTGTAACTGGCCGTGGGGCCGGAAGAGCCCGAGGTCGAGGTGCCTGTGGCACGTACTGCCGGGGTGCTGGAGGCGCATATGTCGGCCTCATCTGTGGTGCTGGCGATGTATACTGATAAGGACCAGTCCGGGCCCACCTCTCTAAAGGTACCGAACCACTAGATTGGCCTCTCGCCAATTCTCTCTTCTTGAACACGGTCTCTGAATTGGTTTCAACCAACAAGGCTTTATCCACTACTTCGGCGTAAGTGGCGTGCCTGAAGACCGACACTTTCTCCATGATGACATCCTTGAGCCCTTGCTCAAACCTCCTCGCCTTCATAGCCTCGGTGGCAATCATATGTGTCGCGAAGCGTGATAGCTCCGAGAACTTGGCCTCATAAGTGGCCACAGACATCGAACCTTGCTCAAGGTTGATGAATTCTCTCTCTTTCTTTTCCCGAGCTCCAACCGGGAAATACTTCTTATAGAACGTGTCCTTAAACTCCTCCCAAGTCCACGGTTGACCTTGCATGGTCAAGTCCCGTGTCCTCAATGCGGACAACCACCAATGGTGGGCTTCACCTTCTAGCATGAAAACTGCCCATGCTACTCTATCCTCCTCTGTAGGCGAGAGGACCGCAAAGATCTTCTCCATCTGGAGGATCCATGCCTCCGCAGCAAGAGGGTCCACACTCCCATGGAAGGGTGGAGGCCTCAATCTCCTGAATGCCTCAACTCCAGTGGTACGATGTACTGGAGCTGCGGGCGGTGGAGTAGGTGCCGCCGATGATGGTATAGCCTGCCGAGCCGCCAGTATGGTGAGTGTCTCAGCAATAGAGCCTAAGACCTGAGAGAGGTCCGGCTGCTCATCCTCATCCCGTGAAGAAGAGGAAGCTCTGGTATGTGGTCCACGACCCCGTGTGTTCCGTCTCATGACTAAGGTCCTGAGAATAATAACACCTCATGAGTCTAACTTGAAACCACAGTTTATTCCAATGCCATTTCACAATAATTCAATTTGTATTAGTTGTATAATACTAATATACATCACATCAAGTCATCAGAGTATTCATCACATTATACTTATACTTTAGTGTTCTAGCGTACCTAGGACCCGTACTTGGTTAAAGCAACCATTTTAGACTAAGACTAAAGTTTAGTCTTACACTTGGAACCAGACTCACTCCCGACTCACTTCCTTCCTAACTTGTTTCCTAACATATGCTCTTGTCAAGCCGTGGTATAAGATTCTAAGTGACCCTAGAGACCTAAAGCCTAAGCTTTGATACCACTTCTGTCGCGCCCCAAAACCCACCCTAGGAGTTAGAGTGAACTTTGGACGACTAATCATGGCTTACATGACTTGCTTGACAAACCAACCTGCAAAAACCACAGAACATATACAATAGAAGACATCATAGCGGAAACATAACTATAAAACACAGCGGAAGTCTACCAAACCTCTATGTATATACATACACAAATCCAAGTTTATACAAAAGTAACCAAAAGAAAGTGCAGACATGCCCGCCAAAATACATAAATCTAACTCTCATCTCACCCACAGCTATTCACTCAGAATCTACCACCTAATGGTAACCCTCTACTGGAGGTTCCTCCAAAGGTTCCTCGACGTACTCCTCTTCCACCCATGGACCAGGAGCACAAACATCAAATGGAGCAGCAGCTCCCTCAGAACCTGCCGACATGAGAATTACGGCTGAGCATGGAATACTTAGCGGGTACTATATACTAACCAATAGTCATAGCAAAACCATAGCAGTATAGGAAGCAGGAAGCATTTCACATATATAAAGCAGGAGCCATCAATATCATAACAAGGAAATAAGGCAATTTATAATCATGCGCATTTCATGAAAAGCCGATAACACCCTTGAAAACACTATGCACTTGACTTGACTGAAAATACCATTTCCGTGCTTGAAAACTTGTCATGTTTGTCTTATCTTATCGTATCATGCGTGTCATGTGTGTCATGCCATGTCATGCTTGCTTGGAAAAGTAAACTACTTGTGAGGGAAGGGAGACCCTTCTTCCTAAATGCCCATGCTTGTCATGTCATGTATCATGCTTGCTTGTTCGGAAAAGTAATCTACTTGTGAGGGAAGGGAGACCCTTCTTCCTAAAATGCTCATGCTTGTCATGCCGTGTATCATGTCATGCTTGTATCATGCTTGGAAAAGTAAACTACTTGTGAGGGAAGGGAGACCCTTCTTTCTAAATGCTCATGTCATGCCCTTTCACTTGTGAGATGTCCTTGTGAGATGTACTTACGAGGGAAGGGAAACCCTTCTTATGATAATGCATGATTGACTTGTCCTTGCCAAGAGTGAAGTAAAACATATCGTAGGATATGTCCCACCTCTAACCACGTTCTTGAAAACCTCAATAAATCATGTCATGCATGCCGTGCTCGTGGGAACCGTGTACATACTTGCATTTAAATTTAAATATGACATTGGGGTAATTTCAAAACACATATAACATCAATGATTTAGCAATGTAATATTCATATCATTTAGGAAAAGCAAGAAATCACACTATCATAGGCACTAGCAATATCCATAATTTAATAGGCATGCATTTCCTAATTTACAACTCACTTTATTCACCTTGGCATTTCATCAAACATGGTGTGTTCATTATTCATTTACCCTACAACATGCTTTTCTAGATGGGTTTTACTCAGATCATGCAGGTATGTTCATTATTTGAATAATGCCCTCCCCATTTTTATCATCACAACACAACCATTGGCATCCAATCGCCCATTCCATCTCCATTCACCATTCACAACCATCCATCTCATAGCACATGTGTAAATGAAAGAAAATCAAAAGAAATAAAGGGAAAAGAGGAACTATAACTAGGAGGGTAGTAAGAAGTACCGACCTTGAAGAAATGAGGAAGAAATCCCCTTCCAAAAACGACTGTGAGTTGCTGCCCTAGCTTGAGGAGATGCTCCTCACGAGCTTGTGCCTTGATCTTGAAGAAAATGGGTTTGAGTTGAGTGTGGGTTCACAAACCCCTTGATTTCTCTCCAAAATGGAAACCCTAGGTTGGAATCGCCTTCTCCCCTTTCTCATATTCTCTCAAACTCTCTAAGTGTCGAATGATGCCCTAAAGGCTCGGGCAAGACTCTTAAACCGACTAAAAGACCATAATACCCTTACTGAAATTTCTGCAAAACGTGAGGACCGAGCACGTTGAGCTGTGAATAGTGCCAAACACGTTGTGCTGTGAATAGTACCAAACACGTTGTGCTGTGAATAGTGCTGAACACGTTGTGCTGTGAACAGTGTCGAACACGTTGTGCTGTGAACAGTGTCGAACACGTTGTGCTGTGAACAGTGCCAAACACGTTGTTTTGTGAACAGTGCCGAACACGTTGTGCTGTGAACAGTGTCGAACACGTTGTCCGTTGTGAAGGGTGCCGAACCCGTTGTCACGTTGTGTTGTGTATATTGCTGAGCTCGTTTTCCGTTGTCTTATGTACAACGTGCCCGTTGTGAGCTGTACAACGTACACGTTGTTGCTGTACAACGTACACGTTGTTTGTTGCACAACGTACCCGTTGTCTGTTGCACAACGGATGCACAACGTATACGTTATCAAAGCATGTTGTCCATGCGTTGTCTGTGCCTCGTTGTCTGTTGCACAACGGATGCACAACGTATACGTTATCAGAGCACGTTCTTAGTGCCTTCCGAGCTACGATTTCCTGCAGGTCCAGACTGTTTTGGCCATATCTTTTGACTCGTTCGTCCGATTTTGACGATTCAACTTGCGTTGGGTTCGTACTTCGAAAAGAAACATTTCTGACATTTTGGAAATTTCTAATTTCTTCCTTATTTATTAATTATACCTCTTTAAAGGCAAAATGGCAACGAAAGTGTCATGCCTTAAATGTGAAAAGGTCCGGGGCTCTACAATTACAATTTTCGAATCTCGGTCGACTGACTTGGTCAGTTTTTGACAAGTTGATTAAATACAATTTTAGGGTCTTCAAAACACTCCACTCTCCCTTAAAACAATCATACTTACTCAAACTTGAGCAATTCAGAACAAATTTCCTTCAAAATTGATACGCAAACCAAATATTACACACATGCATGGAAAACATTCCAATAGTTTAAGGATTTTTCAAGCCCAAGAATTAACATGAATTAAAAATAGACTAAATGAGGATAAATCTATCTAAATGAGTCCAATGGGCAATCATGCATAGCCACAAGCACTTATTCACATTTAGGGCTTAGTTTCACTATGTAGGCTATGTGTGTGTAGTGAGGGTTCTGACTTGACTCTAATTTTAGGATTTTATCCATAGTCAGGATTTGTCACTCACCCACTAAGTGTAGAGCCCCGGACCTTTTCACATTTAAATGCATGACACTTTCGTTGCCATTTTGCCTTTAAAGAGGTATAATTAATAAATAAGGAAGAAATTGGAAATTCTGAAATGTTAGAAATATTCCTTTTCGAAGTACGAACCCAACGCAAGTTGAATCGTCAAAATCGGACGAACGAGTCAAAAGATATGGCCAAAACAGTCTGGACCTGAAGGCAATCGTAGCTCGGAAGGCACTAAGGACGTAGCTCAGAAGGCGCTAAGGACGTAGCTCTAGCTCTGATAACGTATACGTTGTGCATCCGTTGTGCAACAGACAACGGGTACGTAGTGCAGCAGACAACGTGTGCGTTGTACAGCAAACAACGGGTACGTTGTACAGCTCACGACGGGCACGTTGTACATAAGACAACGGACAACGAGCTCAGCACTATGCACAACACAACGTGACAACGGGTTCGGCACTATTCACAGCACAACTTGTTCGGCACTATTCACAGCACAACGTGTTCGGCACTGTTCACAGCACAACATGTTCGGCACTATTCACAGAACAACGTGTTTGGCACTGTTCACAGCACAACGTGTTCGGCACTATTCACAGCACAACGTGTTCGACACTATTCACAGCACAACGTGTTCGGCACTATTCACAGCACAACGTGTTTGGCACTGTTCACAGCACAACGTGTTCGGCACTATTCACAGCACAACGTGTTTCGCACTGTTCACAGCACAACGTGTTCGGCACTATTCACAGCACAACGTGTTAGGCACTCGTGTTTTTGCAAAAATTTCAGTAAGGGTATTATGGTCTTTTGGTCGGTTCACTCTTACCTTAAGAGTTTAACCCGAGCCTTTAGGGCTCATTCTCAACACTTAGAGGATTTGGGGATTAGAAGAGAGGAGAAAGGGTTTCCTAAGCTAGGGTTTTGCTGTTGGAGAAGAATCAAAGGGGCTTTGAGACCCTAGATCAACCCCAAGCCCGTTTTCTTCAAGATCAAGACACAAGCTCGTAAGGAGCATCTCCTCAAGCTAGGGCAGCAGCTCACGATCATTTTTGGAAGGGTATTTCTTCTTCACTTGATCAAAGTCGGTACTTCTTACTACCCTCCTAGTTATAGTTCCTCTTTTTCCTTTATTTCTTTTGATTTTCTTTCATTTACACATGTGCTATGAGATGGATGGTTGTGAATGGTGAATGGAGATGGAATGGGCGAATGGATGCCGTGTGGATGATGTGATGAATGAATGGGAAAGGGCATTGTACTAATAATGAACATACAAGCGTGATGTGAGCATAACCCACCTAGTAAAGCATGATTTAGGTTTAAATGAATAATGAATAATGAACACACCATGTTTGATGAAATGCCAAGGTGAATAAAGTGAGTTGTAAATTAGGAAATGCATGCCTATTAAATTATGGATATGGCTAGGGCCTATGATAGTGTGTTTTCTTGCTTTCCCTAAATGATATGAATATTACATTGCTCAATCATTGATGTTATATGTGTTGTGAAATTACCCCAATGTCATATTTAAATTTAAATGCAAGTATGTACACGGTTCCCACGAGCACGGCATGCATGACATGATTTGTCGAGGTTTTCAAGAACATGGTTAGAGGTGGGACATATCCTACGATATGTTTTACCTCGCTTTTCACAAGAAAACAAGAATCCACGAGGGGTCTCCCCTCACTCACAAGTGCATATCATGAAGAAGGGCCTCCCTTCCCTCGCAAGTACATACATATCATGAAGAAGGGTCTCCCTTCCCTCGCAAGTGCATTGCATAAAGAAGGGTCTCCCTTCCCTCTCAAGGCATCTCTCAAGCGCATCTCACAAGGATATCTCACAAGTGTATCTCACAAGTTACATGATCACAAGCAAGCACACATGACATGCATGACATGACACGTACGACACGCTCGACAAGATCAAGTAAGACAAACACGTCAAGCTTTCAAGTACGAAAAGATATTTCAAGCCAAGTCAAGTGCACGATGTTTTCAAGAGGTTTTATCGGCTTTCTACGAAATACAAGCATGATTATAAATTGCTTTACTTCCTTGTATGATATGAATTGTTCCGTCTAACATATATGAATTGATCCTGATTTATGTATTGCCATTTTTATACTATGACTATTGGTTAGTATTTGGTACCCGCTGAGTATTCCATGCTCAGCCGTACTTCTTATGTCGGCAGGTTCTGAGGGAGCTGCTGCTCCATTTGATGTTTGTGCTCCTGGTCCATGGGTGGAAGAGGAGTACGTCGAGGAGCCTTTGGAGGAACCTCCCGTAGAGGGTTATCAGTAGGTGGTGTTAGATTCTGAGTGGATTAGCTGTGGGTGAGATGAGAGATATACATTCATGTATTTTGGCGGGTCTGTCCGCACCTTCTTGGTTACTTTTGTGTAAACTTGGAATTTCATATGTATATACTTAGAGGTTGTTAGACTTCCGCTGTGTTTTATAGTTATGTTTCCGCTGTCATTCCTCTATTGTATATGCTCTGTGGGTTTTTGCAGGTTGGTTTGTCAAGCAAGTCATGTAAGCCATGATTAGTCGTCCAAAGTTCACTCTAACTCCTAGGGTGGGTTTTGGGTCGCGACACTAAGGGTACTTCAGGTATCTCAATACAAGAAGTCAAACCTAGTTAAGTCCACAATATGTTGATTTCTTTTTTAAGAGCATCTTTCTCCATTGTTTGACTATTCAAAATTTTCTTTTTCTATCAAACATAGGCAATCTTGTAAGAAATTTTTTCTTAACTTTTTATTTTTCTTCTTTTTCTTACAATGGTGACTTTCACACTAGAAGGTAGCCAGCCCTCTCTATTGGTAGTAGGGGCTTTCACATAGCAATAGATGTAGATACCTACCTTGCTAACATAGGTGGTCATTACCAACTGTTTGCATCCAATAGTAGCTTTCACATTATCCCAATAGGTAGCCCTTCCCATTGCCTCAATATTTTCTTTGGACAGATGAAACAAATAAATGGGAAACTAACCAATGGTCAATCTAGATTTGGTCAATCTGAAGGGGCCAGAATAGATAATGCAATTTCCTATAACATAGGTATATATGTCTTTAACTAGGGTCAGTCAGAGTGCATGTGCAATGAACATAGCATGCATCAATGGATGGCTAGTCTCTAATTATGATAAGTGTAAATTTCTAATCATTATCACCCAAAGGCCAACAAGATGCATTATCCTCATAAACTCAATCCTATATAAATGTTTTTCCTTGGGTTAAAAATATGTTATAAGCACAACGAATGTAGAACATGCACAGTACAATATGAGAGGAAAACAACAACAAAAAATCTTTTTGGTATTTTTGATCTTTTTCAATGTTTTTGCATTTTTTGGAATTGTGAAATAAAGACCAATAACCTATCAAAATTTTTTTTTTGAGTTTTTTTGTTTGTTTATCAATGTAAAGTAAACTAACAACTCATAAGAACAAAAACAAAATCCATCCTAACTCAACTCGGGGAGGCCACAACCATCCTGATAAGGAAAGAAGCTTTTTGGATTTTAGATTCAATGAGAAAGGAGATCAACTATAGGCAAAAAGAGAGATGAAGAATATAAGATACACAAAGGCATAACACTTAGAAGAGATGTGAAAATTTAGAAAGAACCCTAGGCTATGGCTAAAACTGGGTTAAGTGTAACCGTCAAGGTCTCCCGTACTCATCCAAATGGTTCAGACATTTTGATTGATCCTTTTGTCATTAACCATTCCATGATAGGTGTTTGGATACTTCATCTTTTGGTTCCCTCTATTTTTGACATGATTTCTAGGAACATTCTGAGTAGGCTGGTACTCTCTGTTACCTTCAACATGCCTAGCATGGGTAGGAGTGTCCAGACCATATCTAGCATTGGAAAGTTGAGCTATTTTCAGAACTTCTTCACTCAAGCTCCTTGATTTTTCAGCTAGAGACTCATATTGCCTTTGGAAATTCTCTTGAATTGTCTGACTTTGGTTCGTAGAACCTTGTTAGGGATTTCTCCGGAAGGCTTTGCATTTGGGTCGAATGTGACCCTTCACTCCACATTTAAAACAAGTGGGAACAAATCTAGAAGTATGAGGATGATTTCTTCTTACAGGAGGATAAACATGTGTACTTTCAACTATAGGGGGACTGGTTCCCTTGTTTTCCCAGAGAAGACAAAGGTATGATATAGTGGAGGTTGATCTGGATCCTCATCAGATTAAACAGGAGGTTGTGGAGTCCTAGCCTTTGTGATAGTCAACAAGACACCATTAAGTCTTGGTTTAGTATGATTTTTCTCAGAACATGAAGTAGATGGGTCATCCTTTCTTGGATTAGCATGAATTGGCTCAAAAGTTGCATTGACAAGTGTGCCAACCAACACGGGACAAGGAGGTCTATTTTCACTTCCAAATCTGGAAAAATTTTTATTGGTCCGTCCCCATCTTGGTCACAAGTTCATCTAAGGCTTGAGAGTTTCTAAGAACTTTAGCTACTCTCTCCAGATTTTTCACTTTCTTTATCAGCTCACTTTGTCTCTAATGAAATTGTGAAACTCCCTTTCCAGAAAACAGACTTTTTCAATAAAGGAATCTCTTTCTGATTTTAAATCTGAAACAAGAGTTTTTAACTCTTCAACTTCTGACACAAGGTCATCTTTTTCTTCTTCAAAGTCACAATGACTCTCTACAGCATCTCAACTAGAATTGGTCTCATGATTGTCATCACTCTTAGCTTTTTCTTCAATATTAGAAGAGGACTCAGGGATCCCTTCTTCTGTGACAGTGAAGGCCCTATGATTATCTATTTCCTCACTTGAGGTGGAACTATCCAATTTTTCATTATTGGAATCAATGTCATCCCAAGTGGCATTCATTGCCTTACCTTATTTTTATTGTTGTTTAGGCAATCTAGGGAGATGTGGCCATACCCTTGGCATTTTTAACATTGAACACCACGAGATCTTTGATCCGGGCCATTGGAAGTTCTCTTGTTTTTCCAAGGCTTAGTTTTTGGCTTTTCAATAGAATTTCCTCCCTGTTTAGGACTTAACATTTCATTTGATTTCAGGAATTTCTTAAATCTTTTTACAAAATAAGCCAACTCTTCATCCTCTATTCCTAAATCACTATCTTCTTGGATGACCAAAGATTGAGTTCATAGGTTTGAAGGGATCCAACCAACTCATCAATCTTAAGAGCATCAATATTTTTCCTCTCTTCAATAGTTGTAACCTTAGGTTGGAATCTCACGATAAGAGATCTCAATATTTTTCTCACAATTTTTGATTCACTAATTTTCTCTCCTAAGTTAAAACTAGAATTAACAATGTCACTTGGTTTAGAATAAAATTTATCAAAAGTGTCATTGTCTTCCATCTTTAGATTTTCAAACTTAGTTGTGAGCATTTGAAGTTTTGAGTTTTTAACGGTGGTGGTTCCTTCATGAATTGTCTCGAAGATGTCCCAAGCTTCCTTAGATGTGGTACATGTAGATATTCTCTTAAATTCTTCGGGAATAACTACATTAAAGATAGCATTGAGCCCTTTGGTATTCCACGCACTAGTTTCAGATTAATCTTTAGTCCATTCTCTTGAGAGTTTATCTATAGTCAATTCATCAATGATTTTTACCTGTGGGGTCCATCCAAACTATGGCAAACCATTTCCTCTCTTCCAAGTCTTTGAGAAACGCTCTCATACGAGCTTTCCAATAGGCATAATTTTTGCCATCAAACAATGGAGGATGAGAGATGGATCCACCCTCCTTACGAGAACTCATAGTTCAAGGATAGCACAATATCTCACTAAGGTGATTAACCTTATTAGTGAACCTGCTCTGATACCAATTGAAATTACCCAATGTGTATCCTTGATATATGATCCCCAAAGACCTAGAGGGGGATGAATAGGTTTAACCTAGGGATATCTACCAATTTTAATTTTAGCAATTGTATATGCGGAATTTAAATAAGACAATTGCAAGCAAACCACAACACCAACTATTTTTATGTGAAAAACTCTTCTGAAAAAATCAAAGGGACCTAGTCTAGTCAAAGATTATCACTATGACATAGTTAACAGAATCTTACAAGACTTGAACCTGACTCCTTCGAACTCAACACAGCAATCCTTTAGTACTCAATCCTTTCTTTTTTTAATAAAACCACTTAGAAGGAGTGAGGGGTTAGGCAGACCCCTACCTGTTTATTAATATATAAAAAATTGGGGGGGACATAAACCTTACCCCTACAACTGACCAGACCAAAAATAAAAAAGAGGGGGGGCATAAAACCTTACCCTTGACAGACACACAAAAATAGAAAGACGCCAAGGGGGGACATAAAACCTTACCCCTTTACTACAAAAAACCATCCAGACAATCATATTTTAACTTTTTTGAGAATCCCTACACCAGTTTTATACAAGTGAATTAAAGCTTTGATTCTATTTGGCAGATTTTCCCAATCAAAAGAACCCAAATTTTAATCTGGAACAACCAACATTAGCCAGTTCGTCCACCACTGTATTCGCTTCCCGAAATATGTGTTTGATTGAGAAACTATCAGACAGGAGAGAAGAAATTTCCATATTCCAATACCACGTTTTCCAATTACCTGAATTATTTCCATTCCAATCATCAACCATGCTACTCGAATCAGATTCTATAATCACATTAGATAGATGGATCCTCTTGCAAAGATTTAAACCATCTAGAAGCGCTCGAGTTTCAGCAATATAGTTGGAGCATATACCATAATAAGAAAAGAAACAAGCAACAAATTTTTAATTATGATCTCTAACAATACCTCCTCCTCCTGCATTACCAAGATTGCCTTTTGAAGCATCATTTATATTCAATTTGAATTTAGCTCGAGGAGGATGCAGCCATTTAACAAGAACCATCTGGAATCTACTGATAGCAGGAGCATTAGACGGAAATAAAGAAGATAAATGAAAATGATTATTTTCAAAAATTGTATGAATATCACAAACCTTTTTATAGAAGCGATAATAGCTCTATTATTTCTCAATTTGGAGTCATACTTTCTCCTGCATCTTTCTATCCAAATTCCCAAACAATCAAAGCCGGCAAGAGAGTGAAAAGGTCATTATGACAATGAGATGCATCTCTAAACCACCTTTTAAGAGAACATTGAATAGAATCATGCTTACTGAAAGGAATAAGACACCAGGATGCAAAATATCTCCATACTGAAGAAGCCAACTCACCCAATATTAAAAGATGATTAGTGTTCTCAACACTAGAAAAGGAACAACGACAACATTTACTGACCGTCGCAATTCCAATCTTCTGAATATTCAAATCAGTAGGGATAGCACAATGCATGATTTTCCAGCAAAACACGCTGATTTTAGAAGGAATAATCCGGTTCCAGATATGCTAAGACCAATGAAACTCATTTCCTTTATCTCTTATCTTATCCCAAGCTGTTTTAATTGAAAATTCTCCAGTAGGGGAAGGGTTCCATATAAATTTATCAGCTTTATCTGAGATATAGAAAATATCCTCTTTAATGTCTTCTATAATATTAGGAGGAAGTAAGTGACTCACCTGGTTAAGATGCCAATCGCCTTCCTCATCAAGAAGCTGAGAAATAGTGGGATTAATTTGAGGATATCCAGTAGCAATGGAGATAAGAAACTCCCCTTTATACCAATTATCAAACCAGAAATTTGCATTGTTACCATTGCCTATAAGAACTGAGGAATTGGAGAGCATCAAATGAACAACATCGCAAATATCTTTCCAAAGCTTCAAAGAACCCCTGATGGGCAAAGCATTCCAAATGTGATCCACCCGGTATTTTGCTTTGAAGAATTTTGTCCAAAGGCAATTAGAAGTATAAATTTTCCAAGCTTGCTTTAGACGAAAAGCCTTAGAAATATCAGTAACTCTTCTGACTCCCAGACCTCCTTCCAATAAAGGTAAAGCACATTGCTTCCACTTAACCTAATGCCGCTTTCTATTAGAATCAGACTTATTCCAGAAGTAATTAGCCAAAAGCTTATCAATTTTAGTGGCTATACCAGTTGGGAAGTTAATACTTGAAAGGATATGAACTGGAATAGAGGAAAGCACATGCTTGTTAAGAATAAGGTGACCACCCGACGAAAGCAACTTTCCAGACCATCCATTAATACGGTTTTGAATCTTCTCAATGAGAGGAAGATAATACGATAATTTCTGACGACCTTTAATCAAAGGAACTCCCAAGTAAGCGAATGGAAATTTTTTTATTTAGAAACCGGTTCTAGCAGATATATCTCTTTTTCTGGCTGGCTTAAGATTATCAGAACAATACAGGGAACTTTTGTCTTTATTGATTTTTGGCCCGGAAGACTCCTCATATTTTGAAAGAAAGTCAAAGATAATTTTAATGTTCCAAGCACTACCATTACAAAAGATGAGTCGAATGTTAGAAGCACGTGTAAAAGCGGGAACCGTGTATTAAATATGCATAAGGGAAAGTCCGCGCAGCATTGGAAACCATCATGAATGGATCCTGATCGGCTCAACTGAGAATCATGAGAAGCAATACTGGTTGAAGGACTTTACAAGCAGATAGACATGACTCCACTTTAGAGGAAATAACATAGGGACAGACACGCTCTTAGGGCCGCCTACTCGCTCGCTCAGTCGCACATCTATCTATCTGCTGCAGATGTTGGTTTAGTATGGGCTAGTCTAAGGTAGTTCGCCTAGCTTTCCTTCTCTTGCTTTTAAACTATGTTTGTCTCCTCAAATATTCCATTCCATCTTGCACCAGTGTCTATCAAGACCCTCTTGATTTGGTAGTCCTTTTGGCAGATGAGCTGGATTTGGAGTAAATAGGAGCCTTGCTTTGGAGAATTCCTTGAGAATGATAAAAACCAGATGAGATGACCCGCCCTCGCCCTGTCTGAGGAGATGGCTGGGAAGATAACAGACTTGTTGCATGAATTCAAAGATTGCTTTGCATGGGACTATTCAGAAATGCCTGGGTTGGAATTGTTTTTCCTTTCATTTTTGAGTATAGATATATATGACTTCTGCTTTTGTGGTACGCGTTCCATCTTTTTCATGAAGGTTGTTCCTGGAGCCCGGCAATTAGTTAACCATAGACATATTTTAGTTAATGGTCGTATAGTAGATATACCAAGTTATCGCTGCAAACCTCGAGATATTATTACCTAAGTCCAAAAGCTACACAAAACTCTAGCAACATTACTGCTTCTTTCATTTCATTAAAGCCGGAAGCGGAAGTCCTGTTCCAGTGGTAAACTAAACCTTCTTTCTTTTCCATACACTAGGAGAAAGATGAAAAAATCGGTATCGATAAAGGCGACGTTCGCCTCACTCTGCTTTTCGATTCTTCCGCCGGATGGATCAGAGAGATGAGCAGGTGCAGATCTTGAGGGGCACTACTGAAGATAGGAGGAATTCTCTGCTGCTCTAACTCTCCCACGGACAAAAAGGCTTCGTGAGTTTCTTCTAGGCAAGCTGCTCTTCACGGCCTATAGGAACCAGCCTATCTACCGCTTTTAAGGAAAGATGGGTCATTAAAGGGTATCAACTATCAGCTATCTCCCTTGACTCAGAATGAAGGAAGGGAAAGGTCTGCGCTTATAGAGTTCGCTCCCCTTTCCTTCTGGGGCTTGCTGGATCTGCAAAGATCAACTATTGGTGAGCTGGAAAAATTCCACTCCGAACCGCAGAAGATAGTTGCCCATCATACGGATCTTCACCCCGTCGTTTGTCTCAGGGTTGTCAAATCCTCCATTCCTGAAATGGCACTCCCACTCTTTATAAAGAGAGAAGGCGAGAGCGGATCCCCTTGACGAAGACCTCTAGAACTGGAGAAGAAACCATGAAGAGCCCCTTTGATGATAATCGAAAAGCTTTGATTCTGAAGACAGCCATGAATAAGGTAGATAAAATTAGCACTAAAGCCAAACTTCTTCAGAACCTCAAAAATAAAGTTTCATTCCATGCGATCATAAGCCTTTGCCATATCAAGCTTTATAATAAGATTTCCTCCAAAAACTTTCCTATCAATATCATTTATCATTTCTTGAGCAATAGTGATATTCTCCGTTATGTTCCGGCTTTTTATAAAACCCGATTGATCCTCATAAATAATTTTAGGGAGAATAGTAGCTAATCGACCTGCTAACAGCTTGGAAATTTTGTAGAAAAAATTGCATAAGCTGATAGACCTATAATCAGAGAAAGAAGAAGGATCATTACACTTAGCAATCAAGGCAATCGCAGTAGCATTAATAGCCTTCAGAATAATCAGATTTAAGAAGAAATAATTAACTGCCATCACCAAATTTGCTTTAATAATGTCCCAACACGCATAATAAAAGTGGCCATTAAAACCATCTGGACCAGGAGCACTATCTTTTGCAAGACTGAAAACCACCTGTTTAATCTCTTCAACTGATGGCATAGCAGTAAGCATAATATTATCATCTTCAGAAGCCAAAAGGGGAATATGGTTAAGGATATCATAATCAATACTATTTCTTGAAGAGGTAAGAAGATCTTGAAAGAAGATAGTAGCTGCATTACCAATATCAAGATGATTATCAATCCACTCTCCCTAAGAGTTTTTTATTTTATGAATACCATTTCTTTTTCATCTTTGGTTGGCAATAGCATGAAAAAACTTTGTATTCATATCACCTTCTTGGACTTTTGCTTCCATAAAATTTCCTCCTGGACAATAGTCTGCTGCAGATCATCTTTCAAATTAGATAACTGCTTTTCTATAGAGGCATCCCAATTCTCTTTGAGAATAATTTCAGTAGCAAAAATTTTCTCTTCAAGATCTTTAATCTTAACAAAAATATTGCCCAAAGATCTCCCTGTTCCAGTTCTCAAGAGATATTTTGAGTCTCTTGAGCTTTAAGAAGAAAGCAATAATAGGATCAGCAAGAATAGCAACAGACCAAGAGTCAGAAACTAACCTTTTGAAATCAGGATGACCAATCTACATTTTCTAAAATTTAAATGAAGAAGGCTTTCGAGATCTATCATTTTCAAACTTGAGAATAAGAGGAGTGTGATCTGAGTTGAGTCTAGATAAATGAGTAACCTGAGGCACTGGAAGATTATTTCTCCAGTCAACATTATACAAAATACGATCCAGTTTGGCATAAATTCTATTAATACCCCTCTGGTTGTTACACCAAGTAAACTTGTTTCCAGAAAAACCAGCATCAATAAGGCCCATGTCACTGATGAATTCATTGAATTCTTCTATAGATCGCATATTAGGATCTCTTCCCCCCAATTTTTCTCCAGAATTAGCAATAGCATTGAAATCGCTAGCAAAGAGAAGAGGACTGTTGAAATTAGATAAAAGCATAGAAAAGTCATTCCACAGACTCAATCTATCATTGCTACAACATTTGGCATAAATAAAACCACATCTGATCATGTCCAAGTTTTGAATATGCACATTGATAATTAAACCTTGATCAAGGGAAGCATATAGAGAAACATCCATCCAATCTTTCCATAAGATCCAAATTTATCATGAAAAATATAACCCGACATATTAAGAAACTTACTAAGACCAACAATTTTAGAGGAATTCTGCATTGGTTCTAATGGCAATCATGGCTATATTATGAGAATTAACCAAGTTCTTGAGTCTGGCTTTAGAAGTTAAATTCCCAACCCCTCTAATATTCCATGATAAGATACTAATCATTGGAAACTATATTGTCCAACAACATAGGAGCATGACCTCTAGATCTAGTTATATGATCTGAAGGGGGGATCCCTTTCTTTTGTTTGTGCTGAGAAAACAATGGTTTACCTTCTTCAATTTCTGTTATATTCTTGATATGCTGGATTTGAGCAAGAAAATCTTTACCTTCAACTATAAAATTATCTATTTTGTCAAAAGAAATTGTTTGTACCTCATGATGAAATTCCGAAGTAGAAGATAAGAGCCAATTTATATCTTTCGGATACTTGTTTGGAGGAGGGATAGAAGATTGTAATCTTGCCTTCATAGAACTCAACTTGGATTTGTTAGAAGCAAAGAATCCAACATCATAATCTTCCACAATCATATGAACACCATCCAAAGTTTTTTCAGCATTTGAATCCGGCTTGTGCCCACTGTTAGAATCTTCCATATTCATGTAACGATCTTCTAATATCTTATCAGAATTAGAAACCGTAATGAGAGCATTGCTAGAAGTTTTTCCAATATTCTGAATGTTATTAACTTCTGGGTTTATAATTTGTAGTTCAGCATCTGTACCACTTTTCTTTTCTGTATTTGGTTGAACTTCTTCTTTAAGGATGCTGGAAACAGTTTTTCGAACCACATCAAAGTTTGAATCCGGGATGATCACACTGTTAGAAACTTTTACAGAATTCTAAATATCTTCTGGATTTATAATCTTCAGTTCAGCAGGTTCTCCACTACTATTTTCTGGATTCGGAAGATCATCTTCCTCAAATTTGCTGGAATCATTGTATCTATCCGCATAAGAGGAAGCCTTACTACTCTCGCTAACTTTCTGATTAGTCTTTTTCACCCATCATTTTTTTCCTTCCTTACTAGTATCTTTCTCCAGTTCTTGACTGCCATCATTGTGTTGCTGTTTGAGAACAATACGGCAGGAAGATTCTGAGTGACCTTGCTTGCAACAATATGAACAATAAGATAACTCCTTCTCATAAACTATTTTTTGCCATTTACCAATAGGACCAATACCCAGCCATATTCGAGATGGCTTAGGCTTAGAAACGTCTAGATCAACACAAATCCTAGCTTTATTTGGCCTCGTTAACATCTTGGTTGGGCCATCCAAACATAAAACTTTTCCTACTGCCGAACCAATAGATCTAAGAATCTATTCTTGATAAAGATGTATGGAAAGGCTCGGAAGAGAGATCCATATGGGGACTATTGAGGGTTCTATACCTATACTGAACGTTGGTGTCCATTTAATGAATCGAAGAAGAAGGCCATCGATATAGCAATATTCTTTCAAATAAATGGTAAGATAATCCTCCTCAGCCGCTAGTAGATGTCGTGGATCCAAAACTCCAACATGGTAGTCGAACTTCAAGTGAAATTTTTTTTTGAAGAACTCTCTAATGGTTGGAAAAGAGGGTCTCCCATAAGAGCATTTAGCAACTAACGAAAGCTTTAGAGGAGTTGCTAATCTCGCAGATTCTTCTGGAGTAAGAAATATCGCAGGCTCACCTTGATAAGCAGCAATGGATTTTGAGATGTTCACAGATTCAGGAATCAATGACCTTGTAGCATTAGAAACTTCTGCATATGATTTATCTCTAGCAATTTCAGCATACGATGGAGATGGATCAGGAGGGCGTGATGATGAACCCCCTACCATGGGGCTGGCGGCCATGGGGGACACACCATGAAACCCTAGGAGAATTCCTTCAAAACAGATGCTAACATGCACCTAATTTAAAATAATGATAATTTACACCTCCAGAGCAAAAAATTGATACATACATTTGATAGTTCAATTCCTTATAGTATTCAATCCTTCTACCTTAATAAGTCATCATGTACTCGCAAGTCCCGTGATTAACCGCAATAGCCTAAACTTCTCTCAAGGTCGCTGAAAAACAGTGATCCTTCGTAAATGACTCTTTGTCAACAACGGCGTCGGCTCCTCACCAACCAAACATAAAACACTCTCTCAGGTGCTGAGGGTATTGAATCTGGTTTGAACAATAAGCTCTAGTCGGATCTCTTCACAGAGAATCAACCAGTGTAAGTCTAAAATAGACAATGAAGAAGTCTTGTACAACTAGAGAGATAGAGCAATAAAGGAGGAACAATGGGTATCATCCAACCATGAAAGAAGAATCCTGGATAAGCTTTAGAAAGTCTCCGCTCTATTCTCTAATACATAAAACCCTAATCACGGACTAGACATAAGGTTATATTTATAGAGCAACCAAAAAGAAATTTTCAAATTTTAGATTTAGCACCATTCTGCATAGCTCGTTCGATCGAGACTCAAGTCAGTTGACCGAGTTGGTGGTCGGTTGACCGAGATGGTCAAGTCGGTTCGATGGAGCTAAAAACCACTCTTTGGAAAAATAATCCATACAAAAAAATTCACACTCGTTCAACTGAGATAGGGATCGATCGACTAGAATGCCCAATTTCTTGAGAATTTTGGTAATCTGAATTTGAAACACATGTTGCTCTTTGTATCTAGTCACCTAGTATATGATCTAAGTCAATTCCACCTAAATATAAACTAAGTATCTAAGTCTCACTTACCATCCTAATACGAGAGCGAAGCTTTGATTGCATTTTCTTCAATCTTCATCTTCACATCTTCACTTGTCATTAGTACTGGAGTAAGGAATAAGACAAACTGGACACGAAATTTAGCCAACACAAATATGGACTTTATAGGTTTGATGAAAATGTCAATGTTTGAGGAGATTTTATCTAGCATTTTTAGTTCCATTTTTTTATTGAAAAATATATTTTTTACTTGGGATTTCTTTTAACATTTTAGATCCATGGGATTTGTCAGAAATTAATAATTTTTGGGGCTACATTAAAATTTTATGGGTTATATCAAAATTTTGAAAACTAAAGATAAAATCAGACAAAGATCAAAAACATTTGAACTCAGATCAAATCGATGTTTGAAGAACCAAGATCAAGATTTTTAAAACTCAAATCAAAATCTCTAGACGAGGTTTTAGAATTCAGATTGAGATTTTCAGAATTCAGATCGAGATTTTCAGACCTTAAATTGAACTTTTATATCGATTATCTAGATTTTCAGAACAAATATTAAGCTTTTATATCAATCATCTAGATTTTTAGATCCAGGTCGAGGTTTTTGAAACCAAATAGAGGTTTTTAGAATTCAGAACAAGATTTTCACCTTAAATTGAGCTTTTATATCGATTATCTAGATTTTCAAGTCAAACATTGAGCTTTTGAGAAAAATATAAGATTTTCAGACTTCTGATTTACAGACATTTGGACAACTTTCGGGTTTCTGGATCGAGATTTTCAGATTCATATCTAAAATTTAAAAACCTCTATAATCTAAGAAAAATCTCGATAATTTGAAAAACAATTTTATCAAAAAATTTCACTGATATATCAATAGAAACTCGAGATCAACACTGTAATTTTTGTTAATTGATGTTTATTGATCTCCCTTTAATTTTCAACTCCTCACGGTTTAGATAAAAAAATTTAATATATTTACAAATCAATCTGAAAATCGGGAAAAAAAAAAAAAAAACTATCAAATGTGAACAACAATCGATGTTAAAAATGAACAACAAATAATGTTAATTCTTCTTCGGGTTTTGTCATTTTGGCCAGTTCGTCATTTTGAAAACTACATGTGGTGGGATATTTTTGTTATTTAAAAAAATATGTCAAAAGGGGCATTTTTGTCATTTAAAAAATGCTCAATAGGGCATTTTTCATTTTGAAATATATAGTAATTTAATTTGAAAAATACATGTGAAGTATTTTTGTCATTTTAAGAAATATAAGTAGAAAAAATATTTTTAAAATAAGAACTAGTCTAAAAGATTTGCGATTTTGGGAAATTTCCGTATTTAATTTCATGTAAACAAAGAGAATTTACCACCTGACACAATTTCATCAAATAACAAATTTTGATGTTGATTAACAATATGAAATCGACTTAGAAGACCCCTTGATTCTGCCCATCCTTGGAAACTCGGTGACTTTCTCCCACATTGACAAATCATTTCATACCCTCAGTCCATGTTGTGACTTGCAATAGCAGACTCAATAGAGGCAAGCAAGTCACTATCTCAAAAGACCCTTACTTGCTTTAAGTAGTTAATCACAAATAATGCAAGTTTACAAATCCAATTTTAGTCACAACCAAATCTGTTATAGAATGGCAAAAATTCTCATCGAAGGCAAGACCTGGTAGTGACCAAAATAATAAGAACACAGCATCCATGTTAAACATGACCCGTCTGTCTCTGAAATTTAGTTCACAAACTCTAATCCTGTCAAGGGAGTCCCTGCATGAAGTTGAAGGGCAACATCACCAACAACCTGCCACATTAGAAATAATTAGCAGGAAAAGAAGAAAAGATACCACCAATCTTTTCCATAAGAGTGAAGCAAAATGCAGGAGTCGGGGCCCACCATGGGGCCTCAACTAAGAGATCACAACAGTCTCTATCATTTCATTTCCCCAAGAGTGCAATATAAACTGTTTATATGGTACGAAACAGTATGGTTATGGCTTAATACAGGAACCTTAAACCAAAGCACGTTCATCATACTATAAGTATTAGAGAAATACCTTAGCCATGGTTCTGTACGAGTATTCAGTAACCCCCGCAACATGAGGCGTTATTAGTACATTCGGGAACTTCAAAACTGGATCATCGGGATCAAAAGGCTCAGTCCAAGCAACATCAATGCCTAAGCCTCCCAAGTGGCCTGACTTTAGGTGATGAGTGACAGCCTCATAGTCAAGGAGACCTCCCCGAGCAATATTTACCAAAAAGGCACCCTTGAAAACAAAAGAAAGATCTTACAGGAAATACATGAAGATATAAGTATATAGCATCTCCTAGAAACTTGACTTTTTTTTGCCATGCCAATAGTTGAGGATGCCACACTTTGACACAAAATAACATCTCTAAGTCTAGACATCTATAGAAAAGTTGTACAGTGATACTCATCAAAAAGTATATTGAGTCTATTTGATGAAATTTAGCCACCCTTTTTTGGCATAAAAAATCATGTATTGGGACTTTCACTGAGAAAGCATTGCATGCCTGAAAATTTACAATAAAGAGCTACTAGTATTTTATCATGAAATATATCCTTTATAAGTATATTTTCTTTTTCTTGTTGAGTGGGTTTTCTGCCTCTATATTGAGCTTACTTCTATTCACTTAATCTTTTTAATCATTGAAACCAAGATTCGCGCATCAGAAAGTCCAAAGCGTGTTGATCTTTTCTATAGGATATTTTGCTTTTGTATTTTCTTCTAGGGCATAGTGGATGTACCTTACACAATAGTCATGTAAACAGCATTTCTTAGAAAGAGATTTGGCATGATCTTATTGCTCTAAGTAACAAAATTCGCCTACGTTTTGAAAAGTTCGCGAATTATTCATGAATTTTAGGTGTGCCAAATTAGTCGCGAATAAATCGTAAACAGCATGAATAAATCGTTTAGTTCGGCAAGTAAATTACTTATTTTGTATATTATCTAATCAAATTGTTGGATATAATTTTATAAAATTTTATTTATTTTTAATAATTGTTCCGAAGTTTTCCGAAATTGACCCCAACCGAATTATTCCCGAACCCAGACTTTGTCACTACGTTGAGAACTAATTACTCTCAAGTTTTTATATTAGGAAAACTTTAAAATGTAGAAAGTAAATTGATTTCTTTCTTCTTTTACGTGACAACTAGAACTCTCCACAAATGATAGTTTGGATTTTTTTCCCAAATTTCAAATTAATTTTCTTTACATTTTATTTATAGTAAATTTACAAATTAGTTGAAGGCATCCTCATGAACATGCCAGATGCTTGAAAGGAAAATTCCACTTTTCACATCTACTCGTGTCTAGAGAACATTTTAGAGGAAACTCTTTCAAGGAAATTCACAATATTGCAGTTTATAAACAAAGCTTTCTATGAAAATCATTTAGTGTATGGACAAAGACCTTTCTCATCGAAGAGAGGAACGTCTTGTCCACTATGCCAGCCTGAAAGTTAAAAAAGCAAATGTAAATGTGTCAGGCAAATATTATACCACGTAGAAACGACAGAAGGAAAGTGGCAGAAGGAACAGAGACTGACCGTTTCACTATTCATAGCCAAGCAAGTAACAACTATGTCGGCCTCACTTGCAAAATCACGCAAATTTTCAGGACTGCCCTTCTTATCAACTAGACCATCAATGGTATCGTTTTGAGTGCTCAATACCGGAGATCTAACACAACCTAAGAGAGATGAATAAGACGTTCTTCCAAACCATACTTATATGTGGAAACTTTCTGTACACTAGGTAAATATTCCTCTCATACCATTGGGTTGACAGGAAGCTGTCACTTCTGAGGCCCAACTCCGTTTTGTAGCAAGGATTCTTACACCGAATGGTCGCAAACGCTTTGCCAAATCAATCCCAATATTTCCAAATCCCATAATCAATACCTACATGAGCAAAAAAATCATGTTTGTAATATAATCCATATAATGATAAGAAATTAGCACATATCTCCAAAGATACAAGAGGTCTTATGAAGCATATTGTGATTGAAAATGGGATTAGTGTCACTTATGACAGTGATGTATGCAACTTAATAAGCTACAACGCTATATAAGCTTCTAAATTTTTTTCAACAGTAAGTAGCAGCCAGCCTGCCATGGAACCCTAGGTTCCGTCTTAAGGTATTATTCTTCCTTTGAACAGAAGCTCTGGAGAAGATTATCACATCAGATTATTTAAAAACTAGAGGATGAAGAATGGTTAATCGTTGTTTTATGTGACTATTTGTAGAAGAATCGGTATATCATCGATTATTGCAGTGGTTCTTTTCAAGATGGATATGGGTCATTTCTCATTCATCTTGGGGATGTTTTGGATCTTTCCATGTTCCTTTAGGGATTTCATAACCAATTGGGCCATGCCCGAGTTGGATGCTCCTAGCCAAGTTGTGTGGCGTCCTTTTTCAAATGCTATTTGAGTATTTATTAGTCTATTTTGGAGGAGAGGAACAAGAGAGTGTTTGATAACCTTGTTTCTCCAACGGAGAGAGTATCGGAAGTGGTTAGGCAGCTCCTCATCACTTGGTGTTCCATTAGGAGCAATTATGAGGAGCTTGACATTCTTGCTATTTGTAAGCAGTGTAAACTTGAGCTTCGCTTGGGAGTCTTTAGGGGTCAATGTATCATCTTTGTTCTTTCTTTTTGGTTCATCAACTTGTGAACCTTTGTTATGTTCCCTCCTTTGTTTTTAATTCATTTTCTGATATACTGAAAAAGAAAATGATAAGTGGCAACCAAAAATGTCAAGATAATAGGACCTTAGCATAAGCATCAAAGAGATGTTACAAACTCCAGTGGTTACTGAGAGCAACATTAATTTAACCTTCCCCTCCTCTCATCTTGTTGCAAGAAAAAAATTAGATATAATTGTCGTTCAGGACCTCCTGGTTGAGGGGTTAGATTGAAGCGACCAGGACCCCTTTTTTTTCAGGCAGTTCGAAACGTTTGTAACAAGCTTAGGAGAAGGCCGATCGACCACTAGACCTCCATTGTTTAATGGAGAGAACTATAACTATTGGAAGACTAGAATGATGTATTACATTCAAGCACTTGATTATGAGTGCTAGAAAGTAATAGTCAAAGGACCACATCTTCCTACCAAAACTATGGATGGGGTTCAAATTCCCAAAGTAGAGGAAGAGTGGAATGAGGCTGACATTAAACTCATACAAAATGTTAAAGTTATTAGCAATTTGTGCCTCAAGTGATGAAGAAATTGCTAATTTGTGCCTCATGGCTAATGAGGATGAGGTAAACTCTTCCTCAAATGAATCTCTTTCATGTAATGAAATTAGAGATGCATTTGATGATTTATATCATGAATTTAAAAGAATTGCTTTAATGAATAAATCATTCAAGAAGGAAATTCTTGCTCTTGCAAGTATATGTGATAACTTACAAAAAGAGAAGGATGGCCTTCAAGATGATAATGAGGTATTGAACTTAAAAGTAAAGGAAACTCAATCCTTACCTCATTACTCATCTAGTGAATGTGAACTAAAGAAAAAAGTCAAAGATTTGACTAAAATTGTTCACACATTCACTAATGGCCAAAAGAACTTAGAGAGACTTTTAGGCCAATAAAGATGTGTTTTTGGTAGAGCGGGAATAGGTTATAAACCTTTTTCGAAACAAAAGGAATATAAAAATTTCTTTACCAAACCCACTAGTCCCTTACCCACACCTTCTAATGCTTTCTACACTATTAATGGAAAGAAGGTAATTAAGAAAATTTGGGTACCAAAGGGAACATCTCCTCCCAAGACTAACCATAGTGAACCCAAGATGGTTTGGGTACCAAAGAGAGTTAAATGAATTTATCTTGTAGGTGTACCTTAAGTCAAACTCCTCCAAGTCTAAATGGTTCTTGGATAGTGGATGCTCAAGGCAAATGACCGGGAACAAAAAACTTTTTATCTCGTTCACTCTTAAAGATGGAGGGCATGTGACCTTCGAGGACAACACGAAAGGAAAGATCATCGGCATAGGTAATGTTGGTAGAACAATTCAACCTTTATTGATAATGTTTTGTTAGTAAATGGTCTTAAACATAACCTTATTAGTATTAATCAACTTTGTGATAAAGGCTTAAATATTTCCTTTAAATCCAATTTATGCATAATTAAAGATAAGGATAATATTAGTACTATGTTCATTGCATATAGGAATAAAAATGTTTACACTCTTGATTTTGATGAATTAATCTCACAAAACATGGCTTGTTTCTTTGCTTTAAGTGAAACCAGTTGGCTATAGCATAGAAAGTTAGGACATGCTAGCATGGATCTTCTATCAAAATTATCTAAGAATGATCTAGTAAAAAGGCTTACCTAAAACTAAATTCAACAAAGATAAAATTTGTGATGCTTGCCAACTAAAAAAACAAATAAAATCATCTTTTTAGAAAAAGAAAGAAATATCTACTTCTATGCCTTTAGAACTCTTATAAATGGACTTGTTTGGGCCAAATGAAGTAGTTAGCCTTGGTGGTAAGACATATGTCTTTGTAATAGTTGATGACTATTCTAGATATTCATGGGTACTATTCTTATTACATAAAAGTGAAGCACCCTCTCTATGTGAAAAATTCTGTAAGAAAGTGCAAAATGAAAAAGGCTATGCAATTAATAATATCATAAGTGATAGAGGTGGAGAGTTCAAGAATAAGGACCTTAAACTTTTCTGTGAAGAAAATGGTTTTAACCATAACTTCTCAGCTCCCAGAACTCCACAACAAAATGGAGTAGTTGAAAGGAAAAATAGATCACTTCAAGAGATGGTTAGGACTATGCTAAATGAACAGAACTTACCTAACTACTTTTAGGCTGAAGCTATTAATACATCTTGCTATGTGATAAATAGGGTAGTAATAAGAAACGAATTAAATAAGACCCCCTATGAGCTTTGGAAATGAAGATCTCCAAATATTGGGTACTTCAAAGTGTTTGGATGTCAGTGTTTTATCTTAAATGATAAAAACCATTTAAAGAAATTTGACCCTAAGTCAATTGAAGGAATCTTCCTAAGGTATTCCTTGAATAGCAAAGCTTATAAAGTCTTTAACAAGAAAACTTTAATGGTAGAAGAATCAACTCATGTAGTTTTTGATGAAACTAACCCCTTTGAAAATACTCATAATAATGAAGATGAGATAGATGATAACTTAGAGAAAATATAAAAAAATATCTCAATTATAGAAATTAATGAGAAAGAAAAGGAAGAAGAAAGTTAAGAAGATTCTAATAATGACCAATTATTGAAATAGAAAATGAGGGCAAAAATGATATTGAAGATTTATATCAACTCGCAAAAGCTTGGAAATTAGTAAAGGATCACCCAAAAGAACTCATTCTAGGAAATATAGAAAATCAGGACTAGAAGAAACATTTGTAATAACTTTGCTTTCCTCTCTCAAATTGAGCCAAAGAATGCCAATGAGGCCATTGAAGATGAATCATAGGCTATGACAATGCAAGAAGAACTAAATCAATTTAAAAGGAACCAAGTTTGGGATTTAGTACCTAGGCCAAAAGAAAAATCAATAATTGGTACTAAATGAGTGTTTAGAAATAAGAAAGATGAATCAGAAAATATAGTTAAGAATAAAGCAAGATTGGTAGCTCAAGGTTACAACCAAGAAGAGGGCATAGACTATGAGGAAACTTTTGCCCCAGTTGCAAGACTAGAAACTATAAGAATGCTACTTGCATTTACAAGTTATAAGGATTTCAAACTATTCTAAATGGATGTAAAAAGTGCATTCTTAAATGGGTATATCGCTTAAGAAGTATATGTTAATCAACCCCCTTGCTTTAAAGATCATAAATTTCCTAATCATGTTTACAAATTAAAAAAAGCCTTATATGAATTGAAAAAGCTCCTAGAGCTTGGTATGATAGGTTAAGTAGTTTCTTGCTTGATAATAGATTCATTAAAGGAAAGATTGATACAACTTTGTTTGTGAAATCCATAAATAATCATATGCTTACTGTCCAAATCTATGTAGATGATATTATTTTTAGATTAACAAATGAATCCCTATGTCAAGAGTTTGCTAAGAGTATGCAAGAAGAATTTGAAATGAGCATGATGGGAGAATTAACTTTCTTCCTTAGAATTCAAATTAAGAAAACTGAACAAGGAACCTTTATTAATCAAGTCAAGTATACTAGAGAGTTACTTAAAGAAGTTTGGTATGGAAAATACAAAAGAAATAGATACTCCTATGAGTCCATCAACCAAACTTGATAAAGATGATAAAGGCAAAAATGTTGATGAAAAACATTATTGAGGCATGATAGGAAGTTTGTTATATCTAACTACAAATAGGCCAGACATAATGTTTAGTGCTTGCATTTGTGCAAGATTCCAATCTTGTCTAAAAGAATCACACATGATAGCTGTCAAGAGAATATTTAGATACCTACTAGGCACAATTGAATTAGGACTTTGGTATCCAAAGAGCACATCACTTGACCTAGTTAGCTATACAGATGCTAACTTTGCTGGATGCAAAGTTGATAGGAAAAGCACGAGTGACACATGTCACTTCTTAGGATACTCCCTAGTTTCATGGTTTGATAAGAAACAAAATTCAGTAGCTCTATCTACAGCTGAGGCTGAGTATGTAGCAGCTGGGAGTTGTTGTGCTCAAACTCTTTACATAAAACAACAATTAGAAGACTTCACATTGTTTTATGATAAAATTCTTATCAAATGTGACAATACTAGTGCTATTTGTATGACAAAGAATCCTATCCAACATTCTAGAACAAAACATATTGAAATAAGATATCATTTTATTAGAGACCATGTTCAAAATGGGGATATTGTGTTGCAGTTTGTTGATACAAACAACCAACTTGTTGATATTTTCACAAAACCCCTACAATATGATAAGTTCAGTTCTTTGAGGAGAGAGCTACACATGCTAGACAAAATGATTAAAATGATCATATATATATGCCTAATTGCTCAAAAGAATGAGTTTGGTTTGAATATATTTAATGATGATATTTTGTCCAAAATATGTATCGAATGTTTGATAGATTTATTAAATAATTTGGATAATGATTTGATGATTGAAATGTACATTTGGATGTTAGAAAAACAAATTAATTAAAGAACAATGGATTTATATTGAAAAGTCAGATTTTTTAAGTTTCTATTCTTCCAACCGTCAACAGAAACTATTCAGGAAATCTAAACCGTCGACGGCTCAAGGCAAAGTTTCAAATCCAGAAACTTTTTAAGGTCAACAGAAGCATTTTTAGCCTCTCAACCGTCGATGGCTGGGCTTCGTGAGTATAAAATAACCCTCAAATCCAATTTTTTCAAAACCTTAAAACCTTTTCCCTCTTCAAAATCCACTGTCCATTGCCTCCAAACCCTGTCTCTATCCAAATCCCTTCGAATCTCATTCTAGTCCATTCTAAAACCCCTCAATCATTCTTAATCATTCACTATGCCTCCATGAACAAAGATTCCAGCCAAGGCTCCAGCGAAGAAGAAGGGTCAACCATCCAAGGGAAAGGAAGCCGCAAGCTCATCGACAACAAGCACCTCATTGTTTATTTCATCAAAAGCCAAGGATAGCTACCGAGACATCTTTCTCAAGCATGCTCCTGTTTTTGGTAAAATCCTAAACTCCTCCTTCAAAGATAATGGCTTAGAAACCATAGTCAATCATTTCAAATCCCTACATTGAACTCATTTTTTAGAATCCAAAGAGTCAATGTATCCCGATCTTGTGCGTCAATTTTACTCAAATTTTCAATATGATCAGGTCACCTCTACTATTTCCACTCGACTTCATGGGAAGGATTTCTCCTTTCCTAGAAATCAGTTAGAGGATATATTCCATCTTCCCCATGGTGAATTCCAACTCTTCACCACAAACCAATGGGCTGTCCACCCCGGTTTTAATGAGATTGATGCTTTAAAACTTATTTGTGCAAAACCGGACATCTCTAAAGCCTTTCAACCCGCTCTAAAGGACCTAACTTTAAAAGCTAGGATAATCCACCATATTATCTCTCATAATTTTATTCCTCGAGGCGGGGGTAGAGATAATGTTTCTTTCTTTGATGTTTTCCTGATGTGGTGTATTCTCACCACTAAGAAGATTGACTTGCCCTTCATGTTCACTCATATCATGTGGGATGCCTCCAAGAAAAAGTTGGGGGGTTAACCTTTCGGGAAAGCTCTCCCCTGACTCTTTAAGTATTTCAAAGTCCCCATTTCAATCTATATTGATAAAGTCGACGTTTCAAACGCTGACTGTTACTCTCGGGCTACCATCATGAGGATGGGATATTCTTGGGTTGAAGACCACCATGTCTGGGTCCCTAAACCCATTACTTCAGCTCCTACCTTAGTTCCAATTCCTTCAGTTGCTCCTACTCCAACTCCAGAATCTATTGTAATCATTCCTCCTACCTCAGCTCCAGGACTATCAGAGATTCCATCTACTTCAACAGTAGCAGCAGCAGAGACTGAGACTGGGTTGCCTGAGTGGCCTGAGATTGAGATTGAGTCTGAGATCCCAGAGTTATCACACCAGAGACAAGACTCACCTCATTTTGAGGATACTGAACCATTCTATGAGACCCCTAGGAGACTAGAGATGAGTGCAGATCAGATGAGCCTCCTGATGGGCCAGATAGCCTCCATTGGATCTAGCTTGGGGAGTATGTTGAGCGCCCAGTCTGCCATCCAAGACAGTATGATGAGCTTCCAATCCGAGACTAAAGATAGACTGTCATCTCTCAAGACTAGGATTGATGGCATTTAGACTGAGCTAAGAACTAGAGTTGAGATAGTGGAGACTCGCTTAGAGGATATTGGGGTTGCTAGTGATGTCATGAAGACTACAACAGATTCTATTCTCACTCTTATTGAGAGGAAGGCCGTAGATGCCTTAGAGCAAAGTGAGAAGATGAAAGATGAGATCTCCAACATCAGTTAGGATGTCAAGGCTTCAGGTTCTTTCATCTATAAGATGTCATCCTTATTGAATATTCCGTCTCCGATCATCCATCAGACAGCCACTACAGTGACTCAGGCAGCTATTGACTTGACGGACCTGAAGGTCAAGCTATCTCACATTCCAATCCCAGTAGATATTCAAGCTCCAGAGAGACCCCAGGCCGATACTCAGCAGAGATCCGAGGAGCCAGTCATCTTGGATGATACCTCTCCTAGTGACCCTAAAGGAAAGAGGAAAGAATCTATGTCAAAAGTGTCACACAAGGCAAAGAGAAAGAGAGAAGAAAAAGATCAATAGAATTTGTTTATGGTGCTTTAATGTTTATATTTTTTTTGATGATGCTAGGAGGGAGAAAATGTAATGACTTTATATTTTATCCATAGTACTCTTTTTGATGAAATGAAATATAATTATTATATTTTTTTGTCTTGGAAATACGAATTAAAAAGTTCATATGAATATATTTCCATTGGAATTCCAGTTATGAATGAAATGAATTTATTTATAAATGACTTGTACTCTTTGTCAATCTTAGACTATATGAAATGTCTCTCGTTATACTTTCTTGTATACAAGTGACAAGCAAATCATACTATGATTATTTTAAATAAGAATGAGACTTATCTTGTTGATATACTTTTTGTGCATTTGACATGACTTGACATCCATCACAAGTAAATGCCAATACTTTTGATTGATATGAATGAAACATCAATTTTTTTTGGTATCTTAAATAGACATTGAAGATGTTCTTTGAATCTAGTCATACTGTGATTATTTTAAATAAGAATGAGACTTATCTTGTTGATATACTTTTTATGCATTTGACATGACTTGACATTCATCACATGTAAATGCCAATACTTTTGATTGATATGAATGAAACATCAATTTTTTTTTGTATCTTAAATAGACATTGAAGATGTTCTTTGAATCTCTTTGAATTTGGAAATGAATGTTCTAAACTATGCATATTACTTGAAAATGCAAAATTTATATGAATGCATATGTTTAGGGGGAGCCACCCCAAAATTTTTATTAAAAACATATATTGAAAGGGAGCTTATTTTCATTTCATTACATTAGTACATTAGTATGTCATCATCAAAAAGGGGGAGATTGTTAGCCTAAAGGTTACAACCCTATGTACCCTTAATAATTTTGATGATAACATAATAATGAAATGATCACTTTGGATTGCAAGAACATTAGCCCAACATTCAAGGCATGAAGCAAAGAAAGGACATTACATGTCAAAGATAATCCATCAAGAAAAGGTCATCAAATTCAAATTTGAATTCAAGACTCAAATTCCAAGATCACATTGAAGAATTCAAGATCATATCAAAAGTGAAGAAATAATCATTTCAAAGTTAAAGCCAAAATTGAAGATTCAATGAAGATTGAAGTTCTCAACCAAAGTCTAAGTCGGATCATGAAGTTAAAGTGAAAATCATTCAAGATCAAGACTAGAAGAATCAAGACTCATGAAAGTTTAAAGATTTTGAAGAGTCTAGAACTTATGTAAAAAGTCCTCAAATGTTTGGAAAGTTGAAATGCTCAAATTGCCTAGATTGACCTTAGGAACCTAAGAATTATTGAAAAATATTCTAAGGCCCTAGGATATCTTAAAATATAATTAAAATCATGACTAAGGAATGCCAAAAGACTTAGGAAATTACTCTCATCATATTGGTCTTTGAAAACAAAGGTTTATGGGAAAATCATTCATGAACTGTCGACAGCTGAGCCAGAGGAATGGTTAACCGTCAACAGTTGAAGTTATATAAAGTTTTTAAACTTTCTGTCCCATGAACCGTCGATGGTTCAAATGATGGGAATCCCATCCGTCGATGGAAACCTGCAGGAACACTCATAACGACTAGTTTTTAACAGTCATTTTCATAATTAATGAGTTCCCAACGGCTAGATTGAATGCTCAACTATAAATTGAGTTCATTTATGAACATCAAATAACTCTTGAATCATTATTGATCAAATCCTTAGTTGCTTTCAACTCTCATCAAGATCATAAGTTGAAAACCTAGAAATCCCAAGAGTATTCGAGCTTTCAACTCCCAATCTTTTGAGAGATTTTTAGAGTGTGTATTCCAATCTTATTCAGCTCATCAAAGAGCCTTTGTATTTGGATTCAAATCCAATCATACTTTGTATTAAAAGAAATCAAAAATCGTGGATTCTTGTCCATGAAGCCGGATAGCTTTGTGAAGTCAAGAGAGGGTGTTCTCTTGCATTGAAGGTCATGATCTCAACCTGTGAAAGGAGATTGTAAAGGTGGTATCTTAGCCTGGAAGAGATTGTAAAGGTGGTATCCTAGCCTGTAAGGGATTATAGAGGTTTGAGCTTCACCCTGTAAAGAAGCTTGTGCGAGTAAAATCGTGGGAATCCTTGAAACGGGAAGCTGAAAGGCGGGGACGTAGACAAGTTGTCAAACCTCGTGAACAAAGCCTTGGTGTTTGCACTCTTTATCTCTATCTCTATTCTTCTTGTTAATTATTACTTATTGCATTTGCCTTAAATTCTTTAATTCCGCAAAATAGACTAAGGAATAAATTTTATTTTGCCATTGACCCTAATCACCCCCCTCTAGGGTCCATATACTGGGCGACAGAGAACTAGTATGATCTAAAGAAAATTGTAAACGGGTTCCTCCCTCGTGACGACCAATCTCCCTTGATTCCCCTCGATTCGGTTAAGGGCCTTGTCATCGTTAAAAAACCATGAGTCTACCTTTGTGACCACCCATGGCCTCTTCCGAATGGAGGTTTCATCCTCATCGACAAATGGTGGGTATCTGCCAATGGTTCCTCAAGTGACCAACTCACATCGTGTTTTGGTTGGGGCTACATGTTGTTCCTCTTCACCTATGGAACACTGAGACGTTTCAAAGTGTCAGAAATGCTTGTGGAGTACTTTTGGAGATCGACTATTGCACATCCTCTCGCACAGACCTTCGTGTTGCTCACATTCGCACCCAGGAATCAAGCTTGAATGCAATCCTTCAAGTCATCAGGCTCCTGAACAGAGGTTACTTTTATGAGATCTTTGTTACAGTGTTAAATTCCCCCTCTGACAACAATTCTGGTGACAACTCCGGCTATTTCTCGGAGAGTCATACTCAGAGACGGGAGGACGATTCAAAATTCAAATTGGGGCTTCTGTACACAGAGAAGTCGTGCAGTGCTTGGTCCAAGACCTTACCTTTTTGGGTAATGATTAACCCCTTCCTCCCCTCTGCTAGGAGTGGACAGTCATGCTCCTAGGCTACTGATGGTGGTGTGACGAAGTTCTCGAATTGGCAGCAGAAGGAGGTTTCGGTATCTGCCACATCAGATTTCATCCCATCTGAAATTGTGCCTCCTCAATTGTTGCGTATCAGAAGGAAACGACATAGAAATCGAGAGAGGCGTAGGCGGCGGAACAAGGCTCAGGCCAGGTGATCACAAGTGTCTGCAAAGAAACCTCCACGCTCAACGTTGTCTCTGGAAAAAGTAGAAGAACCTCTGTTTGGGGATAAGCAGCATCAGGAGTCCTGTTTAATCCCAAATAGGGTTTCGCCCCAGCTGTCACCAATTATCTATTCCTGGACCTGAGTTTGGGCCTTAATCCCCACAGCCTTTGCCCCCCCCCCCAACCAAGGCCTTCTCGAGCTAGAGATAGCCCTATCCAAACTCTGGACCCATCGAATATTTTTTGCCAGGACCCATTGTTAGAAAATCTTGGCCCACTTACTTTCCCTGATCTTAGGCCCAAAGGGTCTTCGATGGCTGATCCTCTAGGCTTGGATCCCATAATTAAAAAGCTTGGGCTCCGTTATTCCATCGGCCTGCAACCTAATGTACAATTTTAAGTAGGTCATAATGTCCATCCTTTCAATCAGGGGTCGTGGTCTCCACTCAGGGACCTTTCCAGTTCATCATCCAGAGAGTCCTCCCCAGCGCACCATCTCCATGACTCGAAATGGTTCCTCAGCATTGATGGCAAGTCTCCGACTTCTACAAATCAAGGT
Source organism: Tetracentron sinense (assembly GCA_015143295.1). Classification (NCBI taxonomy): domain Eukaryota; kingdom Viridiplantae; phylum Streptophyta; class Magnoliopsida; order Trochodendrales; family Trochodendraceae; genus Tetracentron; species Tetracentron sinense. The sequence continues at coordinate 15,004,929 of CM026555.1, read as the reverse complement.
GAGGTCGAGTCAGCCTCTGCGGTACAACTCTCATCGGATTCTCAAGAGGCAGTGTCCCCTATTGGCTACGTTCTTTCTTTTGCCGGAGCCCCTATTGGTAAGCCATCCAAGGCAGTAGATTCTGAGGTCCATGTCGGGCCTTCCGTGATTAGCAGCAAGGATGGACCATCACCAGGCTCATTGTCTCCACCTTCTTGTTTCAATGGAGCTTCTTCAGTGGCCCCCAAGAGGAATGCCAACTCTTGGTCTGCCAGGGAAAATTACACCATGGGTCGGATAGAGCAAAGCACCAACCCAAACCAAGGAGGTTTCATTGGGGATTTAATGGGAAATCCCTCGAGTCCTCGTTTGTCGGTTCGTTCTGAGGAAGCGAAAGCGAGAATCGAAGGAAAACACCAGAGCAGCCTCGGGTTTAACTCAAATCAAAGTTCAGGGGGCTCACAACCGATAACCACTAGGAAGGGGTCAGTGGGTCTTGTGATCACTCCACCAGTGTTAGCTACGCATCCAATCTCGACTATTGCTATCCCCACTAATCCCTTAGCAAGGAATGGGGCGAAGAGCAGTAGTTTGAGGAGGTTTTCTAAAGCAAGCAACTTAATTCCAGAAATTTCTTCCATTGAAACAGGGTTACCACCTTTAATCAGGGTTTTGTTTAGTGAGGATAAAACTTGGCCTCCTGAGGATATACCAGTAGGTAGTGGCGATCCTACATCAGGGTCCCCGTGCCTCTCTCAAGTGAACTTGGCTAGAGGGTTGGATCTCCGCTCGAGCGAACTTAGCAACAAGAAGCAATTTGAATAATCTAAATAGGTTCTAGACAGGGTGGAGGTCTTTGGAAAATTCTTTGGATTATCATTTTTAGGGTGAGAGGGAAGTCCGAAACCTGTTCCGCGACCTTGAACACCAAGTCTCCAGTCCCCCTCCTGGGATTGTCGAGCTTCATAAAAAGGGAGACAAAAACAGAACCATAAACGAGTTACAGAAGTTGTCTAGTGGTATCAATTACGAGGGTCACTTTAGGGCCGGTGGATGATTGCAGTCTAGGAGAGGCAGGGGTTCTCTCGTTGATCAATGGTACTGCACATTTTTTATTCGGGAATATCAGGGGTTTGGGCACCATGGATAAAAGACTTGCTGTCAAGAATCTTGTTTTCCAGAAAAGGTCAGCCATCCTTTGCTTACAGGAAACAAAGCCTGACTCAGTGACCGTCCAAATTGTGATACAATGTTGGGCCCCAATCCCAGTTGGTCTGTCATTCCCTCTACCGGCCACGCAAGCGGTATTCTCATCATATGGAATAACGCTCTTTTGGAAGTCATCGAGGAGGAGGCGGGGGCCTTCTCCCTGTCCATCCTTTATCAATCAATTAGTGATGGTTTTCAGTGGGTTTTTTCGGGGATTTATGGCCCTTCATGTTTGTCGGAGTCTTTAGATTTTTGGGCGAATTAGACACTGTGCGGGCTAGGTGGAACGCCCCATGGTGCTTGGGGGGAGATTTCAATTGCGTTCGTTTTCCAAGCGAGAAGTCCAGTGGGGGCAAGGTCACCAAACGTATGAAGGAATTCAGGGACTACATATTCCGTCAGGGGCTGTTAAACTATCCCCTCTCAGGCGCCAAATTCACCTGGTCTAACCTCCAAGCTGAGCCAGTCCAGAGCAGAATAGATCGATCAATGGCCTGCCCTAGTTGGGAGGAAAAATTCCTTGAAGCTTCGTTGGTGGCTCTCCCAGGGCCCATCTGCGACAATGTTCCTATCCTTCTCGAGTTAGTGGCAACCAAGGGTGGTCGTAAAACTTTTCGCTTTGAAAATATGTGGTTGCAACACCCTGACTTTTTGACGGTGGTCCAGGAGGCTTGCCTTCAGTCCCATTTCTGGGGACCAGCCAAACACCATTTTTGGGCTCAAATTGAAGGCTCTAAAAGTGGCCCTCAAAAACTGAAGCAAGGAGACTTTTGGGAACACTTTGGCAAAAAAGAAAAAAATTTGGGAAATATCGTTGCCTTGGATCTGAAAGAGGAAGGCTCTAGCCTATTGCCCTCTGAGCTTCAAAAGAGACAGAAGTTGAAGGATGAGCTCCGTCTCATTCTACGTTGCGAGGAAATTAGCTGGAAACAGAGGTCTCGAGTACGATGGTTGAAAGAGGGAGATAACAACACCTGTGGTATTTCCACAAGGTGGCTAACCAGTATAGGCGAATCAACAACATTATGAGGTTAAAGATAGGGGAGTCATGGCTGGAAGATGTAGACGAGATGGGTACTCCTGTGGCCTCCTTTTTCGAACAATTATATAAGGAAGACCAACCCTTTAGACCTACACTAGATGGCATGAACTTTAGTAGTATTCCTGAGGAGGAGAGAGAACAACTGGAGGGTCCATTCTCCATTGAGGAGATTCTTCATGCCATACAAGGGCTGGAAGGCAACAAGGCGCCTGGGCTTGATGGTTTCTCCATTGCTTTATATAAGCACTGCTGTGACGTTATCAAGGACGATTTGCTACAGGTCTTCCATGAATTTCACACATCTCACTCTTATGATAAAGTCTTGAACTGCACCTTCATCGCCCTTATTCCCAAGGTGCCTGGAGCCACAAACATTCGAGATTTTAGACCTATTAGCCTGATCGACAGCGTCTATAAGATACTTTCCAAAGTACTGACTACGAGACTTAAAAAGGTTATGGGTCACATAATCTCTCTAGAGCAAGGAGCCTTTGTGGAAGGCAGACAAATTCTCGATGATATTCTGATTGCTAATGAAGGTGTGGACAATAGCCTGACAAAAGGAGAACCAGGCATCATTTGCAAAATTGATATGGAGAAAGCATACGATCACGTGTGTTGGGCCTTTCTCGATTATTTGCTTTGGGGCAAAGTGGTGTGCCTAGATGAAATGTTGTTATTCCTCCCCCTGACTTCTTGGTGTTGATAAATGGTACCCCTCACGGTTTTTTCCGCAGCTTTAGAGGCTTACGTCAAGGGGACCCCTTTATCTCCCTTTCTGTTCATAATGGTTTTTGAAGCCCTCGGTAGGATGATTGGAAGAGCCTCACAAGTGATCTGGGATGGTTTCCTCATTGGCACCCCCTAGTCTCACTAACGAACCTCCAATTTGCGGATGACACACTCTTATTATGTGGAGCTTCGGCTGATCAACTGCTTAGCATTCGATGTATGTTCCACTGCTTTGAGGCTGTTTCAGGGCTGTGAATCAATTTTCTCAGGAGCCACATTTTTGTCGTGGATTTGGTCCCTAATTTGTAAAAGTTGGTCGGGTGTCTAGGATGCAAAATTGGTTCCCTCCCAACCAAATTTCTTGGCCTACTCTTGGGGGTCCGATTCAAAGCCAATTCTGTTTGGGAGCCGGTAGTCGATAGATTGACTCAGAGGCTTGAGAGTTGAAAATCCAATTTCCTTTTGAAAGGGGGACAGTTAACCCTTCTTAAACGCAATCTTTGCAGCCTCCCAACTTATTATTCACTCATTGAACCAAACTCCTACCTAGTAACCAGGCCTCTTGCCTCACTAAGCAGATTGTATTCGCGTCAAACAATGGAGGTTTTGGCACAAACACCTAACATAGTGTGACTAGTCTAAGTTCAGAACCTATTTGACTCGAGTTAATTAGCCCTAGGGGTGTCTTGACACCTAATGCCCTAAAGCCTTCTGGTTTGGGAGCCACTGACCTAACACTCGCTACATGAGTTGTCTAGAAATCTTAATGAACTTAGAATCTGCACAGTCCACTAATCTAAGAAATGAAAAAGTGTCAAGAAAATGCCTTGGGTCAGTTGTGTAAATTGATAGGAAATTTAATGACAAGTGGGGTGAAAGAACAACAGTTGAGAAATCAAGTTGAGATCACATATTCAATTGATAATCCACATTACACATCAAAGGAAACTGATGACCGATCTTTAATAAGCAGAAGTGTTCAGAATTGGGGAAGATTGTGTGAGCTTGAGAATGTGGAGAGCAAGAATGTAAACCTGTTAATAATGTGAGGATTATGCCGTATGTATTATGATTTTAAGGATTTAGAATGTGTATCAGTTAATCTTTTAAAAATTGCATGTCATACTTGAGCATACTTGCAGGATTACAGGGTAGTCCTAATGTTTGTGGGTACCATCTTTGTAAACTCTCACGAGACTTCACTCATCCACTCAAGGTTGTTAAATCGTAATCGAATCGTAAAATCGTTTTAAGACCGATTCGATTCAAATCGGGATTCAAATCGTAAATCGTAAGATTCAATCCATCTTTTAAAAAATTGTTTAAAAAATACAAAAAATTACTTAATACATCAAAAAAATAGAATAATCTATCAAAAAGATTTCATTCATATATATTTCTATTGATGAAAGAAAGTAATAAACATTTCATTGCATATACTATAAAAAACGCGAATGAGCTCCATAAAATGAAAAAAAAAAAAAAAAACAATAACATTAAAGATAAATCAACAAAAGTAAACTCATATAATCATGTTGTATGAAATCAAGTATCAAAAGACTTGAATAATTATAAAGACTAAAAAAATAAACTATCAAGTTTTCCCAAAATCTAACTTCATCATCTTTCTTCTTCCTCATTTTTTTTCCTCCCGTTTCATAGCATGTCAACAATAGAGAGAGAACCCAAATAGGGGTTTTGGCATGTCCGTAAGAAGGGTGTTCCTATTTTTTCTTTCTTCTTAAAAGACATAAAGTATCTTTTGAAAATCAAAAGAATAACAAATATTTTTTAAGTATTGGTCCGTAAATGGGGTTTCGTGCTCGAATCGCATGAATCGTACGATTTGAATCGCAAATCATAACCTAAATCGCAAATCAAATGAGATTTACCCAAATAAGATTTTCATTTCTGATTTGAATCGTTTTACTTAGGATTCGAATCGAATCGTAAGATTTGAATCGCAAATCGCAAGGATTTAACAACTATGCATCCACTAGGGTCACTTAGGGGTTGAAAAGGCTTGTTGTATATACCAAATGCAACCGGGGATCCCACGAAAGGGGATGTAGCTTAGTCTAGTTAGCTTTAATTTTTATTTTTATTGCTCCAGGACTAGCAATAAGCAATATGTAAGTTTGGGGTTGTAATCGGTGCTAATTGTTACACATTTATGCACCTCAAACTGCACTTGTTAGTTCTTTAGAGTTCTCTTTTGAATCCTGTTACGGTACTTGGGTGCTTTTATCTATTTCAGGATCATGCGAGGGAAAAAATGTTAAATTAAAGAATTACAAGATGCGAAACCTTAGAAGAACATCATCCAAGAGAAGACCAGAAGAAAGAGAAGAAAAGTGGAAAATAATCAATGAACGAAAAATCGCAGCCTCAGGGCGATAGATCGCAGATCAATACAGTGGGGATCGATCGTTTACCACCATATGATCGATCGCCCATAAAACAGTAGCCAAGGAAGAATTTCCAGGAAGGGACGATCGATCGTCATCGGCGTTTTTTTTTTGCTCAGAATCCGCGCGTAAGAAGAAGGAAGTTGACCCTTTTGGGGGTTTCTAAAAGCGGAATTAGCAACAAAGAGACTTCTCAATTAAAAAAAAAGGAAGCTCACTTGCTTTGTAGAGAGAGGGTTTTGAATTTTGAGATTTTGAAGGAAGAAGGCTATGGAGATCTGTGAAGGTTGGAGGATGGGTTATTCGGTTCTTCGTCAAAAGCGGTGTTCTTCACCCTCGCCATGAACTCATCTATTTTTCTAGGGTTTAAATGAAACTTTAGCCAAATAATTGTATCTCATTAATTTTATTTAGGTTTTCTTACTTTTGTAAACAATGATTGCATAATGAGAGGGTGGTTCTTCAACTAAGTTTAATAGATTCATTATTCGGTTTCAATATGATCTTATCATTGTCTTAGGTTTTATTGTGTTGAGATTGAGATCATTCAAATCATCTTTCTGTGATTGTTGATATGAATTTTATGCACTGATTTTACTGTCGAGGAATTGAATTATAGGATGTTCTATGCCTAGGAAGACGAGTGATTTCGCAACCCTAATTTAGTGTGTATCACTCGTGCTAACCACAGATAAAGCATGCCTATGGTTTGATCCCTTGAATTATTCTTGTTTCGATGAGTTGAGAGTTGTAGTCACTCTCGTCCCTATTGTTTACACTTGAGAGAGCTGAATGGATACATGTAGGTTCAATTAGGAGGTTAGTGGTGAATTCAAACACCCTAGATTTTCTCTCCTTGATATCACAAAAACTCTTAATTCAGTTGATTAAAATAGAAGTGTCATTAGTTTAAATTCTATCCTTAGTTTAAAAATCATCAAATCAAATCAACTCTATTACCCATTGACTTAAAAATAATCTTAAGAGAAGGGCAACGAAACTAGTGCAATCTTCTGTGGTTCGACACCCCATATGAGTCGCTATTCTACGAAATTGTAACTACTACGAGGTTTATTTAATTGACGAACAGGGATCATGTATTCTTACAGATCTATCATTCGTAGGATATCATGAGATTTGGTACGAAAGGGAAACTAAGACCATGATTTATTGGACCTTTTGAGATTCGGGCATAGATAGGAGAGGTGGTGTATCGGGTGGCATTACTTGCACAATTGGTAGACATCCATGATGTGTTTCATGTATCTATGTTAAGAAAATATGAGTGGGATCCATCACATATCCTAAACAACAAGCTTGTTAGATCCGAAATGATTTAACATATATAGAACAACCTATTCAAATTCTAGATCGAAAGGAACATGTATTGCGAACCAAAGTGATTCCCATAGTAAAAGTGTTATGGCAACATCATTCTTTAGAAGAAGCCACGTGGGAGAGAGAACATGAAGTCAGGGAGAAATATCCGCATCTTTTCAAGCTTAGGCACGTAAATTTAGAGGACTAAATTTTTTTAAAGGGGGTAAAATGTAATGACCGGACTTCTATTATCAAATAATGTATTATTATATATAAATATTTGTGCAAGTTAAAAGTACATGTATATAGTGGAAGGAGTGACCCTAAGAATTTCAAACTTCATATCACAATATTGGCCAATCAGAATAAAATTTGAAATTTCGACATTAACATAAATGACCAATATAATGTAGTGAAGGGTTTGAAAAAAAATTATTTATTTATTTATTTTAATTACTTATTAATTAATTAATAATAAGGGGTTAATTATAAGGATTCTTTAAAATTATGGACTTAAGTATAATAAAGGTACAAAGAAAGGATTGAAGTGTAAATAAAGAGAATAAATGTTAGGTGGGTGGTGGTGAAACCCACCCACACGTGGACATTAGGAGAGTTTAAAACTCTCTGTTATCTCATCTCAGCACAGAGAGGAACTCACAATAAGGGTACGGAATAAAGGAATGAAAAGAAAGAAAGAAAGGAGAGAAGAAATGAAGAAAAGGAAAAAAATAAAAGGTATAAAAAATTTGCAACATCGGGGTTTTTGATTAGTCATATTAATTAAGGTTTTAATTTCTTTAATTGAAAAAAAAAATTTTGATTTACTGTTTCTCATAAGATGATTCTAACCACTGTTACAAATCTTCCAAGAAATACCCAATTGCTCCCGAGAAAAATCGAGGAAAACATCTAAAGTTTAAAACTCCGTTTTTATCATGATATTTTACAAATCTTGCGAGAAATATAATTCTCTTTTTAACCCATGAATATCGCGAGAGTTAGCCAAGATTTAACCAAGATTTTAAAAATATCGTGAGAAATACACAATGTTGTTGATTTTATGAATTTATAATTTGGTTATATTTATTACTATTTTCTGTAATTTTAATAAAAAAATTTAATCATTACCGAGATTTAGGCGAAAAGTTCCTGCAAAAATTCAGATTTGAAAATCTCCTGAAAAAAACTTCGGCCGATAAAAACCCAAGAACGAGATTTGTAACAAAGATTTTAACCATAGTGATATTTATGTGAAATTATCAATTCAAATAAGATTTGGATTTTCTATAAGAATCCTGATAAAAAAAACATATTAAGTTCTAAAGATACATATAATTTGGAGTATTATGTGATTAATAATGAAAACTTTAATGTAGATTTGATAAGATTTTGATTTGAGGCTATTTAATATGAAAATATGTGTTATGATTTGAATTTGGTACCAAAGGCGATTTGAAATAAGATTTGAATGATTTTGATTTTTATGTTATTTGTCTGAAATATTAAAAGAATACCATTTGAAATATGGGAAAAAAATACCATTAAGAAGGGTGATAGAAACCCCTTGGGTGAAAGACCCTAAACATGTGGACATGGCCAGGTAATTATTTGATTTGGACCTCTTCTGATCCAGCTATAAGCCCTAATCGGTTGAGGTCGCACTCGGTATTTAATGCACCTGTTATCTATATGGTAACATGGGCATCTACATGTGTGCCTAGCTATTTTTATTAGTATCCTAATTTAGACCGTTAAAATTTGATAATTTAGAATCAATTCTGAAGAATGTCCATATTTCTGAATTCATTCAGGTTTATGTAGTATATTTGTAATTTTAAAATAGTGCATGTTTCATCGAATTTGAACCTTATAGAATATGACAAATTACTTGTTGAGCTGCATAGCTCACTATTCTTTTATTCTTTATTTTGCAGAGTGGAGTAGTAAAAGGAGATAACTTTTTGGTGTATAAGGTTTGAGAGGCGAAACCTGAGATTTTGGAGGTACTCTGGTCTCCATGTTTTGGTGGTGAGTTTTTTTTTTTTTGGGTGATGAGTTGTGTGTAAGGTTTAAGAACTTGTACATATTTTAATTATGGAAATCTTTTAGTTATGCTTTGTAAGATCATATGATTTATATACTTCAAAAGAAAAGAATGAATGTGATTCAACTTTTGTATTGACCCAAGCATATGGAAGAAACACTCACCTATTCTGGAAATTTTGCTCACAAAGTAGAGTGTTCTTCTGGCTCGTATGGACCAAGGAATCCTATTATCCACTAGAGCCAGTCACTCAATGCACTCGTGACCATACATGAAAGGTTTTAAATATCTAGGAAAATTGTGACACACTAATTCATATATCCCCATATCACAGGCCACGGATATATCCCAATATCACAGTTGAAGACCTTGTCATTCAAGTATTCTTTTGAAAGGTACTCCAAAGTTTCAGAGACAACCGCCACTCTAACCCAACAGGGGAATAACTATACAGCCACCACGAACCAGAATATTCCAGAAAAGTTCTCTAAGGGAAAACTGCCTATATTAGAGGCCAATACCATATGTGGACAAGGGAGGGTAATCACTTCCCCCTTTATAGCCTCACCAACAATTGTGGAATGGATTGCCAAAACCAAATAGGCGACTCTTCAAACTCTGTTTTCGGTTGTGATAAAAAGAATCCTCATAAATCGGCCGCAGGTCATAGTGATCACGCAACACGTGGCATATCTCTAGAAGCGCCTTTTTTGTGCGTGTTAACCCTTCGGAGATAGGTGAACTCATAGTTACTCTAAACCACGAGGTATCCAGTCATACAATATATCATGGAGGAAATGCAGAGGTTGGAATGCTGAGATGAGAAAAAATGCGCTCAAGAAGGATCCAATGTATTAAACTTGAATTGCAGTACCTGCGAAGCTTGCAATGGTTGGTTCAATTACTGAGGACCAATCACCAAGCCAAAATTGGTCAGTTGATCCAACTGCAGGAGTGCCTGAGGCTTCCTCCTTCAACATTGAATAGAAAGCTCGAGACTACTCAAATCACAGTTGTACCATCGAACTCGTATCTCTGGAGCCGAGATTCATCCCTGCTAGCCTAGAGATTTCGGTGTCAGGGATCTATCCGCACCAACTTTAGTAATGCCCTCTTTGGCATTAAGGATATGCACTAACCAGCATAGAGACTTCAGTGTTGAGGATCCATCCCATCGAATTCAATAGCTCCCTCCTCGGCAGTCGGCACCAAGGATTCATTTTGCATATATTTATACTAGCAGGTGGCACGTGAGAGCGAGTGGAAGGAGTTAACCACAGTTAATAGGAGTTAAAAGGGACACGTGTTAACCCGCGGGTGCGATTGAACTCTCCCCAAGTTCAATAGCGGGTGGCACGTGCGATGCACGTGAGAGCGAGGGGAAGGAGTTAACCACAGTTAATAGGAGTTAAAAGGGACACGTGTTAACCCGCGGGTGCGATTGAACTCTCCCCAAGTTCAATAGCGGGTGGCACGTGCGATGCACGTGAGAGCGAGGGGAAGGAGTTAACCACAGTTAATAGGAGATAAAAGGGACATGCGTTAACCCGCTGGTGTGATTGAACTCTCCCCGAGTTCAATCGCGATTGGCTGTGATTCTATTCTTTAAATAGATAGATGAGCAAGGGGTAATTTGGGAATTAAAGAAAAACATTAAATCATATGGATAGTTTGGGAATTCGGACAAATCAGGCTGCGCCTGCCTCTCCCATTATAATAGTACAGATTTATATAAAAGATTGCACCTCATCTAAAAATGCTTGAGGCTCTAAACTCAGAATTCAGAGGTTATGACTATATTTCATGCTTCATTGGCCTTTTCTAAAATATCAATGCACTTTTCCTAATATTTCCATAGAGTTCCCAAACATTTCCAATGTTTCTGTACATCTTTACCGCAGCTGCACAGCATACTAAACATGTAGGCAAGCATATGAAAAGTACCAATTAACAAAGAGGAATAGAGAATCACAGCCTATGTTTAATCTCTGTTTTTGACTAACAAATATTGCTTTTTAAACCACGACTATAATAAAGAATTGGTTTAACCATGAACCACTCTTGTATATCATATGCAAAGGAATGCAAATTATATGTCAGATTCCTTAGCCAAAAGAGGTGCGAATTAAGGCCTTTTGTACTTAAAAGAGTCCTTTCTCCCCCATTCTCTATATATTATATCTTTTATTTCTACTTTTCCACCATTTACCAAAATTGCATTCCAGTATAGTGTTCATTTTCTTGTTTGTACTACGCAAGTATTCTTTGAAGTAAAAAAATGGAAACATAAAAGACCTCAAACGTAATACATCTAAGAGAAGCAGCGAAGAAAAGGCAACTCACTGTTTTTCCAAATAGGGTTTCTCCAACTGGTTCTCCTAATCTTTTCTGCTTTACAACAATTTCCATCTCCTTCTGCAACAATAATATAAAATAATAAAAAAAACCAATTGACAAGAAAATGAAACCAATTTAAAAGAAAATGAAACAATAACTTGCCAGCATGGTTCAAAATAGACGCACTACGCGTACCAGTCTGATACCTAGCAGAATTTGCCCTATCTGCTACACCGATGCGGAGAATATATAGAAGTCCAGGGTATCAGTGCGTATCGGACCAATACTCTCTACCAATACTCTCTACACAATTATAAAACGAGCTGTTTTATTATTTGGGTGTTTATACACCCCTAGAACCCATTCTTTCAATAATCTTTCTTTTCTAATCAATTTTTAAGCCTAAAACAACAATTCCATTGTCGATTTTATGTCCAAAACGAAAAGCATTTTATTTCGGATTTAAAGGGTATTTCCAAATTTTTGAAGGTATGCAAAATTTCATTGTTTTTTAATTTTTAGTTGGTTAAATTAATGAAAATATGTTGTAACTTTTAAGCAACCCCAAAATGAGTAAAGCTACTGATTTCATGCGAAATCCATGGATCAAAGATAATTATTCATCACTTTTTTTGAAAAATTCGAAAACAAAAAAATCTTCAATATTTCAAAAAATACATTCTCAATCTAGGGTTCATTGTAGAATTCGAGCTGGCATATAATTCACTGTGGTACTGGGCTTGTATAATGTATGTTATATGTATTCAATACTTCCTTTCATATTCATTGAATGTAAGGTTTTAATATTTAGATTGTAGTGCTTGTACTTGGTTAAGTGACCATGGTTTGTATTTTAATACCCGTTTATAAGTATGCACGCTTTTTTTTACTTTAAAATTCTTAACTCTCATATGTATGGTTATAATGATAGTTGGAGGACTTCATTTAGTTTGTATTTAGCTTATATTTGCATTAAAAGAAGTTTTATGCAAAATATCCAAGTTTCTCCTTGCGTATTAAAGCGTATCTTAATTTTTCCTAACGTATCGACGCTTATCAAATTGATACTCCGATAAGTATCCTAAAATTGCCTTACCGTTACCGATAGGCATACCGGTATTCTGAACCATGCTTGCAAGATAGGTGTTTTGAATTGTGATACTTGTAGTATCCTACAAGATCAAGGTGAAAAAATATTAAAATGACACTAGTGCGAAAAGACAAGTATGAGACCCCCCCCTCTTAAAAGAAAGTATAGTACCTAAACAAAAAAAATAAAACAAAGTATTGTATTGCTTCATCAAACAATAACAGTCAGCGATTATAATGAAGCTGAAGTTGAAATGAATAGGCTCCAAGAATATGTGAAACGCCAACATCAAACAAGCTCCTAGAAAAGTGAGGCAAACATTTTATGCAAGGTTGAAAAAACAGTTTCGGACACTGTAACGGACACAGCCGAAACCTTTTCGTAACGGCGTTTCGGCCTTTACTTTTTTTTGTTTCTTTTTTGCTTAAAAAAAATCCAATAAATTCCAATAAATAGAAAAAAAAAATATAAAACATATAATAAATGATAAACAAGATACTTTTAAAGCCAATATGAAGCTCAAAATTTAGAAATAAAGAAATTAGATGGGTCGAGGGTTGAAACATACCTGAAATAAAGAATCTGCCTTGGATTCCTTCAAATCTATGAATTAAACCTCAAATCAAGTTGTTAATCAACAAAAAACAAAAGGATTTTAGGAAAAAAAAAGGTACTAAGAATAAGTAGAGAAGAAGAGAGGAAGCAAAGATGAGGTTTTAGAATGAATTTAGGGATTTTCGGAACCCAGTCCTATGACCGAAACCTTTACGTATTGGGCGTATCGCCCGTTACGTAACGGTTTCGGGTGTTATGGTTTTATTTCGGGATAAAAGGGTACGGTATCGGGTATCAGAGGCAACCGAAACCTTTACATAACGGGTTTTACGTAACGGTTTCGATAATTTTTTAAACCATGATTTTATGACAAAGTGAACCATCCAAGATAAAGGGGGATCAGAGATTCAGAGTATCAAACAACTCGATTACCAAATGTGTCTAATTGTGTCGAAATGCCAATCAAATAACAAGTTACCAAGTGTCTAAGTGACAAGTCCCTTCTTGCACCAAGCTTAATGATGCAGGACAATGCAAATTAACCTAAGATGATGCTTTAGAGATCTAAATTTGAAATTGCAGCAGTAATAAATCCTTTAAACAATCAAGATTAGCATTTTAATCAAAATAAATCAAGTAAGAATTATTAAACAACCTAGGTCAATCACAATCCCGCAATAATGAATTTTCAAATCCAATTTGGGTGATCGTAATAAAAGTGAGAACTTCCACTAGCTTAGGAATTTCGGTCAATACTCAATGTGGTTTCCTTGTTCAATTAAGGATTTCAAAGATTAGTTGAGGCTCAACAATGGTTACAAATTGTACTATGCATGTTAGGTATGTATTGAAGGAATATGGCATTGTAAAACACAAAACCAGCAGCAAAAACTAACAGGGATTATAAAAGGTTAGGGTTAGGTTTATGGGTATTTGCTGTGTTTTAGGGGTTTAAAAATAGGGGAGGGTTGTAGCTTCAATATTGATGGAGTAGAGCTGTAACAGCAATATAACATGTCCAGATTTGCTAGAACAACAATAAAAGAACGTATAGGGCTGTCACAGAAACAAGTGGCTGTACAGAAATTAGGACAGAAGGGGTAGGAAATAGGTGGGATGGTGTAGTGGCTGGGGCTGGGAAAAGGGTTGCGGCAGCAGATATTCCTATAGGGACAGGTGCGGCAGCAAGGTATTGCTATGGGAAAGGTGCGGCAGCAAAAAGGGGAAGCTGCCTGGGTAGTGTGGTAGCACTAGAAATGCTATAGAATGGCTGCATATCAAGGGGATTTGCGGCAGTATAGAAATAGAGCTCGAACAGGTGCCGCAATGTTGGGGTAGGCTGGGATAGGTGGCTAGGTTTGGTTTTTGCAATATAAAGGGCTGGGAAATTAAATGGCAGCAAGGAGATGAGATTTCTAGGGTTTGGTAATTAGGGTTTTGCAACAAAAGAATAAAAGTAAATCGTGAATAGTACCATGAATGAATAATAACTCGTGAATAGTGATTTGAGAGAGAATGAGATAGAGAAAAAGAAAATAGAAAAGATTACCTTGGAATCACTCCAAGATTGGCTTCACATCATGACATCAAACCATTCCCATCACAAAATTTACAAGCAAAAAGCTCTTCATAAATTTCATTCAACATCCTTGAATTTAGAGCATAAAGAGTATTTATAGACAATCATAAAAAAACACTATTTATAAGAAAAACACCTAACTACCTTTTTTATGTTCTCTCATAATAAACTAATAACAAGGGATAAAAAAGTAAAACAAACTATAGATAAAATAAACAACTAAATAACTAAAGGGGTGGATCGAGCACTATGACTACTCATGCCCATCTATGGGTTGAATTTGGTCCTCCAATCATCATCTCTCAATTCGATGGTTGATCGTCCTCTAAATTATGATCCAATGGTGGATCTCCATCATACATAAACAAAATCCCACAGTCTGATGTCCGCATCAATTCCTTTAGGCTGAGAAGGTTTTGCCACTGACAAAATAAAATTGTTATACTGCTCCAAGAAATCAAAAAGTCGCTGCAACTCGTCCCACGTGATCCGTCTTGAATGCCACATACAATCCATCTATGGCGTGATCCATCCCGATCGGTATTTCCACTTGGCGAGATATTTGTGATATTTCCTGTATCTAGTGGAAACCATGTGAACGTCTAAGACATCCTCTATCTCGTCTGCAATGCTAGGCATGAGTAGTAGAGGCAATGAAAATGAAGGAGATAAAAATAGTGGAAGTGGACCTGGCGAAAATAATGAGTCTAGACTAGGAGGCAATGGCAAGGGAGGTGGGTGAGGAGGTGGGTTTGGAATAGGATCAACATGGGGATCATCACAAAGGGAAGGTGGATGGAAAGAAGGTTGTTGATTGCCCAATGGAAGATGTGGAGGATGAGATTAATAGATGGTTCAGTGCTTTGGTTGGCTCTGTGTTAGGATCTAAGCCTCACTTTCAAGCCCTAAAGCGCTTTGTGTTGAGCATGTAGGCACCTAAAGGTAATCTAAAGATTTCTTCCCTTGACAAATGTGTCTTCATCTTTAATTTCAGTTGTAATGAGGACAAGAACAGAGTGCTGGATTCCGGCCCATGGTTTTTTGACAAGAAAGCCATTATTCTAAGACCATGGTCGCCTGAGATTTTGTTGGAGAAGCCAGCAGTGAAATCTATCCCTATTTGGTTAACGATTACCAGGTTTACAACTACATCTTTGGGGAGAAAACATGCTAGGCCGCATTGCTAACAACATAGGCAATCCCTTGTACATAGACAAAGTCACAGCAGATAGAAGTCGTCTCTCATATGCTAGAATTTGTGTGGACGTCTCAGCTAATGAGGCATTACCAAAATTAGTGGTATTGAGGAATTTGGACGGTTCTCTGGGATTGCAAAAAGTTCAATATGACTGGAAACCCTCTAGATGCAAGTGTTTTGTTTTTGGTCACACAGAAGGCCAATGTTCAATCAAAAAATTCTAATGCCAACGTTGAACGAGGGATCCCACGTTCTTGCCAATGGTAGCCCCATGGGTTCAAGAAATGCAGAAGGCAAGAGTAATGCAAAGAAGGAATGCCAACCTATAGCTTTGGTTGGCAAGCCAAAAGGTAAGGGTATTCATTGTGAGATTGCCCCACTTGAGGTTCCTATTCCAATTGCAGTTGTACTTATTGCTAGCCCCTCTGAGGAGGACAATGTTAATCCCCCCTTATGATTCGAGTGATGCCAGAGATCCCTCTATTGCGGTGGTTGCAACATTTGTAGCTGGTACCACCACAGGTCCACAAGTAGTCCTGTTGGCTGTACTTCGTTGCTTGCCACTCGTGTGAATGGTTATCCCTAGGGTACTCTCAGCCCAAGGGTTGTCCCCGCGGAGAGAAGGAGCAAAGGAGTTGGGGCTTCTGCTACTATCAATGAGTGGAATTATGCTAAGGGTTTATTTTGATAAGAGAAATATATTAGTTGAGCCAAAGCAAGTTTGTGACAATATTCTTATTGAAGAATCTGAAGAAGAAGATGGTTTTCAACCAGTGACTTCAAGGAGAAACAAGAAGAATCAAGGTTCACAATTTCGGTAATATCGGCGATATATCGCTGATATTTTTTGATTTTGGTCACCACCGATATATAGATACAGGGTTAAGAAAAATTTACGTGGTGTCGGTAGATATCGCCGATATATCGTCGATATCAGCGATATATATATATATCGCCGATATCTACTGACAGCGTACACTGAGTGGGTTTTGCTCGCATGGAAAATCCAAAATAGTGAATCACGGGCTGGAATACCCGTGATGTAGGGGGAACAAAAGTACCTAAAGCTAAAGGCTAGTAGCTACAGAATACCGAGAGGGCCGTGACTCGTAGAGAAGAAATTCTTTAAATTCATAGACATTAATTCATCATGCAAATATGCAGTTGAAAAAATTTCTATTGAATCTTTGATTGAGAAGATTAAAAAAAAAAGAAAAAAGGGAAGAAATTTGAGAATAGAAAAAGGAAAAGGTAGTTACATACCTGTAACTTGGGAGAGGAGGGCCACTGCCGTCATCGCCATTGCCATCGCCATTTCAGCCTTCGAAGTTGCGTGTTAGTAATCCCTCTCCCCTCTTCTTTTCTTTTTCTTCTTTCCTTCTGTTTTTTTTTTCGTTCTGTATGGTTTACAAATGTGAGAAGATTAGATTAGGGCTTTAAATGTTGGCATTTTACATATTAGGCCCTTAGGTTTTAATAGTTTTTAAATAAACTATTAATATTAATATATTTACAAATAAGCTCAACAGTTTTTCAAAATTAACACAGAATTCTTTTCCTTATCACTGTTACTCTGTTAGTAAAATGACCAGTATACCCTTAAGATATCCATAACCTCACAAAGCTCCCTTTAACCACCCTTAAACTATGGTTAACAAGATTTAACCCTTGTAATTATTATTTTTCAAAAAAATAAGGTTAAATGTTTTAAGTCTTTAATCCTAAGGATTAGTGATTCTTAACCAAAGTTAAAGGGGTGTCCCTCTTAACTCTCTTTAACTGTGATTAAGATTCACTAACCTTTAAGGTTAAAGCATATAACTTTGGTTTTTAAAAACCAAAAAAATTTAAATGTGTCACCTTGTTACTCCCTTTATAATTTTGACTTTTATAATTTTTTTTAAAGCATCTTTTTAAAAATTACAGTTTTCAAGGGTTAAAGTTTTTGGTTAAAAAAATTCAGCATCCAAGGGTTAAAAAATACAATGTTGAATGATTAAATTTTTTTAATGCATTTTTATAATTTTTAATCTTTTAAAAAAATTAAAGCATCTAATCTTGAATTTTATAATTTTTTTAAATACAGTGTCATTTTTTAACTCCCTATAAGTCTATAACTAGGGTTTTACTGACCATTAGGAATAACTAAATAAAGCATCTAACTTTGTAACTAGGGTTATAATACTGTGTGATGAGCTGGGCACAATGTTGTACGTATGTGGAGAATCAGTATTATAGCCAACCAAGTCAGGACAGAGATGATGACATCGAACCTCCACGTAACTCCTTCTGGTGGTGATTGTAGGTTTTTTGGTGGGTTGTATTATGTATGTTTGTATTATTATGAATCTTATAAATTATGAATTTATGATTGATTGAGAAATGAATGAAACATGAATCAATCATACATTATCGTCACTCGTCAGCGCATATCTTTGCTCTCTTCTCATTGCATCTCTTATGAACATTGTTTTTTTTAAAAATATTTTTATTATAAAAGATGTATTAACATCTATTTTAATATTTCCTAAAGTTTCACTACAAAATTTCATGTTTTGTCCCATCTTTTTGCAATTTTTCCAAAAATCACCGATAAACGATATATCTTTTTTCCACAGCTCGACATGTCAAGCGATATCGACATTCAGAACCTTGAGAAGAATAATAAAGATTCTTCTCTAGGAAGACTAAAGAGGGAGGTTAGAAAACCTACTTAATTTAAGGAGTAGTTTTTTAGTGTCCATATCTTGTTGTTTTAGGGGTAAGGCTTCATATTCCCCCCTTTGATGTAATTGCCGATCATATGATGGTATGAATTGAAAATTTCTTCTTTTTTTTAAGGGAAGGTGGGTCTGGGGTAGATGGGTCTGGGGGAGGCAGGTCTGGGGGAGGTGGGTCTAAGGTTAAGGGTGAGTCTAGGCTAGGCTCATCAAGAAGGTCATCATGTAGGCTATCATATGGGTAAATAGGTGATGCTGCTAGACCTCTTAAAAGAACAAGGTCCTCCACATTGAATATTGGGCTAGTACCCATATCGGGTGGAAAGTCCACCACATATCCATTAGGACCAACCCACTTCAAGATCTTATGTGGTCCAGCACTACTGGCACGTGATACCATTGTTATCTCATAATCTCTCACTTGAAGCTCTTTATAGTAATGATGTGAATCAACAAATATTTTATAACTTTCATTATTGACTGCAATTCGTTTTTCGATCATATCATGCAAACAATGAATTTGTTGTGCAAATGAATTTGTGGACTCGCTCTAATGACCTATGATAACAGGATCTAGTGCGTGCTAGATGTCACACATGAGTGAGAGCTTATCTGGTACATCTTCAGGGAAGATCTCCTGAAAGTCAAGGACTATCAGAACCATAGATGGTGGTAGCTCCACAAACGACTCAAGGACTGGTGGAATCTCCAGAATAGACTCAAGAGCTTGTGGAAGCTCCACCGGGGACTCGGGAGCTTATGGTAGCTCCACAAGGGACTCAGGAGTTATGGTAGCTCTACAGGGAACTCAGGAGCTGGTGAAAGCTCCACAAGGGACTCAAAAGCTGGTGAAAGCTCCACAACGGACTCAAGAGCTTGTGGTAGCTCCACAAGGAACTCAGAAGTTTATGGTAGCTCTACAGGGGACTAATGAGCTGGTGAAAGCTCTACAAGGGACTCAAGAGCAGGTGGAAGCTCCATAAGGGACTCGGTAACTTGTGGTAGCTCCACAAGGGACTCAGGAGTTTATGGTAGCTCCAAAGGGGGCTTAAGAGCTAGTGGTAGCTCCATAAGGGACTCTTCGGAACTGATGTTGTGAAGGGATTTAGACTTGCTCTCTTCATGACTTTCGCTCTTATTCATTCCTTTTTCCCAACAGTGGGAACTTTAGGGAGGAGAGGATTTAACTTTATCCTTTTACCTTCATTGATAAAGGAGCACGAATTCGATCTGCCTAATATCGTTACACTTACATCCTTATCGAATAACCAAGGTCGACCTAAAATGATGTGGCCCACATCCATAGGCACAACATCACACCACAATGTGTCCTTATATGAAGAGAATTGTATAGGGACAAGACACCTCTAGACAACTGGGATGGAAATGTATCTACCCATGCAACTCGATAGGGATGAGGGTGGGTTATTGGCATCAATCCCAGACGAGAGATAGTACTAGATGAAACCACATTCGTGCAACTCCCGCTATCTATGATCACTTTGCAACTCTTTTTATCACTTGATGTAAGTATGGAAGATAGGGTTCCTACGACAGTCATCATCTTCCTTGATTTGAGTTAGGGCACACCTAACAACCAAGACTCTAGACTTCTCATCAGTGCCCTCAAAATACTCACTAGATTCACCTATGACCTAGTTGAACTGTTCAAGATCCATGTTGGTTAAGAACTAACCAGTGTCTTGAGGCTATATGTAATGCAAATGGCCTTTATTCCTAAATGCAAAAGACAAACCCTAAGCTAATCTAATGCTCTGATACCAAAATTTGATAAAGGACAATGCAAACTAACATAGGATGAGCTTTAGAGATCTGAATTTGAAATTGCAGCATTAATAAGACCTATAAACAATCACGATTCACACTTTTACTCGAAAGAAAATCAAGTAAGAATTATTAGACAACTAAGGTCAATCACAATCGCACAATAATGAATTTTCACATCTGATCTAGGTGATCATTGTAATGGGGAAAATTGGTAAATCAAGTAAGCTAATCGAGGATGTGTACATGCCCAATTAAGAACGTGCCCGTGCCCAATCGAGGACGTGCCCGTGCTCATCCGAGGACGTCCTTGTGCTCATCTGAGGACAAGCAAGCACCAGGATAGCAGACGAAGTCTTTCTTATCTAAGGACGAGCTCGGAATCATTCAAGGACGATTTCAGTCATCTGAGGACGAAGCCGAACTCAGTCCCGAACAAAGTATTGGGAGTTGGCCTTCTGTCAGAGCATTAATGATGCACTTATGAGATAGGTAATATCCCTGGCTCTACATTAAATGTTTGTCATCTCGGATCACTTCCGTTATCAGAACCGACCTAGCGGGGAGTAGATGTACATTTATGGGAAGATATTTGTCTAACAATAACGAAATGATTAGATGAGATGCATGGCCATCCACGAACACGGATGGACATGGGGATCTCGACCTATAAATACACTGGGATTCTAAGTGATCAAGGATCGAAAGATCTCACAAACCCAAACCGTATTTTCTCCTAAGTACAGAGCAAAGGCCCTATCCCAAGAACTCCTTAAGTCCATTTAGATTTTTCATTCTTTACTTCATCTTCTTTCCTTACTGACTTAAGCATCAGAGTATCTTGGCAGGGCAGAAGGCCTCTCCTCAACAATCATCGAACCCATCTGCAACCTTCATCCTTCCACCAGTCAAGCAGACCAATATACGAGTGACACGTGGAGCCTCCCAGAAATTCCCATCACAAAATTGGCATCGTCTGTGGGAAGCACATCAACTCCCTACCTTGAACCCCTCCCCTGTTACGTTAAATCTTGTCATGGCAAGACAAGCCCCACCCGAGGGAGACGTATCTCAGGCCAATCAAATCATCATGATGTTGCAGCAGCAGCGAGAAGACATGTTACGGCAACAATCCACATTAAACCGTCTGGTGAACGTTCAACAGATTCTTCAAGAAAGGTTCAAGGCCTATGAACATGATAGGTATAAATCTGAGCAGGACCAATCACAATATTCAAGGACCCTTGTCTACAACCCAGAGCACTCGGGTTTGTCTCCACCTTACCAAGGCAGATCCCGGAGAAATCCACATGTGGAAAATATGCGACGAACTCCCTCGCGGGACCAAAACGCGAGGTCTCCTCCAAGCCAAGGTGCTCGTCGACATCTCTCCTTCCCCTCTCCTCTAAGATGAGGAACTCAATGGGATTCTCCTCCGAACCAAAATGCTAGAAGGATTCCCCGCCAGCCAAAGGTTCTAGACGAGACGAAAGGTATGTGTCTCGTTCCCCTCCCCATTTGCAGCATACAAGGGACATGCCACGCACTCCCCCGCGGGGTCGAGACGTATGCAGAGGCCGAGAAACAGGAACGACCCCAGCTGACGTTCAAGCCATGATCCGAGCCCACGCAAATCAGGCTAGTGGAAGTCAGACGGATCAGTTCGCACGTCAGGCGAAAAGGGACGTACAAAACTCACCTTTCTCAACACGAATACTTCATGCTCCGACCCCAAGGAAGTTCATAATGCCAATTTTCACCCCTTTCATTAGGAAGCCCGATCCAGTGGATCACTTGTTTGCATACCAGCAAGTAATGTCTCTCCATAATGCAGATGATGCTCTCATGTGCAAAGTATTTTTGTCCAATCTACAGGGGGTTTGGGTTGAGATGGTTCCGGCACTTACCAACCAGGTCAATCAAAGTTATGGACATGCTCAATTCAGTCTTTATCGAACGGTACATATCCAACAAAAAGAAAGAAGAGGATGTAGATTCTCTCTTCGCGATGAAGATGAAGACGTCGGAGTCCCTCAGAGATTTCGTCCAAAAGTTTCAGGAAGAAGTACAAACTCTGGATGAGTGTAATGATCACACGAGTATCTAGGCGTTCAAAAATGCACTGCCAATCGGAGTCTCAACTATATGAATCTATCGCTTTGGACCATCCTAAACGTCTGGACGAACTGCTAGTCCGCACGACGAAGTATGCGAGGTTCGAAGATGAACTCAAAGCACGAGTCAAGCCAAAAGCCTCTCCAGTGGAGGCAGTAGAGAGAACGGAGCGATCATCCACCTCAGGCAAAAGACCAATGTACCCTTCTCCTGAAGACAAAGAGCCGCACGAACAAATACAGCAAAGGATACGAGCAAGCCAGGATTAACAACGGGATCAGTTGGATCAGCGCTCGTATCAGACTAACCAGAACTCAAGTCAGAACCAAGATCAAAATCAGCAAAATCAAAGAGATCAAGGAGTACAGTTGGAGAGACGCCCCTACCAGAACCAACCACGTCAGATAAATTTCACGGTCAACCCAGCTATAATCATGCAGAACATGTTAAGCGAGCCGTATTTTCTTTGGCAGTAACCCATCGCTGTAGTCACCACAGGTCCACGTGCCCGAGATTTTTGTCATTATCACAAAAGTCGAGGGCATTTGACCAATCACTGTTGTCGAGTGCTGAGAGAATATTTGGAAAAGCTGGTGGGGGAAGGCTACTTGGGGGAGTATGTGGTCCCCAATCAGGGCACGCACAAGTACCACATGACATACCCCATAATAAGAGCTCGTGAATCCGGGATTCAACAGAGAAGGTGGAGCATCGGCCGGCACGATCAACGTCATTCATCGAGCAAGATCGCCCGTGCTCGACTTAGAGCGCAAATTTCAAGCAAAAGCTAGAAAGCTATCTCATGTAGCTGAAGTCTTTCAGGTACGACCAAGGACGAGGGGCATCGAGCAAGCTTTAACTTTCTATGACAATGATAAACCGACAATTGTTTGACCTCACTGTGACGCCCTCGTCATCACTATAAATATCGGTAACTTCAACATCAAGAGAGTGCTTATCGATTCAAGGAGTGCGGAAGACATTCTCTATCTTCTAGCCTCCACTCAAATGGGATAGATCAAGCAACACTAATCCCAGCGCAGACCCCGTTAGTTGGATTCAATGGAAGCTCGATGCAACCCCTCGAAGAAATTGTCATGCCTGTTCAGCCCAGGCTAATCATCCTGTCGACACGCTTCTTCGTCCTTGATGCTCCGTCACCCTTCAATGACATTTTAGGAAGATGGTGGACGCACAAAATGAAGGTCGTCTTGTCATCCTATTATCAAGTATTGAAGTTCCCTACTCAAAAGGGACCAAAAGAAATCAGAGGAGATCAATTAGCCTCTCAAAAGTGTCATATCGCACTACCAGGCTCGCCAAAATAACAATTACAGTGCAAGGTTGCTGAGGATGGGAAAATATTTGACGACGTTGAAAGGCCGACTATCGAACCAAAAAAGTTCGTTGACTTAGGGACACCACGAGTGGTCCATATTGGCACGAGTTTGACTACGACTGAAGAATCTGAGCTGTTATACTTCTTGAAGGATAATTTGGACGTATTTGCTTGGTCACTCAACGATATGTCAGGAATCAACTCGAAAGTTATTTGTCATCACTTAAATGTCGATCCCACCATCACCCCCATGAATCAAAAGCCATGAAGACTAGCCCCCACCTTCAATGATGCAGTAAATGAAGAGATCAATAAATTTATCAAGGCTAGGTCTGTACTAATTTTACTAATGTAAATAAAGCATGTCCTAAAGACTCTTTCCATTTGCCTAGGATTGATAGACTTATTAATTCTACTGTTGGTCATGAAATGTTGTCATTCATGGACAGGTATTCGGGTTACAATCAGATTCTTCTAGCCAAAGGAGATCAAGAAAAGACTGCTTTCATCACGGAGGGAGGTCTTATTGTTACAAGGTTATGCCCTTTGGCCTCAAGAACGCTGGTGCCACCTATCAATGTTTGATGACGACGATGTTTAGCACGTTGCTCGGGAAGACGGTCGAAGTATATGTAGACGATATCGTGGTGAAGAGCAAAGTACGAGCCGCCCACTCAGCAGATTTGAATGAGCCTTTCTCTATTCTGCGAGCTTTCAATTTGAAGTTAGACCCAGAGAAATGTATATTTGGTATCACTTCAGGCAAATTCCTAGGCTATTTAGTAAGTCAACGAGGAATTAAGGCCAATCCCACCCAAATTCGAGCTCTTCTCGACATGCCTAAACCCAAAACGAAGAAAGAAATATAGAAGTTGACAAGGCGAATTACCGCCCTAAACCAATTTATTTCAATGTCTCCTAACCGATGCAACCCTCTCTTCGAGTTATTGCATAAAGATGCAATTTTTAAATGGACGAAAGATTGTTCGCAAGCATTCGCCGCCTTGAAAGAATATTTGGGTTCAACCCCCATCCTCGCAGTACCTTGAACCAAGAGAAATTTTGTATCTATATCTATCCGTCTCCGAACTTGCAATAGGCTTCGTATTGGTTCGAAGCTTCAAAGCCATGGAAAGGCCCATTTATTTCACTAATAAAACCTTTCACAGGGCAAAATCTAACTATAGCAAGATCGAAAAGGTATGCCTTGGCCTGGTCTTTTCTACTGAAAATTACGTCCGTATTTCCAAGCACATAATATAATTTTCATCACCACATATCCGCTTAAGAGTGTATTGGGACGACCTGAATTAGACGAACAAATGTCAAAATGGGCTATGGCACTTAGTGAATTTGACATTTAGTATCATCTAAGGATATCAGAGAAGGGACAAGCTATGGCAAGCTTCTTATCAGACTTCCTTATGGAAGACGTTGGTTTGATATTAGATTAAGATCGTCATGAACTCCCAGAAGATGTTGAAAACGGAGCTCGAGGGTAGGACGAGACGGCAGTATAGAGCAATTGGCGGTTGTACGTGGACGGATCTTCTAATACCAGTGGTTCAGGACTCGGTGTCGTGCTCATTAGTACAGAGAACGTCAAAATCAAGAAGATGGTATGGTTAGGATTTCCTGCTTCTAATAACAAGTCTGAGTATGAGGCATTGTTGGTTGAGCTCAAAAGCGCGAAAGATTTGGGCATCAAAAAGCTTCGGGTGTTCTGTGATTCCCAGCTCATAGTAAATCAACTTAATGGTATTAATGAGTGTCGTAATGATAGGGTGCGTTGGTATGTTACCCTCCTTCGTGCCTAATGTGAAGCTTTCAACCTCATAGAAATTAAGCATGTCCCGAGATAATCGACATGCAGATGCCTTGGCATATATTGCTTCTATGTTACAGATTGATTAATCTCAAAGTATCCTCGTCGAGTATAAAGAATATCCTTCAGTCGAGCTCCATCAAGCAGCATGGGAAAGTTTACTCATTATATAGCGGTAAGCTAGATGATGGGATTATTGGCCTACCTAAAAGACGGGATCCTCCCCATCGACTATAAAGAATCCCGTCAAATTAAATTCAAATCACCACGATATTCTCGGACGGAGAGCTCTATCGAAAGTCGTTTGCGGGACCCCTTCTTAAATGTGTACATCCATTCAACGTCAAAAGAATCCTAGCCGAACTCGACGAAGGGATTTGTAGCATCCACTCTAGAGGACAGACAACTCAAACAAGGATATTTCTAGTTGTATATGCAAGCAGATGCACAGAAATACATTCAAAAGTGTAGTCAATGTCAACGTCACGCCAAGAACATTCATGCCCCCGCGCAGGAGCTCAATATTGTCACACAGCCGTCGCCATTTGCACGATGGGGACTTGATATTGTAGGACCACTCCCCAAAGCTCCCGGAAATATGGTGGCAACAGATTATTGGCCAAAGCAGCCAACAAAAGTATCTTAGGAGCAATGAAGAAGAGGCTAGGTGAGGCTAAAGGAAGGTGGATGAGCGAGCTACATAATGTCTTGTGGGGATATAGAACTACCCCAAGAAGCCCCACGAATGAAACCCCGTTCTCACTAGCTCATGGAATGGAGGTCGTAATTCCTACAGAAATTAGCCTCCCGACGATCTGCACTCAACGAAAGGTTGATAAGAGCAAGGAAAAGCAAACCAAAGAGCATCAGTTGATGGCGGTACACTTAGATCTCTTGGATGAACGACGAGAACAAGCAAGCATTCAAGTGGCACAGTATCATCAACAATTCAGGAAGTCATACAATCAAAAGGTAAAGAAGAGGACTCTTCAGGTTGGAGATCTCGTCCTCCACAAGGTCTTTCAGAATACTCGTGAAATAAATAGTGGGAAGCTCGGACCCAACTGGGAAGGACACTACATCATTGGAAGACTGAGAAGTCCCGGAGTATGTTATCTTAAAGACATGATGGGTCAACATATCCAAAAGTCATGGAAAATCATGAATCTTAAACGATTCTATCAATAAGAATGTAAAAGCACAAAAACAATGTTTGTCATCATTTTTAAAACCACAAATGCTCCGTCCTCTGGGCACTTGTACTCGTAAGGGGCAAAAACAACCTAATCGCAAATGCTCCGTTCTCTAGGCACTTGTACCCGTAAAGGGCAAAAACGGCCTAATCGCAAATGCTCCATCTTTTGGGCACTTGTACCCGTAAGGGGCAAGAACAACCTAATCGCAAATGCTCCGTCCTCTGGGCACTTGTACCCGTAAGGGGCAAGAACGGTCTAATCGCAAATGCTCCGTCCTCTGGGTACTTGTACCCATAAAGAGAAAGAACGGCCTAATCGCAAATGTTCTTCCTCTGGGCACTTGTACCCGTAAGGGGAAAGAATGGCCTAATCACAAATGCTCCATCCTCTAGGCACTTGTACCCGTAAGGGGCAAGAACGGTCTAATCGCAAATGCTCCGTCCTCTGGGCACTTGTACCCGTAAGAGGCAATAACGGCCTAATCGCAAATGCTCCATCCTCTGGGCACTTGTACCTGCAAAGGGCAAAAATGGCCTAACCACAAATGTTTCGTCCTCTGCGCACTTGCACCTGTAAGGAGCAAGAATGGCTTAATCTACTATGTTTCGTTCTCTGGGCATTTGCATCCATAATAAACAAAAATGACTTAAACTACAGATAAACGAGAATACATGACCAGATGCCAAGATAGCAAAAGACAAGAAATTCCATTCATCAAGAAAAGACCTGAGACAAACACAAGTTAAAGACAGAGGCCCATCAGAGCTGGGTACGCTCGTACAAAAGCAAAAAGAGGCTCAACCGAGCTAGGTACGCTCATAACAAGAACAAGAAAGGACCAGCATTAAATGCCAAGACAATGCTTTTCACCTACTGTCAGAGTAGAATGATCGCCTCCTGACCACTTCCTCCTGCAAGTCTGTCTCGTTGTTGACTCAAGCTCTGGTACGTTGTATATACGTCAAAAGAGGTCAAACATGTTTATCCTGAAGACAACAAATACGTTGTGCATAAGACAACGGGTACGTTATCGTGAATACAACGGGAACATTGTAAACAAGACAACGGATACGTTGTGAATAAGACAACGGGTCACTCCTTTGTTGGCCACATGTTGTCCATCCGTGAGCATAACAACAAAAACTAACTCGTTCTCCAACACTTAATCATTTTTACGAATTTTATCCCTTACAGAAAAGTTCAAAATTCCCACATTTTCACAGGTAAAGTCTTCCGCATGCGTGGTTATGACGAACAGGTATGTGTCTTGGAACTTGATTCCTTAGGCGCGGGTTCGGGGCGTCACAAAGGAGATATAGTTTTCTAGTTCCTTGTAGACCTAGAATAGCTCAAGTTATTTAGGATACATCTGGACAATGTATTCCTACTAACTTACGCATATTAGTTTCATAAGATAGAGTGATGAATCTCATTCACTAAGAGAAGTGTCTCTTGACTAAGATGTGAATATAATTAACAAGTACTTATATTGTAACTGCATAGTGGATACCCTTAGAAATATATTGTCTATATATTTAGGATAATCCATTTAACAGAATGTCCTTAACCTAAAAGGTCGACATCTTCTCTAGTATTTGCCTATATAGCTTTGATGTAACCAATCGTCAATGTCCAACACACCGGGCTAAATACGGACTCGTTGGGTTATGTACGCTATATTTGAAGAAGTGTGTGCACACTCAACAAGGACTCCACCGCTCTTCGTCTAGAGTAATTTATATTGAGTTGATACTTGTCAAACCGGACTTGGAAATCCAACTGGTGTTTATCGATGAAACTGTTTTATCGACATGATTATTTTCTGAATAAAATAAAAGTAATTATTATTATTCTTTTAATGAATTTCAAATTGTATTTGAAAGTCCAACTTTGACTAAAGGTATCAAAGAGAGAGTTCTCAATATAAGCTAGGGATTATAGACAGTATAAGATATTGTCTCGTAAGCTTATAAACAATATTAGATGGTGGAAGGATAAGTCTGTAAACCAATCTTGTGATAAAATTGACTTACAAGTAATTCTCTCATTTTTGGAGGTTTAGTCACAATGTGTTAATGGACATTATTGTGATTAGTGGAAGTCCAGAGACTTAGATAGCATTCTATGATCCTCATGGAATTATTGGAAAGTGTTTCCTAGCAAAAAGACTACACCTTAAAGGTGAAGCACTTGGTCCCACAACCGGAAATAGGAGATCCCTTTAGATCCCACACACTAGGAAGGCTCAAAGCTTTTAATTTAATTTAGAATTAAATTAATTAATTTCTCCAAATTACTTTATGGTATAATAAAGCTCTTTTAGAAAGATCTACATATCATGTGGATAAAACCAAATGGGTAGGATCCATATGAGATATGGATAAGACCAAGAGGTTAGACCTCAAAAAGGAAAGAAGTTAGACCTCAAACAAAGAAAGGGGTGTGAGATGTATGAACCACCTAGGGTGGGACACCCACTTCTATGCAATATTCTCTAATTAGTTACTAATTTGGTTATTTTCTTTCTTGAAAATGATTTATTCCATACGTAATCTTTCTTTCCCTCTCCCTCTCAAAGGTGTACAGCCACCCCTCCCCTCTTCTATCTTAGCTTGATTTTTAATTAAGATCAAGATTAAGATTGCTTATTTGAAGATCAAGATTAATTCTTTGATGATCAAGATTGTTTCTTTAAGGATCAAGATTGATTCTTTATTGATCAAGAAGAGTTCTTGCAATCAAGAAAAGAAGAAATATTAAATAGCTTGGATTGGAAGGGCCATTGGCTGCTATTGGAGAAAAGCTTTAGAGAATAAAAGAAGGGTCGTGTGAATCGCGAAGGAGACTTTTCACTTGCAAAGTTTTGTAGGTATTTTTTATCTTTTTTGAATTGCGAAAAAGACTTTTCACTTGCAAAGTCTTATAGGTATTGTTCTAATCCTTCATTAAATAAAATCAATTAGAACTATAGTCAGATCTTGGAATTCGATGTATGCCCTCCAAGAACTGTTTTTCTAAAATTAAAAAGAGGCATACTTGCAGCGGCAGCACTAGAAGTACTGTAGACTGGCTGCAAATCAAGGGGACAGGTTCAAAGACTTGAGACAGTATAGAAACAGAGCTGGAACAAGTGCTGCAAGGTTGGGGTAGTATGGGATAGGTGGCTAGGGTTTGGTTTTTGCAATATAATGGGCTTGAAAATTAAATGGCAGCAAGGAGAACAGATTTCTAGGGTTTGGTAATTAGGGTTTTGCAACAAAAGAATAAAACAAAAAATAGAGAGAAGAAAGAATGGAGAATATTTGTTGTGAATAGTACCCATGAATTAGTAACTCGTGAATACTAATTTGAAAGAAAATGAGATAGATAGAGAAGATGAAATAGAGAAGATTACCTTGGAATCACTCCAAGATTGGTTTCACACCATGGCATCACACCATCCCACCACAGATTCACGAGCAAAAAGCACTTCATAAATTTCATTCATCATCCTTGAACTTACAGCATAAAGATTATTTATAGACAATCATAAAAATCCTATTTATAAGAAAAATATCAAACTACTCTTTTATGTTCTCTCATAATAAACTAACTACAAGGGACAAAAAAAGGAAAACAAACTATAGATAAAATAAACAACAAAATAACTAAAGAGGTGGGCCGGCCACTATGGTTGCCCATGCCCATCGATGGGATGATCTCGTCCCTCTGATCACTATCTCTCGATCCGACAGTCAACCGTCCTAAGTCGCGATCCAATGGTAGATATCCATCATAAACAAAATCCAACAGTCCGATGTCCGCATCACTTAAATTTAAAGGAGAGAACATATCATCAGGAGCGTTGTGAGAACTGAATCCCCGTGAACTGGAGTGTTAACATGTATCAGGTGGCACGCCTCTTCACTCGCCCAAATGCTCAAGACTTCTCCTGGATTGTGGGCTGTTGTTGCCAATCAGAATAAAACTCAGTCTAGCTAGAACCAACAAAACCCAAAAAAGCATCCAAGCTCCAGCACCTTTATCACACAGGCAATCCTAATCCTAGCCCCTATCATCTTAATTTCAGTCTATAACCAGCTACCACCCTTTCATACCCTAATTTTACCCATTAGCCCACCAACTTGAACCCATATTATGCCGTAGTAGCCCCAACTGACAGCCATAACTACACCTTTTTTTGAATTATATCTTAAAAACTAACCGAATCCTGACTGCAGAGCCTATCACCCAGTCAATCAAACCTTCAGAAACTCTGAACCTACTTTTCAACCTTAGCCTTTAAACCTATGCAGTGCATACCTAAATCTTTCTTTGAGCTTCGGCCTATCCCTTGGTTTTTCCAGAGATTCTAGGGTTTTCTCTCTGCTTAAGATATCATATCTGCATCAGCTTGAGGCCAGTGAGAAAAAAAAATCACTACTTTTCCCTATATATGTGGTGTAACACAGATGTATAGTAGTTTTATTGTATCATCTCTCACGTGTATAATAGACATTGTTTTAGTAGCGCACATTTAAATATACAATATCATAACTAAAGTCGTATTATCAATCTTATATTTTCTCGTGAATATTATAATGGGCTGCTTGACCTAAGCTTGAATGAGGAGCATAAAAAAGAGCAGATTACTTCTTCCTCTTCAACCCTAAATCTCAGGAAGAAACAACACTGTTAAAATTTTCAATGATATAAAGACCTCTCAGCTAATGAACAAAAAAATTTAGCTACTGTACCTAGTGAGAGGACAACTTGAAAAATAAGGCAACAGAAAAAAAAATTTACCATTTAGAAAACCAGGAACAAAGCTTGGAGAGGATGGCAAAGCAAAACACTTGTCAAACATTGTTTCTTCATCCGCAATTTGGTTCGACACTAATTGTTGGCAATATTCCATTTTCTTGCGTGATTAAAAAAAAATTGCTGAACTTGGCCATGTAATTTGCTAAACAATTAGCAACTCATGAGACTTCAGTGAATTAGGTTAGTATGCTGTTTCTAGACTACTGATTTGAAAGTAACATACTTGTTTCCGGAGAAGGCCCAACATCAGATATATGGCCATTTCTGCACACGATGCTGAGTTTCCAGTTACATTGCCAGGAATTCTAGCTACTTTAATTCCACATCTTGTAGCAGCATCAATATCAACACCTAGAATATAGAAATGATACCATCATGAATAGATTTATGACAGTGGATCAGTTTAACTTGTGCATTTAAGGAAACCGTATGCAAAAGAATGTTTTTTAAGTACAATAAGTTGGAAAGCTCATAAACTCCAATCTTTATTAAAAGTATAAACGAATATTAGATTGACCTTCCAGCCCAACACCAAACTGCATTATAAGCTTCATCTGATTTGCACGAGCAATAACTTTTGAATCCAGCCGCAGGCTTTTTACTACACAAATATGGTAGTTGGCAATAACATCGGGCACATCATCAAGAGGGACATCATCAACCTATGAAATTTGAAGAGGCAGCTGCTCAATAGATAGCATCATAGCAGGGGAAAGCTTTTTATGCAAAGCAAAATCCAAAGTCTGCAACAGCAACTGAAACTTAAACTCAAAAGAGTTACATATAAAGAGACGCTACAAAATGCCCAGGACTTGAGCTTTTCTTTTATTGGTTGTTAAGCTGGGTTTCTCGTGGATTACTGGCTGACATTACCAAAAAGGAAAAGGTAAATATGCTAATACAAATGACCTGTTCCATCTTGTGAACACAATCATCACAAGAAGCTGACGAAATTATACCATCACAATCTTTCTAAAAAAAAGCGAGATTATCTGCCAGCATGAATCGGACATAAAAGTGACTCATTGCATCATCTTTCACAAACCCGGCAAGATGCTCAGGACTTGAGCTCTATTTATATGAACCATACAAAAAAGGTCACTAGAGGTACTGCAACCAGCTAATTTGGAACCTGGACAGTGACTGGGACTGCAAACTGGGTTAAAGGTGCCCACAAAACCGTTCTGCCCTAAATGTTGCTCTCAACTATCAAAACCGCTTGACCAGGAGAATTGAGCATCGAGACATTTGATCCACTCAACAATTCAATGAACCGTCTAGGTTCATGCATCAAACTCAGTCACAATCGCCGTACGTATTTGGTTTCAACTTTTGGCCATTTGGCAAGAATTTTCACCTAGAAAATCGGATTATAGTAAAATGAGAGTAAATAAAAAAATCCAATTGCGGGTTTGATATTCCCTAGGGAAGTTAAGGGTGTTTCAAATTTTAATAGAAATTTGAATAGGCGAAGGGACTTCGCAGCTGATATTTTAGGGCCCCGTTTAAAGTGTGAAACTCAACCCTAATTACTCAATCTAAGTCTAAGGAAGAAACCCCTAATATAATAACTTCAATCAGATTACAAAATTCTTCACAAATCAATAGAGCCGAAATTTCGGGTTTCGCCTAATCAAGAGAAAATCCAATAATTCTTTCAACAATGATCTAGGATCAGTCAAATAACTCAACTAAATGCAAATCCAGGGGATCTGAAATTAACAAATCCCAAAATTAGGTTTTGATGTATAGGTTCCAATATTTGAATAATTCAGCCATAGGGTTTTAAAATATCCGAGGAAATCAAAATAGTTGAGTCTATGTTGGGCAAATTCTTTAAGACAACAGGCGCGTCTAGAGTCGAATGTGTGGACACAGATTCAAACATGAACTCGCCTATTATGACCCATATCCACAATAATCCATACATTTTGGACTTAGATGAACACACACACAACACGGACACGCCCATGGACCTAAATATCAATATGTATCTGTCAATACAGGACAATACGTATTGGGTTTTGACCTACCCAGTCTATAGATACAATATCTTAAAACATTTCTAGTGTATCGAGCATAGTTGCAGAGAAGCTATGTACAGAGTGGGAAGCTCGCTTCCCAGGAAGCTCGTTTCCCAAACTCGCTTCCTCAGACAGATTCGCTTCCTAGGAAGCTAGCTTCCTCGGACGGACTCGCTTCTTAGGAAGCTTGTTTCCATCACGTCTCATTTAAGATCAAAGGGAGCTATATGTGTGAAATGATGGAGTATACCATAGTCTATAGCCTAGGGTTGTAGACTCTAAGCAAGTATCGTCAGTTTGGAACCTAAGGCATCTACTTTTTCACAAAAATCTCATGTAGGATTAAATCAAATATATAATCACTCATAATAACAAAATGGGAATGAGGACAATATATCTCATTTCTCGCTTCCCGTTTCCTAAGGTTTTTTTGAATCTCGCTTCCCGCTTCTTGCTTTCGCTTTGCTTCTCGTTTTCGCTTCTCACTCTGGTAACTATGGTATCGAGTATGTATCGGTCTGTGACGTGGGTATTAGGCCAATACGCATGACACATATCCATTTCTCCTTCCATTTACACTACAAGCTACGACACGGACCCGATACACAATGTATTTACATAAAATATCATTTAAATAAATGATTATCTTTTATTTACTTAAGATATTTAAATGTAAATTAGGTTAGACCCCACATTGGAATTTAATAAAAATTATCCTAGATCTAAATTCCTGAAGAATAAAAAGTCAACTTTCTAGTTCAAAAACAAAATCTGTTTTTTAGGTATTAAGTCAAGATTTCAACTTTCAAATATAAGGTATTTCTCAAATCTTAAAATTTTTATAAATTCTACTATATCAAAACATTACTAAAATCCAAAAGTCCGGCAAACTTATTTCACACATTGGCTTCTATATAGTGTTAGGTCACTACATGCTCAGTCCCAAATATTGAGTAACATTTATGACCAGATTCCACAACAATCGGATTTACAGCAGACATACATATATATGTGTGTGTGTGTGTGTATCAGTCCACATACCACATTCACATGAGTTGGCCACATTATTGTCAATATTTTTGGCTCACTTATAATGTATCGCTTTATGCAATTCCTGAGCCCATAGCATTCGAGTCGGCACGAAGCTTAATGTGATATTGAGTTTGTACCATGTATATAATTTACTTTCTGGTTGTAATTTAATATTTTCTTATTTAATTCATTGAAAGTAAGGTTTTAATATCTAGATTTATTACATATATTTGGCTAAGTGACTATTGTTTTTGTTTAATAATTGTTTATCAGTATGATCGCCTTTTTTTAACTTATAAAATTCTTAACTTTAATATGTATGGTTATAATGTAGTTGGGGGCCTTCATTTAGTTTGTTTTTGGCTTATATTTGCATTTAAATAAGTTTTATGTAAGTTATCCAAGTTTTTCCTTTCATATTCAAGCGTTATTATCATATCTTAATTCCAGTGTGTCCAACCAATACGGACCGATATGCCAATACATATCCGAAAATCGACTGACCGATATAGCACCACGGACCCGATACTGATTTTTTAAACATAGACACACTTGATACCAAAAAACTTTTATTACTTATTATACAAAAAGGGCATACACATTGGCCATTATCTTCATCTTTGACAGGATTCTTCTTGCAGCTTTTTCTCGGGCTTCAACTTGGCCATGCAGCTTACCTGTTCGAATTGATAGGATATGAAGGCCAGCCCCTAGTTGACTTCTTGGACATCCTATATGGAACTCGTCAAACTCTCCGTTGGGATCACAATGAGTTGATCGTCTTAGATAAACTTGATCCGTTGGTGGAGTGAGGAGAGAATGGCTTCAGCCATGTGAATCCATGGCCTTCCAAGAAGTAGAGTGAATGAAGTCAGTACGTTAACCACTTGGAAGTTGGCGGCAAACTGTGATGGTTAGATCCACATCCCCGAGATTCTACCTTATTGAAAAATGCACCGATGGTCATTGGCCTCTTCTTTACATTGTTCAGATCGAGACCGATGCTTTCCAAGGTACTTAGGTATACATTCAACTAGAACCGTTATTGATAAGAACCAAGGAAAGTCTTATGCCCTTGCACTGGACGGAGATGTATAGGGCCATAATGTGCACCCTTCCATTGTTTGATATTTCTTCCTTCGTAAAAGAGATGACTTACAGTTCCAGTACTTAGCCCACTAATTGCCTCAATTTCTCAGGCGTGATGTCAAATGTAATGTTGCCATGTGGGCATTGTTGAAGACTTTGATCAATTGCTTCTGATGGTTGTCGGGAGTCAACAACAATCCATGATAGAGATTTGGGCCGAAGCCTTGTTGAGTTGCTCAACAATGTGAAATTCCTCAACCTTCTGAATGGCCTTCAATAGAGCAGCAGACTCTTCCTTCTATTTCTCTGAATCTGCTACCTTTTCCTTGCCTCTGTCCTATCTTGGCTCAACCATGGGTGGACTTGGTTGGTAGAATCTGCCAAGATTTGGTGACGTGTGCTATGTCATCAAACTCTAACTAGGTGGGGGTAGATGAGTGGTACTCAGTCTAAGGTGTAGACCAATGGAGATATGTAGGGTATTTGTATGGGGTCGAGTGGTTGTGTGGGTTGTGGTTGGGCATTGGCTAGTTTAGAGGGCAAGGTAAGGTAAAACTGGTTTGATCTTGGTTCTGGGAGATGAAGGGAATTTGGATAAGAGATTGGATGGAATGCGTGATTGCTTCTTCAGGTGGAGTCGGTTTGCTGGTGCCAGTTGCCCATAAAAGTTGACCTGATTATGGTGTTGTAGCAGGAGAGGGAGTAAACTCCACCTTGCACAACTCAATCAAGTATTAAACAGAGATCTTGAAAGTAATGGATCTATAAGTAACGTGGTAGAGACCTTGGTGGAAGGCACAATGTTGTCCATACGAAACTGATTTGGTAATGGGTTGGGAATTGGCACAGGATCCTTTGGGGTGATCAAGCGCTTTTAGACAAAAAATATGTCGCGACCCAAAATCCCACCTAGGAGAAATGAGATTCTGGCGTCGTGAACTCACATACAAACCATCCTGTGAGAGAGAGCATACAAAGCATAGAAAATAGTGAACCTAAAAATTTCTTCTATATATAACAATGTCCACTGGAACCCAAACTAAACTTGTACATAAATAGAAACTAACCCTGTAAACAGAATCCATCACTTGAGTTACTAACTCAAGTCCGATGCAAAACCCCCAAAATGAAACCCCAAATACATGTCGTTCTCCCTCAACCATAAGACCACATGTCCAGGCCCCTATCATTAGCATGATGATCCCAAGCAAGCTCCTGCTCAACCCTCAGTTTCGGAACACAATCGTCCAACCTGGAACCTACCAAAATAACAGTTCAGCTGAGTACTGAATACTCAGCGTATACAAACTACTAACAGACAATGTTATAAAACATTAACATGTCATACAAAGTACAGTTCATCAAAACATATGCATAATCAGAGTACGGAAGTTTAAAACAATCTAACAATTGCATATTCTCAAAAAGCATACTTTGAGTTCATACTTTCACAAAACATATTTCAATATCTTATGAGTCTTACAAGTCTCTTATGAACCTTTTAACTTATGAGTTCTTTAGTCTTCAGAGTTCCTTAATCTTGTGAGTTCCTTATGAATTTCCTTTGCTTTTCCTTATTAGATCCTTACGAGTTATTGAGAGTTCCTTATCAGTCTTACGAGTTACTTATACGTCTTATGAGACTTATGAGTTTCTTATGAGAATCATGCTTCACTTACTTCATTTGGCTAGCATCCGAACTATGAAATGGACGGACATGCATCGCATTCTTCATTGTATATACTTAACTAGTACCCGAACTATGAATGGACGGACATACCAGTTTCGTACATACTTTACTAATACCCGAACTATGAATGGACAGACATATTAGCATTACATATTTTAACTAGTACCCGAACTATAAAATGGACGGTCATTTTAGCGTTCTTATGAGATTTTGCTTTTGAGTTATACTTATGAGCATTTACTTATCGGATTTTGGATATCCGTACTTATGAGATCATGCAAGACGTAGTGCATAGAGTACTTGTGCGTATCATAGAGTACATATGAGCATCATAGAGATCATGGAAAGCTTTTAAACATTTAGTCATATGCATAGAGTACTTGTGAGCATCATAGTATTCATAGTGAGTATTGAAAACATCGAAATAGATCATGAAATTTCATGCATGGAATTATCATAGCATATACATGGCTACTTAGCCTATTTTGTAAAAATCATAATTCTAAGCTTACTTTACGGTAAAACCATCCTTTTAATACTTATGCTTAATACAAAACTCATCATAAAAGCATGGTGATAATATACATCATTTGTGACCAATAGGGTAAGCAAGAGAGAATCATTAAGTATAGTGAAATTCCCTATTTCCTTTCATTCCTTCAATAACATACACGTGAGTCATAACAAAACCAATTTGGAGAGTGTCTTCACACTCTCTTTATCAAAACCCAGCCCCTTTATCTTTCTTTTCATTAGTTACTTATAACATGTAATAGAGGAATTACAAAATTGACCAAAACAACTCAACTTTCATAACAATCATTCATGAAACCATAGTTCATATTAATGAATCATAACAAGGTAGTTAGTAGATTGTTCTACCTTACAAAGACTAAATCCCTTTAGTCTAGCGCTTTGGAATTCACCGAGAAGCAAGAAGGAACACCTTCTTTGGTTGAAAAACCCAACAAGGAACACCCAAGAACACCCAAGCTCTTCTCTCTCTTTTTCTCTCACACTTTCTCCCAAAAACTTCTTCTAAGGGTTCTTGTAACCCTAGCCACGAAATAGCCTTTATATAGGCAAGAAGGGTAAGGCCAAAGACCCTTACACCCTTAAAATATCTCAAAGGTCGGCTACAAGGCAAAAAAAGCACCATGGATCGATCGATCATGAGCACGGATCTATCCGTCAAAAAATCCCTCTATGTGTAAAAATATCATACAAATTTTAGCTTGACAAATCAATCGGTCATGGGCACGAATCAATCGGTCATGGACGGATCTATCGGTCACGAAACGGATCTATCGGATTGGTCATCCCTTCACCAGTTTTTCCCGCTGTGGTATTTCGACCATAACTTTTGACTCGCTCATCGGATTTTGACGATTCAACTTGCGTTGGACTCGTCATTCAAAGGGGGACAACTTTGATGTTTTGCACAAATCCTAATTCTTCTGTATTCATGTTCCAAAATGGCCCTAAAGGTGACTGGTCCAAAGTGACTGCTGAATTGACGGCGGACCACCTTTCGGAAACCTCCCTTTTGACATAATTTCTACTCAAAATCTAAAAAAGCGTAAAGCATGAACCTCGAAGAGGGTTTCAATATCTTTCCAAAAATTCGAGAATCACTCGATTCGGATAAGCGACGACAAAAATAGAGCTCCCACAATCTGAGGGAATGTAAAGACATCCCTCATTCTCGACACTTAAGAGTATGTTATACTCTTGTTTAAACACTCAACAACAACACTTACACTAATTTAAACTATTTTTATCATGCCTCATAAACCAAGTTACATAAATGACCCTTGGCCTTCACAAGACTTGTGCCCATGGCACTATTCACAACATTGTGAAATGGGTTCTCGAGGTTCTACATTCACACTTAAGGTATTTTATACCCTAGATACTTGAGTATTATTGTACTCTTGTTTTGAGACTCAACATACACATATAAAATCCTCACTTCACTTTCCCCAATATCAAGAACACATGGTAGGCCTTAGGCCTTTACATGGACTGTACACTAACACTAATCACTTGAACAGTGCACGTGAAATCCGGGGCTCTACAAAATGGCAGGAGCTAGCTTAATGTATAAGGCAGTGGGTGAAATTTTTTAGAGGTACCCATGCTCGCTGTTGCACAGGTGGTTGGTTTTGGACAAATGGTTGAGGCAGAGTTGGGACTACCCATGGTTGTGCCCCAGGTGCAAGAAACTGAAATGCAATGGGTGCCACTATTTGTTAAGCAATTAGTAGTGGTGCGGCCATCTGTGGCATCACCATTTGTAGATTTTGTACTCCTTTTTCTTTCTTTCTCGAGTCTTTTCTCCCCGACATTCTTGTTGTAAGACCTTGACGATTAAGCAGTTGACTGATTGAAAGTGACCTAGATGGTTATGTTTCTAATTGATAACTTTATCCGGGCTCGACTTTTGGAAATTGAGGCGAAATTAGTGGTTAGCAGGGCTACCATCAAAGTTGAGTATGACTACCTCAAAGTGTTCAAAAAAGTAGAGATGAGCTCATCATTGGGTAGAGCTTCCTTCATCCTGGGGGCGATCTCTTTATGTCTGGTTGTGTGTTCCCTGAATGATTCATCATTTCTCTTGGCCATTTGCTCCAAATCTCCCTTCTGGGCAGTAACTCCATGTTGAAGGAGTATTGTTCCACGAACACTTCTTTCAGGTCTCTCCAAGTGTGGATCCTTTCTAGGTCCAATAATGTGAACCATCCCAGGGTTGATCCCTTTAGAATTTTCCGGAAGCATTGTACGAGGAGCGCTTTGATCCATACTAGAGGCATGTCTCCACAGTATAAGCGGCGGTGAGTTTGTGGGCAGCCTTTGTCGCTATATTTCACAAAGTCAGGCATCTTGAGCTTATTTGGTACAACTGCCCCAGTGCAAGGTTCTAAATGTGGATATCGCTCGACATGTCAAGCCATGGAAAAAAGATATATCGGGGATATATCGTTTATTGGTGATTTTTGGAAAAATGACAAAAATAAATGGAACAAAACATGGAATTTTGTAGTGGAACTATAGGAAATGTTATAATAGATGTTAATACACCTTTAAGAATAAAAACATTTTAAAAAAAATAACAATGTACATAAGAGATGTAATGTGAAGGGGGCAAAGATGTGCATTAACGACACAATGTATGATTGATTCATAATCCTAAATCATTCATTTCTCAATCAATAATAAATTTATTCAAAAGATTCATAACAATACAAACATACATAATAATAATTCACCACACCCCCAGAACTACAATCAAAACCAAAAGGAGTTATGCAAAGGCTCAAAGTCGTCTTTGTCCTGACTAGGCTCGCTGGCGTTAATATTGGTTATCCACATATGTACAACACTGTGCCCAGCTCATCACATTATGGTAAATTAATGTATACTCAAGTACATAAACCTGGTAGTCATCTGGTCTAAAATGTAGCAACACACCCATCGGTGGATATTGTGGCCTATGGGTACTGAGGCACAACTGTCACCGA
This sequence comes from Tetracentron sinense, assembly GCA_015143295.1. NCBI lineage: Eukaryota > Viridiplantae > Streptophyta > Magnoliopsida > Trochodendrales > Trochodendraceae > Tetracentron > Tetracentron sinense. Next base: position 14,964,294 of record CM026555.1, on the reverse strand, counting down.
CACTGGCAAATGAGGTTGTACACCTCTATACACATATGGATGTGGCTAATACACAAAAACATATCCATGTAGATATTGGTCCTCGGGTTGTGCATAGTTATGTTCCTGAGAGCATTTGAAAGTTGAAATTTTGACATAATCCTTAAAGGCACTAAAATGAGGATTATATTCTTGAACTGAAAAATTGACTTTTTACCCTTAAGGAATTTAGATCTAAGGATAATTTTTATTGAATTCAAATAAGGGTGTAACCTAACACCATTTACGTAAATGATATTTAATGTAAATAAGTTGTACATAGGATTTGGCTCTGTTTTATAGATTAAAACCAATATTCCCTAGAATATTACAAGATATCAACGATATATCATTGATATTGTACGATATAGTGTAAATCTTATAATACCTCATGTAAATACATCGTGGGGTGTGATATCGACATATATCGTCCACATTTCTTTCAATGCCCCTTACTTATAAAACAGATATCAGAAATAGCGGACGATATATTAAAAGCATCAGATGATATATCGAAAATATGAAATATCGAACAATATGTTGGAAATATCAAAGATATCGATGATATTTTGTAAGAAAAAAATACATGTAACAAATATTTTTTACCCTGCGATATTGGGGATATATTGAAAATATCGAAGATATATCGGAAATATCGAAAATATTTTAAACCATGCCCCAGTGTACAATATCAAGTCCTTGAATTCATTGCCCTAGAATGAATGCACGGTTCTCATCTTTTTGATTTCTTCCTTTATCAAGTCGATCTGATCTTGCTAGCTCTAAAGGGGGATGAATACTGCAATGTGGATGGTACAAAAGGAATTACTAGGGATAGTGCTTGGTTTACCTCCTCATGGTCTTGGTCATACTAACCAAAATCTAAATCTACCATAGCAGGGGGTGCGGATGCAGGCGTAGATTGATTTTGGTTGGAGACCCAGATTATAGTCTGGCTTGCTATACTAGTGATGGAGATAGAGAAGGTTTAATTGTCAGAGAACTAGTTGAAGAGTTTTTAAAGTTGATGGCATGTACATGTGCCTTGGCAGCGTCTTAAGAGCGTCTAGGATGTCGTGCATTGTATTCTTCATTTCAAAGATATCTTGTTTGTGATTGTGAATTGTCTGTGTGATCATGTCTGAGGCAACTGATGGTTCATCCTACTCCATTGATGCTTAACTGGGTTCTTGGGCACGAGCGAGTGTCGCAGCCATAGGGCGAGTCATTGCTGGACAAATGATAGCCCCATGAAAAGACTGATTAAAATAAGGCAGATAAGCATGAAGAGACACAAACTGGTCACACAAAAATGCTATTTCATTTATGAAAACTTTATGTACAAATGACCTATGACAAAAGAAAATGATACATGTTCAAAGACTCACATCCTAGACCATCGCAAGGGGTAAAAAAATCAAGCGACCGTGGGATGCCCTCAAGGTCCTTGATCTGTTGGTTTAGGGACTCAATGTGAACCTCCAGCATATTGATTATTACAGATGCACTATGAATCTTGGTCACTGACTAGGTCTAGCTACTCTTGGGTGAACTAGAGGCAGGTTTTAAGCCTTGCTACATCTCTGGCCTAGTGCCTGATGGTCTTTTGCATTGAAGCTGCTAAATGCTCTGCTTGAGTTTTCTCTTGCTTTAAGCACTGGACCTCTTGATAAGCCTCGTCCAGATACCTCAGTCCTTCTTGGTACAAGCCTAACATCTTCTGCTTCTCTGTCGTTATAAGCACCTTCTTTGCCCTGATCTCATTCTGGTCCATCTTGATGCACATGAGAACTTCCATGAACATATCTGCCCATGGCCTGACAGTTGATGTAACCGACTAACCGGGATCGTTCCTTTCCTTGGAGGTGCCGTCTATGTAGGTAGTTCTTTTGGAATGGGCATGTCGCTCTGTTTGTCTTATAACCTCAACCATTGTGCATAAGTGCTGATTGTCTGGGGCATCCTACTGGGCTTGGTGTCTGGCATGTCTCGCCATCTAGAAATCCTCCAATTTGCTGCAAATCTCTTCTTCTTGCATTCTAAGATGTCCTCAAAATTTGTGAAGTCTTGTCCCATCAGATCAAGAGTGGGGATGAACTAGACAAACCCTAGCTGCTGGAGAACTTTAAGTGACGCATATGGTACTGAACCCAAAAGCCAAGCTAGGACAATGTTTGCACAACGGGCCATGGCTAAACAAAGTCGGGTTTACTCTAGCATCCAAGTGCACAGCCATAGGATAGCATTTGCTTCTAAGGCCTGGAGGCAGGTGTTGTAGGCTTTGCTATCTCGGCATGCCGACTTCTCTTGCTGCACTAGGAATTAGCGAACCACATTCTTGTACTTGTTCATCTGCGATGGAACCGTGGCTAAGCAGGAGATGTGCTCGACTAACCAAATTTGTAAGAGTGTTGTGCAACAATTCAAGGTCCCTTTGTGCTTTCTAGAACAAAAGGAGATGTTCTTGAGGAGTTCAGCAAGTATCATCAAAACTAGGGTTGAACCGTTCTGTACTTGCCCAATGACACCGCACAGTACTGCCTCTACATGATTCGGTCCACTAAGGAAGAGGACTTGTCCCACTACGGCCAGGGTGAAACCAATGGTTCCTCATATCTAACCAACTCAATCATTCTCTGATATGCATCTTGAACATAGACTTTCGAACTAGCTAGTCTGATAAAAAATCTCATCAATCCCTAGTTATGACCCTGTTTAAGTTGCCTTGTTGTACCTGCGGCAGCCTCCTCTGCTCCTTGGATGTATCCAACATCTTCTGAAATAGGATTTTTATCTTGAGACAGCCATGGGGTGTTCTAGGCAAGACGCATGGGAGAGGGAGGAGATGCTGATGCAACGATTTCAGGCCACCAGACATCGGCTTGGTGGTTCACAACGTGAGATACGGGGATCAAGTAGGGGGACGAGAGGTGGGATACAGAGGGATCGAGCCGACGCGTAGTTCAATGTGGTAGAACTTGTATAATGTAAGTCATTTACTTTATGCTTGTCAAGTCAATACTTTCATACGTATTTAATTGAATGTAAGTTTTCATAATAATACTATATTATCTATACTTGGTTAAGTGACTATGGTTTGTGTTTTCATACTAGTTTATCAACATGCTAGTCTTATTAAGTTGTAGAATTCTTAACTCTCATATATATGGTTATAAATATAGTTTAAACATAGTTCGAAGACTTCATTTAGTTTGTTTTTAGCTTATATTTGAATTTAAAAAAATTATAAAAGGTATCTAAGTTTTTCCTTGTGTATTGAAGCGTATCTTAATTTTTCCAGCATATCAGTGTGTATCGAACTGATACTCCAATATGTATCCTAAAATCAACTTACTAATACACATACCGATACCGAGATTTTGAACCATGCCACGGATAGCAGGAGATGTAAATACTAAATATATGTCATCTTAATCTTGTAACTGTTTTAAGTACATCTTTGGAAAATCTATAAAAGGGTAATAGTTTTTTTATTTTTTCAGTACAAGGTAATAGGTTACAGTGTAGGGGAGCATAAACTAAAGTTTCACTCTCTGATACTAAATCCATTGAAAATTTTGCAAAAGGTCAACCTCTTGTTTAGAAAGTATAAATAGATGTAACATCTGAAATTTAATGAACAAAAAATTATGATTAAGCAAAGCACTTGCAGTAGAAGACATAAATAGAACTAAGTACTCAGAATATTGGTAGGCATACTTATAAAAAACAAGTTTTTGGGGAGTGTGTTCTTGAAAAAAAAGGTTGGTGGATTCAGTAGCACCATCAATACATAAATGACTTCAATAACAACGTTTACATAACAATTACCTACAAACATCCCCATCGCCAACAGTACCAGGCAACAAGATAATTAAGCATTCTAAGCTATCAAGCCAACAATTAAAAAATAAATAAAACTGTAATGAATAATTGTTAAGATTTGAACACCATGATATAAAATTCATAAAAAATCCATGAAGTTGAATCAGATGAAATATTTAAAAAAAAATTAAGAAAACCAGGGTACCTGGATAAATGGATAGTTTCGCAAATATTCCCTTGTATAATTGTGAGAAGCAGGGAAATGAGGCCCACAGAAGAGCACACGGATGACGTGGTTATCAATGTTCTCAACCATTGTCTTGACCTTCCTTGAAAAATCTGCACTGGAAGACCTCAGCTTTAAACAAGATGTGTTGAGTATGAGTTTGAAACAAGAAGAGATGCAGATATATTTGGATCTTGTAATTCAAGTTTGAGTTCCTTTCCAGAAAGTAACAGAAAAAAGACCACCCTTAGAAAGTGGATGCATAGTACACTTTGCTCAATACTACACCAGGGAAAAGAAAATAGGTACAGATTTAAATTAGGTGTGTGTGACCAGTTCCACAAACTGGGCCACATACATTGTTACCCCCTTGACACCCCTGTATCATTGCATGGCTCAGTGCGGGACTAGGTAACAAGAGAGCACTTGGGTAAGGTAAAGTAAATTTTCTTGCAAGCAGAAGCATATTTTCCTTGATATAGAACTGAAGCCCAACTGCTGAATTTGTATGTTAATACCTCAAACTTTGGACCACAGGGAAGTGAATAATGTTAATACTACAATCCAAGATAACTAGTTTAAGAGTAGATGTTGGAATCCAGTAAGGAATGTTGAAGAAGATTCCCAAAGCCCCCCAAGTCAAAGTAGTAGTTCGCGGATGTAGTTGGGAGCATGCCCAGTTGCTCATAGTGGATCCAAAGATAATGGGCATGCCTGAACCACTTTGCATCTTTAACGCAAGAGCAAAAGTTAGCCAAGAATATAAATGGATCAGATTTATGGGTAGGTCTTGAATCTCCTTTTTTTTATCGATAATGCAAGTAAATATATATATAATAAGAAAAGCAGAGTTACAAAGATACGAACAGCGCATAGCTCACGAGATCATGAACCAATACGCATAAACTGAAATAAAAAGAAGGGGCCCATGATGACCCCTAAACCCCACCATACGGACCCTAGACAGCGCCATCCTGACAAAATATCCAAACCCACCCCCGCCTGTCTAGCATTGCACCAAGCCAAAACCATCGAATGGGTGTCCGAGAGCAAATGCGTTGAAGGGAAGAGGGACAGTTCTCGAAAACTCTCTTATTCCTCTCCTTCCATATGGACCATACTAAAGCAGCCGGCAAGACCATCCAGAAAACCATCCTTGAGCCATTCTCACTTACCACATCCCAACATGATATGAAATTATGAATGGAGGAGGGAAAGACCCAAGCCAAGCCCATTCGAGAAAGAAAGAAACTTCAAACTTCACGTGCTACAGGACAACCGACAATGCAAGAGTAAATGGTCTACCATCTCTTCCGCTTGGAGGCACATAAAATAGCGATTCGCCATTCTCCACCCTCTAGATTTCAAGTGATCACTTGTAAGAATTTTATTCAAAGCCACATTCCATAGAAAGAAAGATATTTTTGATGGAATATCTGGATTCCACACAGTCCTATGAGAAAAACAGGTGGGTGAGCTAAGTCTAAGTGTCTGAACTAGAGATCTCACAGAAAATCGACCCTTGTTGCCTTTAGACCAAACTCTACCGTCCTGCCCCTGAGAAACCAAAGAATGTGACCCCAGCCGCTCTAACAAACTGCTTAACTCGATGACTTCCCAATCATTTAGCCCTCTCCACAGTCTAGGACACCAGACAACCCCTTCCCCATCCCTATCAATGTACTCTCCGACTGACGCATCCCTATCTATAGCTATACGGAAATGATAGTAAAATCATTCTGCAATTTCGTGGCACCACACCACGCTTCTTTCCAAAACCTGACCTCAGTTCCCCTCCCGACTATAAACGCAAAAAATAGAACGACAATTCGCGCAACTAACATAATGCCCTTCCACAAACCCACCCCATGGGCCCTCCTAACTTCCTTAAGAATCCAACACGAATGACCCCATATTTGGATATAATCACGGAACGCCAAAGATTCTCTCTTTCCTCTCCAAATCCATTTCCCCAGTAGAGCCTTGTTTACTAGCAACAGAGGCTTCAGATTTAGATCACCCTCACTCTTGGGACGACAAATTCTAGCCCAGTTGACTAGGTGATATTTGAACTGTCCTCCTTTCTCATGCCAAAGAAATTCCCTTTGCATACATTCGAGAGATAATGCTACCGATCGAGAGAGGACGAAGGTGGACATGAAGTAAGTAGGCAAACTGCACAAAGTGCTTTGAATCAGAGTTAACTTCCCCCCTTTTGATAAAAAAGATGATTGTCACCCGAACAAACGTTTTGCAAATCATGACAATGCATCAACCAACCCATTCCTATTAGGCTTGGCCTCTAGATCAACCTCCGAGTGAAAACAAAAGAAGCAACGAAAGAAGATGAAGACATTCAAGTCTTGCTAGAGGCTGAAGACCTAAGTGGGAAATATCCAAAAATGGAGATTTGTTATGTGGACCCCACATGGACCTACTTGGTCTAATTGACTCAACCGAAGGGCAAGGGTTCAAAAACCCTAACAGACAGCACCTTAGGTTGGAGAAAAGGATTAATAAATTGAGAGGAAGTCAATTTATCTAATAGTGGCATTTTGGTAATGATATTTATTATATATAGTAATTTTTATAGAAAATTTTGAGGTGAGTATTTAGAGTCTAAATTTGAGTTTTAGTACTTTAGAAGTCCTCTTATGGTACTTATTTGAGTTAGAGTCCAATTTAGAGAGTATTAGGGATGAATGACTATCTCTTTCCCCTATAAATATGTGTGTTTACTCTGTGTGAGGTAGAGATTTAATTTTTTTGACTAAAATTCCATCAGATTTTTCTATTCTTAGTTTGCTACTGATGAAACTAGTATGAAGATGTTTGATCCTTTGATCCTTCATTATTCTGGATAGATCGTGAAGATTTATTCAAGGGCGTGGACTCATCCAAACACTATCCATCATCAATCCAACAAGGTATTTCATATTTTGTTCTTCCACCATTATTTCAGATCATAATAGTTGAAAACTATTGATTTTCTATTATTTTGAGTTATCTAGAAATCACTCATCTGGTCTCTTTTCATTACTTCAAAATCCTACCTACCCGAAATCCTACCCATCTGGAACTCAAATTTTGATCATTATAACTTTCGGATCCCTAGAATTCTTTTAGCATTCAATTATTGTGAATATTTCATATTGCAATTGAACTTTCTGAATTTTCCTTATATTTTAAAACCCACTAATTTCATATATCTTTGTTTGTGGGTGTTATTACATTAAAGCATAGTTACCAGAGTGAGAAGCGAAAACAAGAAGCAAAGCGAAAGCAAGAAGCGGGAAGCGAGATTCAAAAAAACCTTAGGAAACGGGAAGCGAGAAATGAGATATATTCTCCTCATTCTCATTTTGTTATTATGAGTGGTTATATATTTGATTTAATCCTACATGAGATTTTTGTGAAAAAGTAGATGCCTTAGGTTCCAAACTGACGATACTTGCTTAGAGTCTACAACCCTAGGCTATAGACTATGGTTAACTCCATCATTTCACACATATAGCTCCCTTTGATCTTAAATGAGACGTGATGGAAACGAGCTTCCTAAGAAGCGAGTCCGTCCGAGGAAGCGAGCTTCCTAGGAAGCAAATCTGTCTGAGGAAGCGAGTTTGGGAAACGAGCTTCCTGGGAAGCGAGCTTCCCACTCTGTACATAGCTTCCCTGCAACTATGCATTAAAGTTCAATTACCTATATTAGGGACTGCATCCTAATTCCTATATTCAAATCCATTCTTTCTATTTTATAATTTTATTCCTTGAAAACTATAATATTCTATAAGCGTAGGATTCCTCTTTACAGGCTACAACTTATAATTGTCAACTTTAAAAAAAAACTATTATTATTTAAGAAGCCATATCTGAATTTATTTAGATTTTGGATTCACTCATATATGCCATGTACTACTCAATTGTGAGCGAAACCTTGAAATTTCTCCAAAATCCCGTGTTTCCATAATCCATACGGCTAATAGATATGGTCAGCAAGCGTTTTGGATAATTCTATAATTTGCTAAAATAAAATACTTTCTAGCTACACAGAATACTATATCCCATATGGTCAGGGAAAGAACAATGACAGTCCCAAATTGCCAAATGAAATGCAAGCACAGGTTCACAGGCTCATCAATTCCACTAAAGCACCACCAAACATAGTCACCAAGTCGGAGTTTTTGGCTAGGGAAGATTTTGGAAAAAACCAGCAAAATTCAAAAAATTTGGAAATATCAAGCAAGATATAAAAATAAAAGATTACTAAATCAGAAAAATATTAGATATCTAATCGCGGATTTTTCAAAAAGTCATGAATAATTCGATATTTTCAATAAGTCACGAATACTTAGTTAATTAATCAGTCGAAAAAAAAAACTGTGAATTATTAAGGACTTTTTTTAAAAATCCAAGAACTCTGTTACTATTCCTCCAAATTAAAATAACCGAGAAAACATGCAATGAACCAAGCAGAAGCTCGAGAATGCATTGAAATAAGACATCCGGAAAAACAAGGTGCTTTGAATGACCATCTCTAGATATGATCAGCAAATAAACCCACATTGGTCCCAAAAAGTTAATAAATAAATCCCTCAAGCATATGGCTAAGATTACAAGAGATGATATTACGAATTTCTACTCATGACCATCAACTTACAGTACAAAAAATGGGTAAGCTTTCTGGTCAGACAAGTATGCCCAATCTAGTGAGAACTTCCAGACCATTGGACCGGAAACAGCCTAAAATCTGCACTAGTCGGATCACCATAACCATCTGATTCAATTCAACAAAATTTCAGACAATATTCCTCAAAGAAAATACCCAATGATCAACAATTTCAGAATTACCTAATTGTGGATGCAAGGATTTAGCTACCACTGGGATTTACATTTGAAGAGATATAATAAAATTATTGTTTTGAATTTGAGATTTTACTGAAGAAACACAATACAGCAAAGCCAAAAAGAAGCGTAAGACTGAAAACGAAGAAGAAATCGATTTTGTCACCGATCTTACAAGGAAATCGAGCTGCAACTCTAGCGAGGTTTGAGAGATTCGATCTCCCAATTCCTATTCGGCCTAGCAGCATTCGGAGGTAAATGGGCTTGAAGCATATGCATGTCCATAAAAAGACATTCCAATTTGGTCCTGTGATCCCTTCGGGCCAGGGCTGTCAATGAGCCGAGCCAGCTTGCGAGTCAGCTCGGCTCGGCTAGAAAAAAAACGAGCTTGAGCTTTTACTTTGGGCTCGTTGAGCCGAGCCGAAAAAGTGAGCTTGAAGAATAAATGAGACGAGCCTGAACAATAGGTGGCTCAACTCGGCTCGACTCGATTAATTTTATAATAATGCCCTTTAAAAATTAATTTTATATTATATATTTAGTATACTTTTTTTTGGTAAAATTTATATAGTATACATTAACATAATTATTTTTGTTTAAGTTTTAATTCTAGCTTTCACATGAGTCACATGACATCCCAAAGGAAAAAATGTCCTTTTAATTTTTTTTAATTGAATTTAGTGCTTATCAATGTATTTAAAAAAAAAAATTATCAAGCTTAGTTGAGCTCGAGCTCAATGATCTGTGGACGAGCCGAGCCGAGCTCGAGCCTCTGTAAAATTCCAACAAGCCGAGCTCGAGCCTCTGTAAAATTACAACAAGCCGAGCTCAAGCAGTGCCCAGATCAGCTCGTTGACACCCCCCTACCTTCGGCCCCACCAAAAGCCTGGCTCAACCCGGCCTAACTCTCCAATGCTACACCATAATAAATTATGGGTGCACCCCAATAAATGATTACCGCACCCCGTTTTTATTTTTTTCCTCGTATTCAATTTTCGAGTTTATTCATAGCCGCACCCCATCTTCTTCCTCATCTCGGTTTGGCGTGAAATGGCGCGAAACGGTTGCTGCTCTCTTCCAATTCTTCGTCCTTTCTTTTGCTCTTCCCCTGTTCGGCTCTTTTCATTCTCCTGCGGCTGTTCCATTCTCCATTGGCAACAAATCTTATAACGAACAAGCCAAGTGTTGTGAATACTCTTTGAGGTAAATCCTCAAAGCAATCTATCTGCAACCCAATTGAATCGTTTCTATATCCCATTCTCATTCAACGTTTCTATTTGATTAGTTTTTGTTATTGAGTTGAGAAGACAAAACTAGGGATAGGATTTTTCTAAGGTCGTAGATTGAATGTGATGAGATTTAGGTTATACGTTGAATGTGCATCATGAGATTTAGGTTAAGAAGAGAATATGAGTTTTTGCATTTAGGTAAGTTGCTATTTTGGCCTTATTAAGGAGTTGTGTTAAAGGTGATGGGCCATTCCCGTGAGTTGATATCCCATTCTCATTGGGCATTCAGTTGAGTTGATATGCACTCTGAGTTTTCTCTCCTTTTGATGCTTTTACCCTGTGATTGCGAACTGAGTTTCTCTATTTATGTTTTTTTTTTTTTTTGCAATTCTAGCTTCTTCTTCTTCTTTAATCTTTTTTCTGAATATATAATCTCACAATGCCGGTGAATTCGAAATTTATCTTGTCTGTCATCGAAAATTAGAACTAGATTTATAATTTTTGTAGATGAATTGCCTAGTTTAACTCTGGTTCCATGCATGTTTTTTGCTGTATTTTTTTCCCAGATATAGAAAAGTAGCTTATTTGTAGCACCCCGGATATTTTTGACATGTATTAAGCCTTAAGGTTTTTTTCTTGAATTAAAAGTTGGATTTCTGAAGTCGGATCTATTGAAAATCCGGGTTGCTGAACTCCATTTGCAGATCAATCAACCTTAAGGGCAATTTGATCCATGAATAAAGAAGATTTGGAAGATTCTAAAACACTGGAAATGTTCCTTTACGAATAACAAATCCGACACAAGTTGAATCGTCAAAATCCGACTAACGAGTCAAAAGTTATGGCCGAAATACCAAAGTAGGTAAAATCTGGAAATTTTCTACAAGAGTTACGAACAATCAAACAGACCCTATGAACGATCGTAAGTGAGTTATGATCGATCGTAGAAAACCTACAATTGATCGTAGAATTCTAAAAATGTCCAAACTCTCTGTAACGTTTACAATCGATCGTAGAAACTTACAAACGATCGTAGAAGATTTACGATCGATCGTAGAAATCTACGTCCGATCATAGGTCGCGAACCCAGAATTTTATTTCGGGATTTTTAGGATTTTTCTCCTTTGCACATAAATAGGGCTTTGCATTTGGGGGTTTTGGTTTACCCTACACCTATAGAGAGTCCTTGTGAGATTGAGAAAGAGGGAGGATTTCCAAGAGAGGGTTTTCATCATTGAGGAGAGATTGAGCAAGTGGGTGACCTAGATTACTTCCAAATCCTTAGATTCTTCAAATCCAAGGTATGGCACTCGAGGAGCACCTCCTCCAAGCTCGGTAGCGACTCCACACACGTTTTTTGAGGGTTTCCCTCATCTATTGAAGGTTGGTACCCTATGCTATCCTTCTAGTTCATCTTATTCTCCTTTTTCTTCATTTCTGTGGTTTTTCCCCAAATTCTTACATGAAATGAGATGGAAATTGTGAATGAATGATGAACTTTTGCTATAGATGTCATGGATGTTGTGGTGTGATGAAAACAAATGGAAAGTGTATTATACAAATAATAAACACACATGCTATGCTGGATGAAATGAACTTTACTCGTTTTCTAGAATAGCATGATTGTAAATTTGCTCGCTTTCTAGAATTGCATGTTTGTAGATTTAATTGCTTTAATATTAAATGTTGCCTTAAATGATTTCGAGCCTATCATGTTTATTAAATTTCATGAGTTAATTGTACACGATTTCACGAGCACGGCATGCATGACGTGGTTTATCGGGTTTTTCAAGAACAAAAGTTTTATTCTCGATTCACGAACACCATGACAAGGCCAAACGTAAGGGTTGGTAAATAGAGGTAGGGTATATCTTAAGATATGTTTTGCCTCGCTTTGACAAGAACAAGAACACAACAAGCAAGATGTTAGTGGGCCTCTAAGCATGCACGTTTACTTTATAGCATTTTCGTAAAAGAGAGGGTTTACACTTCCCTCCCTTCAAGTTGCTTCATTGCATTTTCGTAAAAGAAGGGGTTTACACTTCCCTCCATTTAAGTTGCTTTCTTCCATATTTTGCAAAAGAGGGGGTTTACACCATCCTCCCTTCAAGTTGTTCAAGGGCACTAACATCTCAAGTGCATGAGCATATTTAAATTTCAAGCAAGCAAGCACGCATGAGCATTTTAATTTCATGACATGACATGCATGACACGACATGGCACGCATAACACGACAAGACAAGTAAGATAGAATACGACAAGACAAGCAAGACAGAACATGACAAGACAAGTTTTCAAGCACGAAAAACTATTTCAAGTCAAGTCAAACACACGATGATTTCAATAATTTCCCGGCTTTTATGTGATGTAAGCATGATATACAACTGCTTACTTTCCTGTCAATTATATGAACTGCTTCCTGCTTTACTTTGTTATTATTATGCTATGACTGTTGGTTAGTTTTTGGTACCCGTTGAGTGTTTCAATACTCAGCCGTACATTTGATGTCGGCAGGTGTTAGTGGAGTGGATGCTCCTTTTGACATATGTGCTCCCGGTCCATGGGAGGAAGAGGAATACTTCGAGGAGGTCCCTGTTGAGGAGCCTCATGTAGAGGGTCATTATTAGGTGGTAGATTCTAAGTAAGTGTGGGTGAGCATGAGAGATTTTATACCCATGTATTTTGGCGGGCATGTCCGCACCTTCTTTTTGTTGATTTCACTTTTGTACAAAACTTGGAGCATGTATATACATAGAGGGTTTTGGTTAGACTTCCGTTGTGCCATGTTAGTTTATGCTTCCGCTATTTTGTCCTCTATTGTATATACTCCGTGTGTTTTGCAGGATGGTTTGTCAAGCATGTGATGAAGGTCATGATAAGTCGTCCAAGATTCACTCTAACTCCTAGGGTGGGTTTTGGGTCGCGACATTATTTGGATACATATGTAGGGCAACTGGAGTTTACTCCACATGGTTGTCTTTGTTGATCAGGGATATACTATAATGTAGGGCTTCTTAGTGTTGCTTATATATATATATGCCGCACAATTTTAAATATCATTATCGATATTACAAGAGCCACAATGGGTCAATGTCTACAGAAATATGGCCTTGAAGTGAATTAGTTGTGTTGAAGTCGTTAATACGTATGTTTTTTTTTTAAAAAAAATTATGCAGTAAGTATGTCTATCGAAATTAGTTTTAGTGATGAAATTGAGATTGAATCGTTCACTGGAGCAATCGAAGTTAATGTTGCTTATCAATTTTCAACAAACTAAGGTATGTTATAGATAAATTAAAGTTGATATTTTCGCTTGAGTGTTATCTTTTTACTAAAATAATTGATGTCTCTTTATTCATGATATATTGTTTTCTTTATTTGTTACCGATTGATAGGTCTTTGAATAAAGAAATGATCTGATAAAATGGGCGCAAGAAGTCGCCAATGATATTGGTTTTATTTTAACAATCCAAAAATCTAATGGGCTGAATTCACGTCCATGTCCATGAGTGTTTCATGGATGTGATCGATCAGGAAGTTATAAAGAAAGACAAGCATCTACAACTCGAATGAAGAAAGGAATTTGTCGTAGTTCTACTAAACGTCATGGGAGTCCATTCTCTTTGAAAGCAAAAAAAGTAAATGGGCTAGATTAGTGGAAAGTTGAAGTTGTTTGTGGGGTTCACAATCATAAAGGGTTATCGTATTGAGAAGGGCATTCTTTTGCGGGTAAACTTGACATGGAACAAAATTTTTTTTTAAAGGACATGTCTCGTGTAGGCATCAACCACGTGATGTCTTCAAACTATCAAGAAAAAGGATCCTACTAATATAACTACTATCAGGACAATCTACAATGCTCGAGCTGCTATCCGATTAGAGGAATTAGGTGGAAAAACTCCGATCCAACATCTCTTCAAGTGCCTTAATGATCTTGGTTATGTGACTTTCCATCGCATGGAATAGAAGAACAAGAACTTGACGGATTTATTCTTTTCACATCCAACTTCAGTTGAACTTTCCAGAGCATTTCCAAATGTGTTTCTTCTCGACTGTACTTACAAGACCAATCGATTTCGGTTGCCTCTCTTGTCTATTGTTGGGGTCACATCAACAGATCAAACATTTTTTTCTACATTTGCATGTCTATCATCAGAGATAGAGGTTAGTTATACTTGGGCATTGGAGTCTTTCAAATCGATTCTTAATCCAAATTCACAACCTTTAGTCTTGGTCACGGATCGTGAATTGGCATTGATAAATGCAATCAAAACTGTGCTTCCAATGTCCAAAAACTTGTTATGCTTATGGCATATTTCGAATAATGTCTTAGCCAATTGCAAGAAGTGTTTCACTGAAGATGAGATATTTGAAAAATTCATGCAAGATTGGAATGCTTTGATACGATTGCCTACAAAGGTTGATTATAATCATGCTTTGATGTCAATGATGAGAGATTTCTCTCCTTATCCCAAAGTACTTGCCCATGTAATGCTTACTTGGCTCAATCCATACAAGGATTTTTTTGTTTCTGCTTGGACCGATCAATATTTCCATATTGAGAATACTTCGACTAGTCGAGTAGAGAGTGTCCACGCACAACTAAAGTGTTATCTTCAAGTATCAACATCTAATTTGATAACAACATGACAAAGTTTTGATAATCTGATCAACCAGCAACATACAGACATCAAATCTTCATTTTCAGTAAGCCGTATAAAAATGCCTCGTGTTTATAATAAGATTTTCTACCGTGAACTTTGTGGGCTTGTATCTATTTATGCTTTGGGAAAGATTGAAGAGCAGAAGGAATTAGTAGAATCTTATCAAGCAAGCAATATGGTCGATGCCCAAAAATGCCAACATGTAATTCGTCACTCATTGGGAATACCTCGTGCTCATGAATTGGTAATTTTTGTGAAGGAAGAAAGGTCTTTGCCATTATCTATGATTCATGATCATTGGAAAAGATTAACATTAGTGGATGAATCTTCATCGAAAGAGTTTTTTAAGGATATTGCTCCAGAGTTCGAGATGATCATTGCAAGATATCTTGTCACGTCCCTAAATACCTCCTAGGAGTTAAGGGATACTTTAGGTGTAATTATTCTTAATCTGGCAAACCATCCTGTAATGAACAAGGTAAAACATAATACCATAATGACAATAATCAGAGATATGAAACAGAGTGCGGAAGCTCATAAAAGGTGCGGAAGCGTAAACCAAAATTTTCTTTTCTATAACCATGGTCGGTATTCCAAGTTTCTATACAAAACATATAAAAGTAAAGGTGGACATGTCCACCTATCAAAATACAAAAGAAACTCTCGCAATCACTCGGCTCAACAGTAATTTAGATACGGTTATACATCTAGATCTTTATCCGCCTGCGTCTGCATCGGGATAGGCGGCTCTCTCTCTTCCACATTTTCCTCTACAACTCAAGGCTCGGGGTCGAAGGCACCCTCCAAACTTGCCGACATGAAAGTACAACTGAGTATGGAATACTCAGCGAGTACAAGCTACTAGCTAACCATAGTAATAACAAAACACAATAGAAACAACGAGATATAATTCATCACATCAATTTAAAACAATTATAACAACATATGACATTCATAGCATCAAAGTTAAAGCAATGTAATAATCGTGACATGCATGAGTGAATGCGAAAACTCCGATAAAACTCATACTTTAAAAGTTATGTCTTGTTCTTGAAAATAGTCTTTCGTATTTTTTCAAAACTTGTTTGTCATGTTAAAACTTGTTCTTGTCTCGTGGGAATTGCATGTATCTTGTCTTGCTTGGAATCACTTGTCTTGCTTGCCATGACTTGACTTGTTTTCTTGTGAGTAAGAGGTTAGTGCCCTTGTAGCGACTTGTGAGCCAGGAATGTAAATTCCCTTCAGCGAATATATATATAGAAAAAGGTACACCAACATCCTTGACCGACCCGATGTCTGACTTTATCAACTTATTTTCTTGTGAGCCAAGTATAACATATCAGGGGGATATGTCGTACCCTTGACCGGCCCGATGTCCGACTTTATCAATTCGTTTCGTGAATCACATTTCTTGTTTTTGTTGTTTCCTCATATACATATACTTTTAGAAAACTCGATTCATGCATGCATGCGTGTCGTGAGTGACAATTTGTAAGCATATTGATGACAAGAAATGATTAAGAGCAACATATGGCATTTCAACAATTATATAAGTACATGAGAAATTTAAGAAACTCATAAAGCATATTATCACATTTACTAATTTTTTTGGGGAAAGATCCCTATCTCATATCTCATAGATTTGGTTTCACATTTCACACATGCATTAGATCAAACAACTTGCATTCAATGTCTTGTTACCTCTTTTATACAAGTTTCTTTAGTCTTAGGTTTTCAAACTCATTCATGCATTTTATCAAACATGTGGTGTTCACATTCTTATAGTCATTTATTTCATATTTTCTCAGTCAACCATTTCATCAAACATATGGGTGTATTCATTATGAGTACAATGCCTTCCACCATTTTCATCACACATCATTCACCACAACCATTTGGCATCCAATCACCTCATCCAACCATACATTCCATCTACCCTTCCACACTTAGTTTATTTTGTCTTATCTTAGGAATCAATGGGTTAAGGTAGGAAATTTGGGTTCATATATGCTCAAACCATTCTCATTCCAAAGAAATCTAGGTTATTACTAAGTGAACTAGTAAGGGTGTACTAACCTTTGAGATCAAAGTTTGATATTGAAGAAACCCTTTGATTTGGAGTCCCAACTTTGAAGAAGAACCCTACTTGAGATTTGAGGAACTCTAGTTTAATTTGGGGAAGATCCTTGCTTGAAAATCTTTAAGCTTGAGCCCCCTTGATCTCAATCCAAAAGACCCCTCTTGGATTTCTCCACAATTTTCTCTCCTCCTCTTTCTCCTCTTTCTCTTTTTTAAGTCTAATAAAATCCCCAAATGAATCCCCTTATAAAACAAGGGTTTAAAACCCTTAAATTTGGCATTAGCACACGCGTGCGATCGATCGTAGATCCAGCGCGATCGATCGCACCTGAGGGCGATTTGTCACACATGAACCCGCAAGTTTTGGTCTGATTTTTTCCTGTATGCGATCGATCGCACACCCTTGCGATCGATCGCAGATCCCTGCGATCTGTCGCATGTGAAGGGCATCTATCGCACTTGGACCAAACTATTTTTGGCAAATTTCACCTGCATGCGATCGATCACACCTAACCTATGATTGATCACACTCCCTAGATTTTGGTTTCTTCCCCCTGTAGACCCCTAGGGGTGTTTCCAACCTCATTTTTATCATCCTTAGGGCTCTAAACTCCTTCCTTCATGCTGCACATGGGTCGTTATCACCTAATTTATCATAAACACCAATTTCAAACACGGAGAATGCCATTTGGCTTTGAATACCCTATTCATTAGCCATAAAAAGTTCCGGGGTACTACATATCTAAAGTCTTACCAACATTCAAAAGTTGAAATCAAGCAAAAGTTATGTGAGATTGCAAACCTAGCCTCAATACAAATGAAGGAACCTGTGGTGCCGGTTAAACAAAGGGGCAGGCCAAAGGGATCAGTTAAGCGGTTACCAAAGAATTCTAAATCAACAAAACGCGACCCTTCTGCATTTGAATATGTGGAAAAAATTCGTATAAGGAAAGACAAAAAATTTACTCACGGAATGATGGACTTTAGTGAAATTATAAGTTGTCTCCCTACATCTTTGTCTAATTTCATCCAACATGCCATAGATGTTGTGGATGATGGTCCTTGTGGATTTCAAGCAGTTGCTGATTTGTTGGGAATGGAAGAAGGTTGGCGTAAAGTAAGAAAAGATTTGGCTTATGAGTTGCAAAATCATCGTCAACAATATGCCAACTTATTTGGTGATTTACAGAGAGTATGTGAATTGACTAAAACCCTATGGTGTGAAGAAGTTCCTGCTAGTCCTCAATTTTGGATGTCTATGCCAGACATGGGGCATTTGATTGCTTCATACTACAATGTTGTATTGCTACAAATTTCGAAAGAGCAGTGCCTCACGTTTCTACCTTTGTGGTCCCAACCTCCTCCTATCCACAAGCTCATCACTATTGGTTACATACACAAGAATCATTTTGTCCAACTACACATGGTTGAGAATGCTCCAATACCACCAATTGCCTGCAATTGGACCAAATATCATGATCCAATTGCTGACAATTGGGCAGCGCCATATGCTTCAAGGATCAATTTTTTTACTCAAGTGATAGAGCCAGAGACAATTATATATGAGATGCCAAATGATGTGATATGGGTGTAGTAGATATATGGTTATTTTTTTGGTTGTGGATATGGAATAGATTTTTATTTTTTTTGATAGATTTGTTTCTTGGACTATATGTTTTCTTAAGGAATAAGTAAAAATTGATGGAGTAATGGGGTTATTATGAGAGTTGAAGCGAATAATAAATGCAGTTAATGGATAATGATTTCTAAAAGTTCTTGGAACTTTATTGTTGGGTGTTGTTTCTTGGTAATAGGATGGTATCAATGCTTAAAGATATTGATGATCTGTGTGTTGTGACTGAAGTTGGAAACTCTTTCATGCTTACCTTACATCTTCTAGATTTCTTCATTCCAGCTTGCATCAGTTTTAGTATTTTGGCTAGAAAATAATTGACTGTTCTACTGGTTAGGTGTCCTCTTTTTTTAAGAGTTCATCTTGTGATAAGAAGGAATCCCTTTACGGTGAAGTTTTCTAGTATTTGGGGCATTACTAATGCAACCCATTAATTAAGAAGCTAATTGGAAGATTATTAACGGCCCTCTTTTGGTTGACCTTTGTTTGGGATGGCTATATAAATAAGGTCTGAACTTTCTCCCTCCATGTATTCTTATGATAATATTGCTACATAATTTACCTACCACATAGTAACCCTGTTGAACCACATACTCTACTTGGAGATTAGTACTTTGGTTGAAGATTTGGAGTGGTGAAATTGTGAAAATAGTTGAGATCCAAGCTACTTAACCATAAATAGAGGTCTTCTTTTCTCAAGGAATCTGGAATTTCTCATGCTCAGGTGGTGGAAGATGACAGAATTGATTCTTTTTACCTGAAATACAATAAGATTTATGGAGAACTCCTCTCCAAGCATTAAGTGGGTTGAATTTGCATGAATGCATAGAAGATGATTACCCTTTGTTGTGTGGTACTGTTAACATGCTTATCCTTTGTTGTGTCTTTATAATGGTGGTATTGTTAACATGCTTATCATTTGTTGTGTCTTTGTAATGGTTGTGCTCTAGCTCACCATTCATACCACAACCATGCCAAATTCATGTGTCTTACATGTCCAACATAGTTAATGATCAGCATAACCTTTCCATCATTCTTTGTTCTTACTCTGTAGTCTTGCACTATATAATTTAAACTTCTTGAGGGCATTTTGATAACTTCACATGTTTTTGTTGTGCATACACCCCTTGTCATATTCTCGATTAATTTTTCACAATAGTTTAGAATTCTTACTACTTCCACCAATTGTTTGTCATATGTGAAGTTTGCTATGGAATAGCGGTTTTAGCTTCTTGTTTTGACACTACACATGAATTCTTGGAGGGCTTTGTCAAACAAATTGTTGCCTCTGTCTATGCCTATAAACTGTGACACACTAAAGTTGTTGAAAGATGATGAGAGGAAAATCATTCTAGCAATCGTGGAGGATGGATCTGATAAGAAATCATTGAGATTAATCAACCTATTGAAGTCTGCTGCATCTGCAAATCGTGATTTAGTATTTGGCTATGTTGGGTTCAAGCAGTAGGAATACTTCACTGTTAAGTAGAGCTAGAGCTAATTTATTGCAAGAAGTGGCGAACCCCATATATAAAAAAGTGAAAAACATGATCTACATGTGTATGATTGATCCTGCACGAGAGTGCAGTTTAAAGTATGATAGCCCATGGTTTGAGCCTGAAAAGCTGATTAGGTTACTCAACACATTGATAAGCCTAGTTTTTTCTCTTCTAATTAGTACTAGAAAACTATATACATTTATAGATTTTCTTGTTAGTTTAATATCTTTCGAGATTGCTCAAACTGTGTTTTTTAGTGCCAATATTAGAGAATTTATTAGAGCTTTTGTTTTGGCAGTGATGTTCAAAGTTAGTTGAAATAGTTATCTTTGCTGCATTTTTTGTCTTAAAGTCATGTTTGAAAATTTATGTTGTAAGAAAGCAGGCATGACTTATTTCTTATGAGTCATGTGTAATTGATACCCCCACCTCCATATCCATTTGTCTGTACCATTGACTTGTCTACACCCTGCATCTTATCCATATTTTTTTGGTGTGATTCACGAGTTTCTTGAGTATGAAAACAAATATTTACATTGTGCAGTACTAAGTGATTCAAATCTGTATCATTGTGTCACAGGTGATAAAATGAAAGGAAGTTGAATAGGTGAATGGAGCAAGCAAAGGAAGGAGATTGATATTGGTTTTTGTTGGAGTAATCCTTGCCTTGCTTTGAGAAGAAGGCAATGCGTAAAGACCATCGAAGACCATGATCTCAGGAAGTCGTCTAAGAATCCAATAATGGACGAAAACACTTCCAATTATGTCTTTTATTAGAGGAATTCTGTTTCTGGATTATCTTTGGCTCTTAATCGGGCCAGCCTTTTTGTAGCACCCCGGAACTTTTCATGGCTAATGAATGGTGATTTCATGGCCAAATGGCTTCCCACGAATTTGAATTTGATATTTTATGAAAATTGGATGTTAGAGACCCATGTGCAGCATGGAAAAGGGGGTTTAGTGCCCTAAGAATGATGGAAATAGAGTTGGAATCACCCCAAGGGGGTCTACAGGTGAAAATCTCAGAATTTGGGATGTGCGATCGATCGCATATAGAAGAAAAAATGAGAAAAAACATTCTGGTCCATGTGCGATGGGTGTCTTTCAGGTGTGATAAATCGCAGTGGTGTGCGATCGATCGCAGATGGTATGCGATCGATTGCATACAGGAAAAATTTGATAAAAACTTTCAGAATTGAGTGCGACAGATCATCCCCAGGTGCGATCGATCGCACTGGGTCTGCGATCGATCGCAGTTGGTGTGCGATCGATCACATGTGGGTGCTGAATTTAGGTTTTTAACCCTTTGCCTATAAATAGGGCTTCACTTAGGGATTTTGGGTTCAACCTAAACCTAAGAGAGAGACCCTAGAGGAGAGATTGAGAGAAGAAGGGAGGAATTTGGGGATTTCCAAGAGGATTTGGGATTGAAGAAAGAGGAGACCAAGATCAAGGTTTGATCTTCCCCAATCAAGCAAGGGTTCCTCAAACCTTTCAAGTTGGTGTTCTTCCTCAAACTTGGGGTTTCCAATCAAAGGGGGTTTTCTTCAAAATCAAGAGTTAATCCTTAAGGTTAGTACACCTTCCTAGTTGGCTAGTAATAACCTAGATTTCTCCTTTGAAAATGATTATGGAATGTTATTGTGTACTCCCTTTTTCCTAGAAATCTACTAAGTTCCTAAAAAGGTTAAGATTAAAAGTAAATGGAATGAATGTGTGGAATGGATGGATAGTGGAGGCGATTGGATGCCATGTAGGATGTGGATGTTGTGATGTGATGGAAAATGGGGAAGGGTATTGGATGCATAAGGAATGCACATGTGGTGTTTGATGAAATGTTGAACTTAAAAAACATGAAAGAAATGTTATAAGGATGTTGCATGTCAAGTGTTTGATGAAATGCGCGAATGAGAATTTAATGAAATCAACTAAGACTATGAGAGCATGATTTATAAAGTTTTTCCCAAATGGTAAATTGTGTTAATATGCTTAATAGGTTTCTTAAATTCTCTCATGATTATGAAAAGAATTGAAACACTATATGTTGTCTCTTGAATCATTCATGTTAGTATGATTGCCACGAATTGCCACACCCAAGCACACATGTACGCATGAATCAAAGTTTTCTCATAAGCACTAAAGAATCGAAATGAATAAGAGGAACTCGTAAAGAATTTCAAGTACTTGCTCACAAGTTAGTGGATTGTCAAGGAGATTGGTAGCCCATGGTTATGCAGGTGCTAATCTCTTGCTCACAAGAAACTCTCACAAGTTAAATAGATTGTCAAGGAGATTGGTAGCCCAAGGTTGTGTGGGTGCTAACCTCTTGCTCACAAGTTATTGGGTTGTCAAGGAGATTGGTAGCCCAAGGTTGTGCGGGTGCTAATCTCTTGCTCACAAGAAGGTCTCACAAGTTAAGTAGATTGTCAAGGAGGTTGGTAGCCCAGGGTTGTGCGGGTGCTAACCTCTTGCTCACAAGAAAATCTCACAAGGATATCTCACAAGGCTCACAAGAACTTACAAGAACTCATATGACTCGCAGATAGTGTTTTGTGTACCATAAGAAATATGATTTAACGAATGATTTTGTATGTTGGTTTTTAAGAATGATTATGAATTTTATTCTTTTAAGCACTTGCATATGATACTTTGCTTGTTATTATTATTGTTAGTTAGGAGTTTTTACTTGCTGAGTATTCCATACTCAGCTGTACATTTCATGTCAGCAGGTACACGGGTCCCTTTTGACATCTGTGATCAGGGTCCTTGGATAGAGGAGGACTATGGCGAGGAGGAGCCATATGTGGAGCCAGAAGTAGAGCCTCAGGTGGAGGCGAGGAACCTAGATAGTTGGCCCTTCCCGGATGAGTACTGAGAGAGAGAGAGAGAGAGTGACAATTATGCTTTTGTATTTTGATAGGTGTGGGCGTGCCACCTTTATGGTTTTGTTCAGTATATAAAACTTGGAATACTTGTCAGGTGTATAGAAAAAGAAAAGAAAAAGTTGGCTTATGCTTCC
Source organism: Tetracentron sinense (assembly GCA_015143295.1). Classification (NCBI taxonomy): domain Eukaryota; kingdom Viridiplantae; phylum Streptophyta; class Magnoliopsida; order Trochodendrales; family Trochodendraceae; genus Tetracentron; species Tetracentron sinense. The sequence continues at coordinate 14,941,260 of CM026555.1, read as the reverse complement.
ACACTTTGTTTATGTCTCCATTATGTTGTGTTATATGCCTTGTTCATTACAGGATGGTTTGTCAGGTTAAGTATAGTCTCACCTAACTCCTAGGGGGGATTTTGGGGCGTGAAACTTTTGTTTTGGTTGGGTTAAACCAACATTGTGACAACCCAACTTCTATCGAAATAATTTACAATGTATGGTATTGGAACAATACATAAGGGGTAGTTTGTGCATCTCTATGTCCTTGTTTGCTTAGCTGGGGATCTGGTGAAGGTAAGGAATACCATGATGCAAATGACCATGTTTGTAGTTAATGGGGCATGTACTTGTAGAGAGTAATGTGATGTAATGATGATGATGGTGGGCAGATTTTGCTGCTACCATAGAAGGAAAGTGGGTTCACAACCAAAGAGATATCTCCACATCACCCAAGTTGCTTGTCCAGGCAAATTGGCTCTCCCATAATATTTCATGATCAAAATAAACAAGCTTTCTCTAAAAACTATCCCTTCTCTCATCTGCAATAGCAATCAATCTATGACCTTGAACTCCTCGGCCACCCCAAGCTTATCAACTAGAGCATAATACATACACATCGTATGAAGAGATATAGCCCAAGTAACTTACAAAGCTGGTGTGGGGTGATTCGATTAAGAGATTTCCTAAGATCTTGAAGGTTCAAAGGTTTTAGTAACTTTTGCCATTCATTCTCACTCACTGGACCATGAGGATTCAGGGTAGTACCATTAGAACAACCACCACTACTACTATCCTCGGAATAGCAAACTGAAAAATAGGGTTTTTCTCCAAGAAAAAAAAATTACGAGTTTTTTTGGTAATAAATGGTGTGTGAATATAAAATTTATAGGTATTTGTTTGTTTTTGGTGTATACAAGTAATTTTATTAATTTAATGGTGTGCAATCAGTATTTTGTTCCTAATGGGGTGTAGTCATCAAATATTGGTGTGCATCTAACACCATCCTAAATTATATTTAACATAACTATATGAGTTGGTCTCCACTTTGGTTGGCAATTGGCCTAGACAATTTTAAATGGGCTTCATATATATTGGCTTTTTTTTTTGTCCGAAGGAAACATATCACACACTCACACACAACCCTTGTAGCAATATATATTGGCTCAATAGCTAAGCTGAGCTAGCTTTACTATTAATAAGGTCGAACCAGGCTAGCCCATCTATACTCAATAAATACATAAAAGTGTATATATATATATATACATATATATATATAAAATATAGATATATATTGTAGTCATATTTGTATTGGCTTAACTCTAATGTGTGTCAATGTAAGTCTAGTATCGTTGTTCATCTGGTTTCTCAAGATTGGTGAAGATGAAGCTCCAAAGACTCAAGTGAAGTACATTCCGGCTAAAGCTTTGCTCACACTCTTAGGATGGTAAGTGACCTAGATACCTAGTGGTTACTTTAGGTGGAATTGACCTAGATAACACTATCATATTCGCTAGGAGATTAGAAATTGACCCAAGTTTATTAAATAGCTTTTTGGATGGTTGATTGGTGTTTGGAATAGGCTCTATGCACAAAAGAAAAAAAAATCTGCACAGGTCCTTCGAACGGGCTGCTAGCCGTTAGAACGGTACAGAACGGCCAAACAACCGTTCGAACGGTTCAATAGAATTCAAATTCCAGTAGCCACCTGGTACACCATTTTCAAGTCAATCTCAAACAAATCTTAATCAAGAGACCCTTCTCTCAGTGAGTGAGATTCTTCACTCCATCTTATGGAACTAACCATGTGTAAGTTAGTAGGAATGCATTGGCCAGATGTATCCTAAATAACTTAGAACTATTCTAGGTCTACAAGGAACCGGAAAACCATATCTGCTTAGCATTTGGTTCAAAACCATATATCCTGTCTCTGGGAATACACCAAGATGTCGTCGATGAACAGAATGACACATTGTTCAAGACAAGGTCTGAACACCCGGTTTATCAAATCCATGAACGCTGCCGGTGCATTCGTCAAACTGAAAGGCATGACAAGGAACTCGTAGTACTCGTATCGAGTCCTGAAAGCAGTCTCTAGAACATCTTCGGCCTTGATCTTCAACTGATGATAGCCCGATCGGAGATCAATCTTAGAGAAAAATCTCGCTTATTTCAGTTGGTCAAACAAGTCATATATCCGAGGCAAAGGATAACGATTCTTGATCGTGACCTTGTTTAACTGCCTATAGTCGATGCACATCCTCATAGACCCATCTTTCTTCTTCATGAAGAGTATCGGAGCTCCTGATGGTGACACACTTGGTCAGATGAAACCAAGTTGTTGCAACTCTTTGATCTACTCCTTCAACTCTTTAAGCTTTATTGGGGTCATCTTGTATAGAGCCCTAGAAATTGGAGTAGTACCAGGAGCAAGCTCTATTGAGAACTCAATCTCCCGATCTGAAGGCAATTCAGGCAAATATTTGAGAAACACGTCCAAGTACTCACTCACAACCGGAATGGCTGAGGAGTCTCGTGCCTCTGAGTTCGAAAGGCTTAGTGCTGCGAAGCGAGCGATGTCTCTCCTCCACAAACGGCTTTACACCCTTTGGCCGTGAAGCTCACCATCTTCTTGAAACAAGTCATGTGCCTATTGTGTGTAGCGAGTCAATCGATCCCGAGAATAATTTCAAAGTCTAGGTCTTGGAACTCAAGGATGATTAGATCGATCGTCAATTCATGCTACCCAACTTGGACTATACAATCCCGGTATCCTTGGTTTGTATCAACCGACTTGCCAAGCGGAGGCGAAATGGTTAACTCCTGACCTAGACGACTCGGCTTGGATGAAAATCCCTTCGTAAAACTAGGCGAGACGAAGGAATGAGTGGATCCTATGTCAATCAACACTCGCGCTAGACATTCATTTACGAATAACGCGCTTGTGTAATTAAATAACTCACATCAATAGATTTCAAGCAAGAATATACATCAGGTGTAGTTACCATGTTGTACACATACAAATACATCATATAATAGCAAGCACTCACAACTTGAAAACTTTAGCACTTTAGTGTACCTTGCACGACATCGTCAAATGCACGTGCGTCCCTTTCCGTCAAGGCAGAGACCCGATCTTGGTTTGCCTGGCAAGGCGGCCGTGTAGATTGTGAGGGTCTCGATGCCTATGAAGAGTCTGTTGAGAAGGCTGCCGAATCAAGGGCCTACTCCCCTGAGATTGGGATGGCAACTGATGGCGGGGACAATCTCTAATCATCTGGTGACCACAGTGAAAACATCCCCTGGAAAGCTTCCGACACTCTCCGGCCCCATGCCTCCTACCACAATGAACGCAAACCTCATAAGAGAATGTAGAGGGTGCGAGAGGTGCATATCCTGTAGCCTGAGATGGCGTGGGGCGAGGAGCCTGCATAGTAGTAGGGCAAGGCACCTGTGGTAATAAATGAGGCCTCTGTGTCAGCGTAGGCTTGGCTGCCTGGTATGGGCTGTCCAAGCTCTCTTCTTTGGTGGTCTCGAGCCATTGGACTAGCCTCTAGAAAAGCCTCTGTCTCTCCTCTTGAAGAACTCCTTGGAATTCTTCTCAGCAAGCTTCGCCTTACTCACCACTTCTCCCCAGGTGTCCACCTAGAACATCGAGACCCTGTCTTGAATGGAAGGCTTCAACCCTCAGTCAAACTTTCTAACCCGCATGTGTTCCGATGCAATCAGGTGAGATGCGAACCTTAATAATTCTACAAAAGTAGCCTCATAGTAGGCCACACTAAACTCTCCCTGCTCGAGAGTTATGAACTGAATCTCCTTCTGATCTCTGACAGCAGTTGGAAAATATTGCTTGTAGAATACATCCAGAAGTTCTGGCTATGTCCACGGCTCCCCTGCCCTGGTGGATTCCCTCTGCCTTTATACAACTCTCCGCTAGTGTTCGGCCGCACCTTCCATCACGAAGGTGGCCCAGTCAACTCACTGCTCGTCGGTATAGCGGAGCACTCTGAAAATCTTTTCTAACTGCATCACCCATGCTTCTATGACCATGGGGTCGGTAGTACCGTAGAAAGTAGGAGGATGCAATCTCCTAAATGCCTCAAGTCCTGAAGTATGGTGGACAGGAGGAGGTGTAGGTGTAGCAGGAGTAACAGCAACAGACTTGGCTGCTAGCATAGCCAAGGTCTCTGCTATAAATGCAAAGGCCTGAGCAAAGTCGGGTGGTGCATCCCTCGATGGAGGAGAATACATCCCATTACTCCTCATATGGTGTCCGTAACCCCGTGTGCCACGTCTCATGACTTAATCCAGAGAACAATATCAACACATGAGTCTCATTTGGAAACCAACTTTATTTCAATCATAACTTCAAGATCATTCCATATTCATAAGGTATATAATAGTACTACATCGAGGTATACATTGCAATAGTAAAAGCATACAATTTGTGTTTCTAGCGTAGGATACTAAGTTCGGTTGGTTCCAACCGGTTATGGACTAAGACTAAATGATTAGTCTATACTTGGAATACGACTAAGTGGTATCAAACACTAAGTGACCCTAAGAAATCTAACGCCTAGGCTTTGATATGATACTCACTCTGGTATCATACATGAACTTTGGAATTCATCTGAGTTCTAAGTTCAACTCAGAGAACAACCTAGCCCTAGTGAACCTAATGCCTTGGCTCTGATACCAACTCTGTAATGCCCCAAAATCCCCCTAAGAGTTAGGAGAGACTTTAGACGTGACTATCATAACTTGACAAACCATCCTACAAAATATACAAGACATAAACATAGCGAAAGCGTAAATCAAAGTGTGGAAATGTGAACCAAAATTTTCTTTTCTATACAGGAACAATATTTCAAGTTTTATACATCAACATGACTGAGGTAAGAGTGGACATGTCCACCCATCAAAAGACAAAATATAACTCTCTCTCTCTCTCTCTCTATCAGTAGTCACCCTGATAGGGCCAGCTATCTAAATCTCTTGCCTCTACTTGAGGCTCTATTAAAGGCTCCTCCCCAAAGTCCTCCTGGACCCAAGGACCAGGAGCACAAATATCAAATGGTGTACCTACCAACATCAAAATGTACAGTTGAGTATTGAAACATTCAGCAAGTACAAACTACTAGCTAACACTGATATAATTCAATTCATAGCATACTGGAAATTTAAATAATGCATTCATGAACATTAATGAAACCCAAGTGTAAAAACCTCATGTAAATCATATGTGCATAATTCATAGCTTGTACTTGAACTTATATTTTGCTTATCGTGTTTAAAATCTTATGCTTGTGTTGTTCTTGTCCCGTGGAAATCATGCTTGTCTTGTCTTATTCTTGTTTAGAATCACACTTGTCTTGACTTGTTTGTCTTGTCATGCTTGTCTTGTGAGCCAGATATTAGTGCCCTTGTAGCAACTTGTGAGTCGGGTATGTAAATACCCTTCATCGAAATTCTTGAAAGCAACTTATAAGCTGGGTATGTAAATACCCTTCAACGAAAGAGAAAAGGTACACCAACATCCTTGATTTCTTGTTTGTCTTGTTTTCTTGAAACCATATATGGCATATCCTTGGATATGCCCTATCCTTGACCGACCCAAATTTTGGCTTTATCATTTGTTTTATAAATCACTTGTCTTGTCTTGGTTGTATTCATATACTTATACTTAGAAAACTCAGTTCATGCATACATGCTTGTGCATAATGATTCGTGAACATCATAATGTCATGGTGATATGTAAAGAAATAACATGTGGCATTTGAATATTCTTATGGACATGAGATAACTTGAAGGAAACATATATAGGTGTTCTAGCCATTAGACATTCATGGGGAAATCTTAAAATCGTTTTAGTAAACATGAAAAAGCTCGACACATGGAATTATAGCTATAGAAATCAAACATTTGACATTTATGACATAGATTATGGTTACTTAGCCTATTACATCCATCACGTACTTTATATTTTATACACTTAGAAAAATCATGGTAGATCTAGAAATTGGAAACATATGTAAACAATCTAAATATTTCAAACTTGGAAACCTAAGTTTGGGACCTAGGTTATTACTAAGTTAACTAGAAGGGTATACTTATAATTTCTATTCTCAATCATCCATTCAATCCTTCTTTTCAATATTTGTTTCATACCAAATCTAGTTAGTAGGATGTACCTCTTGGATTGGATAAAAGCTTGAGGAGGCTTGAGAAGATGAGATCTAAGCTTGAAGAAGGAACCAAGCTCCACCTTGATCCTAGTTAATCCTTTGGCCAAACCCTAGCTTCCCATTTCTTCCTCTCTAAACTCTCTCAATTTCTACCTTAAGGGTTTATGAAACCCTCACCCACAAATTTAGGGATTTATAGGGCAAGGGGTGGTCAAAAGACCATCCTACCCTTAATGAAATAGTGCAACAGGCCCAACTGGGCAAAATTTAGGGAGCCCGATCGACCAGCTAGGAGGGGCAGTCGACCGGCCAGGCCAAACTCCCTACTGTAAAGCCCATTTTGGGCATTTTTGTGATAGGGCGGTCGACCGGCCTTGGATAACCAACTCACTGTTGGCCATTTTTGGCCTTTTTTGTGATAGTGGGTCGGGCGACCTTAAGGGGCGGTCAACCGGCCTTCATTAGAACTTGGTGACTCCTCTTGTTTTTTCCCTTTTTCATACTTTGAGTGATTCCACTCCTCCATTATCTTACTAAGAGTGCTTCCACTTTTTTTACCTAGGCTTTAACACCCATGTACAATTATATTTTTGATTCCAACTCATTTTATTCATGATTCATACAACATAACACACAATAGACCATTTTTGACCAAAATTAACTATTCACCGACACTATTCATATACACTATTCACCAAAAAGGAAATTGAGTTCCGAGGCTCTACATACTCCCCCCTTACAAAATTTTCATCCTCGAAATTGGAACGAAGGACAAAATACATGAGGTACCCTAAACAAACAAATGAGGGCATTTTTCTTTCATTTCGGATTTGCGCTCCCACGTAGCTTCTTCCCTATAGTGGCAGGTTTAAGGGATGATGTTCTGTAGGGGCAAGTATATTCCAACAGAGGTTGGATTAAGTGTTGTACTGTTAGAGGTGTTGTGCCTGATAGGATTTGATGTCAGAGGTGTTGTGCCTGACAAGATTTTATGACATGGTTTGATGTTAGAGGTGTTGTGCCTGACAAGATTTGATCACTGAATCTGATGTCAGAGGTGTTGCACCCCAAAATACCCCTATGAGTTAAGGGATACTTTAGGTGTGACTATACTTGACCTGGCAAGCCATCCTGTAATGAACAAGGCCAAACATAATATAATGGAGACATGAATCAGATAGCAGAAGCTTATATAAATGCGGAAGCATAAACCAACTTTTTTTTTCTATAACCTTATACCATATCAGTATTCCAAGTTCGTATACAAAAACATAATGAAAGTAAAGGTGGACATGCCAACCTATCAAAATACAAAATGGGTAAACCTCAAAAAATCTCTCTACTAACAGTAGTCTAGATATGGCCACACATCTAGATCTCGATCCTCCTGTGACTGCATAGGGATAGTGTGGCGCCCCAAAACCCACCCTAGGAGTTAGAGTGAATATTAGACGACTTGTCATGACTTACATGACATGCTTGGTAAACCATCCTGCAAATTACACTGAGCATATACAATAGAGGACAAATTAGCGGAAATATACTCTAACATTGCACAGCGGAAGTCTAACAAAACCTCTATGTATATATATACATGATCCAAGTTGATACAAAAAGGAAATCAAAAATAAGAAAGTGCAGACAGGCCCGCCAAAATACATGAATATAACTCTCACGCTCACCCACAATCTCTCACTTAGAATCTACCACCTAATAGTGACCGTCTACGTGAGGTTTCCCCACAGGTTCCTCAACATACTCCTCCTCCACCCAAGGGCTAGAGCACAGATATCAAAAGGAGCAGCCGCTCCACTATCACCTACCGACATAAGAAGTACGACTGAGCATGGAATACTCAGTGGGTACTAAACACTAACCAACAGCCATAGCATAGCAATAACAATATGAGGTAGGAGGTAATTTATCTCATACAAGAAAGTAAAACAGTTTATATTTATGCTTGTATTACATAAAAGCCGATAAATCTCTTGAAATCATCGTGCACTTGACTTGACTTAACTTAAAATCCTTGTTTCGTGCTTGAAAACTTATCATGTTTGTCTTGCTTGATCTTGTCGAGCGTGTTATGCCATGTGTGTCATGCGTGTCATGCTTGTATCATGCTTATCATGCGTGCTTGCTTGGAAATTTAACATGCTCATGTACTTGTGAGATGCGCTTGTCAGATGCACTTGAGAGGGAAGGGAGACCATTCTTTCATGATATGCCTTGAGAGGGAAGGGAGACCCTTCTTTAATGCGATGCACTTGTGAGTGAGGGGAGACCCCTTATGGAAGGGAGGGAAGTGTAAAGTCCCTCCTATGCGATTCTTGTTCTTGTCCTCTTGTCAAAAGCGAGGTAAAACATATCGTAAGATATGTCCCACCTCTAACATCCTTATTCTTGAAAATCATCGGTAAACCATGTCATGCATGCCGTGCTCGTGGAATCGTATGCATACTTTCACTTGAAATTAAATATGACATTTGGGGATTTTAACAATGCATAGAACATCATTAATTGAGCAAGTAATTATTCACGCAATTTAGGGAAACCAAGTAATCACACTATCATAAGCCCTAGCAATTCATAAGCATTTAAGCATGCATTTCTTGATTCACAACTCGTTTTCTTCACCTTGGCATTTCATCAAACACATGGTATGTGCATTATGGTTAATACCTAAATCTTGGATTTCTAGGTGGGTTAAGCTCATAGCACACATCTGTGTTTATTATTAATACAATGCCCTTCCCATTTTTGTTCATCACAACATATACACGGCATCCAATCACCATACACATCCACACAACCATCCACTCATCCATCTTCTTATCTTGTTTAAAATTTAGGGAAAACATAAAATGAAGGAAAACAAGAGAAGAGATGAACTAGAAGGGTAGTATAGGGTACCGACCTTGAATAGGTTGAAGAAAACCCTTGAAATGGAGTTCCAACTTGAGGAAGAACTCCCACTTGGTTTGAAAGAACTCTAGTTGCCTTGAGGACGACCCTTGCTTGCAATTTTCCAAGCTTGAACCTCCCTTGATTTCCAATCCAAGCTCCTTTGGAGGATTTCCCCAAAATCCTCTTCTCCTTTCTCTTCCATCTTTCTCTCCTCTAGGTTAGAAAAGCCCTAAATGAGAACTCTTTAACAAGACAAGGGTTTAAGACCCTCAAATTCGGAATCTGCTACCCCGTGCGATCGATCGCACACTTGTCTGTGATTGATCGCACCTGGATGCGATCTATCGCACATGAACCCGAACATTTTTGGTATGATTTTCCCTGCATGCGATCGATCGCATACTCTTGCGATCGATCGCAGAACCCTGCGATCTATCGCACCTGGGGAATCCATATATCACATATGGCCTAGAGAGTTTGGGACCCATTTCGCCTGCATGCGATCGATCGCACCAAACTTGCGATCGATCGCACCCTCCAGATTTTGTTGTTTTCTCCTATTTTCCATCACTTTGGTAATTCGGCCATAACTTTTGACTCGTTTGTCCGATTTTGATGATTCAACTTGTGTTGGATTCATCTTTCGAAATGGAACATTTTTGGCATTTTAGAATTTTTAATTTTTTTTTTATTTATTAACAAAATTGCCCCTAAAGTTGACTGATCCGTAAATGGGTTTCACTAACTCGGGTTTTCAACATATCCTACTTGGGAATCCTACTTGTTAATACCTAGAGTTCTTTAAAATTTTCTCATTTCATAGAAATAGGAGGATTACAAAGGCTTAACGCCTTGGCACGGGTTCCAATACATGGCAAAAATTTCTGGGGTGCTACAGATAGGCGGCGCCTCCTCAACGTATTCTTCCTCAACCCACGGCTCAGGGTTAAAGGTATCCACCGGACCTATCGACATGAGATGTACGGCTGAGTATGGAATACTTAGCGAGTACAAGCTACTAACTAATTATAGTAATAATGAAACAATAGAATTAATGAAACACTGTTTATAATATCAATCTAACCAAAGTAATGCAACGATCATGACATGCATGAAATGAATGTGAAAACTCCGTATAAAAACTCTTGTTTATAATTCATACTTATTCTTAAAATATCTTTTTGTATTTAAGAAAGCTTGCTTGTCGTGTTAAAACTTGTACTTATCTTGTTCTTTTCTCATGGGAATCACACATGTCTTGTCTTGTTCTTGTTTGGAATTACACTTGTCATGCTTGTCTTGTCATGTCTTGACATGTCTTGACTTGCCTTGCTATGCTTTACTTGTGAGCCAGATGTTAGTGCCCTTGTAGCAACTTGTGAGCCAGATACGTAAGTATCCTTCAGCGAATATATATATATATATATATATATATAGAAAAGGTGCACCAAAATCCTTGACCGGCCCTCTGTCTGGTATTATCAACTTGTTTTCTTGTGAGCTAGGCATGACATATCTTGCGATATGCCCTACCCTTGATTGGCCCGATGTCCGGTTTTATCAGTCGTGCTTGTTTACTTGTGAGCCAGGTGTGACATATCCAGGGGATATGCCTTACCCTTGACCGGCTCGATGTCCGGCTTTATCATTCGTTTCGTAAATCACATTTCATGTTCTTGGTCATTCTCATATACTTATACTTTAGAAAAGCCTCGGTTAATGCATGCATGCATGTGTGTGCGTAGCAAGTTGTGGAAATCATGATGATATAAACAATTCAAGGGATAACATGTAGCATTTTGATCTTCCTTTAGGCAATTATGTAGAGCATTTGATCAAATTTACTATTTAGGAAACTACATGAATCATGCGCGCATAGTCTTCATTCCATTCCTTTAATCATTCATTCATGCATTTCATCAAACATGTAGTGTTCAACATTCTTACAATCATTTATGTGTATTTTTCTTGTTTTAACATTTCATCAAACACATGGGGTGTATTCATTGTGTACAATGTCCTTCCCATTTTCCATCACACAACACATCACAACCACATGGGATCCAATCGCCTCCATAACCCATACATTCCATCCACCCTTCAATCTTTAGTTTATCATGTATAAATTTAGGGAATCATTGATCTTAGGTAAGAATTTAGGGATACACATGCTTAGTCATACTTATTTCAAGAGAAAACCGAGGTTACTACTAAGTTAGCTAGTAAGGGTGTACTAACCTTTAAGATTGGGGAAACTTGTGGATACTTAAGAAAATGAGATTCAATACCTAATGAAGAAATCCAAGCTTTAAAGAAGAAGGATCTTTGTTTGAAGAAGGAGATCCAAGCTCCAATTAATCCTCCAACACCTTGCACCAAACCCTAGCTTCTCCCCTTCACTCTTGCTCTAATTCTCTCAAATTACAAGATTGAGGGTTTATGAAACCCCCAACCCACGAATTTGGGTTTATAGGGACAAGGGGAGGTCAAAAGACCCATCTACCCTTAATGATTTGGCAAGAACAGACTCATTTGGGCAAAATTTCGCATGGCCGGTCGACCGGTCAAAAATGACCTCTCTGGAATAAAAACCCATTCATTTAGTGCGATGTTCGGTCGAATGATAATGGGTATCGGTCGACCAGTAGCAAAATCGGTCGACCAGTTTTGCTTGATTTTTCCCCTGTTTTTTCTATTTTTGGACTATGCTTTGTTCTTTTTCCCTTTTTACCTGCAGACCCCTTGTTGGGGTTTTTCCAACCTTGCTCCCATGCTTTTTAGGGTCTTAACCCCACCCTTCATACCCCACATATAGTTCATTTCCATCATTTTTCTCATAATTCACGATTTAAATACATGAAAGGTTCTTAGGCTAAGAAAACACTATTCATGGGCCATGGAAAAGTTCTGGGGTTCTACATCCTCCCCCCTTAAAAAAATTACATCCTCAAAATTAGGAAGATACAAGAAGATACAAAAAAATGAAAATACATACGATCATCGAGGAGGGCTAGACAAACAAGTGAGGATGTTTTTCTTTCACTTCGGCCTCACTCTCCCATGTAGCCTCTTCTATAACGTGATGTTGCCATTGAATGAGGACTAATGGAATTTTTTTATCGCGTAGCACTTGATCTCTCCGATCCAAGACTTGAATCATTTTCTCTACTAATGTGAGGTCCTCTAGGATTTCCAATGGCTCATGGTCGATTACATGCGAAGGATCGAAGATGTATTTCTGGAGCATCGATACATGGAACACGTTGTGGATCGTGGCCATATGCGTTGGGAGAGCTACTTGGTACGCAACTTTACCAACTCTAGTAATTATTTCAAATGGACCCACATACCTCAGGCTGAGCTTGCCTATCTTCCCGAATCTCATAACACTCTTTGTCGGCGAAATCTTTACAAACATAAAATCCCCAACCATGAATTCAAGATCTCTCCTACGGGTGTCCGAATAGGTCTTTTGTTTATCCTGTGCGGTCTTCAACCTTTCCCAGATAAGTTTGACCCTATCAGCGGTCTGCTCAATCAACTCTAGGCCTAACACCTTCCTTTCCCCAACTTCATCTCAATACAAGGGAGACTTGCAATTTCGCCCATATAATGCCTCAAAAGGCATCATCTGGATGCTCACTTGATAACTGTTGTTGTAGGCGAACTCCACCAAAGGTAAGTGATCTTCCCAGCTACCTTTGAAGTCTAGCATACAAGCCCGGAGCATGTCCTCTATGATTAGGTTCACCCTCTCAGTTTGCCCATCCGTCTGTGGATTAAAGGAGGTGCTAAAGTCTAGTCGGGAACCCATGGCGCTCTGAAAGATCTTCCAGAACCTGGATGTGAATCTTGGATCCCGATCTGATACAATGCTGACTGGCACCTCGTGTAACTGAACTACTTCCTTGATATACAATACCGCTAATTGGTTTAAGTTGAAGGTAGTCTGATTAGGAAGGAAATGTACAAACTTCATCAAACGGTCCATCACAACCCATATTGCATCTGAGTTCCTTGTTGTCTGTGGTAAGCCAACAATGAAGTCCATGGAGATGTGCTCCCATTTCCACTCAGGAATAGGGAGAGACTGTAATAGACCTACTAGTCTCATGTGCTCTGCCTTCACTTGCTGACACACCAAGCACCAGGATATATACTCTGCAACATCCCTCTTCATTTTCTGCCACCAAAAGTACCCCTTCAGGTTTCGGTACATCTTTGTACCCCCAGGATGCACTGTATACTTGGAACGATGGGCTTCATCCAGGATCTCTCTTCGGAGATGTGTATCGGCTGGGACACAAAGTCTACCTTTGAACGTGATTGCCCCATCACCGTTTGTGGTGAACTCATCACTTCCTTTGCTAACTGCCTTGTCATGAAAAGCATACAACTCGGCATCCACTACTTGCAACTCCCGGATCCGCTCTATGATGCACGGCTTCACTGTGACATTTGCCATCAATGGCCCATGAGTAGGAGGACTGAAACTAATGTCAAGGTTGGAAGCATCCTACAACAACTTCCACTCTTGTACCATCATATATGCAACAAGCCCCTGTGACTTCTTACTCAATGCATCTGCCACCACGTTTGCTTTCCCCGGGTGGTATTGAATGGAGCACTCATAGTCTTTCAAAAATTCTACCCATCTTCTTTGCCTCAGATTCAGCTCCTTCTGGAAAAAAAAATACTTCAGACTTTTGTGGTCTGTGAACACTTTAAACTGCTCTCCGTAGAGATAGTGCCACCAAATCTTCAAGGCAAAAACAACAGCGGTGAGTTCCAAATCATGAGTGGGATAATTCTTCCTATGCTCCTTCAATTTCCTTGAGGCATAGGCAATGACTATACCGTGCTGCATGAGCACACATCCCAACCCCACATGCAAGGCGTCACTATAGACTACAAAGCCGCCACTCCTGGATGGCATTGTGAGGATGGGAGCCATAGTGAGCCGCTTCTTCAATTCTTAGAAGCTAACCTCACATCTATCACTCCATACAAATCTAGCATTTTTCGAGTGAGATATGTGAGCGGTGCCGCTAAACTGGAGAATCCCTCTACAAATCTCCAGTAGTATCATACCAAGCTGAGGAAACTACGTATCTCGGTGACACTCTTTGGTCTCTCCCAGCTAATAACTGCCTCTATCTTCACCGGATCAACTGAGATGCCTTCGGCTGACACCACATGCCCAAGAAATGCCACTTTCTCCAACCAGAATTTGCACTTGCTCAACTTGGCATACAGTCGATGCTCTTGAAGAGTCTCAAGAGTAAGGTGAAGGTCTTGCTCATGATCCTCCCGTGTCGGGGAATAAACCAAGATGCCTTTAATGAACACCACAACACATCGATCGAGACAAGGTCTGAACACCCCGGTTCATCAAATCCATGAACACCAGTGGTGCATTTGTCAACCCAAAAGGCATGACTAGGAACTCGTAGTGCCCGCACCGAGTCCTAAAAGCAATCTTTGGAACATCCCCTACCTTGATCTTCAACTGATGGTATCCCGATTGAAGATCAATCTTTGAGAAAAATCTCGCTCCCTTCAGTTGGTCAAACAAGTCATCTATCCGAGGCAAAGGATAACGATTCTTGATCGTGACCTTGTTCAACTGTCTATAGTCGATGCACATCCTCATTGACCCATCCTTCTTCTTCACAAAAAGTATCAGAGCTCCCCACGGTGACACACTTGGTCGGATGAAACCAAGTTGTTGCAACTCCTCAATTTGCTCTTTCAACTCTTTGAGCTCTATTTGGGCCATCCTGTACGACGCTCTTGAAATCGGAGCCGTGCAAGGAGCAAGCTCTATTGCGAACTCAATCTCCCGATCTGGAGGTAATCTAGGTAATTCCTACGGGAATACATCCAAGAACTCACTCACAACCGGAATGACTGAGAAGTTTTGTGCCTCTGGGTTCGCTAAGCTTAAAGCTGCGAAGCGAGTAATATCTCTTCTCTACAACCCTCGAAAATGAAACGTCTTTACACCTTCTAATCAAAATTCACCATCTTCTCAAAACATGCCACATGCCCATGGTGAGTCAATAGCCAATCCATCCCAAGGATGACATCAAAGTCTAAATCTTGAAAATCCAGGATAATGAGGTCGGCCAATAACTCATTTTGCCCCACTTGCACCACACAATCCTTGTGTACCCGGTTTGTATCAACCGACTTACCAAGCGAAGTCGAAATGGTAGCTCATGCTCCAATGGACTAGACTCAGCTGAAAAGCCCTTCGCAAAACTAGGCAAGATGAAATAATGAGTGGATCCTGTGTCGATCAACATTCGGGCTAGACATTCATTCACTAATAAAGTGCTTGTGTAATGAAATAACTCACATCAATAGATTTCAAGCAAGAATATGCATCATACATAGGTAACCTATCATATAACTAACAAACTTATCACATAATAGTAAGTATTCGTATTCACACTTAAACTCTAACATTCTTTCATACCTTGCACGACATCATCCGATGCATGTGCGTCTCTCTCTGACAGGGCAAAGACTCAGCCTTGAGTGGCTTGACGAGGCGGCCGTGTAGACTGTGCAGGCCTCGATGCCGATGAAGAGCTCTGTTGAGATGATTGCCTGACCGGGGGCCAACTCCCCTGAGACTGAGCCGGTAAATGACGTCGGTGACAATCTCTGATCATATGGCCTTGGTCGCCACAATGAAAACATCCCCCTGAGATCTTCCTACACTCTCCAGCCAAATGCCTCCTACCACAATAGGTACAGGGCATATATATGTATGTAGAGGGCGCATATCACATGGCTTGATATAGTGCGGGGCGAGGTGCCTGAGTAGTAGATGGGCGTAAAGCCGGTGGAGGAAAAGAACGAGAAGCCTGTGGTGTAGAGTACAACCTCTATGACTGTGTTGGCCCTGAAGGCTGGTAGGACATATTCCTAGCTCTCTTCTCTGCTGAGACACTGGATTGGCCTTTCTCCACTCCCCTTCTCTTGAAGAACTCCTTAGAATTTGACTTGGCTAGCTGGGCCTTATCCATTACCTCCGTATATGTGTCATGTTAAACATCGAGACTCGGTCCTTGAGATAGGACTTCAATCCCCTCTCAAACTTTTGGGCTTTCATAGCCTCTATAGCTATCATGTGGGGAGCGAATCGAGATAGCTCTGAGAACTTAGCTTTGTATGCGGCCCTAGGGTCACTTAGAACTGATACCACAGATATATTACCTTGAGATAAAACTTAGCTTCGTATCAATTCGAAGTGGTCAGGTTAAGTTCCTTATCGGAATGACTCTTGCATGATGTGATGTTTGTTTTAAGGCAATGGTAGGGTCCATTGCACTGGTATAGTCCCACCTTGGGATAATTCTTGTGTGGTGTGATGTTGTTGGGACAGGGTAAGGTGATGAAATAGTTCATCGGCCGGGTAATGTTCCACACCAGAACGGTATACCCTCAAAATTGGTCCATGGGCGCAAGGCCCAACGTATTCAATTAATCAAGTAAGTCTTGGATTAATTGGAGATTTTCTATGGTTAGAAAACCTAAGCTGTGTGAAATACTATCTGTGGTCCCTCTTGACTAAGTCAGGATAGGCGGTATCTATTAAGAGTCTGAGTTCCTCTTTGACTGATAGTTGGGAGAGTTAGGATGACATCGGGTCTATGGACCCAAGTTTGGATTGGGGTCTACAGACCCAGGGATGTATTGAGTTTATGAACTAAATGATGTTACCTTGATGGAGCATTAGCCTGTGTCGGCAGGTATGCACCCAACAGAGGCTGTGATGACCTATGGTGGTTGCCTTGAGGGATGATGTGTAGGGGCAAGTACATCCCAATTGTAGAGCCCCAGACTTTTTCATGCTTAATACATGAAACTTTCGTTGTCATCTTGCCTTTTTAAGAGGTATGATTAATAAATGAGGAAGAATTTGGAAATTTCGAAATGCCAGAATTGTTCCTCTTCGAAGTACGAACACAACGCAAGTTGAATCGTCAAAATCGGACGAACGAGTCGAAAGATATGGCCAAAACAGTCTGTACCTGTAGGAAAACGTATACTGTGTGCATCCGTTGTACAGCTCACCACGGGTACGTTGTACAACTCACCACGGGCACGCTGTACATGAGACGACGTGACAACGGGTTCGTCACCCTTGACAACGGACCACGAGTTGGCACTAATCACGCCACCACGAGTTGCACTATTCACGGACCACGAGTGGCACTATTCACGCCACCACGGGTTTGCACTATTCATGGCACCACGAGTTGGCACTATTCACGCCACCACGAGTTTGCACTATTCATGGCACCACGAGTTGCACTATTCACGGACCACGAGTTGGCACTAATCACGCCACCACGAGTTGCACTATTCACGGACCACGAGTGGCACTATTCACGCCACCACGGGTTTGCACTATTCATGGCACCACGAGTGGCACTATTCACGCCACCACGGGTTTGCACTATTCATGGCACCACGAGTTGGCACTATTCATGGCACCACGAGTTGGCACTATTCACGCCACCACGAGTTTGCACTATTCATGGCACCACGAGTTGCACTATTCACGGACCACGAGTGGCACTATTCACGCCACCACGGGTTTGCACTATTCATGGCACCACGGGTTGCACTATTCATGGCACCACGAGTTGCACTATTCACGGACCACGAGTGGCACTATTCACGCCACCACGGGTTTGCACTATTCATGGCACCACGAGTGGCACTATTCACGCCACCACGGGTTTGCACTATTCACGCCACCACGAGTTGGCACTATTCACGCCACCACGAGTTGTACTATTCATGGCACCACGAGTGGCACTATTCACGGACCACGAGTGGCACTATTCACAAGCACCACGAGTGGCACTATTCACGGACCACGAGTTGACACTATTCACAGCACCACGAGTTGGCACTATTCACAGCACTATTCACAGAAATCCCAATAAGGGTATTTCGGTCTTTTGGTCAGTTCACTCTTACCTTAAGAGTTTAATCTGAGCCTTTAGGGCATCATTCGACACTTAAAGAGTTTGAGAGAATAGAAGAAAGAGGAGAAGGCGATTCCAACCTAGGGTTTCCATTTGGGAGAGAAATCGAATGGTTTGAAACCCTAGATCAACCTCCAGCCCGTTTTTCTTCAAGATCAAGGCACAAAACTCGTGAGGAGCATCTCCTCAAACTAGGGCAGCGGCTACACAGTCGTTTTGGAAAGGGGTTTCTTCCTCATTTCTTCGAGGTCGGTGCTTCTTACTACCCTCCTAGTTATAGTTCCTCTTTCCCCTTCTTTTCTTTTGATTTTCTTTCATTTACACGTGCTATGAGATGGATGAATGGTGAATGGAGAATGGTAAATGGTGAATGGTGAATGGAGATGGAATGGGCGATTGGATGCCAATGGTTGTGTGTGATGAACAAATGGGGAAGGGCATTGTTCCAATAATGAATGTACACGTATGATTTGAGAAAAACCCATCTAGAAAAGCATGTGTAGGGTTAAATCCATAATGAACACACCATGTTTGATGAAATGCCAAGGTGAATACAGTGAGCTGTAAATTAAGAAATGCATGCCTAATAAATTCTGAATATTGCTAGGGCCTATGATAGTGTGTTTCCTGTTTTCCCTAAATGCTATGAATATTGAATTGCTTAATCTTTGACGCTGTATGTGTTGTGAAATTACCCAATGGTCATGTTTAAATTTAAATGCAAGTATGTACACGGTTCCCACGAGCACGGCATGCATGACATGATTTATCGAGGTTTTCAAGAACATGGTTAGAGGTGGGACATATCCTAAGATATGTTTTACCTCGCTTTTCACAAGAAGACAAGAACCAACATTCCACGAGGGGTCTCCCCTCACTCACAAGTGCATATCATGAAGAAGGGTCTCCCTTCCCTCGCAAGTGCATTGCATAAAGAAGGGTCTCCCTTCCCTCTCAAGGCATCTCACAAGGACATCTCACAAGAATATCTCACAAGTTACATGATCACAAGCAAGCACGCATGACATGCATGACATGACACGACATACAAGAATCAAGCAAGATAGACATGACAAGCTTTCAAGTACAAAAAGATATTTCAAGTCAAGTCAAGTGCACGATATTTCAAGAGGATTTATCGATTTTCTACGAATTACAAGCATGATTATAAACTACTTTACTTCCTTGTATGATGTGAATTGTTTCCGTTGACATGTATGAATTGCTCCTGATTATGTATTGCTATTTCTACGCTATGATTGTTGGTTAGTATTTAGTACCCGCTGAGTATTCCATGCTCAGCCGTACTTCTTATGTCGGCAGGTTCTGAGGGAGCTACTGCCCCATTTGATGTTTGTGCTCCTGGTCCATGGGTGGAAGAGGAGTACGCCGAGGAGCCTTTGGAGGAACCTCCCGTAGAGGGTTATCAGTAGGGGTGATTAGATTCTGAGTGGTTTAGCTGTGGGTGAGATGAGAGTTAGATTCATGTATTTTGGCGGGCATGTCCGCACTTTCTTTTGGAGACTTTTTGTATAAACTTGGATTTGCGTATGTATATACATAGAGGTTTGGTAGTCTTCCGCTGTGCTATGTTAGAGTATGTTTCCGCTGTTTATATCCTCTATTGTATATGCTCTGTGGGTTTTGCAGGTTAGTTGTCAAGCAAGAAATGATTTGTCGTCCAAAGTTCACTCTAACTCCTAGGGTGGGTTCTGGGGCGCGACAGAAGTGGTATCAGAGCTTAGGCTTTAGGTCTCTAGGGTCACTTAGAAGCTTATACCACGGCTTGACAAGAGCATATGTCAGGAAACAAGTTAGGAAGAAAGTAAGTCGGAAGAGAGTCTTGATCCAAGTGTAAGACTAAACTTAATCTTAGTCAAAATGGTTGTTTCAACCAAGTACGAGCCTTAGGAACGCTAGAACACCAAAGTATAATATTATAAATACTCTGATGACTTAATGCGATGTATATTAGTATTATACGACTAATACAAATTGGATTATTGTGAAATGGCATTGAAGTAAACTGTGGTTTAAAGTTAGACTCATGTGGTGTTATTATTCTCAGGACTTGAGTCATGAGACGGAACACACGGGGTCGTGGACCACATACCAGAGCTTCCTCTTCTTCACGGGATGAGGATGAGCAGCCGGACCTCTCTCGAGTCTTAGGCTCTATTGCTGAGACACTCGCCATACTGGCGGCTCGACAGGCTATACCATCATCGGCGGCACCTACTCCACCGCCCGCAGCTCCAGTACATCGTACCGCTGGAGTTGAGGCATTCAGGAGATTGAGGCCTCCACCATTCCATGGGAGTGTGGACCCTCTTGCTGCGGAGGCATGGATCCTCCAGATGGAGAAGATCCTTACGGTCCTCTCACCTACAGAGGAGGAGAGGGTAGCATGGGCAGCTTTCATGCTAGAAGGCGAAGCCCATCATTGGTGGTTGTCCGCACTGAGGACGAGAGATTTGACCATGCACTATTCATGGCACCACGAGTTGCACTATTCACGGACCACGAGTGGCACTATTCACGCCACCACGGGTTTGCACTATTCATGGCACCACGGGTTGCACTATTCATGGCACCACGAGTTGCACTATTCACGGACCACGAGTGGCACTATTCACGCCACCACGGGTTTGCACTATTCATGGCACCACGAGTGGCACTATTCACGCCACCACGGGTTTGCACTATTCCGCCACCACGAGTTGGCACTATTCACGCCACCACGAGTTGTACTATTCATGGCACCACGAGTGGCACTATTCACGGACCACGAGTGGCACTATTCACAAGCACCACGAGTGGCACTATTCACGGACCACGAGTTGACACTATTCACAGCACCACGAGTTGGCACTATTCACAGCCCTATTCACAGAAATCCCAATAAGGGTATTTCGGTCTTTTGGTCAGTTCACTCTTACCTTAAGAGTTTAATCTGAGCCTTTAGGGCATCATTCGACACTTAAAGAGTTGAGAGAATAGAAGAAAGAGGAGAAGGCGATTCCAACCTAGGGTTTCCATTTGGGAGAGAAATCGAATGGTTTGAAACCCTAGATCAACCTCCAGCCCGTTTTTCTTCAAGATCAAGGCACAAAAACTCGTGAGGAGCATCTCCTCAAACTAGGGCAGCGGCTACACAGTCGTTTTGGAAAGGGGTTTCTTCCTCATTTCTTCGAGGTCGGTGCTTCTTACTACCCTCCTAGTTATAGTCCTCTTTCCCCTTCTTTTCTTTTGATTTTCTTTCATTTACACGTGCTATGAGATGGATGAATGGTGAATGGAGAATGGTAAATGGTGAATGGTGAATGGAGATGGAATGGGCGATTGGATGCCAATGGTTGTGTGTGATGAACAAATGGGGAAGGGCATTGTTCCAATAATGAATGTACACGTATGATTGAGAAAAACCCATCTAGAAAAGCATGTGTAGGGTTTAAATCCATAATGAACACACCATGTTTGATGAAATGCCAAGGTGAATACAGTGAGCTGTAAATTAAGAAATGCATGCCTAATAAATTCTGAATATTGCTAGGGCCTATGATAGTGTGTTTCCTGTTTTCCCTAAATGCTATGAATATTGAATTGCTTAATCTTTGACGCTGTATGTGTTGTGAAATTACCCAATGGTCATGTTTAAATTTAAATGCAAGTATGTACACGGTTCCCACGAGCACGGCATGCATGGCATGATTATCGAGGTTTTCAAGAACATGGTTAGAGGTGGGACATATCCTAAGATATGTTTTACCTCGCTTTTCACAAGAAGACAAGAACCAACATTCCACGAGGGGTCTCCCCTCACTCACAAGTGCATATCATGAAGAAGGGTTCTCCCTTCCCTCGCAAGTGCATTGCATAAAGAAGGGTCTCCCTTCCCTCTCAAGTGCATCTCACAAGGACATCTCACAAGGATATCTCACAAGTTACATGATCACAAGCAAGCACGCATGACATGCATGACATGACACGACATACAAGAATCAAGCAAGATAGACATGACAAGCTTTCAAGTACAAAAAGATATTTCAAGTCAAGTCAAGTGCACGATGTTTCAAGAGGATTTATCGGTTTTCTACGAATTACAAGCATGATTATAAACTGCTTTACTTCCTTGTATGATGTGAATTGTTTCCGTTGACATGTATGAATTGCTCCTGATTATGTATTGCTATTTCTACGCTATGATTGTGGTTAGTATTTAGTACCCGCTGAGTATTCCATGCTCAGCCGTACTTCTTATGTCGGCAGGTTCTGAGGGAGCTACTGCCCCATTTGATGTTTGTGCTCCTGGTCCATGGGTGGAAGAGGAGTACGCCGAGGAGCCTTTGGAGGAACCTCCCGTAGAGGGTTATCAGTAGGTGGTGATTAGATTCTGAGTGGTTTAGCTGTGGGTGAGATGAGAGTTAGATTCATGTATTTTGGCGGGCATGTCCGCACTTTCTTTTGGAGACTTTTTGTATAAACTTGGATTTGCGTATGTATATACATAGAAGTTTGGTAGTCTTCCGCTGTGCTATGTTAGAGTATGTTTCCGCTGTTTATATCCTCTATTGTATATGCTCTGTGGGTTTTGCAGGTTAGTTGTCAAGCAAGAAATGATTTGTCGTCCAAAGTTCACTCTAACTCCTAGGGTGGGTTTTGGGGCGCGACAGAAGTGGTATCAGAGCTTAGGCTTTAGGTCTCTAGGGTCACTTAGAATCTTATACCACGGCTTGACAAGAGCATATGTCAGGAAACAAGTTAGGAAGAAAGTAAGTCGGAAGAGAGTCTTGATCCAAGTGTAAGACTAAACTTTAGTCTTAGTCAAAATGGTTGTTTCAACCAAGTACGAGCCTTAGGAACGCTAGAACACCAAAGTATAATATTATAAATACTCTGATGACTTAATGCGATGTATATTAGTATTATACGACTAATACAAATTGGATTATTGTGAAATGGCATTGAAGTAAACGGTGGTTTAAAGTTAGACTCATGTGGTGTTATTATTCTCAGGACTTGAGTCATGAGACGGAACACACGGGGTCGTGGACCTCATACCAGAGCTTCCTCTTCTTCACGGGATGAGGATGAGCAGCCGGACCTCTCTCGAGTCTTAGGCTCTATTGCTGAGACACTCGCCATACTGGCGGCTCGACAGGCTATACCATCATCGGCGGCACCTACTCCACCGCCCGCAGCTCCAGTACATCGTACCGCTGGAGTTGAGGCATTCAGGAGATTGAGGCCTCCACCATTCCATGGGAGTGTGGACCCTCTTGCTGCGGAGGCATGGATCCTCCAGATGGAGAAGATCCTTACGGTCCTCTCACCTACAGAGGAGGAGAGGGTAGCATGGGCAGCTTTCATGCTAGAAGGCGAAGCCCACCATTGGTGGTTGTCCGCACTGAGGACGAGAGATTTGACCATGCAGGGTCTACCTTGGACTTGGGAGGAGTTCAAGGATACTTTTTACAAAAAGTATTTTCCGATTGGAGCACGGGAAAAGAAAGAGAGAGAATTCATCAACCTTGAGCAAGGTTTGATGTCGGTGGCACAATACGAGGCCAAGTTCTCGGAGTTGTCGAGATTTGCGCCTCATATGGTTGCTACTGAGGCAATGAAGGCGAGGAGATTTGAGCAAGGGCTCAAGGATGTGATTATGGAGAAGGTGTCCGTTTTCAGGCATACTACCTACCCTGAGGTAGTAGACAAGGCCTTATTGGTCGAGGCCAATTCAGAGACAGTGTCCAAGAAGAGGGAGTGGGCGAGAGGCCAAGCTAGCAGTTCAGCACCTCCAGAGAGGCGGACTCGTTATCAGTATGCGTGGCCAGCACCATCGATGAGGCCTTCTTATGCGCCTCCAGCTCCACGGCAGTATGTGCCTCAGGCACCGAGACCTCAGGCTCTTCCAGCCCCACGGCCTGTTGCACCTCAAACGATGAGGTATGCTCCGCTTCCAGCCCCTCCGACTTATACACACGAGGTCTGCACTTCATGCGGCAAAAGGCATCCGGCAGGAGATTGTCGAAGAGCATCTGGTGGATGTTATCATTGCGGTCGCCAGGGCCACATGATCAGGGATTGCCCCAGTCGGCATTTATCAGGCCAGTCTCAGGGGATTAGTCCACCAGCACGCCCAGCAGGATCATATCAGGCGTCATCTCAGACTACCCGGTCTACACCACAGTCTCGCCAGGCGAACCAGGGGCGAGTTTTTGCCTTGACAGAGGGTGATGCACTTGCATCTGACGATGTGGTGCAAGGTACGCGTTTGGAGTTATTTTCCTTATTCGTGAGGGTTATGTTATGTTTTATCCCATGTGTACGTACTTGGTATGCTATGTATGTATATACCTATGTGTATACACTGTTGATGCTTGAATTGACGTAACTAGCTAAAATTTCAGGAGCCCTACTAGTCAATGAGTGTTTGGCTCGAGTGTTGATTGATACCGGGTCTACTCATTCATTTGTCTCGCCGAGTTTTTCAGAAGGCTTTTCTGTAGAGCCAAGTCAGCTAGAACTGGAGTTAGCCATTTCGACTCCTCTCGGCAAAACAGTATTGGCAGATAAAGTGTATGGAGATAGTGTGGTCCAAGTTGGGAGCCACGAGTTGGCAGTTGATCTCATCGTCCTTGGATTCCAAGACTTTGATGTTATATTGGGAATGGATTGGTTAGCAGCACATCATGGGCATGTAGCTTGCTTTGAGAAAATGGTACTCTTCAAGCCGGTAGAAGGAAAACCATTTCACTTTCGAGGGTTGAGAAGTAGAGACATTGCCCGCTTTGCGGCGTTGAGCTTAGCTAACCCTGAAGCAAAGGACTCATCGACTATTCCGGTTGTGAGTGAATTCCTGGATGTATTTCCAGAAGAGCTGCCAGGATTGCCTCCAGATAGGGAGATTGAGTTTGTGATCGAGCTTGCACCAGGCACAGCTCCTGTTTTCAGAGCTCCATATAGAATGGCCCCTATTGAACTCAAGGAGTTGAAGACTCAGTTGGAGGAATTACAAGGCCTTGGTTTCATTCGACCAAGTGTCTCACCGTGGGGTGCCCCGGTGTTGTTTGTTAAGAAGAAAGATGGCTCGATGCGGATGTGTGTCGATTACCGACAATTGAACAAAGTCACCATAAAGAATAGGTATCCCTTGCCTAGGATTGATGACTTGTTCGATCAGTTGAAGGGAGCGAGATTTTTCTCGAAGATAGATCTTCGATCGGGTTATCACCAGTTGAAGATTAAGGTGGAAGATGTTCCCAAAACTGCTTTCAGGACTCGGTATGGGCACTACGAGTTCTTGGTGATGCCTTTTGGACTCACGAACGCGCCGGCAGCCTTTATGGATTTGATGAACCGGGTGTTCCGGCCATATCTTGATAGGTGCGTGATTGTATTTGTTGATGACATCTTGGTCTATTCCCAGACACGGGAAGATCACACACGCGACCTATGCCTTGCTTTGGAGATGCTAAGAGAACACAAGCTATACGCCAAACTTAGCAAGTGTGAGTTTTGGTTGGAAGAGGTGGCATTCCTAGGCCACGTGGTTTCTGCAGAAGGTATCTCGGTGGATCCGAAGAAGATCGAAGCAGTTATGAGTTGGGCGAGGCCCAAGAGTGTTACCGAGATACGCAGCTTTCTTGGGTTGGCAGGCTACTACAGGAGATTCGTAGAGGGTTTCTCTAGCCTTGCAGCACCGCTCACTTACCTGACAAGGAAGAATGCCAAGTTTGTATGGAGTGATAAGTGCGAGATCAGTTTCACGGAACTGAAGAAGAGGCTTACTACAGCTCCTGTCCTTACAGTGCCATCCGGACCTCTTGGGTATGAGGTTTACAGTGATGCCTCACACGTTGGACTTGGATGTGTGCTTATGCAACACAAGAAAGTCATTGCCTATGCATCAAGGCAGTTGAAGGAGCATGAGAAGAATTATCCCACGCACGACTTGGAGCTTGCGGCGGTCGTGTTTGCACTTAAGATTTGGCGTCATTACCTTTATGGGGTGGAGTTCTATGTGTTCACTGATCACAAGAGTCTCAAGTATCTCTTTTCCCAAAAGGAGCTGAATCTAAGGCAACGGCGTTGGATGGAATTTTTGAAAGACTATGATTGTACCATTCAATACCACCCGGGTAAAGCAAATATAGTGGCAGATGCTTTGAGTAGAAGACCTCAAGGGTTGTTAGCACATATGTTGGTTCAAGAATGGAAGCTACTAGAAGATTTGGCAAATCTGGACATCAGTGTGAATGACTCTGTCCGTGGTCCTACCTTGGCAAATGTTACGGTTCGGCCGTACATTATAGATTTGATCCAAGAATATCAAGACATGGATGCTGAATTGTCGGCTTATCGGGACAAGGAAGTTGCTAAAGGTAGTGAGGACTTCTCTCTCACTAGTCGGGGTGCTATCACATTCAAAGGAAGGTTGTGTGTTCCGGCCAACGCAGATCTTCGACGAGAGATCATGGATGAGGCACATCGTTCGAAGTACACAGTGCATCCAGGGGGTACAAAGATGTACCGGAACCTCAAGAGTCACTTTTGGTGGCGGAATATGAAGAGGGATGTTGCGGAATATGTAGCACGGTGCTTGGTGTGTCAACAAGTGAAAGCAGAACACATGCGACCCGCCGGTCTATTACATTCCCTTCCTATTCCCGAGTGGAAATGGGAGAACATATCCATGGATTTCATAGTTGGCTTGCCAAAGACGGCAAGGGGCTCAGATGCGATATGGGTAGTAGTGGATCGTTTGACAAAGTCCGCTCATTTCTTACCCTACCGTACTACCTTCAACTCTAGTCAGTTGGCTGCACTATACATCAAGGAAGTAGTTAGACTACATGGGGTGCCAGTCAGTATTGTGTCAGATCGGGATCCAAGATTCACGTCAAGATTTTGGAAAAGTTTCCAAGAGGCTATGGGTTCCCAACTTGATTTCAGCACCGCCTTTCATCCACAAACGGATGGACAAACCGAGAGAGTGAACCAAGTCATTGAAGACATGCTTCGAGCTTGTATGTTAGATTTCAGAGGCAGTTGGGAAGAGCACTTGCCTTTGGTTGAATTCGCTTATAATAACAGCTATCAGGCAAGTATTCAAATGGCACCATTTGAGGCCTTGTATGGGCGAAGTTGTAGGTCTCCTCTCTATTGGGATGAGGTAGGAGAAAGGAAAGTGCTTGGTCCGGAGTTGATTGAGCAAACTGCAAACACAGTTAAGATCATCCGGGATCGATTGAAAGCCGCTCAAGATCGCCAGAAAAGTTATGCGGACACACGCCGTAGGGACTTGAAATTTCAAGTAGGGGATCAAGTTTTTGTGAAAGTATCGCCTAGCAAAGGGATCATGAGATTTGGGAAGCGAGGCAAGCTCAGTCCTCGGTATGTTGGGCCTTTTGAGATTATCACGCGGATTGGTGAAGTTGCTTATCGAGTTGCTCTTCCATCTCACATGGCTACAGTTCATAACGTCTTCCATGTGTCCATGCTTCGGAAGTATCTTGCGGATCCTTCGCATGTCATAGACTTGGAACAGTTGGAGATTCGAGAGGACCTCACATTGATTGAAAAGCCAGTCCAGATTTTAGATCGAAGGAATCAAGTGCTTCGCAACAAGACAATCCCTTTGGTTCTTGTGCAATGGCAACACCATGCTCGGGAAGAAGCTACATGGGAGCGTGAAGCCGAAGTCAAAGCAAAGTACCCAGAATTACTTGAATGAGTTTCTGTGTGAAGTCTGTATATGACTTGTAATGTTCTTTTTGATTTGTAATGCAAGTAGTGTCTGAATTTCGAGGACGAAATTTTTGTAAGGGGGGGAGGATGTAGAGCCCCAGACTTTTTCATGCTTAATACATGAAACTTTCGTTGTCATCTTGCCTTTTTAAGAGGTATGATTAATAAATGAGGAAGAATTTGGAAATTTCGAAATGCCAGAATTGTTCCTCTTCGAAGTACGAACACAACGCAAGTTGAATCGTCAAAATCGGACGAACGAGTCGAAAGATATGGCCAAAACAGTCTGTACCTGTAGGAAAACGTATACTGTGTGCATCCGTTGTACAGCTCACCACGGGTACGTTGTACAACTCACCACGGGCACGCTGTACATGAGACAACGTGACAACGGGTTCGTCACCCTTGACAACGGACCACGAGTTGGCACTAATCACGCCACCACGAGTTGCACTATTCACGGACCACGAGTGGCACTATTCACGCCACCACGGGTTTGCACTATTCATGGCACCACGAGTTGGCACTATTCACGCCACCACGAGTTTGCACTATTCATGGCACCACGAGTTGCACTATTCACGGACCACGAGTTGGCACTAATCACGCCACCACGAGTTGCACTATTCACGGACCACGAGTGGCACTATTCACGCCACCACGGGTTTGCACTATTCATGGCACCACGAGTGGCACTATTCACGCCACCACGGGTTTGCACTATTCATGGCACCACGAGTGGCACTATTCACGCCACCACGGGTTTGCACTATTCATGGCACCACGAGTTGGCACTATTCATGGCACCACGAGTTGGCACTATTCACGCCACCACGAGTTTGCACTATTCATGGCACCACGAGTTGCACTATTCACGGACCACGAGTGGCACTATTCACGCCACCACGGGTTTGCACTATTCATGGCACCACGGGTTGCACTATTCATGGCACCACGAGTTGCACTATTCACGGACCACGAGTGGCACTATTCACGCCACCACGGGTTTGCACTATTCATGGCACCACGAGTGGCACTATTCACGCCACCACGGGTTTGCACTATTCACGCCACCACGAGTTGGCACTATTCACGCCACCACGAGTTGGCACAATTCACGCCACCACGAGTTGTACTATTCATGGCACCACGAGTGGCACTATTCACGGACCACGAGTGGCACTATTCACAAGCACCACGAGTGGCACTATTCACGGACCACGAGTTGACACTATTCACAGCACCACGAGTTGGCACTATTCACAGCACTATTCACAGAAATCCCAATAAGGGTATTTCGGTCTTTTGGTCAGTTCACTCTTACCTTAAGAGTTTAATCTGAGCCTTTAGGGCATCATTCGACACTTAAAGAGTTTGAGAGAATAGAAGAAAGAGGAGAAGGCGATTCCAACCTAGGGTTTCCATTTGGGAGAGAAATCGAATGGTTTGAAACCCTAGATCAACCTCCAGCCCGTTTTTCTTCAAGATCAAGGCACAAAACTCGTGAGGAGCATCTCCTCAAACTAGGGCAGCGGCTACACAGTCGTTTTGGAAAGGGGTTTCTTCCTCATTTCTTCGAGGTCGGTGCTTCTTACTACCCTCCTAGTTATAGTTCCTCTTTCCCCTTCTTTTCTTTTGATTTTCTTTCATTTACACGTGCTATGAGATGGATGAATGGTGAATGGAGAATGGTAAATGGTGAATGGTGAATGGAGATGGAATGGGCGATTGGATGCCAATGGTTGTGTGTGATGAACAAATGGGGAAGGGCATTGTTCCAATAATGAATGTACACGTATGATTTGAGAAAAACCCATCTAGAAAAGCATGTGTAGGGTTAAATCCATAATGAACACACCATGTTTGATGAAATGCCAAGGTGAATACAGTGAGCTGTAAATTAAGAAATGCATGCCTAATAAATTCTGAATATTGCTAGGGCCTATGATAGTGTGTTTCCTGTTTTCCCTAAATGCTATGAATATTGAATTGCTTAATCTTTGACGCTGTATGTGTTGTGAAATTACCCAATGGTCATGTTTAAATTTAAATGCAAGTATGTACACGGTTCCCACGAGCACGGCATGCATGACATGATTTATCGAGGTTTTCAAGAACATGGTTAGAGGTGGGACATATCCTAAGATATGTTTTACCTCGCTTTTCACAAGAAGACAAGAACCAACATTCCACGAGGGGTCTCCCCTCACTCACAAGTGCATATCATGAAGAAGGGTCTCCCTTCCCTCGCAAGTGCATTGCATAAAGAAGGGTCTCCCTTCCCTCTCAAGGCATCTCACAAGGACATCTCACAAGAATATCTCACAAGTTACATGATCACAAGCAAGCACGCATGACATGCATGACATGACACGACATACAAGAATCAAGCAAGATAGACATGACAAGCTTTCAAGTACAAAAAGATATTTCAAGTCAAGTGCACGATATTTCAAGAGGATTTATCGATTTTCTACGAATTACAAGCATGATTATAAACTACTTTACTTCCTTGTATGATGTGAATTGTTTCCGTTGACATGTATGAATTGCTCCTGATTATGTATTGCTATTTCTACGCTATGATTGTTGGTTAGTATTTAGTACCCGCTGAGTATTCCATGCTCAGCCGTACTTCTTATGTCGGCAGGTTCTGAGGGAGCTACTGCCCCATTTGATGTTTGTGCTCCTGGTCCATGGGTGGAAGAGGAGTACGCCGAGGAGCCTTTGGAGGAACCTCCCGTAGAGGGTTATCAGTAGGTGGTGATTAGATTCTGAGTGGTTTAGCTGTGGGTGAGATGAGAGTTAGATTCATGTATTTTGGCGGGCATGTCCGCACTTTCTTTTGGAGACTTTTTGTATAAACTTGGATTTGCGTATGTATATACATAGAAGTTTGGTAGTCTTCCGCTGTGCTATGTTAGAGTATGTTTCCGCTGTTTATATCCTCTATTGTATATGCTCTGTGGGTTTTGCAGGTTAGTTGTCAAGCAAGAAATGATTTGTCGTCCAAAGTTCACTCTAACTCCTAGGGTGGGTTTTGGGGCGCGACACCAATAGAGGTTGGATTAATTGTTTTACTGTTAGAGGGGTTGTGTCTAATAGGATTTGATGTGAGAAGTGTTGTGCTTGACAAGATTTGATGATATTATTTGATGTGAGAGGTATTGTGCCTGACAAGATTTGATCACAGAATTTGATGTTAGAGGTGTTGTGCCTGACAAGAATTGATGTCAAAGGTGTTTTTCCTGACATGGTTGCATTGTTAGTGGGGTTTCCTGGCTATCAGATGTGTATCCTGGCGTTCAGATGTGTATCCTGGTTATCAGATGTGTTGCCTGACAAAGGTGTTATGTCAGAGGTGTTATGCCTGGTAGAGTGATATGTTAGATGTGTCCCTGAAAGACAGGTGTTTCCTGGTGGTCAGGTGTTTCCTGTTAGTCAGAGGTGCATCCCTGGCTCGTCAAATGAGTTTCATTTTTCTGGAAGGTTTGGATGGGTTTCCTGTCTATCAGATGCGTATCCTGGTTGATCAGATGTGTATTCTGGTAATCAGATGTGTATCCTACTTATCAGAAGTGTTTCCTGACAAATGTGGTTGTGTGAGCTGGTGTTTCCTACAGTGAGAAAAGATAAAGTGATATGTCAAAGGTGTTGTTCCTGGCAGAGTGTGATATGTCAAAGGAGTTGTGTTGGACATTATGCCCTAAAAAGTCATTTAGATTGTAAGATTTTTATTGATTAGATTAATAAAAACATCTTCATTATCTATTGTGAATTCATTATGGGTAATTGACCAAGATCATGAGATGATCTATACGATATGAGATATCGAACAAAGTCCCTAAGATATATTGTAGGAAAGCTATGTGATTAGTTATGAACTGACACAGGTAGATATAGCTTTCCAGTTCCTTATACCTTATAGAGTCACAACTATGGGTGAAGTTGGACACTTCACTTGTATGGCTGCCACAATGCTTAGATGTGCTCAATGGTTGAGATGTGGTTTTATGTCAAACTATTGTAGAGAAGACTTCACATTGGCATATGGGTACTTAAATGTATATTGACTGATTGCATACAATGAGAGACCTCTTACATAAATATACTATCAGATAGTTGGTCTCTCATTCACATTGAACAATTTTGATGATCCTTAGATCTGGTGATCTAGTTGTTTTGATTGCACCTAAGTACTCTCTACCTGAGGGACTACGATAAGGTGACAGTTGGATAATCAGAAAGTTGTTCGAGTCATTATGAATTTCAAACAAGAATCCATACTCATTAAATTGAGAGATTATCCAAGTTCCGGGGTAAGACAGTCCATTAAGCTTAAAGCTTGCGGATGTGATTTTGAAATCAAATATGTTTGAAATATATTTTTAATCAAATATATTATACTAAATAAAAGATTTTTTCAAAATGTTTTAAACATGAGAAATAGTTTCTCATGGCTTAATCAAATGTCTTGGAGACCCGGATTATGTACAATAGGTTATGGGTTAGATAGTATCTTAATCTTGAAGGTCTATTAGGGATAATGCTATTGGAAGGATCAATCGAATACATTAGTTCATGTGGCGGGATTCTTTTTGGTTTATGTTCTTTCACTGGGATTCAATTGCAATATGGATATCTCATGTCACTTGTAATTCTAGTGTCCTTCCTATTAAAGGGTCAATGGGATAGCACCGGCTAAGCCAGGGTTAGAATGTCTCAGAGCAATATGTGGAGGTGCTTATAAAGAAATACAAGCTCACAATAAATAGATTAAATGTTAATCTATAATAAAATAGATTAAATGTTAATCTATAGTTTAGATTAAATGTTAATCTAATTCCAAGGGATATTATAATAATTATTTGACCAACCAAATATAAGGGAATATGGGTTTGACACATATTCATAAAATCCCATATAAGATGGACCTTGTAGGTGGGACCACACCCATGGGATAGATACCCCAAAGTGGCGCCTACTATTATCTTCCCTATTTTATGGGATTTTGTTTAGTAGATAATTATTAATTAATTATAACTTATCTAATGAGATTAGATAATTACTTGTTTATGAAGAAACAAAAGAGATAAGAGGATAATCCCTTATCCCTACAAAGTAGCTCATGCCCCCCTCTCTCTCACGCCCCCTCTTGTGGAGTATCTAGATTGTCTAGAATCCCTATTTGTTTATGGAGTTAGTTATATCCCTATTATTTAGGAATCCTTTTTGGAAAAGGAAACCTAAATTAGAAGTTTTGTGAAAACAAACCTCTTATGGATAAACTAGGAGTCTATTAATGATAAGTGTTATCATTATTAGAAAATTTAAGAGGTAATTATCATTATTAGATAATGATCAAGATATGGATAAGATCTACATCTATATATAATCCAAGCCAAAACCGTGTGGGGATTCATTCATTATTATTCAAGAATTTTCGTGAGCACAAGGAGAGAGCCCAAAGGATTTTTGTGAGTATAGAGTGGACACCCAAGGGATTTTCGTGAACTTACATGTGGGGTTCTAAATAGTTAGAAATCTATCATCATCCTCTTTTGATCCAAGGATCATTTTCCAATGATTATTTTGTTCTTCATAATACTGAGGATAGATTCGAAAGTTTCGCGGAGATAGCGAAGAGCGAGGATCGAGCTTGAAATATTTCTTTGAGTGTAAAGTTCACGTTTTTTGTGTTGGCTTATTCCGATGTCAAAACAAGTGAGTCTAGGTGTGTATCTTGTGTCATTGCCGTCAAGCATCCGCAAACAAGTGAAGTTGAAGACAGTTGAAGACTCGGTTGATTATTTCCTTCATAGGATGGTAAGTGACCTAGATACCATGTGACCATAGGTGAGAATTGACTTAGAATAATTCTAATATGATGCCTTAGGTGGTAAGTTTCCTAGACTAACCATACGGACCCTAGGTGATGAGATAAGTAGTGCAAAACAAGTTCAAAATGCTGAATTTTTTTAAAAAACTAAGGTTTCTTGTAGGTGGCATATCTCCCAATCCGTAGCTCAGATTTTGCTCCATAATATATCAAATCGACCGTGTCAAAAGAAGCTACAACTTTTATGAAGGGAGAAAGGGCTGAAAATGAAGTTTTAAAATCAGTTTTACCCTCATGGTTGAACTTTACCACTTAAAGTCGACCCTGAGTCTAAAAAATAAAGTATGGGAAAAACAGGCAGAATGCAAGAAATTTCAGGGTCGACCCTGGAAGACACTTGGGTTGACCATGATATGTAAAAATGTATAAAACCCATTTTTTGCACCTCAGGGTTGACCCAAATGACTTCCAGGGTCGACCCTGATATGAGAAAAGTTTCTAAATGAATTTTTAGCAGTTTTTAAGTTGTGGGGGTTGTTCCTCTATTTAATGCAGCCCTTCTAACTCGTGGAGAACATCCTTGGGGAAGTATAGAGAGTGTTTTTCACAATCTCTAGATTTTACAAAAACTCTTATTTTCATTGTCTCTCCTCCCCTTTGTTAATCCTTCTCCCATCCTAGATTTTGCAAGCCAATGCATCTATCTTGCTTGCTTGGACTTTTTCATTGATGGAGTCTATCTAAGAATTGATTTTTATCAAACCATCGACCTGTTCTGGATAGAACAACTTGGCCAGAATGTTCCGGAGCCTTTGCAAAGGAGATCATTCTGAGACGGATCGTGGATGTGTGATTTTGTTCGGTGGAATCCAAAGCCGTCATTGACGGAGATCGATCAGAAGATTGTGGACTATTTTCGAGACACAAAGAGAAGTACGAGCGACTGCGGTTGATCACAGGACTTGAGAGTACTTGATGAATTTTCAAGGCATGGAAGACTAAGAATTGTTATGACTAGACTAGGTCTCGTGGTTTTTTCCGGAAGGGTTTCCACGTAAAAATCCTTGTGTTATGGTTTGCATGTTTCTCTCTATTTCCGCACTTTAAATTCATCATCCATTTAATTAATAACTTAATTGTTAAATCATAAAAATGGTAGATAGAATTGTAGGGAAACCTAACCATCCCTTCGAACTTGTGAGTTCTCAACTCAAACATCGGATTTGAGGTTCATCGAATTTTTTCATTGAGAAATCTCTACAAAGAGTTCTGAAGTTCTATCATTTTTGTACGACACTGGTGAACATCATTCACCGAGGTATTCTTCTTCTTTTATATAATTAATTAATTGTTTTCTATGATGTAAAGATCTTCGGGATCCAGTTTTCTGCATAATTTTTATTGGCCCCAAAATACCCCCTAGGAGTCATGAGATATTTTAGTTGTAATTATACATACCTGTCAAACCATCCTATAGTGAACAAAGCTAACTATAATAAAACAGAGATATGAAACAGAGTGCGGAAACTCATAGCAATAATGTGGAAGTGTGAACTAACTTTTTCTTTTCTATACAAGGTTTGTATTCTAAGTTCTATACAAAACATATCAAAGTAAAGGTGGACATGCCCACCTATCAAAATCCAAAAGAGGTAAAATCTCACAGTCTCCCCACTCAACAGTAATCTAGATACGGCCATACATCTAGATCTCTATCTGCCTGTGTCTGCATCGGGATAGGTGGCTCTCTCTCCTCAACATACTCTTCCTTAACCCAAGGCTCAGGGTTGAGGGCATCCACAGTACCTGCTGACATAAATGTACGACTGAGTATGGATACTCAGCGAGTACAAGCTAGTAGCTAACAATAGTAATAGCAAAACGCAACAGAAACAATGAGATATAGTTCATCACATCAATTTAAAGTGATAAAATCAACATATGGCATTCATAACATCAAAGGTAAAGAAATGTAAAAATCTTGACATGTTTGAATGAATGCGAAAACTTCGATAAACTCATACTTTTAAAAGTCATGTCTTATTTTTGAAAATAGCCTTTAGTGTTTTTTCAAAACTTGCTAGTCATGTTTAAAACTTGTTCTTGTCTTGTCTTATCTCGTGGGAATCACACATGTCTTGTCTTGTTTGGAATCACTTGTCTTGCTTACCATGACTTGACTTGTTTTCTTGTGAGCCAGATGGTAGTGCCCCTGCAGTGACTTGTGAGTCGGGAATGTAAATTCCCTTCAACGAATATATATATATAGAAAAAGGGGTACACCAACATCCTTGACCGACCCTCTGTCCGGCTGGATCAACTTGTTTTCTTGTGAGCCAGGTAAGACATATCTTGCGATATGCCCTACCCTTGTCCGGCCCGATGTCTGGCTTTATCATGCTTGTTTACTTGTGAGCCAGGTATGACATATCTGGGGGATATGCCCTACCCTTGACCGGCCCGATGTCCGGCTTTATCATTCGTATCGTAAATCACATGTCTTGTTTTCGTTTGCTTTTATATATTTATACTTTAGAAAAAAATCTCGATTAATGCATGCGTGCGTGCGTGTGTGTAGCGCTTGTGGTGATCATGATAACATGTACAACTAAAGGAATTACATATGACATTTCAACTTCCAAATAAAACATGAGCAATTTGACAAGCATATAAAGCATTGGATCAAGGTTAACACTTTATTACTCAATTCATACTTGCATTATTAGGCTTTAAATTTGTTAATTTCACATTTGTACATTTCATCAAACACTTGGTGTGCAACTTATTCATAACCATTTATTCGAGTTCTTAGTTCATGCATTTCATCAAACATTACACATGTGTTCATTATGTGCACAATGCCCATCCACCATTTTCCACCACACATCATACATCCCATCCATACAGCATCCAATCGCCTCAAACCCCATCCATTCATACATCCACAACCATCTCTTTATCTTATTTAATTTAGGGGTAACAACGCATTCCAACCAAAATGGTACATACACAATATCAATACACATATAAAAAAAGGAAACCTAGGTTATAACTAAGCTAGTTAGGAGGGTGTAACCTTTGAGATCAATCCTTGATCTTGCAGAAACCCCTTGATTTGGAACCTTCAAGCTTGGGGAAGGAGGATTTAGCCTTGAAGACACTCCAATCTTGATGCTTGAGCTCCCCTTGGTCTCAATCCAAAAACCCCACTTGTATTTCTCTTAAATCTCTCCTCTCCTCTTTCTCTCCCTTAGGTTTAGAAAACCCCCAAATGAAATCTCCTCACAAGTCAAGGGTCTAAAACCCTTAATTTTGGACTTAGCACACGCGTGCGATCTATTGCGCACTAACTATGATCGATCGCAGATCCAGTGCAATTGATCGCACCCAAGGGCGATCTGTCTCACATGAACCTGCAAGTTTTGGTCTGATTTTTCCCTGCATGCGATCGATCGCACACCCTTGCGATCGATCACAGATCCCTGCGATCTTTCACACCTGGCATCCCATCTATCACACTTGGTCCAGAAAGTTTGGGACCTATTTCACCTGCATGCGATCGATCGTGCCTTACCTACGATCGATCGTACTCCCCAGATTTTGGTTTCTTTCCCCTACAGACCTATAGGGGTGTTTCCAACCTCATTTTCATCATCCTTAGGGCTCTAAATCCCCTTTTTCACGCTGCCCTTAGGTCGCTAACCTCCCATTTATCTTAAAATACCAATTTCAACAAGGGGAATGCTATTTGGCTTGGAATACGCTATTCATTAGCCATAAAAAGTTTCAGGGTGCTACAATTTTTTATTTGGATTCCCTTCAAGTTGTTCTTGGCAGTCATCGGGTGAACAAATTTGAGATTAATTGGGTCGACATACCCATGGATTGGTCGTCATCAATTCTTGATTGGTTAATAATTTAGTATGTGAACTTAGGGATAGAGGTTGTACATGGGCAAAGGCCAAGTCGATTGAGTCTGTGGACTCAAGGATAAAGTGTGAGCGGTTATCTGAAACGGTAACTTGGTGTTGAGGATAATGATTTAAATGAACTTGACAATGGAAAACACTTGGAGGTTGGGAACCTTGGATAAGGTGAAATAGCTATGAGTGGCCTCAGGTCATGAGTTACAATATTATTATAATATGAACATGATATTATTACAAAATAAGAATTGCACTGTACTATTATATCATTATTAATGGCTGTTATTATGTGGAAAATAGTCTAGATAGACAGTGGAATTTGCTGGGCTCTATAGATCACCCCTCATTTTATGTCTTCAGATTCTGAAGTGGTTGCCGATTGACAAGGAGCTACGTTTGATAGAGTCTGAAAAGTGTACCAGCTCAATTGTGGTGCCAAAAGTAGAGGCTATTGCAGTCAGTGAGGTAATGCATTTGCTTATGATGGGTTATTGTGATGACCAGTTGTTATTGCTTATGTAAGCTCATAAGAAAAGTTAAAAATTCTCATATTTTCACGGGTAAAGTCTTTCACTTGAGTGGTAATGAGGAACGGGCACGCGTCTCAGAACATGATTCCTTAAGCGCGGGTTTAGGGTGTCACACACTCAAAGTCAATCTCCTATGTATCTAATACTCATTGTCTCCAGATGTTTATCAAACACCTTATGAGGAAGAGCTTTAGTAAACGGGTCTGCCACATTGTCCGCTGACGCAATCGTGGATAGCTTGATGTCTCCTCTCTTGACAATGTCTCGAATCAGATGGAATTTCTTTTCAATGTGCTTAGTCCTCTGATGTGCTCTAGGCTCTATGGCTTGAGCAACAACACCACTATTATCACAATAAAGTGTAATAGGAGAGTCTATCGAGGAAACAACACCAAGCTCAAGAATGAATTTTTTTATCCATACTGCTTCCTTTACAGCATCACTTGCGGCAATGTATTCTGCTTCAGTTGTTGAGTCAATAGTTGTTATTTGCTTGCAACTCCTTTAACTAAAAGCTCATTTTCCAAGAGTAAAGACAAACCCTAACGTGGAATTTCTATCATCTATATCTGCCCAAAAATCTGAATCTGTGTATCCTACAACAGTTAGATCTTTTGCACTATAAACCAAACAGTGATGCATAGCCCTCCTCAAATACTTGAAAGTGTGCTTACATTTGATAACATTCCTACATCATTCCCAATGAGTAAAATTTCATCTACATAAAGAACTAGGAAATTTACTGTGCTCCCACTAACCTTTTTGTACATACATGCCTCATCCATGTTTTGTTGAAAACCAAACGATTTGATTTATTCATCAAAACAGATGTTCCAACTCAAGAAGCTTGCTTAAGACCGTATATCAATTTCATCAATTTGCACACTTTATTATTTTGTCTATGGAGTTCAAAACCTTCAGGCTGGTCCATATAAATATCCTCTTGAATGTTTCCATTCAAGAAAGTGGTTTTGACATCCATTTGTCATATCTCATAATCATAGTGAGCAGCAATTGATAATAAAATTCTGATAGACTTAAGTATTACTACTGGTGAAAAGGTTTTCTTATAGTTGATATTAGCTCTTTGACTATAACCTTTCGCCACAAGCCTTTCTTTAAAGGTCTTTACCTTTCCATCGGATCCACATTTTCTCTTGTAGATCCATTTGTACCGAATTGGTCTTATTCTCTCAGGTTTTTCAACCAAGGTCCAGACATCATTCGAGTACATGGAGTCCATTTCAGATTCCATGGCCTTAAGCCAATTCTCAACATCAATATCACATATTGCCTCTTGATAAGTATAAGGATCATCTTCTAAGGAATTTAATTCCATAGTATAACCCTCATGTAGGTAAGATAGTCTATCCAGAGGTCGACTAATCCTTGTACTTCTCCTAGGTTGTTGTGTACTTATAGGTTCAGTTAAGATAAGTTTAACCATAGTCACTATATTCTGATCTTGCTCTTCTAGATCTATTCTAAATCCACTTTCTTTATTGAGGATGAAATCATCTTCTAGAAAAATGACATTCCTGCTCACAAACACCTTTTGTTCACTAAAATTATAGAAATTGTATCCAAGAGTTTCTTTTGGGTTTCATGTAACTAGGCACTTTTCAGTCCTACTTTTAACCTTTTCAAAGTTTTGCTTTCGCACATGAACTTGACAACCTCATATCTTGACATGCTTTAGACTAGGCTTTTGCCCATTCTATAACTTAAAAGGAGTCTTGAAAATAGACTTAGAAGGTACCGTATTTAATAGATAATAGCAGTCTCTAATGCATATCCCAAAAAAGAAATAGACAAATTAGTTTCAATCATCATAGAACGAACCATATCCAATAAGGTTCGATTTCTTCTTTCTGAAACACCATTAAGTTGAGGTGTTCCTAGGGGGTCTGTTGCCCCCCAAAATACCCCCTAGGAGTTAAGGAATACTTTAGGTGTGACTATATGTACCTGCCAAACCATCCTATAATGAACAAGGTAAATAAATACTGAAACAATGATAATCAGAGCGCAGAAGCTACACATAGATGCGGAAGCGTAGACAAATTTTTCTTTTCTTCTAAAGTTCCCAATATGGTATTCCAAGTGAACACAAGTATATACAAAACATGTCTAAGTCTAAGGTGGACAGGCCCACCTATCAAAATGTCACAAATACTCCAAAATCCCCTCGCAATCTCCCCTCAACAGTAGTCAAGGTATGGCCACACGTCGAGGTCTTGGTCCGCCTGAGATTGTAGTGGAATAGACGGCTCTCTCTCCTCTATGTACTCTTCCTCGACCCAAGGCTCAGGGTCGAGGGCTCCCTCAGTACCTACCGACATAAAAGTATGGCTGAGCATGGAATACTCAGCGAGTACAAGCTACTAGTTAATCAGAACAATAATAGAACACAGCAACAGTAATACAATACAGAGCAGTAATAGGAACATCACAAAAGAAACAATATTAAACATGGTACGATACAATCATCTCGATGTGCGTGCATGAATGCGAAAACTCAGATAAAACTCATGCTTGGAAATCCATTTCATGTCTTGGTATGGCTTGAGGAAATCATGTATGCGTGCATGCATGAATGTCTTGTCATCATCTTGTAAACTTTCATCTTGTAAGCTTGTGAGCCAGAGGCTAGCACCCGAACATCCCTGGGCTACCAACCTCCTTGACATGTTATATTTTCCTTTACTTGTGAGCCAGAGGCTAGCACCCGAACCTCCCTGGGCTGCCAACCTCCTTGACATATGGTTTTCTTGTGAGCCAGAGGCTAGTACCCGAATATCCCTGGGCTACCAACCTCCTTGACATATAGTAGCTTTTAGTTTTCTTGTGAGCCAGAGGCTAGTACCCAAACCTCCCTAGGCTACCAACCTCCTTGACATGTAGTAATTTCAGTTTTCTTGTGAGCCAGAGGCTAGTACCTGAATGTCCTTGGGCTACCAACCTCCTTAACATGCAATGTTTTCTTGTTGATTATTATATTCATATGCTCTTGAAATCTCGGTTCATGCACACATGCGTGCTCGTGTACGTGCCAATAGTGACAATCATGGGAGTGCGGATAACAAGAGAGATATGGCATCACAATTCAATTCATAGTATATGCGTATAAGAATTTGAGTAATCTACCTGGCATTGGATCAATTCATCATTCATAAGAAAGCATGCATAAGGCCTACTTCCATTTCTTCATTAAGTCATTTATTCATAGTTTAGGCATTTTGTCAAACACAAAACATGCAACGTTCCTTAATAGTTCATCTTATTCTTTTTAGTGCATGTTTTCCATTCAATCATAAAGGTAAGTTCATTATTGGTAAAATGTCCATCCTCCATATTCCATTCCACACACCACACATATCATACATCATACATTCGGCATCCCATCGCCTCAATCGACACCCCATACACATCCATACCCTTTTCTTATCTTATTTATATTTATTAGAGATGTTACATTTCAGAGGGAAGGAAAATATACTAGCAAGCATCACATTTCACAATAGAAAACCTAGATTATTGCTAGGGGAAGTTAGTAGGGTGTACTAACCTTGGTTCAAGGCTTGATCTTGGTAGAAACCTTGATTGAAGCTCCAACTTACAAGAAGAAGGACTCTTGCTTGAAGAAAGCTTGAGTGAGGGGAAGGAAACCTCCTTGAAAATACCTTGGAAAGTGCTGCCCTAGCTTGGAGAAATGAGCTCCC
The DNA here is from genome assembly GCA_015143295.1 of Tetracentron sinense. Classification (NCBI taxonomy): domain Eukaryota; kingdom Viridiplantae; phylum Streptophyta; class Magnoliopsida; order Trochodendrales; family Trochodendraceae; genus Tetracentron; species Tetracentron sinense. The sequence continues at coordinate 14,899,426 of CM026555.1, read as the reverse complement.
TGAGTGCTTGAGCCTTGACCTTGAAGAAAACGAACTTGAGATGATCTAGGGTCTTCAACCCTTTGATTTCTTCTCAAAAACAAACCCTAGGTTAGGAATCTCCTTCTCCTCTCTCTCTATCTCTCAAAACCTTCTAAGTATAGTGAATGAAGCCCTAAGGCTCGGGCAAAGCCTTATAGGAAAGGGTTTAACCCCCAAAAGATGAAATAGCCCTCACTGAAATTTCTGTAAAAACACGAAGACCGAGCGATCGGTGGTTATAACCGATTGATCGGTTACCTACCGAGGGATCGGTGTTTTTGATCGAGCGACCGGCCAAAAACACGCGCTCTGGAAAATTTCCCCATAAAAAAAAGTTAACCAGTCGATAGCCTCCGATCGATCAGTTTTGGACCGATCGATCGCTACTAATGACCGAGCGATCGGTGCTCTGTAGGTCTCGACTGTTTTGACCATATCTTTTGACTCGCTCGTTGGATTTCAACGATTCAACTTGCGTTGGATTCGTCTTTCGAAAACGAAAATTTTTGACATTTCAGAATTTCCAATTTCTTCCTTATTTATTAATTAGACTATGAGAAAGCCAATTAGTTATGAAAGTACCATTCATTAAATATAGAAAAGTCCGGGGTGCTACAGGGTCCATTGGGATAATATTTCATTATCTCTAAGATAATCCATGAACTCATTCGAGAGGTACTTGATCGGTACTAATTGTTACACATTTATGCACCTCAAACTAAACTTGTTAGTTCTTCAGAGTTTTATTTTAAAATGTTTTACGATACTTAATTGTTTTTATCCTTTTCAGGTTCATATGAGGAAAAGAAGATAAAACGGAAGTTTTACAAGATACAAAGACTCATAAGAATCTTAGAAAGGATAAGAGCAAAATAAAGAAGAATAAAATTGTGCAAAACCACAGAAATTTACCTTAACAGATCGATTGGCCAAAACCGCTTTTCTATCAATAGAGGGATATTTTGGTCATTTTACTTCATCCAAAATATATGAAACTTTTCGTGTAGATTCTAGATGACAAAATGTCACGCCCCAAAATACCCCCTAGGAGTTTAGGGATATTTTAGATGTGACACTTCGTACCTGCCAAACCATCCTGTAATGCACAAGATAAACACAGTACTAAACAATGAAAATCAGAGCGCGGAAGCTAAACATAATTTGCGGAAGTGAAAACTAAATTTTTCTTTTCTTTATAATGATCCAAAATGTAGTATTCCAAGTTAACATAAATACAAAACACGCCCAAGTCTAAGGTGGACAGGCCCACCTATCAAAATACCAAAATACATAAGACCCAACACTTCCTCGGTCAATAGCCACCCCCGTGGGGCCAATGGTCTAAGTCTCTCGCCTCCGCCTGAGGCTCAACTACTAGATCCTCATATGGTTCTTCCTCCCCGTAGTCCTCCTCTATCCAAGGACCCGGATCGCATATGTCAAGAGGATCTCGTGTACCTGCCGACATGAAAGTACGGCTGAGCGTGGAATACTCAGCGAGTACAAACTCCTAACCAACAATGGTAATAACGAACAACATCATATACAAGTAATAGAAGGATTACAATTCATAATCAATTTCTAACGACATCATACATAAACGTTTTATCAAGTATAATTGTTATGAAACCAAAACACGTCTATGAATCATACGAAACCTCTTTGAGTTATCCTTTCAATATTTCTTATGAGCCAGAGGTTAGCACCTGCATATCCCTGGGCTACCAACCTCCTTGACAGTACAATATATTTCTTATGAGCCAGGGGCTAGCACCCGTGTAATCCCTGGGCTACCAACCCCCTTGACAGTACAATATATTTCTTATGAGCCAGTGGCTAACACCCGTATAATCCCTGGGCTACCAACCCCCTTGACAGTACAATATATTTCTTATGAGCCAGGGGCTAGCACCCGTGTAATCCCTGGGCTACCAACCCCCTTGACAGTACAATATATTTCTTATGAGCCAGGGGCTAGCACCTGTATAATCCCCGGGCTACCAACCCCCTTGACAATATCCTCCATCTACATATGTGCTCGTGCATAGCAATCGTGAAATCATGATGACATATAGCATTTTAACAATTCCTAACTCACATGAGAATTTAAGAAGCGAAATAAACACATGTATACAACTTGCCAAATGGGGAACATTTATGTGACTCATGCTTTCAAATCTTAGTTTATTCATGCATTCTATAAACATGTGGTATTCAACCTTTTTACCTTTAGTTATTTCATATTTTCTCATTCGAACATTTCATCAAACACTTGGGGTGTGTTCATTATGCGTAATATGCCCTTCCACCATTTTTCCATCATTCAATACATCACAACATGGCATCCAATCGCCTCCACTCCTCATCCATTCATACATTCCACCCTTTGTTTGTATTATCTTGTTTATGTTTTAGGGATTTAGCATATACCAACACAAGGGAGCAATGGGGAAGATCCAACACATATTTACTTAGGAAAATCCTAGGTTATTACCAAAGTAACTAGGAAGAATGTACTAACCTTGAAAAGGGAAAGAAAAATCCTTGAGGATGATGTAGAAACGCTGCCCTAGCTTGAAAGAGGTACTCCACGCGAGCTTGAGGTTGGATTTGGAGAATCCAAGCCTTTAGAACGGTTCTAGGGTTCTAAAACCCTTGATTCTCTCAAGTGGAAAACCCTAGATGTAAATCCCCCTTCTCTTCTCTTCTTCTCTCTCAAAACCTGCTAAGTGAGGTGAATGAAGCCCTAAAGGCTCGGGCAAGCCCTTATGGGAAAGGGTTTAACCCCTAAAAGATGAAAACGCCCTTATTGAAATTTCTGCAAAAACGCGAAGACCGAGCGATCGGTGGTTATGACCGATCGATCGGTTGCCTACCGAGCGATCGGTACTCTAACCGAGCGACCAGTCAAAAACTCACTCTCTGGAAAATTTCCCCATACAAATTTTTCGACCAGTCGATAGCCTCCGATTGATCGGTTTTGGACCGATCGATCGCTCTGTGGACCGAGCGATCGGTGCTCTGCTGGTCCCGACTGTTTTGACCATATCTTTTGACTCGTTCGTCTGATTTTGACGATTCAACTTGCGTTGGATTCGTCCTTCGAAAACGGACATTTCTGACGTTTCGGAATTTCCGATTTCTCTCTTATTTATTAATTATACTATGAGAAAGGCCAATTAGTAACGAAAATGCTATTCATTAAAGTTGGAAAAGTCCGGGGTGCTACACAAAAAGTGGCTATGTTTCCAATTTTAGGTCAATCCGATAAAAATTGAGCTTTTAGAATTATTCAAAGTTTAGTGGCAAAACTGTAAATAGTATTGTGTGAATGATGTTTTTGACATTTCTAAACACTTTCCAACTCTATTATTACCTACATAAGTGAGGGTTTGATCCTCAGTCAACCCTAAGAGAGTTTAGAGAGAGAGAAAAAAGAAGAGTTTGTCCTCAATTAGAACTCCTAAATTAACAAGGATTCTATCTTTTTCTCTCTCTATAAATAGGAGAATCCTTGGTCATAATCAATATGTAGAGATTTTGAGATTTGAAGAAGAGAAGTTCTGGAGATCAAGGAAGCCAAAAGGATGAGTTCTTCATTTTTGTCTATGAAGACAGCGTACTCCTCCCTCGCGATGAACTAAGCCATTCTAGGGTTTCGATGAAACCCTAGCCAAATAACTGTGTCATTATTTGTTTTTATTTGGATTTCTTATTTGTATGACATTGATTGCATAATTAGAGGGCTGTTTTAACAACCGGATTTATTAGATTTCAATGAAACTTCTATCATTGACTTAGGTATTAGGAAATTGGAAATGAACTCACTTGTGTTAATTTTCGATAGAATTTTAATATAAGTTATATGCAATGATTTTAATAGTTCAAGAGAATAAATCTAAAGATATTTAAAGCTAAGGGAAGATGAGTGATCATACTACCCTAGTTAATGTGTATCATTCGTGTCAATCGAAGATACGATATGCCTAATCTCTTGTATTTTTCTTGATCAGTTGAGAAAGGACATGTCGTCACTCTCACTGTAATGTTTGCAAATTGAGAGGTCTTAATAAAATCAAAGTAAGATTAGTTATAAAGCTAGTGGTGAAATCAAATACCCTAGATTTTCTCAATTGATATATATATATAACCAAAAGATCTTAGTAATTAGGTTAAATAAAATCTGATAGTTTAATTAGGTTAAAATCAATCAAATCAATTAATCTTGTTACTCATTAGTTTAAAATTAATTTTTAAAAAGGACAACGAAACCAGAGAAGACCTCAAAGGTTTGACACCCTTACTAGTACTATTCTACGAAATTATTACTATAATGAATAATTAAATTGGGTAACAATTAGTACTCTCCTCCTCGGTCGGATCTGAGAGTTTTAATACTTTTACCTGATTGTTTTTCTACTTCACTTCGGAATTTTTTGAACTTTTCAAAAGATTTTGATTTATGTTTCATTAAATATATGAAACCATATATGGAATAATCATCTATGAATGTTATGAAGTAGATAAAGCCACCTCTTGCTGAATGATTCATGGGTCCACATACATCTGTGTGAATCAATTCCAATACATTGGTGGCTCTCTTCGGTTTGCCTGAAAATGGTTATTTGGTTATTTTACCTTTCAAACAATGTTTACAAGTTGGATAAGGTTCAACATGTAAATGGTTTAAAGGACCATCCTTTACCAATATATTGATCCTATCCAAATTGATATAGCCTAATTGGAGATGCCATAAGTATGTTAGATTCACATAATCTCTACCTCTTTTATGAGGTATCACACTAGTAGACATATTATCCTCAATATTATTAATAGATTAGCATGTAGGATCAATAAAATAAAGACCATTAGTCAATGTGCCAGAAAAATAAATTTATTATTGTACTTGATAACTACATTAGTATAAAAATGAACCTAATAACCAATAGAGATTAAACTAGAAACAGAAATCAAATTTTTGCGCATGTTTGACACATATAAACAGTCGTTCAAAATTAAGATCCTATCTAAAACAAATTCTAAAATATAAGTCCTAATGGCGATCACAGCAATACTTGCTTTTGTTCTCATCCTTATATTAACTTCCCATCATTGAGCTTTCTGCTCTCTTAAAACCCTTGCAACATATTGAAAATGTGTGAGGTAGATCCAGTATTTACACACCAAGAGTTAGAGGAACCAACAATTAAGTTGGACTCAATGATAAATGAATTGAACATACCTTTAAAAGGTTTGTCCTTGAGGGATGCTAAGTAAACTCGGCAATTCCTCTTCTAGTGACCTGGTTTCTTGCAATAGAAGCAGACATTCTTTTCCTTATCTTTCTTCTCGAAAGGTGCTTTCTTGTTCTTCCCTTTCTTGTCTTTGAGGAACTTGGAGAAATTGGACTTCTTCTTCTTCTTCTTGCCCTTGCCCTTACCCTTAATTTCCACTACCCTTTGCCACATATGCAAACAGTTTATTACGCTTCATAAGGTCTTCAGCTGTTTGTAACATGTTTAGCATCTCTGGCAGAGTAGTCTCCAACTTGTTCATGTTGTAATTCAACACAAACGTAGAAAAAGATTTTGGTAGAGAGTTAAGGATCGCATTCGTTTGACTCTGATGATCAAGATCTGCATCAAGAGTCAAGAGCTCATTAATAACCTTCATCATCTTGATGACATGCTCCCGGACTGGGTTTTAATAAGACATTCTGGTTCCCATAAGTCCTTTGATATCCTGCCACCCAACAATCCTATTTTGTTCCCCAAACATCTCTTTGAGATTTGTCATAATCTCTTTAGCAGTACCAAAACCTTCGTGCTGCTGTTGTAAGATATTAGACATAGAGGCAAGTATGTAGCATTTGGACAAACTATTTGCCTCATGCCATCGAGAGGTTTTCTCAACCTGCTAAGGGGTCTGAGTCTCTTTAGAAAATTCCAAGTAGTTAGAAGTAAGAACAAAAGCCACTTTCTGAGATGTAAGCACAATGTCAAGGTTTTTTTTCTAGTCCACATTATAAGCACCCAAATTTTACACCCCCTTAACTATGGTTAAGTAATTTAACCATGGTTAATCTTATTCAAGCCTTAGGTCAACCCTAGTCAAACCCTAGGTCTAACCTTAGGATAACCCTGCGTCTAACCCTAGGTTAACCCTAGTTTAATCATAGTCAAACCCTAAAACTAACCCTAGCTCTACCCTAGTCAAACCTTAGGACTAACCCTAGGTCAATCCTAGCTAGCCCCAACCTAGCCCTAGTCCAACCCTGAGCCTTAAAGCATGAGCCATGGGCCTATGGCCCATCTAGGACTAAACCCAAGGCCCCTAGGGCCAGAACCCGTAAGCAAACAAATCCTGGGCCCTAGCATGGGCCCAGAACCCTATCCAAGCCTTACGAGGAGGGGTCCCAGGGGCCAAAATTTCAAATTTTTAGAATGTCGGTAGTCTATCTATTGACATTCGCCATTTGGTAAAACATCGTACCGTGTGTATGAGTATTTAAGCCAACCCATGCATTTTTTTGGAAAATCTTAAAAAGGTAGTAAACAATTTACTGTCATTATCAATTTACCCTATCAAGGGAATGACGGTATCGGAATTACCCCCATTCCATGAGTTTGCATTTTACGCAAACCCTGCACCCTCCAGTGCTCAGGCACGCCTCTAGCAACTCCCCCACGCCTCTGAGACATTCGCCTACCTCTGTCCAATTTCCCCTCGTGTCCCTGACCTCCATTTTCTATAAATAGAGACCCCCACAACCTTTCTTCCCCACTAAAAAAAGCCTCCAGGAAACTACTAAGAAAATCCTGTCTCCATTTGGTTCTAAGCCACTTCCAGCCAGAAGTCTATCATCACGAGTGCTCTAGGGGAGTCCTTGCTTGAGGGAGGACCTTGGTCCTTCTTTGTATACGACCACTCCCACGCAACCATCATCATTACCATCACTGAAGTTGTGTCGATAGGGTAGGGTCCTCCCCCACCCCTCTTTTCTTCTGTAAACATTTTTAAACCCCTGGTCATTTCCAGGGGGATTTTAGTTTGTTGTTCAATCCAAGAGTAGAGGTTCCATGCCTTCCCATAAGCATGGGGGCCCTTTCAAGGAAAAATTTGTTGTTCATCTGTGATCCAACCTCACTAAGCATCAGGCCATGCCCCAGGATCCCCTAGACTACTAAAGCATCTTTAAACCAATAAGGAAAACCCTGGAGTAGCCCTTGTTCGAAGCTAATGGGGAAAATTTTCAGTTCTGGAAAATTTCCAGAGTGGCGGTAAACTCAGGGCCCAATCCAGATCAGGCCCATGCCTCTTGATGAAGTTTTCTAAGCATCTCAAGGGGCCCAGGACCCTCTAGGTTTCTTCTTTGACCTTCCCCCAGGCCAGCAAAGCCATTTCCAGAAAACACTGGGAATGGCGATAAGCCTTCTACCGCCATTCTAGTTCTGCGAAGAACTGGAATTGGCGGTCCTGTGTTTACCGCCAATTCCATAATTCTGTAAAAGGGCCTTGCATAAGACCCAAACCAGGTAAGAGGCCAGTCTAGGCCTTGCTATGAACTTTGGGCTCACCTTAGACCTGCCCAGACCCTTAATCGGGGTTAATCTTAAACTGATTAACTTTTAACCATAGTTAAACCACTTTTAACTTTGGGAAAATTGGAAATACCCATAAAATTCCTTAAAAAATTTGAAAAAACAAGAAATAATCAAAAATGAACTTTGGAGCATTCCCAACCATGGTTAACTCGTCCCTTAACCATGGTTAAACCTATTTTAACCTTGGAAAAATCCTAAAATAAATCTGAAAAATGCAAGAGACCCAACAATATGATTTGGTCTATTTCTAACCATGGTTAAACATACCATAAATGCGGTTAACCAACCTAATACATAACTAGGCATGCCTTGGCCTCTAGGCCCAAACCTAGGCCTCTGGGCCCAACCCCTAGGCTTACGGGTCCGATCCTAGGCCTCCGGGGCCTAATCCCTAGTCCTCCAAGCCCATCCTAGGTCTCCGGGCCTAATCCCTTGGCCCCCAAGTCCAATCCTTAGCCTCCGAGCTTAACCTTTGGCTTTCGGGCTTATACTCTAGGCCTCCGGGCCCAACCCCTTAGCCTCTGAGCCCAACCCCATAGCCTCCGAGCTCAACCATCGACCTCTGGGTCCAAATCCTAAAACTATGCACTTAACCACCCGGTCAATCAAACCTTACTCCCCGGACTAAATCCAAGCCACCTGGCGCACACACACACACACTCCCCTAGCCTCGACATGGGCTCATGTGGCAGAACTACGCTCGGTTTGATCTCACCCATGTGAGTACGTAGGCAACCCTACCCGAGTTTGACCCTAGTTAGGATTTTCTCATTTCTTAGATTAGTATATTCTAAAACTTAGGTATTTGATTAAAACTTTGACATTAACTTGACTTATACCTAGGGAGTAGGTAACCATCGTAAAATGAGAGTCTCAAGATGCCTAACACTATCCCCGAGGCTTCATCGAACCTCTTATATAGATTTTCATTGAGACTGTAACGACCCCAAAATCCTACTAAGGCTAAAATAGGACTTTGGAATCGCCACATTACTTAAACCTGCTTACAAACCATGCATACAAGGCTACTACACGAGTCTCCCAAAAATTTGAGTAATAAAATTCCGATATATAAACCCAATCCAACCTGCACAAGTCTAAGGTCTATATATACAACTCACAATGAACCAACAAGTCTGATACACAACTAATAAGAAGTCTACTGAGCAACATCCTCTAAAAGTCAAATACAAAACTCTCTCAATGAAAGGAAATATAAACTAAGAGGTGTAGCCGCCCAAATCTCTGGCTCCCTCCTCAGAAGGCTCAACTTCACCTCCTTCCTCGAGGTAAGTCTCCTCAACCCACGGCTCCGCCGTGTACTCCTGCTCTATACCTGCCAAGACAAAAGTCCGGCTGAGTACAAAGGTACTCAGTGTATATAAAATCCAACCAACAATAATGATATACTTGCACTTAGTCAGAAACATATCCAGTAGCATAATAACATAATCAGAGTGCGGAAGAACGGGTGCACATATACATCATATCATCACCTTGACTCGTGTACTTGTGAGAATCTTAGACTTAGAAAACCATACACTTATGACATACTTATGCTTACGAGACCACGTGCTTGTGAGATGCTTATGCTTATGCTTATGCTTATGCACTTATTCAGATCAAACAGTAATGAGACATGCCGTTCTTGGCGGATACGGACCATGCCTTATGCACTTATTCAGATCACACAGTAATGAGACATGCCGTTCTTGGCGGATACGGACCATGCCATGCTTATGCTTATTCAGAATGTCATACGTATGCCATGCTCATGCTTGTGGCCCACATGTGTGACTTGTGAGATTCTTATCTTAACATACACGTGCTTATGTGCTTAAGTGTCGAAATTAATATTCGAGTTGGTAATTGCTTAGGTTCCGATTTCCCACCATGGAAACTCCACTATATGTCCCATACCAAATAGTTAGAGAATTCCCGGTTTGAGAGATGTTCATCTAAGTTCTTACCTTCCCGACTATCAATTCCCATGCAAGAAATTAAGTATACTTAACCAACAATCACATATATATTCCTTATCATAATTCTTAACATCATTTATAATCCATTTACCGCCCTTTCATAAAAATATAATAGCATTCGTCCTTTCAAGCATTTTCACAAACACCTTGTGTACACATAATATGAATCCATTGTTTCTCTACATTTTCATGCATTCATCAAATCATAATTCCATCCATACAATCAATTCACTATTCATATCCACATATTAATCCCATCCTCCATACATTTCCCATCCTCCATATATTTCCCATCCACATCCGATCCACATTTCCATCCACATTTTCATCAATAATTAGCTTACTTCATAGAAAATTAGGGAAAATGCATCAAACATCTATTTCTACCATTCCTAGCATCTTAACATTCACAAAACCTTAAAATAAAGTTGATGAGGATAGTATATCGACCTTAGGAATCCTTCCCTTGGATTCAAAACGCTCCCGAGACGATTTGGTGAAGCTTCCCAAACTTTTCTTGCAATCTCCTATCAATCTCCTCATTCTTCAAGAAAATCCTCTCTCAAACCCTAGGGTTTCTCCCCCTTTTTGCCAAATTAGGTTAGAACTAGGTGGAGTATTTTAATATTTCGAGTAGGACCCCCTATTTATAGCCCCAAGGTTTGAGAACAAAAAGACCAAAAAGCCCTTACTAAATTTCTGCAAAAACACGAAGGACCGAGCGATCGGTGGTTATGACCGAGCGATCGGTTGCCTACCGATCGATCGGTGTTTATGACCGGGCGATCGGTCAAAAACACACTCTCTGGAAAATTTCCCCATACAAAAATTTGGACCAGTCGATAGATACCGATCGATCGGTTTTGGACCGATCGATCGCTGGTTCTGACCGAGCGATCGGTTCCTGCAGGTTTTGACTCCCTTTACTGTTTTGGCCATAACTTTTTACTCGTTCATCGGATTTTGACGATTCAACTTGCGTTGGATTCGTCTTTCGAAAACGAACATTTCTGGCGTGTTAGAATTTCCAATTTCCACTTAATTTATAGACTAAAATATCCCCAAAGTTGACAGATCTGTAATTCCATTAGACAAAACTCACTATTGACTTGACTTAAACTCAAGATGAGGAAAAACACTAAACATGAACCTCGAAGAGGGTTCCAACACCTTTCTAATGGTTCAAGAATCACTCACTTCCCGTGAACGGTGCCAAAACTAGCGCTTCCTAAAGTTTAGGATGTGCTATGACATCCATCCGTTACAAGTTGATTAAGCCTAGTTTACATCACCATAATTAGATATAAATATACACACTTTAACACCTTATAAAGACTAAAATACCCTTAATGCAATGCACTAAAAACATGAAAAAGATTCGGGTCTCTACAGAGACCATTAGACCTTATCCATATCAGGGATCTATCTCTCAAAATTAATAGGTGGCGACTCCTAATCGAAACCAGTGAGTAAAATCCATGCTCACACATAATTAGGACTAGTTAAGCAATTCTCATCAAGAATCTTGGAAAGGGGATTCATGGAAATCTACATAAATAAAGCATAAACAATTACATTATTATTCGCACATATATTCATCGGAGTTTGGGGTTTTATCTCTGATGAGTATTGGGATCCTTATAATACACATGTAATCTTTCATGCTAGGATAGTATTACACATGCACCATAAGGTGGATAGTTACTATCCATCAAACTAAACATGTCATGCATAATTTTTTATGTTTATTATTAATTCCTAATTTTCTTGCGATCTCCAAGGACAACATGACTGTCACCTGTTAGTGGTCGTGTTTCCTTGTTTAAGTGAAACCCATTATACTCGGATCTCATATGATCAAGTAGGATATGCCCTCATATTAGTGGACACTCCCTATCAGGCCATACACATTCTTATCTACTATAGAAATAAAGCACAAGGAGTTTGATTTAGACTAAATTATATCGAACTCCTATCAGAGAGACAAGACTCAGGCTAATTAATTCTCAGTCTTATTGATAATGGAATGCCAAGGATAATAATTCCATTTATCATCACTTAATATTTTTCATGAAGGGATTTATATAACCATATACACTTATATCATATATAAATATGGAATTATGAAAATTTTTGATAGTAGGATTAATCAAGGAGTGATAAACTCCCATTTCCTCACAAGGGTTTCGGCCATTAGGTTTTCATCCTATAGTTGAAACCTACTCATCCTTATCACTTAAAGGGTTAATGGAGGTTTTACATAAAATCCTTTTGTAGTGCTTAATGCTTTCATAAGACAAAACCAAGGTCTACGTAAATTTTCCAGTTATTTTGCTTAAAAGCCTTTTATAATGCTTAATGCCTTCATAAGACAAACCAAGGTCTACGTAAAAAAATTTCGCATGAGTTACAAACACCATGTTCAAAAGAGTACTAGTAATGTGTCATGTCTAAATATAAATAATTTACAATTAACACAACTCATTCGAAACGATATAATCTAATTATCCTAAATTCTCATAAAAAACGATAATCACCATTATCTAAGCTTCCGGACTTAAAAGAAATATTATTAATCATCATATGAATAATAATAATATAATAATCTCACAATGGGTTTACAAAAATCATACGACCTTATTTAATTATAACCATGAAATAAAATAAAGCCCTACAACTATTGAAGATCTCTTATCTCGCAATGGTTCAACTGGAAACTCCTTCGGTTGATTTTCTCCACCAAATCAGCAACCCTAATTCTAAAATTATAACTTTTGCAAAATAAGAAAAAGGAGAAAGAGGGGAGGGAAAGAGAAGGAAGTATGCTTTGTAGAACCCATCCAACATTTACAATAATAATTATTTATCATGATAAATATAACATATTATTATTATTTGCTAGCCCGAGAGTCTCGAAGATAAATTAAACAATTTAACTTAAATATGCAAAAAGGATTTCTGAAATCCGAAAAAAGGGTTCAACCAAATTTATATCTCTATATACTTTCCATAATTTTAATAAATAGGTAGGGGTCTGCCTAACCCTCGCCCCCACTAGGTGTTTTATTAAAAAAATAAAAATAAAAAATAAAAAAAATCTTCATATACTTATCCCTATTCAAATTTCGTGAAGTATTGGATTCATCCATAACTAAATTAGTCTCTCACTAATTATAAAGGATTGATCGAAATCAATTCTACCCACCCTAAATTTAAAATAGAGGGGGATCCCTTTACCCTAGGTATTTAATGATTATCTAATCATCAAATTATGATTATTAAATCATCAAGAATCAAAAAGATTCAATCTCAAGTGTGATCAAAATTTACATAGGGGTGTATCTTGATATAAATAAGGATCAAGAACAATAAAATCAAAGACAAGCATAACAGGGGCTTTGATACCACTGAAAGTATGCCTCCTTTTAATTTTAGAAAAACAGTTCTTGGGGGGCATACATTGAATCCCAAGATCTGACTATAGTTCTAATTGATTTTATTCAAAGAAAAATAAAACAATAAATACCTTCAAGACTTTGTAAGAGAAAAATCTTGTTCTTGAATCGAAGGATAGAATAATGCTTACAAAAGTTCGCAAGTGAAAATTCTCACTCAGGAATCACATGAACCTTCTTCAATCCTTTAAATTTTTTCTCAAATGGAAGCTAATGGCCCTTCCAATCAAACTCTATAATATTTTCTTCTTTTCTTGATTGCAAGAACTTTTCTTGATCAATAGAGAATCAATCTTGATAATTAAAGAAACAATCTTGATTGATGTTAGACGTTCCACAAGAGAGAGAGGGGAGTGAGCTTTTTGAGGGAGAGAGAGAAAGAGAGAAAATCCCTTTTTGATTGATGTTGGACGTTCCACACTGGGGTCTATTTATAGACCCCTTGATTGCTAACTTGTAGCTCAAGTAAAACTCCTCTTTCTAATTCTAATTCAATTAGAATTCTCTATTTAATTCTATTATGATAATTCCTAATCCAATTAGAATTTAATCGAAATAAAAACTCTTCTAATCTAATTAGAAGTCACATTTAATTCCATTATCAATTCCCTATTTTCTAGGAAATAATTAATTAGTAACCAATCATTATTAGTAACTAATTAGATAATGTAGCATAGAAGTGAGCGTCCCACCCTAAGTGGGCCCCACATATCTCACGCTCCTTTTGGAGTGTTAAATTCCTTGCTGGTCAACCATTGATCTTTATCAAAATCCCATTTGGCTCCTACCTGTGAGCACAGATTTCGTCACCCACTCACTGATGGTTTGTGATTTGATTAGGAGTCGTTGAAGGGAATCCAGATAAAAAAAAAATATGTAGAAAACTGGATCCCAAAGATCTTTACACCATAAAAAGCAAATAATACTAACTACATGTATAGATAATAACCTCGGTGAATGATGTTCACCGGTGAAGCAAAAATCAACTCGAACCATCAGAACTTTTTGTAGAGATTTCTCGAAGAAATACTTAAAGCTCGATCCTAGTTCTTCGCTATCTCTGCGAAGATTTTGAATCTTTACTTGGTCTTGAAGAAATAAAGAGAAGAAGATTGATGTTCGAGTAGACTTTCTATCTCACAAAACCTTAGGGTTCAAAACTCTAAGCTTCAAAACTTGGACAAACCCTAGGGGCTCACGAAAATTAGGGAGAGGATTTCTCTCCCTTAGCTCACGTTTTTGGAGAATAAAATAATGAGAGAAATTACTCTCTCACGATTTGGGGTGTTGGGTTTAAATAGATTACGATCAAGTCCTAATCCTACTATAATTAGAAGTTATCTCTTAAGAGAGTTACTAATTAATGATAACTCTTATCATTAGTTAAAACAAACTTTCTAATTTAGGATTCATTTTCCTAAAAGGAGTCCTTAATTAAAGGGGTGTAACTAATTCCCTAGATTCTAGGGATCCCAACAAATTCCTAACAATTAGGATCCTAATCCAATTAGGAAACCCCATAAGGGGGGCGTGAGCCTTTTGGGGAGTCTTGCACTCCATGTTTTTAATAAACTACCAATCTTATCTCCTTCTTTCTTGCATTCCAAGTATTGGAATCTAATCCAATAAAATAAGGAGTAATTATTTAATAATTATATAATTAACAAAATCCTAATCCAATTAGGAAATTCCATATAGGCGCCCACCCTAGGGATTTAATCCCATGGGCTTGCGCCAACTTTTAAAGTCCATACTTTAAGGGTTTTATGGATATGGGTCAAACCCATTTTCCCTTATTTTGTGTTAATTAAATAATCATTATTAAAATCCTTGAATTTAGATTAACTTTTAATCTAAACCATATATTAACATTTAATTTATTTAATTAAAGATTAACATTTAATCATTTAAATTATAGATTAACATTTAATCTATTATTTGAGCTTGTATTTCTTATGTGAGCATTTCCACAGATTGCTCTGGGACATTCTAACCTTGGCTTACACAATGTTATCTCATTGTCCCTTAAATAGGAATAACATCGGAATTGCAAGTGACGTGAGATATCCATGTTGCAATTGAATCCCAGTATAAGAACACTAACCATTAAGTATCCCGCCACATGAACTCTTTAATTCAATTGATCATTCCAATAACATTATCCTAAATGGGCCTTCGAGATTAATATACTATCTAACTCATAGCCCATTGTACATCATCTGGGTTTCCAAGACTTCTGATTAAGCCATGAGAAACTTTTTCTCATGTAAAACATTTTGAGAAAAACTTTTATTAAGTATAATATATTTTAATAAAAATATATTTCAAACTTATTTGATTTCAAAGTCACCTGCGTATGGATTTCTTGTTTGAAATTCATCATGACTCGATCAACTTTCTGATAATCCAACTGTCACCGTATCGTAGTCCCTCAGGTAGAGATTACTTTGGTGGAATCAAAATAGTCAGATTATTGTCAGTTCTAAATGAACTCATCAAATCTAAGGATCATTGAAACTATTTAATGTGAATGAGAGACCAACTATCTGATAGTATGTTTATGCAAGAGGTATTTCATTCCATGCAATTAGTCAGTGTACATTTAAGCACCCATATTCTGATGTGTAGTCTCCACTACAATAGTTTGAGATAAAACTATATCTCAACCATTGAGAACATCTTAGCATTGTGGCAGCCATATAAGTGAAGTGCCCAGCTTCACCCATAGCTGTGACTATATAAGGTATAAGGAACTGGAAAGCTATATCTGCCTGTGATAGTCCTATCACATAGCTTTCCTACAATATATCCTATAGACCTTTGTCGATATCTTATATCGTATAGATCATCTCATGATCATGGTCAATTACCCATAATGAATTTATAATAGATAAAAAAGATATCTCTATTAATCTAATTAATAAGAATCTTATAATCTAAATGATTTTTCTGGGCATCATGTCTAACAATCTCCCACTTGCCTTAAAAGTCACTGTGACATAGATTTCAATCTCATACTATCTAAGTGTGTTCCAAATAATTTATCTGATAAAGCTTTAGTCATCATGTCAACAACATTAAATTGAGACCTAATCTTTGTAACAATAATATATTGCCTCTCAATGATCTCACTAATGAGATGATACTTCTGCTCCACATGTTTCATCTTCTTGTAGTTCCTAGGTTCTTTGCTATGCGTTATTGCACCATTACTATCACAAAAGAGAGTGATAGGTTTAAGTGCTGAAGGAACATTTCCTAACTCTTGCAAAAACCTTTTGAACCAGACTGCTTCTTTTCCTGCTTCAGAAGCTGCAATATATTTTGCTTCTGTGGTGGAGTATGCAATCTCTTCTGCCCAACTGACAGCAGCACCACCTAGTGTGAACATATACCCAGATGTGGAAGCTGTATTGTCCGGATCAGATTGGAAATCGGAATCAGTATAACCCAATCCAACTAGATCTTCTGATTAAAAAGTAAGCACCTAATCCCTAGTCCTTTTCAGGTACTTCATGATGTACTTCACGGTAGTCCAATGATTAATACCTGGATTGCTTTGGAACCGACTAACAACTCTCACTGCATGACAGATATGCGGTCTAGTATATAACATGGCATGCATGAGGCTCCCAATTGCCGAAGCATAAGGGCACCTCTTCATCTGCTCGATCTCATCAGCTGATGTAGGGGCCATCTTTTTAGACAAAGAAACACCATGTCTCAAAGGAATGAGAGTTGTCTTACAATCACTCATACTATACTTAGACAAAATCTTATCTATGTAGGAAGTTTGGCTCAATCCCAGCATTCGGCATTTTTTATCTCTCAGAATCTTTATTCTGAGAATATAGGATGCGTCTCCCAAATCTTTTATTAAGAAATGCTAAGCTAAATCTTGACTGATGACAATATTCTTATATCATTCCCAATGAGTAGGATGTCATCTACATATAGAATAAGGTATACTACCGCTCTCTCATTGTCCGTCTTGTAAATACAAGATTCTGCCAAATTCTTTTGGAATCCAAATTCTTTGATCAAAAGATCAAATATTTGGTTCCAACTTCTAGAAGCTTGTTTCAAACCATATATCGACTTGTTGAGCTTGCATACCATTTCTCCTTGTTATGAGCAATGAAGCCCTCATGTTGCTTCATATAGGTGTCTTCATCTAACATTCCATTAAGGAAAGCAGTTTTAACATCTATTTGCCATATCTCATAGTCATGGTGTGTAGCTATAGCCAGCAATATCCTGATGGATTTGAGCATAGCTACAGGTGAAAAGTTATCCTCATAATCAACTCCTTGAATTTGAGTGTAACCTTTTGAAACAAGTCTTACTTTATAGGTCTCCCCTACTCTGGGATTTTACAACAAAACAAATATGAATGAAGTCGTCTGGAGTAGGACCAGGGGCTCACAAATGATGTACAGAAATGGGGGTGGGTGGAGCCCTATCCTCTGCTCTACGAACTCCGACAGGTGTGGCGGTGGTGGCTGTAGTGGTGGTGTTGCACCACTTGACTTGTCCCTCAAGGTTTTAGACTTCTCTTTGGTAGAGAATGGAGCTAAACACTCAGGGAGAGCAGAAATTTGCTTTGAATTCTCTCAAAATTTCGTATAGGGGAGTTGGCATGGGTTTAGAGGTTGGGCAGGACCTCAAATTTATAGGAGGGCTTGGGGACCCAAAGGGAAATAGGACAAAGGTAGGCAGAGGGCTCAGGGAGGAGTGAGAGGCATCAGAGGCGTGTCTGAGCACTATGAAGGGCAGGTGAGCAATGGAAATACATAAACTAGGAATGACGGTAATTCTAGTACCGTCATTCCCTACGAAGGCTAGAATGAGAATGGCAGTAGAAACTCTACCGCCATTCCTGGATTTTTCTAAAACAGGGTCTGGCCTGTGTTAAATGCTCATGCATGCAGTACTTTTTTACCAAAAATGGAATGTTGGCAGATGGACTACCGATATTCTGAAATTTTGAAGTTTTATGGCCTGGGCCCCCTCTTAGGGCTTGGCTATGGTTTGTGGGCCTTGTGTGTGCCCAGTGACTGTTTGTCTATAAGTTTGGGTTAAGGTTTGTAGGCTAGGCTAGGGTTCACCTAGGGTTAACCTAAGGTGTAACTAGGGTATGACCTACGGTTGAGTTAAGGTGGACCTATGGTTAGACCTAGGGTTTTCTTATGATTTGACTGAGGTTAAGTTAGGGTTTAACCGGGGTTTGACCTAGGGTTAACTCCAGGGTTGATCTCCGGTTGACTCAAGGTTTTTCTAAGGTTTAACTATGGTTAGGGGGTGTAAAAATTGGGTGCTTATAGCAGCCCCTCTTTGCTGAAGAATACCAAGTTGGCAATTGAACGACAAAGATTGGAATCGTCCTATTTTTGCCCCAGGATTAGATTTAGGGGAATGCAATATGATGTGCATGCATGCTATGCAAATGTGGGTGCAATGTGCCTACCTATTCCCTCTGGGAATATGAGCGAGTTAGACTGGGGGAAGAAATGGTTAAATCTCATACGGTGGAATGGATGTTTTGAGGAGTGACATGTCCCGGAGGCAGTAGCTGAAAGAAGGAAAACAGGCATTGCCTGGAGGCGCTAGCCGGATCGATTGTTGTGACGTTACGCAGAGGTGCTACCCAAATTGATCGAAGGACACACGGGGTGTCAAGAGAATACACTAGGTGTCGAAATGAGGACATACATGAGGTGTCGTGGTATGACGAGTTTGTCAAAGGAGTACATATGATGTCGAGGACACACGGGGGTATGGAAAAAGGGGGACATGCAGGAGGCGTCGCGGTATTACGAGTTTGTCAAATGACACACCGGATGTCGAGGACACATGGGGTTATAAAAAAGGAGGACATCCAGGTGGTGTAGTGGTATGACAAGTAAGTTGTTAAAGTACACACAGGATGTTGAGGAAACACGGGGGTGTCGGAAGGAGGACATGCAGGAAGCGTCGCGGTAGGACGAGTTTGTCAAGGGACACACAGGATGTCGAAGACACACAGGGGCATCGAAAAAGGGGGAAATGCGGGTGGTATAGCGGTATGACAAGTAAGTTGTCAAGGTACACACAGGATGTCGAGGACACACGAGGGTGTCGGAAAGGAGGACATGCGGGAGTGTAGCGTATGACGAGTTTGTTAAGGGACACACAGGATGTCGAGGACACACAGAAGTGTCAAAAAAGTGGGACATATGTAGCAGTATGACAATTAAGTTGTCAAGGTACACACAGGATGTCGAGGACACACGGGGGTGTCAGAAAGGAGGACATATAGGAAGTGTAGCGGTATGACAAGTAGGTTGTCAAGGTACACACAGGATGTCAAGGACACACATGGGTGTCGAAGAGAAGGACATGCAGGAGGTGTTGTGGTATGACGGGTTTGTCAAGTGACACATAGGATGTCAAGGATACACGAGGGTGTTGAAAAAAGGTTACGACATGTCCCGGAGTCACTAGTCAGATTGATATTGAAATGGTACAAAGGTGCTGGATTTTGATCACCTTGAGTGATGCTAGGAAGTTTTTTTTATGTTGAGTATGACGCAGAAACTTGCATCCAAAAAAATCCCAAACAGGGCCAAAATATTATCCAAAGCTGGAAAATTTGAACCCCCAATAAAAATCTAATCTTCATGAATGCATCCACATTATAGGCTTGGCAAAGAGAGGCCAACTTCAATCGGACATTACTCCTCGTCCCTCACCTTCTCAGTCTCTTTTTGAAGTACTCATCCCCAAAAATCTATTATCAGAAGCATCACATACTGATTGGCATAGCAAGAGTCTACCAATAGTCTCTACATGTTATCCCCATTCAAGCTAAGTACCCACTTTGATCTTCGACCTCGAGGAGTCACATTGCCTTAAATCAGTCCTGAGTTCTTTACTTCTTTACACCTTCTTCCTTGATTTGGTTGTATAGCGCTACATAACCTCTCCAATGACATATGACTTCTAGATGAAGTGAATGCTAAGCAGATTATGCAAAAACATAGTACATCATGTTGGTTTTTTTTTCTTAGATGACTGTTTGTTCTTCAGCTACTCTAAAATATGGTTTTGTAACTTTGCTTTTCCAATTTTCAGTTGTGAATCAATGTAGAAATGGATTCTGTTTTTTTTTTCTTCTGTAAAATGGGGTTTTGTTTGTTTGCTTTAGCATGTAAAAGCTACTTGCTATTGTTTTTTTTTTTCCTTCTTAATCTGAGCCATGTTGAGATGAATTTTGCTAAAGATTGTTTCCTACTAGTCAAATCGGCTAATGCAAGAGCGTTTCCAACATTCTGAAGAGATTATTAGTCGACATTTTCATAATGTCCTAAAGACAATGATGAAATTCTCTCGCGAAATGATAACTCCTCCATCCTTCAATTTCGTTCCTCCACAAATTTTGAACAACAAAAAGTATCATCCATAGAAGGTTGGATACAAGGAATGTAAGAAATAGGAAAGTGAGGTTTCGGGATGATATGGACGATCATGGCTAAGAGTAGATTAGGGTTTTGCAAATGGAGGGTGGTGATTAGGGTTAGGATAAACTGGGTGGCTAGGATTTAATTAGGATTTTGACAAGAAAAGGTGGCTAGAGAGAGGTGGACGGCTAGGATTAGGAGGGAGAAATTAGGGTTTAGGGAAATAAAAGAGAAAAGAAACTGATGGCAAAGGGTTTTGAACCCTGGTCTCTTACACAGTCTCCCATAGATTTCACCAACTAAGCAAGCTCTTCTCCTTTGTCTCGTATAGTGATCTTTATTACTCAAGTCCTCTTTCTTGGAAATCGACTTTTTAGCTCCCTAGGCCTTGTTCTGTAATTATGATCTCTTAGCTTAGCCCACATTTGGCCTGCATCTAATTGGTATAACTTGTTGACTCTTTGAGCTTTAATGCTTAACTACGGCCTCCGGTCCTTGAGAATCATCCAGTTAGGGATCCTGAGACAGTTAAAACACGTAATGAGAGTTCATCGAAATGGCTTTGCATCTAGACTTTCATAAGTGTGTTTAAATCATGCTAATATACCATTTTGACCAGAAAAGTGTGTTCTATGCAATAGAGAAAACTCTTACGTTGAAAAGTTTGTAAAAATGCAAATTTTATGTAAAAGAGTGCGATAATGCTCAAAGGATAATCGTGAAAAACAAACACTTTTAAACGAACATCACTGGAGATTATATATTCCACTTGGGATGTAAGCGTGATAGAACACTTGCACTTGTAGTTTCTAAGGGATCTAGGGGGACTTAGAGTGGGAGGAAATGTAGGCTAGGGGGACCGAAGTTTGGGAACCTGGGATTGCTCCTGCTGCAGTTGACTTTCACTCTCTTGGAACTTTTTTGTTTGCTCGACTGGGACTTCTCTTTGCTAGAGGTTGACTTTTGGGATTTTCTCCATTTGAGGCGGACTCATTTGGGAAGTTTTTGAGAGATATTGACTCCACTGGGGAGAATTTTGGCTGGTCTCCGTGAGATTATTGTATGGATACTCTGCTGGGGAGAGAGTCTAGAAAGATTGTCTTTGTGGGGATTCTCTGATTTTTGAGAATGTTTCAACTTCTATTTTGGGTTTTCCTTTGATGGAAATTTCATACCCTTGAGACTGACTCTGTTAGAGAAGTCGAGAGAGATTGACTTTCTTGGGGAAAGTTTGACTCTGTAGGAGAAACTCCAAAGAGGCATTAACTCCACTTAGGGGATGATCCAGGAGATATCTTGACCGCACCTAATTTTCTGGTTGCCTACGTACCTTTTTACAGGATCAGGTCATAACGTAGTTCAAGCAAATGCCATAGATGGCAAGGGAGGATGTCCCGATAAAAGGTTTTGTGAAAGAAAGACTATTAGGCTCAAGGGGCTAACTAGTGGATTTCATTGATTTTAAAATGGTTTACATTGTTGGGGATAAGGAGGGTGTCAAGGATGACCTCTTGTCATTTTTCAGAGGATCTGCCTATCAGACCTAGACCCTAAGCGTTATACCGTTTGACTTTATCCATGTTGACGGGCTCTAGGAGGTCTTCGTCATCTATACATCCGAGTCGAAGGGCACCGTTGGAGAACTTTTCTTGGATGATGTATGGGCCTTCGTAATTGGGAGTGAACTTTCCCGTAAGATTAGGGCGGTTTGGCAACACTTTCTGGAGAACAAGGTCACCGACTTCGATACTTCGGGGCTTGACTTTCTTGTTGAAGGCCCTAGTCATGCGCCTTTGGTAGGCCTGAGAGTGATTGATGACTTTCAGTCACCTCTCTTCTATCAGATTCAGCTGCTCATACCGAGCCTGAGCCGATTCTGCTTTTGAGATTTCTGCTTCCATTAATACCCGAAGTAATGGAATTTCTACTTCGATGGGGAGGACTGCTTCCATGCCATAAGCCAGAGAGAATGGTGTTGCCTCAATTGAGGTTCAGATGGATGTTCTGTAGGCCCTGAGCACGTATGGGAGCATCTCATACTAGGCAGAGTAACTGGTTGCCATCTTTTCTATGATTTTCTTTATGTTTTTGTTGTCAGCTTCAATTGTACCATTGGTTTGCGGCCTGTATAGCGTGGAGTTGTGATGTTATATCATGAATTTCCGGCAGAGATCTATGATCCCCTTGTTACAGAAGTTGAGAGCATTGTCCGTTACAATCTTGTATGGGACACCATATCGGCAGATGATGTCTTTTTTCAGAAAATGCTGAACCACAAAAGCTGTGACATTGGTATAAGAAGCTGCCTTGACCCATTTGGTGAAGTAATCAATTGCTACCAGGATGAATCGATGTCCATTGGAGGCTTTCGGTGCTATGGGTTGGATGACATCGATGTCCATGGTCATTCTTAGCTTGGGGCATCGATGTCCATGGTCCATTGGATGCCTTCTTCAAGAACACGCATAGAATTTCTTTGGAGAAATTTCATGCCATCGGCGGTGCATTGATCTTGTCGGTATAGATTTGGCACTGGTGGCATTTCTGTACATGTCGGTCTATTGTAGACCAGTAGTAACCCAGTTTGAGTATCTTTTTAGACAACATTTGCCCGTTCATGTGTGGGCCGCAAGCTCCTTCATAAACTTCTTCGATTACTTATGCAGCTTTATAAGTATCGAGGCATCTGAGCCAAATCATGCTCGGTGATCTCTTGTACAAAATTCCTCCTAAGAGGACAAACTGAATGGCCAGTCTTCTGATTACCCGGTGGTTTATTTTGGTGGCATCGAGTAGGAAGGTTCCGTCCTCGAGATATTGCTTGATGTCTGTATACCAAGGCTTGTTGTTTGATGCCCCTTCTATCTCAACGCAGTTGTCGTGACCCAAAACCCATCCTAAGAGTTAGAGTGAATCTTGGACGACTCATCATAACCTGCATGACTTGCTTGACCAAAATAACCTGCAAAAAACCTGGAGCATATACAATTGAGGACATAATAGCGGAAACATACTCTAACATAGCACAACGGAAGACTTAACCAAACTTCTATGTATATATATATGTGATCCAAGTTTATACAAAAGATACACAAAAGAAAGTGTGGATAGACCCGCCAAAATACATGAATACATCTCTCTCAACTCACTCACAGCTATTCACTCAGAATCTACCACCTCTAATAATAACCCTCTACCGAAGGTTCCTCCACAGGTTCCTCCACATACTCCTCCACCCAAGGACTCGGAGCACAGATGTCAAAAGGAGCAGCCGCTCCGCTATCACCTGCCGACATAAAAAGTACGGCTGAGCATGGAATACTCTGCATGTACCAAATACTAACCAACAGTCATAGCATAACCATAGCAATATATGAAGCAGAGAACAATTCATATTATAACGCTAGAAATGATTCATATCATAACAAGGAAGTAAAACAATTTATATTCATGCTTGCATCACAAAAAAGCCGATAAAACCTCTTGAAATAGTCGTGCACTTAACTTGACTTAAAATACTTGTTGCGTGCTTGAAATCTTGTCTTGTCTGTCTTGTCTTGTCGTATCATGTCGTGTCATGCGTGTCATACCATGTCATGCTTGCTTGGAAAATAAACGTGTTTATGCTACTTGTGAGGGAATGGAGACTCTTCTTCCTAAATGCTCATGCTTGTCATGTCATGTATCTTGCTTGCTTGGAAAATAAACTACTTGTGAGGGACTACTTGTGAGGGAAGGGAGACCCTTCTTCCTAAATGCTCATGCTAGTCATGCCATGTATCTTGCTTGCTTGGAAAATAAACTACTTGTGAGGGAAGGAAAACCCTTCTTCCTAAATGCTCATGCTTGCCATGCCATGTATCTTGCTTGCTTGGAAAATAAACTACTTGTGAGGGAAGGGAAATTCTTCTTCCTAAATGCTCATGCTTGTCTTGTTCTTATCAAAAGCGAGGTAAAACATATCGTAGGATATGTCCCACCTCTAATTATCGTTCTTGAAAAACCTCGGTAAATAATGTCATGCATGCCATGCTCGTGGAATCGTGTACATACTTGCATTTGAATTTAAATATGACATTTGGGTAATTCACAATACATATGACATCAATAATTGGAGCAAGTCAATATTCATACCATTTTAGGAAAAATAAATAATCACACTATCATAAGCCCTAGCAATTTCATAAGCAATTATGCATGTATTTTTTTAATTTACAATTCGTTTTATTCACCTTGGCATTTCATCAAACATGAGGTGTGTACATTATTGATCAAACCTATATCATGCTTTTCTAGGTGGATTTATATTCACAACATACTCGTATGTTTATTATTGGTACAATGCCCTTCCCCTTTTCATTCATCACATCATTCACACGGCATCCAATCGCCAATATCCATCTCCATTCACACCATTCACACATTACAACTCATATTATAGTTATAGATGGGGGAAAACAAAGAATAGGAAAGAAAAGAGAAAACTATAACTAAGAGGGTAGCACAAGGTACCGACCTTGACAAATGAGGGAAGAAACCCCTTGCAAAAACGTGCGTGAGTCACTGCCCTAGCTTGGGAAAAGTGGTCCTCATGAGCTTGAGTCGAGAACTTGAAGAAGAACAAGCTTGAGGATGATTGTGGGTCTTCAAGCCTTTGATTCCTCCTCAAAAGAAACCCTAGGTTTAGAAACCCCTTTCTCTTATCTCCTTATCTCTCAAATCTTCGAAGTGTTGAAAATGAGCCCTAAAGACTCGGGTGAGCCTTATATGTAAAGGGTATAACACCCAAATACCGAAAATGCCCTTAATGAAATTCTGCCAAAACACGATAGACCGAACGATCGGTTGCCTACCGAGCGACCGGTGATATTGACCGAGCTCTCGGTCAAAAACAAGCTCTCTGGAAAATTTCCCCATACAAAAAAGTTAACCAGTCGATAGCCTGCGATCGATCGGTTGTAGACCGATCGATCGCTACAATAGACCGAGCGATCGGTGGTCTGCAGGTTTTTCACACTGAGTCCATTTTCCACCCATTCCTACTATTTGGACCCATTCTACTTTTATCCTAACATCTTCTAAACTTGACTAGGACCACTTTAAAGCTTATAAGCTTTATTAAATAATTTATATAATTAATTATAGCATTCTTGACACAATTTCATCGAAGTTTCAAATTCTCATTTCATGAAATTGAGATTACAAGACACCATGCCTTGACACACATCCCAAGGCATATACAAAAAGTTTCGGGGCTCTACATCAGTAAGCAGGCTGATCCTATTTGTAGAACCCCGGAATCCGAGTTCACTGTGCTATAAACAGTGTTAGTGAATAGTGTCATTGTATGGTGTGTGTAAAGGCCTAAAGCCTTCCATCTTGTTCTTGGTTGCATGGTGAGTCAAATAAGGGTTTTAGGTGCATGTGTTGAGGCTCAACAAGAGAGTATAATGATACTCTAAGTGGGTAAAAGCAAGGGTACAAGATACCCTAAGTGCTTAAAATGTTGTAAGTAAATAGTGTGTGAATAGTGCTGTAAATAGTGTTGTGAACGGTGTTTATGAGGTCCAAGGTTTCCTAGGTGCTTGTGAATGATGTGAGAAGTTTATTATAGGTTTTATGATGTGTGAGGGTACTAAAGAACCATCCTTGATGTTTATGGGTGTTAAAATAAAAAGGGGAAAGGTTCTAAGTGCTAAAGGATGGGGGAGGTCTTAACAACCCTCAACTTGAGGGAGTTCTAGAATTCTCACCGCTGATCGGAATCGAGTGCTTCTTGAATTTTTGGAAAGGTGTTGAAACCCTCTTCGAGGTTCATGTTTACCACTTTTTCATATTTTGAGTCAAATGTCGGATTTCCACAAACTAGTCTGCTGCAAATTTTGGTCTGCTGATAGTCATCCCAGGACCAGTCCACTTATAAGCCCATTTACACCAGTTAGAGCTCAAAATTAGGCTTTGTACAAAACATGAAAGTTGTTCCCCTTTGAATGTAGAATCCAACGCAATTGAATCATCAAAATCTGATCATTGAGTCAAAATTTATGGTCAAAATACCAAAGCAAGAAAATGAGGCCCAGACAGAGTGCCACTTCGGTGACGAATTGAGTTGGGGGCCGAATTTCGTTGACGAATTCAGCTCAAAAAATGCCAAAAACGCCTAGAAATAGCCTGTAACTCATCACCGACCTTGGGGGATATTTTCTTAAGGAGTTTTTTGGGTTTTTGGCAACCTTTAGACTATAAATAGAAGGGGATTTCGTGGGTTTGATCTACTCAAACCCTAAGCTTGGATTTTTTAGAGATTAAAGAAGAGAAGAAGAAGAAGAAAGGTGAGAGTTGTTTGGATGTTCTGAGTTGGTGTTTTTCCATAAAAGGAAGAGTTCTTCTTGCTTTCTTGGTGTTCTAACACCTAGATTTGGAATCCAAAGTGATTCCACAAGCTTGGAATTTCTCCAAAGAAATTCTGTGCGTGTTCTTGAAGAAGGGGGTTTTCAAACCCAAATTTTCCCAAGCTTCAACCAAGCTTTCCTCAAGCTTGATTCAGTATACAGAAGTGTAAAAAAATTTCTTTTAAAGGTAGATACACTCTACTAAATCGTTTTGCTATGAATTGTTAATGAATAGTAGAAATTGAATTGTATTCGTGAATGGTATTGGTTTTACCATTATATTTAAAGGTTTCTATGGTTATTGAATTGCTCATAAGGATATATGAATTCAAAGAAAGGTTGTAACTCAAAGAATAGTTTTGATTAAAGTATGGATTTTGCTAGAAAGGGATGGTTTTGATCAAAGAGGGATTTTCTCAAAGCATGGGTTTTTCTCAGAGTATGTTTTTGCTCAAAAGGGTATTCTCAAGTATTGTTTTGCTCAAAAAGGGTTTTTCTCAAGGTTTGCTTTGCTCAAAGAATGGACTTGGAGTCAAGGGCTTAGTCCTTGCTTGTAAAGTATCGCTTTGTTTAGAATTCAAAGGAGTCTACCTCCTTGCTTGTAAAGTATTGTTTTGGTTTGAATTCAAGGGAGTTTACCTCCTTGCTTGTAAAATATTGTTTTGTTTTGAATTCAAGGGAGTTTACCTCGTTGATTGTAAAGTATCGCTTTGTTTTGAACTCAAGGGAGTTTACCTCCTTGCTTGTAAAGTATCGCTTTGTTTTGAACTCAAGGGAGTTTACCTCCTTACTTGTAAAGTATCACTTTGTTTTGAATTCAAGAGAGTTTACCTCCTTGCTTGTAAAGTATCGCTTTGTTTAGAATTCAAGGGAGTTTACCTCCTTGCTTGTAAAGTATCGATTTGTTTAGAATTCAAGGGAGTTTACCTCCTTGCTTGTAAAGTATCGCTTTGTTTTGAACTCAAGGGAGTCTACCTCCTTGCTTGTAAAGTATCGCTAGAATTCAAGGGAGTCTACCTCCTTGCTTGTAAAGTATTGCTTTGTTTTGAACTCAAGGGAGTTTACTTCCTTGCTTGTAAAGTATCGCTTTGTTTTGAACTCAAGGGAGTTTACCTCCTTGCTTGTAAAGTACCGCTTTGTTATCGGTTTTACGAATCACTCTAAGTATCGGGTTTGTTATGGTTCAAAGTATATGGTTAGTGAAATGCTCAACAATATGTGCCCTGTAAAGAAATGCTCACATGTTATCTGTTTTATGAACTGCTCTAAGTTATATGCTCACTCCGCTTTGCTTTCGCCTATTTTGCTCTTATGTGTGCATATACTATCATTGATGTTTATAGTATTGCTATTTAGTAGTTTGTATACACTGAGTATTCTATGCTTAGCTGAATTGTTGACTTCGGTAGGTTCTGTGGATGTACATGCTCCGGAGTCTTGGATAGAAGAGGAATACTACGAGTCAGAGCTTGCCATGGATCATCACCAGGATGATGGAGCTCTAGATAGGAGGCCCTATCTAGACTATTATTGAGTGTTATAAGGGAGAGGGTTGTGTATTTTGAAAGTGGGGAATGTCCACTTTAGACTTTATATTGTGCATAATCGGTTGGTTCGGACTTGGAATACAAATCATAGGTTTATGTTATAAAGAAATTTTCAGGTTCCCCTTTTAGTATGCCTTGTATGCTCTTACAGGATGGTATGTTCGCCTTATGTGTCATGAAAGGATGGTATGACACGGCGGTCACGAGCCAAAAGTCTCCTAACTCCTAGGGGGGATTTTGGGTCGCGACACTATTGCTGAATTTCGATTGGCCAGAGCATGATGCCCTTGAGAAACTAAACCATGGAGGCGAGAGTGGCTAGTGCATTAGCAAATCTGTTGTGGGTCCTGGAACGGTGATTGAAGGTGATTCTTCTAAACTGAGTGATCAACACATTGAGATAGGCTAGGTATGGGACTAGCCTAGCTACTCTGATGACCCAAGATTCATTTGCCTTCCAGATTACTAAGGATGAGTCACCGTAGACGTCTATCTCTTCAATTCTGATGCCTAAGGCTTTCTTTAGTCCATCTATGCAAGCCTTATACCCTGCTTCATTGTTTGAACATCTGAATTTTAGCTTAACTGAGATGAGGAGGTGGGCTCCCTTAGGAGAGATCAGGACTGCTCCTGCCCCATGTCCATGACTGTTAGCGGTTCATCGAAATATAACTCTCAATCGAGGTATTCTTGCTCTTTAGTCTCTGTATACAGGATGACTTCATCTGGGACTGATCATGTATTGAAACGTAGTCTTGTGCTGGACTGTGGGTCAGGTGGTCTGTAATTTTCTGCCCCTTGATTGACTTCTGAGTCATGTACATGATATCAACTTCAGATAACATTATAAGCCATCGAGTTGTCTTCCTAGTAGTGGCTGACTTTTCCTATAGGTATTTAAGTGGATCCATCCGAGAGATCAGGATTGCCGGATAGGAAAGCAGATAGTGTCGTAGACGCTGAGTAGCCCAAACCAGTGTTAGACAAGTTTTCTCAAGTGGGCTGTAATTCTCTTCATACTCTAGCAGGTGCTTACTAATGTAGTAGATGACTTGCTCTGTTCTACCTGTCTCGTCATGTTATGCTAGGACGCATCCCATAGAGGTTTCTTGTACTGAGATGTAGAGTAGCAGTGGTCGTCCTGGTGTAGGAGGCACAAACACTGGAGGGTGGAGAAGATGCTGCTTTTTTTTGTCAAAGGCTTCCTAACATTCATCTATCTAGACCGTTGGTACATTCTTTCTAAGAAGCTTGAAAATCGGCTCGTATATCAGAGTGAGCTGAGAGATAAATCGGCTGATGTACTGAATTCTACCCAGGAATTCGTGGATTTCCTTTCAGTCTGGGGAGTTGGCATTTCGATGATAGCCTTGGTTTTAGCTAGATCGATCTCAATACCTCTTTTACTGACTATGAAGATAAAAAAATTTCCTAATGTGGCTCCAAAAATACATTTGGTCGGGTTCAGTCTTAGGCCGAACTCGCTAAATTTGTCACATAGCTTTTTCAGGTCTTCAGGATATTACCTAGCAGTAGTTGATTTGATGATCATGTCATCCACATATAGTTCAGCTATCTTGTGGATCATATCATCGAATAGTGTTGTCATGACCCTTTGATAGGTTACCCCTGTGTTCTTGAGTCTGAAAGGTATTATCCTGTAGCAAAATGTGCCCCAAGGTGTGATGAAAGAAGTTTTCTCCATGTCTTCTTCTACCATTCTGATCTGGTTGTAACCGAAGAAACCATTCATGAATGAGAGTGTCTCATGCCCTGTAGTATTGTTGACCAAGATGTCGATGTACGAGAGAAAGAAGTTGTCCTTAGGACTTGCCTTGTTCAAATTCCGGTAGTCGATGCACATTCAGACTTTACCATCCTTCTTGGGTTCCGGCATAATGTTGGCTAGTCATTTAGGATAGGTTGCTACTACAAGGAAGCCTGCTTTGATCTGCTTCTCTACCTTTTCTTTGACTTTTTGTGACCATTCGAGCTTATCGAATGTGATTTCCTGGTAAATCATTTAGCTTGGTTTAGCAAGCTTTTAATGTTATTTTTGGTGGCTTCAGGACACTAGGCCTTCCAGGAGAAGGGTCCGTGTGATTTTTTCATCAGTCGATTTTTGAAAATATTTATGCAAAACATGATTTTGAGTCAAAATATCAGAGTTTTCATTAATAAAACAATATGATTATTGTTTACAAAAGCTTAACTCAACCAAAAAAAGAGGCCCACAGTGGCCGACATTTGAATTTTTCAACAGGAGCAAAGAGAGAATAAAAGGAGAAGAATGGTGCTTAGTCACTGCTTGATCGGACCGACCTGTTCTGCACTGTGCTTGCCCCAGCCCTGGACGACCTCGATGGTAAGAGCCTCAGTCCACCAACGGATTAGTGGTCGACGACTGGATGATGCTTCAATGCTGTGGAGAGATTGTAGACCTGCTCTTCCGCTTAATCATCTACTTCTGTAGCGTCTTCAACAGTTAGCTGGTCAAAAATCTGTGTCATGCTAAAAAATTCTGATTTGGAATCCCTGAAGACTCAGCATTGGGCTCGGGATTTGAGATAATGACAACTGGTGCAAAAGGGGTGTCAGGGTAGGCTTTGAATGTTTCCACACGGAAGGTTACAGTTGGAGTTCTGGTTTCGTCAACTGGATGTTCTTCTCTGTCAATTTGGAGAGAATCCTCGAACTTGGGCCTGTACCCCAATCCGAATGACGGTGTGTAGCGAGGAGGTACATATCTCTTCTTCATTCCTTGGTTTCGAGATCTCAGGCCTAACCCTGGTTGGTAGTTCATCATGTCCATCATCCTGACAAATGGCGGTACTTTCTGTTTGCCTTGCTCTTCTATCTGGGTAATAGAATTGACCTGCTTGAACTGGTATATCATGTGGGTAGTGCCTTACCCCAGCTCCTGAATGTCCCCGAAGGAACTTGCCAACTCCTCTGAATGGATCACGACCAAGTGGTCATCCTGAATAAACTTGATTCTCTGATGAAGAGAGGAGGGTGTAACGCGTTATTTCATCTTGCGAATCAAATTGCCTCTATTGTTGTATGTAGTTTCTTATTTTGTGTGAGGGACTATCCTTCTAATCTGAGTAAATTCAGACTGTTAAATTACCTTTCTGATTTGGGAAAGAATCTCTGATTAAGAATAAGAATAAAGAAGAATAAAATTTGAATAAAGTGTTTGTATTTATTCAATGGGGTTGCCCAGATCCCATGTAGGCATTACAAGGTACCTCTTTGAGGTCTTGAGATGCTGAAAGTAAAATAGAAGAATGATGGCCATTTTGAGGCTCACCTGATGTTTTCCATGTTGGGGGAAGTCTTCTTCTTCTTCTAAAGCTTGTTGCTTGCTTGCTGTACTTTCAAGGAGAGGAGAGAGTTTTCTCTTTCTTCGTGTGAGTTTCTTATGAGCAACCCTCATTTTATAAGTTTGAGAGAGTCCTTTTTGGTCTCTCTCTTTGACTCCCTTATTTTAAGGAAGTCAACTTGAGCTCTCCTCTTAGAGGTCAGCTCACGGGTCTCCCTTATCTGGTAAACTCCTAAAGCTAAAGAGACTCATCTTCTTTTGAGGACTCTTGTACTAGGTTTTCTCTTTTTGGGAGGAATCCTAGTAACTTTCGGAAAGAGAGAAGAAGATAATATCTTCTCCTCAAAAGGTGGATCTTAGGTCACATCCTTTCCTAGGATATAAGACAAAGTCCTAATCCTTTCATAATTATGGGGTGCCATATGGCATCCCATAGGATTTTAAAAGAGGGAGATCTTTATCTTGGGATCCCCAAAGTCAAGAGAATCTCTTTTTGAGATTTCTCCAGGATGTGGCAATTAACTATTGACTGCCATTTTAATCCATGCACACGTGTCAGTCTCTCGGAGACTAGCACCTAAATGGTTGATCCGTGAGGTTTACCCTCACGGATTAGATATATATCAACCTCTCGGAGGCTGGTACTTATCAGGATGGAATCCGTGAGATTTGTCTTATCGGATCATTCACGTGTCAGCCTCTCAGAGGCTAGTAGTCAAAGTATGGATCCGTGAGGTTTGTCCTCATGGATCAGACACATGTCAGCCTCTCAGAAGCTGGCACTAAAGAGTCATCTGTGAGGTTTTGATCCTCATGAATTAGATATGTGTCATCCTCTCAAAGGCTGACACTCAAAACTAATTCATGAGATTTTGGTCCTCACGGATAAGACACATGTTAGCCTCTCGGAGGCTAGCACTCAAGAGTTATCCGTGAATTTTTTATGCTCACAAATTGGATACGTGTCATCCTCTCGGAGGCTGACCTCAAGACTCATCTGTGAGGTTTTGGTCCTCACGGATTATAGACATGTCAGCCTCTCAGAAGCTGGCACTCAAAAGTCATCCATGAGGTTTTGGTCTTCACAAATTGGACACATTTCAGCCTCTCGGAGGTTGACACTCAAGACTCATCCGTGAGGTCTTGGTCCTCACAGATTGGGTACATATCAACCTCTTAGAGGCTGGCACCAAGATTCATCCGTGAGGTTTTGGTCCTCACAGATTGGGTAGGTATCAGCCCCATGGAGGTTGACACCAAAACTTGATCCGTAAGGTTTTGGTCTTTGTGGATTGATCATGCGTAAGCCCCATTGGGGCTAGAACTGAGAGGGTTTATCCCTTTAGATCAGAGGCAAAGATCAGGTGTAGGCGGCTATATTGAACTTGGTGTATCCGAATCATTCGGGTGTGATAATTTCACTACCCACAGAGGGAATGACTCTGGCCGCATGGATCCACGGCCTCCCAAGGAGTAGAGTGAATGAAGCTGACACATTCACGACTTGAAAATTGGTTGTAAACTGAGCAGGTCTGACCCGATGGTCAAGTCAATGTCGCCCAGATTCTAGCACCTGCCCCACCATGTGGTCTATTTTTTTGGGCGTTGTACTTGGTGTTACATGAGCGTTGTTAAATACTCGTAGTAACTTCTTCCGGTGATGCTCGAAAGTCAGGAGAAGACCTATGATGGAGATCTGGGCTGGAGTTTTGCTCAGTTACTGGGTGATATTGAATTTTTCTGTATTTCCTAGAATTTTCAGCAGAGCTACGGAGTTTACTGCCTCTTTTTCAAGTTCTGACACCCTTACTTTCTCTTTCTCTTTCTCTTTCTCTTTTCCCTCCTCTTCTGCAAGCTCAGCCATAGGTGGTTGGTATACCCGGCCTGATCGGATTAGGTTGGCTATGCTTTCACTCTCAAGGATGAGAGAGTGAGGAGCGGGCACACAATTGAGATTGAATGATTGTGAGGGGATGTAAGGGATTATGATAGGGATAGAAGAGGTTGAGGCTTGAGTTGATGCTGTGGGCCAATTGGCAGAGCAAGAGATAGTGTAAATGATCTGCTCTTTGTCTGGTTCAAGGGCAGAGATCTGTACTGGATAGTCTGAATGTTTGATTGAGGGAATGGGATTATGACGGGTGGCTGGAAGGAAGGTTTGATTATGTTGTCATCCATTGCGGTTGTGCTGGGTCTTGGCTGCCCTGCCCCGGGCTCTTCCCACTCAATAAAATTTACTTGACTGTTGTGTGGGGGCAATGATGCCTGGTTGATGCTGGTGTCACTGGGGGCCAGTTCAACCTTTCCTTCATCCAAGAGATCTTGGATGACACACTTTAGCCCGATTCAATAGTTGGTAGCATGGCCTGAGCCTTGATGAAAGGCACAGTGGTGATCAGTTCTGTAGTTCTTGTTTCGCTTGTCAAGGGGCAAGAGGGGAGTAGGGCCTCTTAGGGTAAGAAGACCCTGTTTGGTTAGGAATTCCAACAATTGACTGAGGGTATAGTGCAGATGAGGGAAATTTCTGGGGGGTCTATCCTGTTAACGATCTTGCCCCTAGTTTGGTCGGGCTGGTCGGGTGTTTCTAGGTGCTGGCTGAGGCTGAGCAGATAGAGCCGGCAATTTGATTGGTGTTATGGGAGCCACCATTGGTACATCTTCTTTCCTTCTCTGGTCTCTAGGACCGCTGTTCATACTGACTTGAGCTGTTGTTCTGAGGGAGCAAGCCCTAAACTGGAGTGAATAACTCCACTCTTGATGGCTGTCTTGATACGGACACCTGTTTTGACAATGGTGCCGAGGTCTACCATTTATAATGTTACCATCAAAGTAGAATTGGGTTGCTTTAGGGTGCCCATAAACATGCTAGCTAACTCCTCCTTGGGGATCGGAGTAGGGATCTTTGCTGCCATCTCTCTCCACTGGGTGGCGTATTCCAAGAAAGACTCATTGTTACGCTGACTCATCTATTCTAACTGGCTCCTCTGAGGTCGAAGCTCTTGATTGAAAGAGTACTACTCAACAAAGATGTCCATGACATCTTGCCAAGTCTTGATCTGCTGCTTGTCCATTGACATCCACCAAGTGAGGGCTGCTCCCTTCAGACTCTTCTAGAAGTATTGGATGAGAAGAGGCTGGTTCTTGTTGTGTTGAAGCATGTCCCTCAGGTATAATTGTAAATGTTGTTTTGGGGAACCTGTGTCATCGTACTTGTCAAAGTCAAGCACTTTGAAACCTGGAGGAACATCGTCTCTGGATGAGAAGGTCAAACCTCAAGAGATAGACTGGAACTGGTAAATGCCCTTTTCGTGCGTCTCATTTTCTCCTTTCATCTGCTTGATCTCTTCATGCTGGTTCCTGAGGGACAACATAGGGTCTAAAGAAGATGGCCTGTCTTGGTTGACATGAGATGCCTTGGGTTGCTCTGCCCCATCAAACTGTTCATATTCTACTTCACCTCCGCCTGGCCCGAGTCCTAGGTTAGGAATGATAACTGGAGTAGGTTGTGGTTCTAGGTGTGGCTGTTTAGAGGATTCTTCTGTAGGGTTTCGGATGGAAGGGTCACCAGTTCAGACACTAATAAGAATCTTTAGGGATTCCAAAACACTATCAAGCTTGGCTTGCATGGCTGCAATGTCTCGATCGTGAGACTGCAGGATTTCACTTGTTCTCTGATGCTGATCTGAAGGTTCTGCCATTGAATCTGATTGATTCTCAGGTAGGGCGTCGCTGAGAGCTTCTTCTGTGATTGGCACTTCAGTTAGGACCGCGTCTAAGGCTGTTGCTTCTGCGAGAATTACAGTCATAGAGCAAGTCATGGATTGACTCATGCAACTGAAAAGAATGCAACGACTAAACATGAATATGTATGATTTACAGAAGGAGGATGCTGGAAAATATTTTTTATTGATGCATACTCGGTGAGTACAGGACTGTGTGACTTAAAAAAAAAGACTTGATCCTAGGCACGTCCATCAGGGATGGCGAAGTCAAGTGATCGAGGCATACCGTTGAGGTCCATGATATGTTGTTGGAGGGATGTGATCTCAACCTCCATGTTGTTAATTGTCTCAGTAGCATTGAACATTCGGGATCCGAACTGTCAGATTCGGGTGGTCATCTCAACCCTTACACTGTCTAGTTGCTCTTGGTAGAAATACAGTTGAGCCCTGATGATGGTTGTTTCTCTGGCATCACCTCTACGTCTCTTCTAGAGAGATTGGACCATCTGTTCGAGCTGCTCGACCTGTCCCTGCATTGCTTAAAGTTCGCGGTCCCACTCCGCTTCCTGCTGTCTAAATGCTTGTAGGGCTTTCCGTAGTCTTTTCTCCTTCTCCTAGATTTGTAGCTGTCTCTCCAGGAACAAGTCTCTCAAGGGTACCACCATTTTAGCTATGAGAATGGTTTCTTTTGAGAGAACTGAAACTGGTGTGGGTAGTTCCCTTGGTATGGGCATATTAGATGAAATGATAGGGTCTTCCACCCAAATGAGGTATGCTGAATCAGTAGGTGGTCCTACTGTAACCACAAAATCTGGCCACTATTCTCTTCTGGAGCTTCTCCAATCTATCTGGAAGCGGCGAGTGAGGCATTCAGAATGCACAGTGAAGTTAACACAATCTTTTCCTAGCTTGTCTATTACTGGGATACGCTGAGGGAGTCTGAACTGCCGAATTACTCGGAGTGGTACATATGCTACTGAGCCGGTTAGACCAGCAAGGATCATGCATCACCTTCCTGTTATGACGACACGAGATAGCTTTTTCAAGATTAGCCACTCGCATTTCTATGTAATCTGTTCCTCTATCAGGTTTTGGAGAAACTGATAAAGAGTTTTGACATCTGTAGTCACTAATTGGCCCTGATTCTGAGAAATTTTCCTAGGCAGACTGTAAGTTTCGTGGAGATCGGCAGACACCGATCGAGATGATCGTAGGTAAGCGTCCTACCCATCATAGGTGCAACAGTGGTGCACTGGCATGGAAAATGCCCATTCGGCGGTCTACAACTTGGTTGAGAGCCCTGAAAAGCTCTACAAGGATGACTTGGACAACTGTTCCTGAGCTGCACATGTCTTCGATAACCCCTACCAGTACTGAGTCGGCGAGGGTGCGACACTTCGGGAAGACCAATTGAGACATGATTATCAGTGCAAAAACATTGAGATCAGGAAGTTCTGCTGTTATGGTATCAGGGTTCTACTTGCGGCTGTACTAATTCTCAAGATAGCTTACGGGTATCTGATCGTAAGAGTCATTGGGACCATGCTGCAAGCAGGCAGGCTTGATATACAAAAACTTTAAGAGGTCTGCCTGGTATGTTGTCTTATATCGTAGTACTATGGTTTTGCCTTCCATGGTTAAGCTTAGAATGCATTGAGTTTCTTCCAGTGTTAGACACAGTTCATTGTTACCAAAACGGAACACCATGTATGATGAGTTCCAACACTGGATGACAGCATTTAAGAGGTGTCAATCTGGTTTAACTATGGATATGTCTAAGATGGACCCCATTTTGTAGTATTGAACCCAAGTAAAACGTTGATTAGGAGTGAGAGCTTCAATTGTTTTCTGGACGCTATCATCGCATGCCACCTGAGAGGTCAAATGCATGGGCCGTGCCGGTTGACTAATTGGCTTAACAATCCCTGAAGGTGCTACCATTTACCTGGACAAAGACAGACTTTGTATAAGTATACTGTGTATGCAAATGCAAAGATGTTAATGATGATAATTGTTTTTTTTTTATTGGGTATCAAAGGCCACATGTGATCCAATAGGGCAATCGGACAGAGGTCCGGCATGCTTTACCCTGGTTGTTGGGAACCGGGGGCCTATCTACCTGAGATTTGAACCTCATATGCGATGTCAGTACACAGAGTCGGATGTGTTTTATTACAAGCACAGGTATGGCTCATTACATACCCTTGGGTGGGTACTTACCGGGTAAGAGTGCCCTGATACGCAACCATGGTTTGGGACAGGTATAGGGTGCAAGCAAGTTAGGGTTTAGAATATCCCTCTAGGTGGGCTGGTTTTATACTATACGCTAGCATATTCTATATGCTGAATGTTGGGATAATGCAGGTATTCCTAAAAGGATTAGGGTCACTTAACATGCGACTCCCCGGTATAGAACATACCTGAAAAGGGACGATTGGTGTAAGTGGGAGCTCTCAAAATCCTTCCTTGAGGGTAATCACCTAACAGATATAATTTTACGGACCTCCAAGACTTTTAAGCTTCTGACACTGAGGATAATCATCCAGCAGTCGTAAGCGTAATAAGCCTGTCTACTGGGTTTTCATAGGTTATTACACTACTATGATATTTATGATATACACAGTACACAATACACCTAAAGAGATGAAAGAATTAGTATTAGGCTAAATACATAGGCATTTGAATAATTTTAAGGTTTAGTTGGCTTAAACCTAGGTTTCAGGTTGAATGAAATCCCAAACGGAGTCTCCAGAGCTCTGAGCACATATTTTATCACTCACTCACTTATGGTTTGTGAATTGATTAGCAGTCGCCACTTATTAATTCTTAGGGATAAGTCCTGGATTATAGATAAAGTCTTATGGGTTTCCTACGTACTCACATGGGGTGAGATCAGACCGAGCGTAGTTCTGGCATATGAGCTCATGTCAAGGCTAAGGAGAGTGTGTGTGTGCACCGGAGTAGCTAAAGGTCTAGTCCGGGGGCTAGGGGTGATTGACCGAGTTGGTTAAGTGCATGGTTTGAGAGGTTTAGGCTCGGAGGCCATGGCATTAGGCCCGGATGCCAAGGGTTAGCCCGGTAGGCTAAGATTAGACCTGATAGGCTAAAGTTTGAGCTTGGAGGCCAAGGGTTAGCTCGGTAGGCCAAAGTTTGAGCCCGAAGACCAAGGGTTTAGTTCGGTAGACTAAGGTTGGGCCGGGTAGGCCAAGATTTCTTAACCTGAATTAAGGGGGAGAGTTAATCATGGTTAGGGTTACTAACCATGATTAGCAAGGTCCAAGGTCAATTTTATGGTCCTCTTACATTTTTATAGATTTTTATGAATTTTCTGTATTTTCTAAGGGTTAAATGAATTTAACAATGGTTAAAAGTTAACTGGGGTTGAGTTAACCCCAGTTAAGGATCTAGGCAAGTCTGGAGTGGGGCCCAGATAGTATGGTAGGGCCTAGAATGGTCTCCTACCTAGTTTGGGTCCTGTGCAAAGCCCAATTATAGAAAACTGGGATTGGCAGTAGACTGTTCACCGCCAATTTCAATTCTTCACAGAATCGGAATGGCGGTAGACAATTCACCACTATTCCCAGTCATTTCTGGAAATAACTTTACTAGTCAGGAGTAAGGTCAAGGGTGAACCCATAGGGTCTTGGACCCTTAAGGTCGATTAGAGGACTCTGTCATGTATCGTGGGCCAATTGTGGACCCCGAGTCTGGTCTGAGATGGGCCCACAGTGGCCATTCTAGCACTGTGCCAAGAAAACCAAAATGTCAGTAGACTGTTTACCGACATTCTGGGCAGTTTTCAATTTTATGCATTTAACCATGGTTAGGCTAACCTAGTGAGCCTGAAAGGACCAGGGTAGGTAGAAGGAGGACTTAAGGACCAAATCCAGGCCCTAAAATGAAATAGGGCTCAACCAAGTGGGGCCTACAGCTGCTGGAATGGGGAAGACCCAAAATGGTGGTACTATATTTACCACAATTTTGGAAATTTTCCAGAAATTGAATTTTCCTCCCTGGCACTGCACTGCACTGCCAAGCTTCTGGGAGTTTCCTCATGGATTAGAGGTTCCT
Organism: Tetracentron sinense; assembly: GCA_015143295.1. Taxonomy (NCBI): domain Eukaryota; kingdom Viridiplantae; phylum Streptophyta; class Magnoliopsida; order Trochodendrales; family Trochodendraceae; genus Tetracentron; species Tetracentron sinense. The sequence continues at coordinate 14,859,868 of CM026555.1, read as the reverse complement.
CCAGAAGGTCTGAGGGTATGACTGGGTTGGTGGTAAGGCCATGGGGCCGTAGGTTTCACCCTTTGAGGGGTCCCTATGGCTAAGAGAAAGGCAATGAAAACCCCTACTATGGGATTTTGCAACAAAACAAATATGAATGAAGTCCCCTGGAGTAGGACCAGGGGCTCACAAATGAGGTACATAAATGGGGGTGGGTGGATCCCTACCCTCTGCTCTACGAACTCCGATAGGTGCGGCAGTGGTGGCTGTAGTGGTCGTGGTGCACCACTTGACTGGTCCCTCAAGGTTTTATAGTTCTCTTTAGTAGAGAACGGAGCTGAACACTCAGGGAGAGCAGAAATTCTCTTTGAATTCTCTTAGAATTTCCTATAGGGGAGTTGGCATGAGTTTAGAGGTCAGGGAGGACCTCACATTTATAGGAGGAGGGCTGGGGACCTAAAGGGAAATCGGGCGAAGGTAGGCAGAGGGCTTAGGGAGGAGTGGGAGGCATCGAAGGCGTGCCTGAGCACTGGGAGGGCAGGTGAGCACTGCAAATACGTAAACTGGGAATGACGGTAATTCCAGTACCGCCATTCTTTACGAAGGCTAGAAGGAGATTCTACCGCCATTCCTAGATTTTTGTGAAACAGGGTCTGGCCTATGTTAAATGCTCATGCACGCGATACTTTTTTTACCAAAAATGGAATGTCGGTAGATGGACTACCGACATTCTGAAAATTTGAATTTTTAGGGATTGGGCCCCCCTACTAGGGCTTGGCTAGGATTTGTGGGCCCTGTGTGGGCCCAGGGACTGTTTGTCTATGAGTTTTAGATCCTAGGGGCCTTAGGTTGGTTTTGCTTGGGCCTTGGGTGAAGGGGGATCCGGATAAAAATTATACGGAAACTGGATCCCCTAGATCTTAACACCATAGAAAGCATCAAAAACTATTTAAGAGTTTTAGTCATATCACCTCGGTGAATGATGTTCACCGTTGAAGTATAATCTACTCGAACCGTCAGAATTCTTTGCAGAGATTTCTTCAAAAAAATACTAGAAGCTCGATCCTTGTTCTTCGCTATCCCCACAAAGCTTTAGAATCTCCTTTGGAATTATAAAAGCAAGAGGAAGAAGATGGAGTAATGGTGTAGACCTTCTATCATCAAAAGTACTAAGCTTCGAAACCCTAGAATAAACAAAACCCAACTTGCACCACCAATGAAGTTCAAGAAAATCTCTAGGGGTATCCCCTAGGGCTCACGGTTTGGAGAGAGAGAGGAGAGGAGAGAAAAAATTCTGAAAAAAAGTGCTTAATGGTCTAGGGTGTTGGGGTATTTATAGACTAGGATCATATCATAATCCTACTCCAACTTGATCTTATCTAGTAGGATTTATTAATTTATAATTACTCATACTATTAATTAATTAAACTCCTACTTAATCTATAACTACTTTAGTTATAGTAATCCTACTAATTAAAGAGTCCTTATTGCAAGAGGATTCCTTAATTAAAAGGGATAAGTCAACATCTAACAAAAAGAAGGAAACTTAGTCAAACTAGGAAACCCTACACAAGGGTGGGCGTGAGCTTCAAGGGGCGTGGACTTTGGGGAGTTAAACACTCCATGTTGTAATCCGATTACAACTTATCCTCATCCCTATTGCAATCCAACAATTGGATTTTAATTCTATAATTATAGGAATTATATTTCAACAATTATTCGATTAAAGAAATCCGAATCCAATTAGGATTACCAAAGTGGGCGCCCCACCCTATGGTTTAAACTCATGGGCTTTGGCCCATATTAAAGGTCCATATTAAATGGGTTTATGGATATGGGTCAAACCCATTTCCCCTTTAATTATGTTAATTAAATAATTATTAAAATAATCTCTAGATTTAAATTAACAATTAATTTAAACCATAGATTAACTTTTAATCTATTTGATTAACTTTTAATCACTTAAATAATTGATTAACTTTTAATCAATTATTGAGCTTGTATTTCTTATGTGAGCACCTCCACAGATTGCTCTGGGACATTCTTACCCTAGCTTACCCAATGTTATCTCATTGAGCCTAAATAGGAAATATATCGGAATTGCAAGTGACGTGAGATATTCATGTTGCAATTGAATCCCAGTGTATGAACATTAACCATTACGGATCCCGCCACATGAACTTTTAAATTCGATTTATCCTTCTAAATACATTATCCCTAATGGGACTTCGAGATTGACATACTATCTAACCCATAGCTCATTGCAAATCATCCGGGTTTCCAAGGCTTATGATTAAGCCTTGAGAAACAATTTCTCATGAAAAACATTTTGAGAAAATCCTTTTATAAGTGTAATACCTTTTAATAAAAGTATATTTCAAACCTTATTTTGTTTTCAAAATCACCTACGCAGGATTTGAACTTAATCAACTGTCTTACCCAGAACTTGGATAATCTCTCAAATTAATGAGCATGGATTTCTTGTTTGAAATTCATCATGACTCGAACAGCTTTCTGACTATCCAACTATCACTGTATTGTATTCCCTAAGTTAGAAAATACGTTGATGGAATCAAAACAGTCAGATCATTGCTCAGTCATAGATGAACTCATCAGATCTAAGGATCATCGAAACTGTTCAATGTGAATGAGAGACCAACTATCTGATAGTATGTTTATGCAAGAGGTCTCTCATTGAATGCAATCAGTCAGTGTACATTTAAGCACCCATATGCTGATGTGTAGTCTACAATAGTTCGAGATAGAACTACATCTCAACTATTGAGAACATCTTAGCATTCTGACAACCATATAAGTGAAGTGCCCAGCTTCACTCACAGCCATGACTATATAAGGTATAAGGAACCTGAAAGTTATATCTGCCTGTGATAATCCAATCACATAACTTTCTTACAATATATCCTATGGACCTTTATCGATATCTCATATCATATAGATCATCTCATGATCATGGTCAATTACCCATAATGAATACACAATAAATTAAGAAGAAGTCTTTATTAATCAAATTAATAAAAGTCTAATAATCTAAATGACTTTTCTGGGCATCATGTCTAACATTGGGCTCATGTCCTAGGTTTGTAGGGCTAGGCTAGGGTTCATCTAGGGTTAACCTAAGGTTTAACTAGGGTTAGACCTAGGGTTGACTTAGGGTGGACCTATGGTTAGACGTAGGGTTTTCTTATGATTTGACTGGGGTTAACCTATGGTTTAACTGGGGTTTGACCTAGGGTTGACTCAAGGTTTTTCTAAGGTTTAACTATAGTTAGAGGGTGTTAAAATTGGATGCTTACACTACCTATTTGGTTAATCATATCTTATGTGATTTCACCTATAAGAGTTTCATTATACCATATAGTGAAATACATGGAGAATTTAATTAATTTAATTCTTAATTAAATTAAAAGCTTTAAGAAGGTCCTAGTGTGTGAAATCTAAAGGGAGCTCCTACTTCCGGTTGGGGGATCAAGTGCTTCACCTTTTAAGTTATAGCCTTGTTGTTAGGAAATATTTTCCTATAATACCATTAGGATCATAGAATATTATCTGTCCCTGGACTTCTACTAATCACAATAATGTCCATTAATATAATGTGACTAACCCCTACAAATTAGAGAATTACTTACAGGTTAGCAAGTCAGTATCTGTTCTAAGTTAAATGCGGGTGGAGAGTGCTACCCACTCTCACCCTCTCAAGAATGGAACCCGAAACCTCCTTCCTAAGGAAGGGATACACCTACCACTGAGCTATTCCCATGGTGTGTAGGTATATAGTTTATTGATAATGTAGTTTAATACAAGTCTAGAATGGCTTTTGTGGGCACAAATGTCTAACAATTATAACATTGTGAGCTAGTGGTTTATACCCGCTGAGTGTTTCAACTCAGCCGTACATTTTGATGTCGGCAGATCCTTTTGATATATGCGCTCCAGAACCGTGGGTGGAAGATGAGTATATTGAGGAGCCGATAGGCGGCTATCCCAAGGAGGAAAAGGATCTGGGCAGGTGGCCTTACGAGACAATTTGTAGGGATTCAACCTTTATAAAAATTCATGCTCTTTCTTACGACACTTTGGCCCGGCCCAGCCCAACACCGGTCCTTGAGGGTTGGGCTAGGGACTAATCAACTTTGGCCCTTGAAGGGCTAGGGCCTACTCTTATAGGGAATGGTAGGGCTAGGGCTGATCCCATTTGACAATCCTAATTTTGATGAGTGTGCATGTTCACTCTTACTTTTGGTTTTGTTATATTGTATAAACTCTTGGAATACAATCATGTTATAAGATAGAAATTTTAGCTTCCACTGTAGTGTGCCTTGCATATTGTACAAGATGGTTTGATATGAAATGGTAGTCATGCACAAAGTCTCTCCTAACTCCTAGGTGAGATTTTGGGTTGCGACATATACCTTGTTATACGGGTATCAGGCTATTGATCACACGGTGAGTTTAAAGTTTGAAATTGGTCATAGTATTGTACATGATGGTTTGTTAATATCGAATTTTATTATTATCATTTTTTAGACACTCGTGTTTAGTATGTCTTGTATGCTATAGAATTGAGTAGGTTAAGTAGTGTCACGACCCAAAGTTTCATTATGACTGAGGTGGGATTTTGGGATGCGACTGAATTGAACACACTTAAAAGGGGAAGGGATTTTGTGTGGCCCTTGCCAGACGAAATGCCACAGGGTTGATGTGTCCCTCTTGACACTCATTAACTGTGGTTTAAGATTCACTAACCTTTCAACCATGTAACTTTAGTTTTTAGAAAAAATATTTTAAAAACAATTAACTATAGGAGTTAAAATTTCATAACCTTAATTAAATGACAGTTAAATGGGTTTTATGAGTGTGCCATACGCTTTTTGTCGGGTGGGGGCCGACCAAATCTGATCTTACCTAAAAGGTAAAAGAGGAGTCCAAACATGTGGAGTTGTTTCATTATTTTAACAGTTAAAAAAGTAAATGTCAGAGGATGTTTGACATTTGTGGCGCCCCAGTTGGGCCCCAGTTGCGTCTTTGGAACATTTGCGACTGGGGCTAACAAAATCCAAGGTGAAAACTTCTTAACCATAGTAACAAGGCAATTAGGTTGTGTTCTTTTGTCGGTATTTCAAAAGCACAATACTTTAAAAAGCCCGAGCTTTTGAACATATGTTGTTCTGTGTTCTTTAGTACCCAGGACTTTGTGTGTGACTTTGTGAGTGAATGTCTAGGATTTCTAATATTAGCGTTCTTTTAACACGGGACAAATCTAGTGAGACTTTGAGATGATTTTTTTTTTTTTGAGATGATTTAAAAAAAAAAAAAAAACTAAGTGACAGTTTTGAGAAGATTTATCTTACCATAATTACAACATTGTCACCAACTTTACATCAATCTCATCACAAATGAAAATTCCTTGAACCAAAAAAAAGAAGAAGAAAAAATGAAAGAGATAAATTTTTGGCAAATCCATGAAACCATAAACAAATGTTTTAAAAAAAACAATAACTATAACTAATTAACACTTCCATACCCTTAGGGTACCAAAGGGTTAAGTACCTAAGAATCGTGGCCGTTCATCTGGCCACGATTTCTCCTTGTGACTGGCAGTAGCCGGTCTCAACTCTCACCCCAGAAATTTGGCGGGAGAGAAGCACTTCCATAGCTCCACTCAACCCCCTGCTCTCTCTCTCTCTCTCTTTCTACCTACGATTTGGAAACCCCTCCTCTCACAGCTCTCTCTCATCACTCTACTCTCATGGCTGTCTCTCTCACCATCTCGCCCTCTTCACCATCTCGAGATCAAGCAATAGTAGCACCCCTCTTTGTCCCTGCAACACGAAAGCTCTCCTGGATGTGGATGTGAAACCGTAAGAAAATTTCCTCTCTCAATTCTTCACATCATTCTCTGAAGTGGGAAAGATAGGTTTTGTTTCCTGCCATTACCACATGAAGCTCTGGTATTTTTTTTCTTTATCTCTTTCCATCTTTTATGGCTGCCAAATATAATGTGCATTTAGGTTTAATCCAGAATTTTTAAGGCTTTGCAAGCCCGGAAACTGATATGATCTAAGGGCTGAAAATCTAAACTTATAATGGTGAGGTTAGGCCTAAAATTGTGGCTGTTTTTGAGACTTATTTTGGACTTTTATAAGAATTTTCAAAGACAGTTTGTTTTAATGGCTTTTGAACCTTAATTTTGGACTGTCATATGGGTGGTATAGGAGTTAAAACCCAGTTTTGTTTGGGGTTGTTGCATGCCCAAACTAAACTGTTAAGTCCCAGATTTTTGAAGTTGTTTTAACGGCCAAAATTTAGCAAATTATGGGTTGTGTTATGGTTTGACTCCAAATTAATTTACAACCCAGAATTCAAAGGTTTTCAACTTACAAGGTTTTGACGACTTAATTGTGGACTATATTGTGTGGTCATTGTAGGAATATGCACACCCATGTCTGAGTTATGAACTGTTCTACAACCCCGAATTTGACCCTTCTAGATTTTAGGTTTATCAAGAGTCTTAGTTTAATCCAAATGAATACATACATGCCATTGTTGCAGGAATATTGAGATTCCTTTACTTGGAATGCTAGTCTTCAACTCTCTAGTCTCTCCCCTTCTAGGCCGCTAGATGGAGAGCTTTCCTTATGCCTCTTTAATGTTTAAGGTATAAGGGAGTGTTGGGATTTACTCCCATATATATATAAACTCTCAATAAAATCCTAGCCCATCAAAGACTCTAGGTCCACAATAATGGAATGTGATTATGCTACCTAACTTGATACTTACAATTCACATCTAAGTGGGTATGTCCAATGAACCTTAATGATCACCGATCCCTCTCCACAGTTTCAACATTTTCTTCATTTTTTACTAGAGCTCTTTCATGTTGGACCTTAGTTGCACCCTCTTTCACCATGTTGCACTTATGGTTTTATTGATTATAAAACTTCTCATTAGTGTTTTACCTAAGAAAAGTGGCCAATAATCAGTTCTTATAAGGTAAGAACCTCATTTCCCCTAGTTTTCTCAGTTCTCTACTAGTGCTCTTTCTTGTTGCAGTATAATTACACCCTCTTACATTATGTTGCACTTATGATTTTCTTTTTTATTATAAAACCTCTAAGTAGTATTTCTCCAAAGAAAAGTGGCCAATTTTCTATAGTTTGAGTTACATCATTTCTTCTCTCTTCTTTGTATTTCATTTGTTCTCTCTAATTCAAATTTTAGATTTGTCATCCTTGGGTTGTGATACTAATTTAAATTTCTTGTTACATCACTTATTTGCAGACTATATCAAAATGTTTTTCATATTGATGTGTTTGAATTGTGACTCAGGAAAGAAGACTAGTCATCCTGGAGTGTTGCTTGCTTCTAATGGTAGGAGCGAAGGCATGAAGGAAAACATAGGGAGCATGGAGAGAGGAGGGGTGTTGCATCTAATGGTAGCCTGGGGCTCAAAGAAATGATTGGCTGTATAAGAATTTTGGGGAAAGAAACGAATGACTCTATATGAATAGCTCTATTTTTTTAGAACTCTTGAAAACTTGAATTTAACATTAAGGATCATGTGATTTTGTAATTGGTGAGAATTGCTTAAATGTTATTTGTTGGGATTGGCACTTGCGTTACACAATAACAAAATGGCTCTCAGGTGGATGTATGAACTTTTTAATGTAATAAACTACAGCTTTCCGATACAATCTCATTGTACCTTTTAGCAACTATAAAATGATATACTGGATTAACAAATATAGCTAGTATGGATTGTTGGTCACCCGAAAGCAAACATGGGGCTATAATGTAGGTGCTGAAACTGAAAGCAGCTATATCATCATCAAGATATGTCGCTCGAGTGGTTTAAGACTACTTCATAATGACCCTAGAAGTCTAAATTTCATTTCTCCTTAAAAAAGAACCCATTTTTTTTCATGAAAAGACTTAAATGTACCCATTCGAGTAATAATAACCTTAGGTGCAACTCTTTCGAGGAGGGGATCATCTATGAGTAAAAATTGAGATACATTTAAGCCTTTCATAAGAAAAAATTGGATCATCTTTGAGTAAAATTGAATTTTGGACTCTTAGAGCCAACTTCGGTCTGTTTCCGAGGCCTCAGGGCTAATTGGAGTTGCACCTCAGTTGCATCGTCCTCAATAGAGTTGCACCAAATATTTTTTTTTACTTATTGTGATACATTTAAGCCTTTTATCAAAAAAAATAGGATCATCTTTGAGTAAAATTGGATTTTGGCTTCTTAGGGCAAACTTCGGTCTGTTTCGGAGGCCTCAGGGATAGTTGGAGTTGCACTTTAGTTGCACCATCCTCAATAGAGTTGTACCTAAGATTTTTTTCACTCATTGGGATATATTGAAGCATTTCATCAAAAAAAATGGGGTCATCTTTGAGGAAAACTGGATTTTGGACTCTTAGGACAAACTTCGGTCTATTTCGGAGGCCTCAGGGCTAGTTGGAGTTGCACCTTAGTTGCACTCTCCTCAATAGAGTTGCATCCAAGGTTTTTTTCACTCTTTGGGATATATTGAAGTCTTTCATAAAAAAAATGGGGTCATCTTTGAGGAAAATTGGATTTTGGACTCTAGGGTCAACTTCAGTCTGTTTCGGAGGCCCAGGGCTAGTTGGAGTTGCACCTCAGTTGCACCCAAGGTTTTTTTCATTCATTGAAATATATTGAAGCTTTAAAACAAAAAAAATGGGGTCATCTTTGAGGAAAATTGGATATTGGATTCTTAGGGCAAACTTCGGTCTGTTTCGAAAGTCTCAGGGCTAGTTGGAGTTGCACCTCAGTTGCACCCTCCTCAATAGAGTTGCACCCAAGGTTTTTCTCACTCATTGGGATATATTTAAGCCTTTCATAAAAAAAATAGGGTCATTTTTTAGGAAAATTGGATTTTGGACTCTTAAGGGAAACTTCGGTTTGTTTCGGAGGCCTCAGGGCTAGTTGGAGTTGCAACTCAGTTGCACCTTCCTCAATAGAGTTGCACCCAAGGTTTTTTAATCTCATTGAGATAAATTTAAGTCTTTCATAAGAAAAAATAGGATCATTTTTTAGTAAAATTGGATTTTGGACTCTTAGGATAAACTTCGGTCTGTTTTGGAGGCCTTAGGGCTAGTTGGAGTTGCACCTCAGTTGCACTCTCCTCAATAAAGTTACACCTAAGGTTTTTTTTACTCATTGGGATACATTTAAGCCTTTAATCTAAAAAAATAGGGTCATCTTGAAGGAAAATCTGAATTTGATCCCTTAATGTCAACTTCGATCTATTTTCGAGGCCTCAAGGCTTGTTGGAGTTGCACCTCAGTTACACTGCCCTCAATAGAGTTGCACTCAAGGTTTTCTTCACTCATTGGGATACATTTAAGCCTCTCATCAGAAAAAATGGGATCATCTTTGAGTAAAATTGGATTTTGGACTCTTAGAGCCAACTTCGGTTTGTTTTCGAGGCCACAAGGTTAGTTGAAGTTGCACCTCAGTTGCACCGTCTTCAATAGAGTTGCACCCAAGGTGTTTTTTACTCCTTGGTATATATTTAAGCCTTTCATAAGAAAAAATGAGATCATCTTTAAGTAAAATTATATTTTGGAATCTTAGAGCCAACTACGGTCTTATTTCGAGGCCTCAGGGCTAGTTGGAGTTGCAACTCAGTTGCACCGTCCTCAATAGAGTTGCACCCAAGGTTTTTTTTCACTAATTGTGATACATTTAAGACTTTCATTAGAAAAAATGGGATCATCTTTTTAGTAAAATTGGATTTTAGACTTTTAAATCCAACTTCGGTCTGTTTCCATGGCCTCGGGGCTAGTTGGAGTTGCACCCTCCTTAATACAGTTGTACTTAATATTTTTTTACTCCTTGTGATACATTTAATTCTTTCATCAGAAAAAATGAGGTCATATTTAAGGAAAATCCGAATTTGGACTCTTAATGTCAACTTTGGTCGGTTTTTGAGGGCTCAGGGCTAGTTGGAGTTGCACCTTAGTAGCACTCTTATAAATAGAGTTGCACCCAAGGTTTTTTTCACTCATTGTGATACATTTAAATCTTTCATCAGAAAAAATGAGGTCATATTTAAGGAAAATCCGAATTTGGACTCTTAATGTTAACTTCGGTTTGTTTCCGAGGCCTGAAGGCTATTTTGAGTTGCACCTCAGTTCTACCCTTCTCAATGGAGTTGCAACCAAGGTTTTTTTCACTCCTTGAGATACATTTAAGCCTTTTATCTTAAAAAATGGGATCATCTTTTAGAAAAATCTGAATTTGGTCTCTTAATGTCAATTTCGGTTTGATTCTAAGGTCTCAGGGCTTGTTGGAGTTGCACCTCAGTTGCACCGTTCTCAATAAAGTTGTACCCAAGGTTTTTTTTCACTCATTGGGATACATTTAAGCCTTTCATCAGAAAAAATGGGATCATCTTTGAGTAAAATTGGATTTTGGACTCTTAGAGCCAACTTTGGTCTGTTTCCGAGGCCTTGGGGCTAGTTGGAGTTGCACCGTCTTCAATAGAGTTGCACCCAAGGTTTTTTTCACTCTTTGTGATACATTTAAGCCTTTTATAAGAAAAAATGAGATCATATTTGAGTAAAATTGGATTTTGGACTCTTAGAGCCAACTTCGGTCTGTTTCTGAGGCCTCAGGGGTAGTTGAAGTTGCACCTCAGTTGCACCGTCCTCAATAGAGTTGCACCTAAGGTTTTTTTCACTCTTTGGGATACATTTAAGACTATCATTAGAAAAAATGGGATCATCTTTTAGTAAAATTGGATTTTAGACTTTTAGAGCCAACTTCGGTCTATTTCCAAGGCCTCGGGGCTAGTTGGAGTTGCACCTCACTTGCACCCTCCTCAATAGAGTTGCATATAATATTTTTTTCACTCCTTGTGATACATTTAATCATTTCATTAGAAAAAATAGGGTCATATTTAAGGAAAATCCGAATTTGGACTCTTAATGTCAACTTCGGTATGTTTTTGAGGCCTCAGGGCTAGTTGGAGTTCCACCTTAGTAGCACCCTCATCAATAGAGTTACACCCAAGGTTTCTTTCACTCCTTGGGATACATTTAAGCCTTTCGTCAGAAAAAATGGGGTCTTATTTAAGGAAAATCCGAATTTGGACTTTTAATATCAACTTCGGTCTGTTTCCGAGGCCTGAGGGCTACTTGGAGTTGCACCTTCCTCAATAGAGTTACACCCAATGTTTTTCTCACTCCTTGAGATACATTTAAGCTATTTATTTAAAAAAATGAGGTCATCTTTAAGGAAAATCTGAATTTGGTCTCTTAATGTCAACTTCGGTCTGTTTCCGAAACCTCAGGGCTTGTTGGAGTTGCACCTCAGTTGCACCGTCCTCAATAGAGTTGCACCCAAGGTTTTTTTCATTCATTGGGATACGTTTAAGCCTTTCATCAGAAAAAATATGATCATCTTTGAGTAAAATTGGATTTTGAAATCTTAGAGCCAACTTCGGTCTGTTTCCGAGGCCTCAGGGCTAGTTGGAGTTGCACCTCAGTTGCACCGTCCTCAATAGAGTTGCACCCAAGGTTTTTTTCACTCATTGTGATATATTTAAGCCTTTCATCAAAACAAATGGAGTCATGTTTGAGAAAAATCGGATTTTGGACTCTTAGGGCAAAGTTCGCTCTGTTTCGAAGACCTCAAAGGTAGTTGGAGTTGCACCTCAGTTGCACCGTCCTCAATAGAGTTTCACATAGGGTTTTTTTCACTCCTTGAGATATATTTAAGCATTTGATTAGAAAAAATGGGATCATCTTTGAGTAAAATTAGATTTTGGACTCTTAGAGCCAACTTCGGTCTGTTTCCGAGGCCTCAGGGCTAGTTGAAGTTGCACCTCGTTGTTCCCTCCTCATTAGGTTTCCTCATTTTTCTCTCAAAAAGTCCCTCTTTAAGTGTTAGAAACCTTGGACCCCCAAAAATTGGGTATATAAGGTGTTTGGGTTGTGAAAAAACCTGAATTAAAGATGTCTGTGCAATCTCACTCGAGCGGGTTGCTCCCGGGACTGAAAAAACGCATTGTGGTCAATCTCGCTCAAGCGAGATTCCATATCGCTCGAGGGAGATTTTCTGCAAAAACGTGCTGCAGCGTTTTGGCCGTAACTTTTGACTCCCTTATCAGATTTTGACTATTCAACTTGCGTTGGACTCGTATTTCAAAGGGAAACAACTTTCATATTTTATATAACTCCAAAATTTGAGATTTTAATTACCTAAATGGGCTTTAAAGCCGACTGGTCTGGAAATGGGTTTCAGTAGTCCGGATTTTCAGCTGATCCGATTTCAGAAATCCAACTTTTAACTGGACCCCAACTCAAAATCTGGAAAAATGGTAAACATTAACCTTGAAGAGGGTTCCAATATATTTCGAAAAATTGAGGAATCACTTGATTCCGATAAGAGGTGACAAAACTAGAGTTTTCTCAAGTTAATGGTATGCGATGACATTTTTCTTTTCTTCAACTTTGATCATATTTTGATCAGTTAGAGTGTTTCACACTCTTGCCTTAACACCCTTAATCTATTCATAAAGGTCCTTAAGAACCTTAAACACATACCATGACATAGAGTGTGTTAACACTCTTTCAACCCATATTGAACTCTAACACATGTAAGGAACCCCATTCCCATTTCTTTGACATTTACAGTATTTCTACTCTTAGTTTGACCCTCATGCACACCTACAACACCGTTAGGTTCTAAATTCGCACTGAGGGTATTTTATATCTTATACTTTTAGATATTTAGAGTGTAGAACCCCGGATCTTGATGGCCATGTACGACGAATGATATCATATATTAAAGCATGTAAGAATGTATTTATGGTGTATAGGTGTTTGGAATGAAATAGGCAAGAGTATAGAATACTCTTGAGTATTGACAAGGGTTATGCCTTGGCATACCCTCGACTCTAAATAGCCCTAGCGTTCATACCGCTCGTCGGAATCAAGCGATTCTTGGATTTTTGGAAAGGTAATTGAACCCTCTTCGGGGTTCATGTTGATCACTTGTCTTGCTTTTGAGTTGGTGTTAGGTCAAAAGACCTATTTCTGAAGTCGGGTCGGTTTAAAATCTGGATTGACGAAACCCAATTTCGGATCAGCCAGGTTTAGGGGCAAAATGGTCCAAAAAAAAGGAAGAATTGGAAGTTTTGAAAAACATGAAAGTTGTTCTCCTTCGAAAGATGAATCCAACGGAAGTTGAATCGTCAAAATCGGACAGGTGAGTCAAAAGTTATGGCCGAGATACGAAAATACAAAAATGCTGAAGCTTTCTGCAAAAGTTGCGATCGCTCGTAGGGACCCTACGAACGATCGTAGCGGAGCTACGAACAATCGTAGAGTTGCTACGATCGATCGTAAAGCCCCAGAAATGCTGGAAACTCTCGGGTGAAACTACGATTGATCGTAGAAAGCTACGATCGATCGTAGAAGGCTACGATCAATCGTAAATCGCTACGAACGATCGTAGATACGCGATTTTACTTTCTAGAAAGAGAAGGAAAGGATCTTGAGCATTCCAAAGAGGGTTTTGCTTGAAACCAAGAAGAGCTTCAATCAAGGGTTGGATCTTCCCCAAATCAAGCTTGGATCATTCAAATCAAGTGAGGATTTCTCAAGGGGTTTCTTCAACCTAGAAATTGATCCAAAGAGGTTAGTAAACTACTATCTAGCCTTGTTATCATACAAAGATGATTCAAATAGGTGATTTTAATTCTATTATGATACAAATAGGAAGTGTGGAAATTTGGGTGAACTAGATCATGAATAAACAATCAAATAAGGTTTTACAAATTGGGGGTTTTTCAATAACAAGGATGAATATGGCTAAACTTGTAAGAAAATTGTAATACCTTTAAATGAACCATGATTTTAAGTATACTATGATGCAATGACAAACAAGGGATTTTGGGTGAACTTGATTATGTTCAAATAAGCAAATAAGGATTTAAGATTTTGGGGGTTTTCCAATAAAAGGGTGAATATGACTATAAGTGCAAGTAAGTGTTAATATCCTCCAAGGAATCATGATTTAAGTGTGATATGATGAATTAGGCTTAGAAGCCATGATTGTTATGATGTGACGCAATGAATGAAATGTTCTACATTCTAGAATTGTTTAAGTATGTTATGATGCTAATATACCTTGTATGAACCATATGAGTTACTTAAGGTCTTCAAGTATACTATAATGATCATTATGCCTTGCATGAACATGTTTAATTAGTTAAAGCTTTCCACATAAATGTTATAATGCTCACAAGCACTCTACGCATGATAAGTATTGCACGACCGTTGTTTTATCTCATAAGCATGAATTTTCAAGAAAACATAAGAGGATTTTCAAAGGCATTCATAAGTAAGAAGCTCACAAGGATCATAAGCTCACAAGAAGCTCACAAGTACTCATAAGCTCACAAGAAGCTCATAAGCTCACAAGTACTCACAAGCTCACAAGAACTCTAAGCTCACAAGAACTCATAAGAAAACACGAGGCTCACAAGCATTCATAAGAACTCATAAGCATACATGAGAGGGTTTGTTTTCCATGAAAAGAACAAGTTTTATGAAAGGTTTTTCCCGACGGGTTTTAAGCATGGATTTTGGTGATTTGTATTCTTTTACGCACTGTATAAAATATTGTGATTATGATAGCATTGTTAGCTAGTAGATTTTGCTCGCTGAGTATTCCATGCTCAGCCGTACATGTTATGTCGGCAGGTACACGGACTCCATTTGACATCTGTGATCAGGGGCCCTGGATAGAGGAGGATTATGGCGGGGAGGAGCCATATGTAGAGCCTCAGGAGGAGGCAAATGACTTAGACCACTGGCCCTTTTAGAGTGATTACATAGAGAGAGAGAGAGAGTATTATCATTTTGTATTTTGATAGGTGGGCATGTCCACCTTTACTTTTGTGATGTATGTACAAACTTGGAATACACAGCATGTACAGAAAATAAATTTTTGGATTACGCTTCCGCACATTGGTTTAAGCTTCCGCCTTATTCATGATTATGTTTGTCATGACTTGGATGTTATTACAGGATGGTTTGGTATCGGATATGGCACATCACGAGCCAAAGTATCCCTAACTCTCAGGGGGTATTTCGGGTCGCGACATAGAGTATCATTATACTCTTGTTTTGAAACTCAACATATCTCACTTCAGTTACCTCAAAGAAGCCCTGTAGACTAACACTATTCACATGAACAGTGTCTTCAAGTTTTGGGGTTCTATATTCGGTCTGTTTTCGAGGCCTCAGGGCTAGTTGGAGTTGCACCCAAGGTTTTTTTTTCACTCATTGGGTATTTATTTTGACAGCCCTTTAATACGATGAAGATTCATCCATCTACTATAAATAAGGGGTAGTAAGGGTATTAAGCACACATAAGTTAAATTTTAGTCCTATATAATTGAATAGGAGAGCATTTTCATTCATAGTGTTAGATTCATAGAATTCAAAATGTCATTAAAACCTGAGTAACATATAGATTGATGTTAGCAAATAGATCACAACAAACTATGCTTCCACCTCGATTTATTGAATTTTGTTATGAACAATTGATAGGATAATAGGATAAGGACAATATGACAATTACAAAGCTTGAATTTTCTTTTGCAATGGGCTTAGAAACTCCGAATACCTTAGGGCTAGTTTTGTTACCAATTCTTGAAGCTTCAGATAATCCCTCAAGTGTCTCCCATCTCGACGTAGTAAAGGACATGTGCATTCATAATATGTAAAGTATAATAAATATTTATCTGTTTCCAGGATAATGAAATGCTTGGGTGCCTGAACTCAGTTGATGAACATCAGAAAGTTAGAAAATCATTAATCATAAAACATTTGTGAAGCCACGGATAGGCTGAGATATCTCATGTCCGGTAATGCATCGGATAGGAACTTGAGCAATTCAAAACTACAAAAAGAAAAGGGCATTCTGTACTTTTCATTTACAAACGTTAGAAATTACACAGAGCCTCGACGTCAAAAATAAATTGTCATTTATGTGCTACTTTGTATCAAAATGAGCCAACAAAAACTGGGCCCAAAAAGTCTATACACCAAAAAAAGGATAAAATCCTGCGACTAACTAAGTCCTAGCAGCAACATCAGCATCACCAGCATCAGACAGGGGTCTCGGCTTACACGTTCTGCCATCTAGTTCTATTTTTTTTTAATCTGTGCCCTCTTCTCGAACAAACAAACCGACATAAGGTAATAACATCACCTCTGATGCCCTCGATAATGTAACCTTGAGGCTAACAACCTCTAAGGCATACCACATTGTCCTTTCGCATGCTAAACGCCATGCTCCTAGCATATAAGTTGTAGAACTCACGACTTTCCACTTCTGATGCGAACTCAAGTTCCAAACAGCTTCATACTTAATACCATTGACAAAATCATCGAGACATGGCTCGTCATGTAGATCAACACTTCATCTTCATCAATGTCATAGTGAGTAGATGGCCCTACCATGTTTAACAACTTCTACAACTGAGATCTACAACAACACATAGAAAATATAAAACACATCAATAAGTCATCAACACCTCATAAAGCATGTTAAAATATCCACAGGTACAAAATGTAATTTATCATTGCAAAATGTTATTTATCATATAAAGTTCATATAGTAAATAAAATCATAGGTGCAATGTGTGTCATGAGGGTGCAACTACCAAAAGCTTATTGAGAATATAGAAAATTTGATTATGGCACCATTAACTATAAGAATAACACTAGATAATGCAATTGATTATACAAGGGTGCAACAAGGGTGCAATAAGGGTGCAATCTGACACAACTTGAAAGAAAGTATTCAAAATAGTGCAAATAAAGTAAACAAGGCCACGTTCCATTATATCCATTTGGTGCAACTCATTTGAGAATGGTAGACCTAAGGTTCAACTCCAACTAGCCGCAAGGCCTCCGAAACAGACAAAAGTTTCCCCTAAGAGTCCAAAATCCAATTTTCCTCAAAATTCACCTCATTTTTTCTAATGAAAGGCTTAAATATATCTTAAGAAGTGAAAAAACATTGGGTGCAATTCTGTTCAGGAGGGTGTAACTGAGGTGCAAGTCCAACTATCCCCGAGGCCTCCGAAACAGACTCAAGTTGGCTCTAAATGTTCAAAATCCAATTTTACTAAAAGATGATCCCATTTTTTCTGATGAAAGTCTTAAATGTATTCCAATGAGTGAAAAAAACATTGGGTACAACTCTATTGAGGATGATGCAACTGAGGTGCAACTCCAACTAGTCTGAGGCCTCGAAAACAGACCGAAGTTGGCTCTAAGAGTCCAAAATCCAATTTTACTCAAAAATGATCCCATTTTTTCTGATGAAAGGCTTAAATGTATCCCAATGAGTGAAAAAAACTTTGGGTGCAACTTTATTGAATATGGTGCAACTGAGGTGCAACTTCAACTAGCCCTGAGGCCTCGAAAACAGACCGAAGTTGACATTAAAAGATCAAATTCAGATTTTCCTTAAAGATGATCCTATTTTTTCAAATGAAAGGCTTAAATGTATCTCAAGGAATAAAAAAAATCTTAGCTGCAACTCTATTGAGGAGGGTGCAACTGAGGTGCAACTCCAAGTAGCCCTCACGCTTCGGAAACAGACCGAAGTTGACATTAAGAATCTAAATCCGGATTTTCCTTAAAGATGACCCCATTTTTTCTGATGAAAGGCTTAAATGTAAGCCAAGAAGTGAAAAAAACTTTGGGTGCAACTCTATTGAGGAGGGTGCAACTAAGGTGCAACTCCAAGTAGCCCTGAGGCCTCCGAAACATACTGAAGTTGACTTTAAGAGTCTAAATTCGAATTTTCCTTAAAGATGACCCAAATTTTTTCTGATGAAAGGCTTAAATGTATCTTAAGGGGTGAAAAAAATCATGAGTGCAACCCTATTGAGGAGGGTGCAACTGAGGTGCAAGTCCAAGTAGCTTTGAGGCATTCGAAATAGACCGAAGTTGACATTAAGAGTCTAAATTTGGATTTTCCTTAAAGATGACCCCATTTTTTCTGATGAAAAGCTTAAATGTATCCCAATGAGTAAAAAAAATCTTGGGTGTAATTTTATTAAGGAGGATGCAACTAAGGTGCAACTCGAACTAGCCCCATGGAGGAGGGTACAACTGAGGTGCAACTCCAAGTAGCCTTAAGGCCTTGTAAACACACCAAAGTGGACATTAATTGTCCAATAAGTGAGAAAAACATTGAGTGCAACTCTATGGAGGAGGGTGCAACTCTGGTGCAATTCGAGCTAGCCCTAAGGCCTCGTAAACGTATTGAGGGGGGTACAACTGAGGTGCAACTCCAAGTAGCCTTAAGGCCTTGTAAACACACCAAAGTCGACATTAATTGTCCAAATTCGGATTTTCTTTAAAGTTGACCCCATTTTTTTTTATGAAAGGGTTAAAAGTTTCCTAATAAGTGAGAAAAACATTGGGTGCAACTCTATGGAGGAGGGTGCAACTCTGGTGCAATTCGAACTAGCCCTAAGGCCTCGTAAACATATCTAAGTTGACATTAAGAGTCCAAATTCGGTTTTTCATTAAAGATGACCCCATTTTTTTTGACGAAAGACTTTAATGTATCCCAATAAGTAAAAAAAACTCTTGGATGCAACTCTATTGAGAGGGGTGCAACTGAGGTGCAACACCAAGTAGCCCTAAGGGCTCGTAAACACACCGAAGTTGACATTAAGAGTCCAACTTCGGTTTTTCCTTAAATATGAGCCTATTTTTTCTTTTGAAAGGGTAAAATGTATCCCAATGAGTGAAAATAAACTTGGGTACAAGTCTATTGAGGAGGGTGCAACTGAGATGCATGTCTCATGTAGCCTAACGCCTCGTGAACACACCGAAGTTGAACTTAAGAGTCCAAATTTAGTTTTTCATTATAGATGACCCCATTTTCTTTGATGAAAGGCTATAATATATCGCAAGGAGTGTTTTCACTCCTTGGGTGCAACTCTATTGAGGAAGGTGCAACTGAGGTGCAACTCGAACTAGCCTCAAAGCCTCGTGAACACACCTAAGTTGACATTAAGTGTTCAAATTCCGTTTTTCCTTAAAGATGACCCTATTGTTTCTGATGAAAGGGTTAAATGTAATCCAATGAGTGAGAAAAACCTTGGGTGCAACTCTATTGAGGACGGTGCAACTGAGGTGCAACTCGAACTAGCCTTAACGTCTCGTTAACACACCGAAGTTTACATTAAGAGTAAAAATTTGGTTTTTTCTTAAAGATGACTCCTATTTTTTTTATTAAAATGGTTAAATGTATCTCAATGAGTGAAAATAATCTTGGGTGCAATTGTATTGAGGAGGGTGTAACTGAGGTGCAACTCTAAGTAACCCTAACACCTCGTGAACACCGAAGTTGACATTAAGAGTCCAAATTCGATTTTTTCTTAAAGATAACTCCATTTTTTATGATGAAAGAGTTAAATGTATTTCAATGAATGAAAATAACTTCAGGTACAACTCTATTGAGGAGGGTCCAATTGTGGTGCAACTCTAAGTAGCCGTAACGCCTCGTGAACACACCGAAGTTCACAGTAAGAGTCAAAATTCAGTTTTTCCTTAAAGATGACCTCATTTTCTTTGATTAAAGACTTTAATATATCGCAAGGAGTGAGGAAAACCTTGGGTATAACTCTATTGAGAAGGGTGAAACTGAAGTGCAGGTCCAAGCAGCCCTAATGCCTCGTGAACACACCGAAGTTGACATTAAGAGTCAAAATTCGGTTTTTGCTGAAAATGATCCATTTTCTTTGATGAAAGGCTTCAATTTATCCCAATGAGTGAAAAAAGCTTTGGGTACAACTCTATTGAGAATGGTGCAACTGAGGTGCTACTTCAAGTAGCCCTAAGGCCTCGTAAACACACCGATGTTGACATTAAAGGTCCAAATTCAGATTTTCTTTAAAGAAGATCCTATTTTTTTTTATGAAAGGCTGAAATGTATCTCAAGAAGTGAAAAACACATGAGATACAATTTTATTGAGGAGAGTGCAACTGAGGTGCAACTCCAAGTAGCCCTAAGGCCTCGTAAACACACCAAAGTTGACATTATTGGTCCAAATTCGGATTTTCTTTAAAGATGACCCAATTTTTTCTGTTGAAAGGGTTCAATGTATTCCAATGAATGAGAAAAATCTTGGGTGCAACTCTATTGAGAAGGGTGCAACTGAGGTGCAATTACAAGTAACCCTAAGAGCTCGTAAACACACCGAAGTTGACATTAAGAGTCCAACTTCGGTTTTTCCTTAAAGATGAGCCCATTTTTTATTTTGAAATGGTTAAATGTAACCCAATGAGTAAAAATAACCTTGGGTACAACTCTATTGAGGAGGGTGCAACTGAGATGCAACTCCAAGTAACCTAACGCCTCGTGAACACACCGAAGTTGATCTTATGAGTCCAAATTCGGTTTTTCATTAAAGATGATCCAATATTCTTTGTTGAAAGACTATAATATATCGTAAAGAGTGTTTTCACTCATTGGGTGCAACTCTATTAAGGAGGGTGCAACTCGAACTAGGCTTAACGCCTCGTGAACACACCTAAGTTTACATTAAGTGTTCAAATTCGGTTTTTCTTTAAAGATGACCCCATTTTTTCTGATGAAAGGGTTAAATGTAACCCGATAAGTCAGAAAAACCTTGGGTGCAACTCTATTCAGGACGGTGCAACTAAGGTGCAACTTGAACTAGCCCTAATGCCTCATAAACACACCGAAGTTTACATTAAGAGTCAAAATTTGGTTTTTTCTTAAAGATGACCCCTATTTTTTCTATTGAATGGGTTAAATGTATTCCAATGAGTGAAAATAACCTTGGGTGCAACTGTATTGAGGAGGGTGCAACTGAGGTGCAACTCTAAGTAACCCTAACACCTCGTGAACACACCGAAGTTGACATTAAGAGTCTAAATTAAGAGTTTTTTCTTAAAGATAACCTCATTTTTTATGATGAAAGAGTTAAATGTATTCCAATGAATGAAAATAACCTTAGGTGCAACTCTATTGAGGATGGTGCAACTGAGGTGCAATTCCAAGTAGCCCTAACGCCTCGTGAACACACCGAAGTTGACAGTAAGAGTCCAAATTCAGTTTTTCCTTAAAGATAACTCCATTTTTTTTATGAAAGACTTTAATATATTGCAGGGAGTGAGGAAAACCTTGGGTACAACTTTATTGAGGAGGGTGCAACTGAGATACAACTCCAAGCAGCCCTAACGCCTCGTGAACACACCGAAGTTGACATTAAGAGCCCAAATTCGGTTTTTCCTGAAAGATGATCCCATTTTATTTGATGAAAGGCTTTAATTTATCATAATGAGTGAAAAAAGCTTTGGGTGCAACTTTATTCAGAAGGGTGCAACTGAGGTGCAACTCCAAGTAGCCCTAAGGCCCCGTAAACCCACCGATGTTCACATTAAGGGTCCAAATTCAGATTTTCCTTAAAGATGACACTATTTTTTTTCATGAAAGGCTGAAATGTATCACAAGGAGTGAAAAACACATGAGATGCAATTTTATAGAAGAGGGTGCAACTGAGGTGCAACTCCAAGTAGCCCTAAGGCTTCGTAAACACACCAAAGTTGACATTAATGGTCCAAATTCAGATTTTCTTTAAAGATGACCCCATTTTTTCTGATGAAATGGTTAAATATATTCTAATGAATGAGAAAAACCTTGGGAGCAACTCTATTGAGGAGTGTGCAACTAAGGTGCAAGTCAAACTAGCCGTAAGGTCTCGTAAAGATACTCCAGTTCATATTAAGAGTTAAAATTCGATTTTTAATCGAAGATGACCCCATTTACTTTGATGAAAGGCTTTTCATATATCCCAATGAGTGAAAAAACTCTTGGGTACAACTCTATTGAGAAGGGTGCAACTGAGGTGCAACTGAGGTGCAACTTCAAGTAACCATAAGGCTTCGTAAACACATCGAAGTTGACATTAAGAGTCCAATTTCAGTTTTTTATAAAAGATGACCCTATTTTTTCTGTTGAAATAGTTAAATGTATCCCAATAAGTGAAAAGAACTTTGGGTGCAACTCTATTGAGGAGGGTGTAGCTGAGGTGCAACTCCAAGTAGCCCTAACGCCTTGTGAACACACCGAAGTTGACCTTAAGATTCATAATTCGATTTTTTCTTAAAGATGACCCCATTTTATTTCATGAAATGCTTTAGTATATCGCAAATAGTTTTTTTACTTCTTTGGTGCAACTCTGTTGAGGAGGGTGCAACTGTGGTGCAACTCGAACAAGCCCTAACGCCTCGTGAACACACCGATTTTTCCTTAAAGATGACCGAATTTTTTCTGATGAAATGGTTAAATGTATCATAATGAGTGAGAAAAACCTGGGGTGCAATTCTATTGATGAGGATGCAACTGACGTGCAACTCCAAGTAGCCTTAAGACCTCGTAAACACACTGAAGTTGACATTAAGAGTCGAACCTCGGTTTTTCTTTAAAGATGACCCCATTTTTTCCAGTGAAATAGTTAAATGTATCCCAATGAGTAAAAATAACCTTGGGTACAACTCTATTGAGGAGGGTGCAACTCTAAGTAGCATTAACGCTTCGTGAACACATCGAAATTGACATTGAGGGTCCAAATTCGGTTTTTCTTTAAAGATGATCTCATTTTCTTTGATGAAAGACTTTAGTATATTGTAAGGAGTGAAAAAAACCTTGGGTGCAACTCTATTGAGGAGGGTGCAACTGAGGTGCAACTCCAAGTATCCCTAAGGCCTCGTAAACACACCGAAGTTGATATTAAGAGTCCAACTTTGATTTTTCCTTAAATATGATCCTATTTTTTTTGTTGAAATGGTTAAATGTATTCCAATAAATGAAAATAACCTTGGGTATAACTCTATTAAGAAGGGTGCAACTGAGGTGCAACTCCAAGTAGCTCTAAGGCCTCGTGAACACACCGAAGTTCACATTAAGAGTCCAAATTCGGTTTTTTATTAAAGATGACACAATTTTATTTAATTAAAGGTTTTAATATATCGTAAGGAATAAAAAAAACCTTGGGTGCAACTCTATTGAGGAGTATGAAACTGAGGTGCAACTCCAAGTAGCCCTAAGGTTTCATAAACATACCTAAGTTTACATTAAGAGTCCAAATACGGATTGTCCTTAAAGATAACCTCATTTTTCTTGATAAATTATTAAATGTATCCCAGTGAGTGAAAAAAACCTTAGGTGCAACTCTATTGAGAACGGTGCAACTGAGGTATAACTCGAACTAGCCGTAAGGGCTCGTAAACATATCCAAGGTTACATTAAGAGTCCAAATTCGGTTTTCCCTTAAAGATGACCTAATTTTATTTGATGAAAGACTTTAAGATATCCCATTGAGTAAAAAAACCCTTAGATGCAATTCTGTTGAGGAGGGTGCAACTGGGGTGCAACTCAAAGTTGTCCTAAGGCCTCGTAAACACACCAAAGTTGATATTAAGAGTGGGTACTTCGATTTTTCCTTAAAGATGACTCCATTTTTTTATTGAGTGGGTTAAATGTATTCCAATGAGTGAAAAGAACATTGGGTGTAACTCTATTGAGGAGGGTGCAACTGAGGTGCAACTCCAAGTAGCCGTAACGACTCGTGAACACACCGAAGTTGACATTAAGAGTTCAAATTCGGTTTTTCCTTAAAGATGACCCCATTTTCTTTGATGAAACTGTTTTAATATATCGCAAGTAGTGAAAAAAATATTGCGTGCAACTCTATTGAGGAGTGTGCAACTGAGGTGCAATTACAAGTAGCCCTAAGGCCTCGTAAACAAACCAAAGTTTACATTAAGAGTCTAAATACGGGTTTTCTTTAAAGATTACCCTATTTTCCTGATGAGATTGTTAAATGTTTGCTAATGAGTGAAAAAACCTTTTGTGCAACTCTATTAAGGAGGATGTAACTAAGGTGCAACTCGAACTAGCCATAAGGCCTCGTAAAGACATTAAGAGTCCAAATTCAGTTTTTCCTTAAAGATGACCCAATTTTCTTTGATGAAAGGCTTCAATATATCACAAGAAGTTGAAAAAGGCTTGGGTGCAACTCTATTGAGGAGGGTGCAACTAAGGTGCAACTCGAACTAGACCTAAGGCCTCGTGAACACACCGAAGTTGACATTAAGAGTCAAAATTCTAATTTTCCTTAAGGATGACCCTATTTTCTTTGATGAAAGGCTTTAATATATCTCAAGGAGTGAAAAATATCTTGGGTGTAACTCTATTGAGGAGGGTGTAACTGAGGTGGAACTCCAAGTAGCCCAAATTCAATTTTTTCATTAAGATAAGTCTTTTAGCCTAATTGCAATAACTTCAGATTTTCTAGAGACACCAGAATGGGTGCAACACGTGGAGATTTTGATATTTTAACATAATTAACCACCACCTTGCATATATGGAACATTGAGACTTAACTGTAGCATTTCTATTTCATTAATCTCAAACCACGTATTGATAAATGATTGTACAACTATGTCCATAACAATGGAAAACAACTGATCATTATTAACACCTAATTTCTCCTAAAATTTCAAATATGTCTCCTGTAAATGAGTTTGTAATTAGACTAAGGAGTAAAAATAAATGTTTTTATTCAGAATACAAATAATAAGTTAAATGCTCACACCTAATTTCCTCTCAAAAAACAAGTTTGTCCTTCTAAAGGTGTAAGAATAGGAAGAAGAATAAGGAGGTTTAGTGCTCACCATCATCTACATTGTCCCACCACCTTGGATAACAAATGGAGTTGAGAGAGAAATGTTATTCAAAGGAATAACACCAATATTGTAACAAGAGAGAGAGAGCAAAGAGAGAGATAGCTCTGTAAAAAGAAACTTTCTCCTCTCCACCTTCAATACCAAATGGACTTGAGAGAGAGAGCAAAGAGAGTGAGAGAGCTCGGTTTTCAGAGAGCAAAGAGAGAGAGAGAGCTCTGTGACAAGAAACCAAATGGACTTCAGAAGAGAGAGAGAGCAAAGAGAGAGCTCGAGCTCGAGCTCGAGCTCGGTTTTCATGTTCCCTCCAACTGGTTTCCTCTTTCACGCAGGATCCTCACCGGTTACCTATTATGCAACCTGTTTGCATAAAAAAACATGCAAAAATACTTAACTCATTAACCAACTCGTAAACAAATCCCAACCATCCATCTTTAGATTGGATGGTTGAGATATATGGGTATTGTAACAATAGATACCCCAAGTGTATTGAAAAAAAATCCAATTGGGAGGAGATGCTTTGGTAAGAATCTGAACAGAGAATGGTCTCATTGGGGCTAGCATAATTAGTGTAGGGATCATAAGGGACTTTGTGTGCGATTGAACAGATCCGGACAGATGGCGACGGACACTTGGGCATGCTGCAGAAATCCCGACGTGTCTCCCTAATACATGCAGTAGTATCCAATCATCGTTGCTCTGCTGCAGAAATCTCGACGTGTCCTCCACAGAGGTAAACCAATAGCTGTTCTTCTGTTACACGTTTTCTTTACCTTTCCACAGCTTTTCATCATAAGATAAAACAAACTTAATTTCTTCACAAACCCATTTTTCTGTTTCTAAATTCATCTTTCGCTTTCAATTACCCTTTCATTTCGATTTCGGTTTCGGTTAATCTTCGTTCTCTCTGTGAAATCTCCCACTGTTCTTCGAACTTAAGAGTAGAGAACATTCAAAGAAGCTTTGAAGATCTGAGAATTGTATAGCCATCTGTTTCACGCCTAGATTGGGATTGAGATCATCCCCTTGGCGCTTGGAAATATGAATTGAAGCTAAAAATTGCAGATTTGTCGAATTTTATCGTGGTAAAACCAGTTGGGGAAAATGGACAAGTTCGAGCTCGTGAAGGATATAGGATCTGGAAATTTCGGGGTGGCCAGGCTTATGAGGAACAAGGAAACCAGAGAGCTCGTCGCCATTAAATACATCGAGCGAGGACGCAAGGTTCGTAGTCGAAATTGAAATCAAATCGTTCATGGATAGACATCTTTCTGATCATTATCTTCTGCTTTTGGTTAATCTCTCGAAAGCTACTTCAATTCAAATTCGATTCCTCGATTGAACTCGAGCTCATGTTTTAATTATTTCTTATTTGGTTGCAGATTGACGAAAATGTGGCGCGAGAGATTATAAATCACCGATCGCTTAGGCACCCGAATATCATCCGATTCAAGGAGGCGAGTATTTTTTTCCTTGTAGGGCTTTTTCTCCTTTATGAAAGATTTAATTCACTGTTCTTTAATGGCCTTCTTAGGGTTTGATTTCGCAGGTCGTTTTGACACCCACGCATCTCGCTATCGTCATGGAGTATGCCGCAGGCGGAGAGCTCTTCGAACGAATCTGCAAGGCCGGAAGATTCAGTGAAGATGAGGTTTTCAATTTTTCTCTCTTTTTAATTTTTCCCCCTTTTATAGATTTTTTTAATATTTCATTTTCTTATTGATTTTTTTCATAAATTTTCAGGCGAGGTATTTCTTCCAGCAGCTTATCTCAGGCGTCAATTACTGTCATTTCATGGTAAAATCAAACTCAAACTTATGATAAAATCTGGTTCTCTCGCCAGAATTACAGTTTTTTTCTTATGTCTTTCAGCAAATATGCCATAGAGATTTGAAGTTGGAGAATACTCTCTTGGATGGAAGCCCTGCGCCTCGCCTGAAAATCTGTGATTTTGGTTACTCAAAGGTCTACAATTCGAACCCAAAATCATAATAATATTTATTTTTTAATTCTCTCAGATATGGATTCTATATAAATTCGAGTTCTTCCTTTTTCTTCCCTCTGTTCAGTCATCTCTGCTGCATTCAAGACCCAAATCGACAGTTGGGACTCCGGCATATATCGCACCGGAGGTTTTTTCTCGACGAGAATATGATGGCAAGGTAATTCCGTAATTTCATTTATTTATTTTTGGGCAAATTGATTATAAATTGTCCAGATTGTGTTTGAATAATACGAATAGTGGCTAATGCGCAACTTTGGCTTTTGCATATATATATATATATATATATATTTTGATAGATAACGAAAAAATTTATTAAAGAAAGAAGAATATACAAACGATGCAAGAAACATCGCCAAGAAAAAACCTAAGAGAGTCAAGACAAGATATTTGACCAGCTATACAAAAACGCAGACCAATGAACCTTCTTAAAATCAACTAACACTGAAGACCAAGAATATAACAACCACCCAATCTTGAGAATAACCTTGGGCAATGAGTCTTTCTTATCTTCAAAAATTCTTTTATTCCGTTCCCTCCATAAACCCCAGCAAATCGCCGCTGGAAGCATCTTCCAAACCCCATTCATTTTCCTGCTGAAAACGCCTTTTGGCCAACCCAACACTAATTCCTCCAGGCCCCCTTGCAAGACCCAACTCATCCCAAATAGGCCCAAATAATGATTCCACACTGCCTGCGCTTGCGAGCAGTGGAGGAAAAGATGTTGGACATCCTCCTCAGCCTGTCTACACATCGTACATCTATTCAGAATGGCCAAACCCCTATGCCTTAAATGATCGATCGTAAGCACTTTGTTTAAAGAAGCAGCCCAAAGGAAAGCCTGAACCTTCAACGGAATCCGTAGTTTCCAGAGCTTCTTAAACGCGAGGTTGTGCCTCTCCTCCTCCCCCCCTCCTTCTTCCATAGCTCCAAATAGTAATGAGCTGTAGAAAACTCATCCTCAGCACCCCTGCCCAAAATCTTCTATCTTCCGTATCTGGATGAATCACACATGTTGTGAGAAGTCTTTGGAGCTTCAACCATTCTCCCAATTCTCTTTCCCCAAAGTTATCCCTACGAAATCGCGGCCCCCATCTAACCTCTCCATCTTGCACCTCATAGCACTCCTGCACCTCCACTTCTCTCCTCCACACCAACCTATAAAGATTTGGAAATCGCCGGCACAACTTCCCATCCCCCAATTAGTCATCTTCCCAGAATCACACCATGCTCTCATTCCCAACCCTAAACTTCAAAAACTCCTGAATCAAAGCCATAGTCGTCATGACCCCTTTCCAAACTCTCACCCCATAAGACCTCCTCACCGGCTTTAGATCTCAATCACCCCGACATACCCCGAATTTATTTTTAATAACCCTCCTCCACAACGCTGTCTTCTCCGTATTGAAACGCCAAATCCACTTCCCCAATAAAGCGTTATTCATACACTTGATTTTTCTAAAACCCAAACCTCCAAATTCTTGTGGTCTCGTAACCCATTCTCACTTCACAAGGTGCAATTTCTTGGAATCCCCCTTGCCCCTCCATAAAAAATCCCTTTTAAGCTGCTCCAACCTCCTACCTACCGCCCGAGGCATCTTGAACAGAGACATTTGAAAAATGGGAAGATTTGCCAACACACTTTTGATCAAAGTTATCCGCCCTCCTAACGACAGAAATCTTTTCTTCCACCCCGCTAATCTCGACTCCACTCTCTCCACCACCGGATCCCAAATAGCCAACAACCGCGGCTTGGCTCCTACAGGCAAACCAAGATACTTGATTGGCAAAGAAACCAAATTACAACCCAAGCTTCTAGCACTTCTAACCAGGAAACCCCCCTCCACCACCCCCACCCCCACCCCCACCCCTGATAACTTACTCTTGGCAATATTAATCTTCAAACCAGATAAGGCTTCAAAACATCTAAGAACTCCTTTTATATTTGCCACCTGCTCATGGTCCGCCTCCAAAAAGAGAATGGTATCATCAGCGTACCGAAGATGCGAAATAAACGGCCCCTCCAGCCCCACCTGAAACCCCTTAATCATCCCTAGCCCTTCTGCCTTTAAAAGGAGCTTACTTAAAGCTTCTGCCACCAAAATGAAAAGAAAAGGGGATAAGGGGCAGCCCTGTCGCAACCCTCTAGAAGTATGAAAAAAACCGTGCGGGCATCCATTTACTAGGATAGAAAAATAAGGCGACGAAACACATCCCTTCATCGGTTCATCCATCGAATCCATCTCTCCCCAAACCCCATAAAATTAAGCATCTCTTCCAAAAACCCCCAATCCACATAATCATAAGCCTTTTCCATGTCCACCTGACAAACAAGACCACCTAGCCCTTCTCGAATTCGTGAGTCAAGACACTCACTAGCAATTAAGACCCCATCAACCAGCTGCCTCCCTTTAACAAAAGCCCCTTGATACGCCCCCACCACCCTCTTCAATCTCTCCACAAGAACCTTGGCCACGATTTTATACAAACTAGTCACCAAACTAATTGGCTGGAAATCTTTTATCTCCTCTGCTCCATGAGCCTTTGGAATAAGAGAGATGAACGTCGCACCTACCTGCTTATTCCATCTACCCCTCTCATGGAATTCAACAAACACCCTCATCAGATCCGCTTTCACCACATCCCAACAGCCCCTGAAAAAACCCATAGTGAAACCATCTGGCCCTGGCGCTTTATCCTTTCCCAAATTTTTATCGCCCTGCACACCTCCTCTTCCTCAAATTGCCTCTCCAACTCACCCACCTCCTCCCTAGAGACTTGCCCCACTCTGAGATCCTGAATATGAGGCCTCTCCCTACTAACATTCAAAAACCGATGTTGAAAATGATTGGTCACCGCATTGCCAATCTCCTCATCACCCTCTATGACCTCATTCCCCACCTTCAAACTGAAAATAGCATTCACCTGTTTTCTAGCCTTGGTACACACGTGAAAAAATCTTGTATTCCTATCCCCAGCCTTTAGCCACTGAACTTTGGCCTTTTGTTTCCAAGATATCTCTTCAAGCCTTCTCAAGGAAATAAGATGCCCTGATAACTCCCTCCGTTCCACCTCTTCCTCCCTTCCCAGACCCTCACATTCCTCCTTTTTTTCCAAAGCATTAAGTCTCAATTCAATCTCCCTCAACCTTTTATCCACCCTACCAAAACACTTGGAATTCCACTCTTTGATTTTACCCTTTAGCACCTTTAGTTTTTTCATGAACATATAACCCGCATGCCCCTCAAAATCTATCTCATCCAACCATTCCTTCACCAGCTCCTTGAAACCCTTCACTTTAAGCCACATGTTTTCAAATTTAAAAGGTCTATTCTTCCCCTGAATTAAGCTCTCCCTCAAGAGAATCGGTCTATGATCTGAACCACTATACGCTAATGCCTCCTGAAAAATATTTGGAAACTTCTCTGCCCACCCCACTGAATAAAGGGCCCTGTCTAATCTGCACATAATCGGAGGCCTCCTCTTATCATTCCAAGTAAACTTTTCTCCTTTCAACGGAGGATCCAGCAACTCCTGCCCATTGATGAAAGCTGAAAAATCTCATACTACGAGAAATTCTCCTAGAGGTCCCTCCCTTCTTTTCTCCAGGGAATCTAATCACATTGAAATCCCCCACCACACACCAAGGAAGTTGCCATCTTATCGAAATCCCTTCTAATTCAGTCCAAAAATTTGATCTTAAGATTTGTAGATTTAGACCATACACCGAGGTGAAAATCCACTCAAACTCATCCCCTACCCCCCTGAAATGAATGGAAATTGAAAAATCCCCCGAGAAAACCTCAATTTTCTTAAAAAATAAACGATCCCACAGCACCAACTACCCCCCTGAGGCCCCCCACCGAAGCTATAGACATCCAGTCCACTTGCCTGTCATCCCAAATTTCTGAGATCACCGAATCATTCAACGCCTCCAATTTGGTTTCTTGAATGGCAATAATGTCTGGCTCAATCTTCCATAATAGACCCCTTCTCCAACCCCCTAACATTCCACGAAATAATCTTCATGAAGAAACCACACAACCCAAAACCAACAAGCTTCTCCCCCTCTACCTACCATCAAACCTCCAGCCTTTGACCACCTTGACCTCCCGGCCCTCCCATCTCCCTATCTTCAAGATTTGTAAAGAATTCTATCGCCTGTTCCTCACCTTCTGTAAACCGTAAACCTAAGGCTTTACTCACCTCCACTGATTTAGCCACATTTGCCAGGACCTCCCTCCTCATCAGACTTCCTTCCTCGACCTCCTGAGCAATAAAACCAGCAGCACCGGATTCCACTTCAAATCTCTCTTCCTCCACTTCGGGCTCAGCACCAAGCATCCTCCAAAGACCTTCGTCGTAGCTAGAACCCGCATGGGAGTTCTCTGACTCAGCGCATCGATTATCTCGATCGCCGTAAGAGTCCCCTTCCACCGATGACGATACCAATTCATCCTGAACCGAATCTCTAAACCTTGATGCCAACTGGGATGAACCATCTGATTCTAAGAGCGGTGCCACCTGCTCACTACCTCCATCCTGTCTTGACAAGCTGACCCAATTTCCCCACGCTCTACAGTCATAGCCCATCTCTTCAAGACTAGCTAAGGAATGTCGAGACTTCGATAGGGGATTTGGACTTGAAACCAATGAGTCCACACTTCCACTTCTTCTGAGCAAACGAAACTCCCCCCCTGGAACTGAACGACCCGACTGGGACATCTGCATCTTCTGTGACTTGAGGGCAGGGGGACTTGATCACAATAGATTTTAAACGAGGGCCACACTGATCACTCTGTAAGCCCACACCGCAAGAACCCCGACCTTGACACCTTACCCTTCTGCGATAGACCTTCTTGTATATAACTTTAGGGAGACCCAACCTAACCTTCTCCGGCCCTGATCTCCGTAAACGAGCTAAATCCCCACCCTTCTCAACCTCCTGCACCTGAGAAATTCGGCGCCCATCGGACTATCCCAACTCCTTGAAATGCGTCTCTGCTCCTTCGTGAGACGAACTTTGCGGAAGCCTCTCGAGCACGTCGCCTTGTCTATAGACCTCTGATCCCCCCCCGAACTTTGATCGGCCTTCGCTAGGAACTGCTAGCTGTTACAGTCCCTGTCGTCGAACAAAATCCCCTTCCCTAGCTCCGGCCACACAGGAAATCTTGGAGAAGACAAGCAAGCCTCACCTGGAATTGAGGTAAAAGGGGCAACTGACCCAGGCCTCTTAACTGAAAGATCGAAATCACCCTGGCCCGAGTCCACCAAGCCCTCTGCCTCTAAACGGTTCAAAGGAGCCGGGCTGGAACACGGCCTTGCAGAGCCCGATGCACTTGGGCCCCTAAACCCTTGAGCCTCAGGCCCAAAACAAGGCCCCACGAGCCCCACGACCAAAGGCCCCTTTCGCTCACTAGAGAGAGCATTAAGACCCTTATGAGCCCAACGGACCCTATCAATGCCAACCGAAGGATGGCCGACATCAGAACGGTGGATCTTAACCATCTCTGCCTTATCTTTACCAAAGAACTTGACAGGACGCCTCTGCAACCTCCCAACCTTCCTCCGCATGCTACGAATACGATTACACCAAGTATGTTTGCCGGATGCTTTATGATTCAAATTCAAATTTACTCCCTTCTTATGGAAAGGCTCTCTACGACTCTGAACTCCCTTCCCTTTTAGCCGTTGAGGGGAAGAAGGAAGACCTACTTTACGACCTACTTTCACAGCACAAGCATTCTCGAGCCTGCCAACCGAGGGATGAGGTTCGACATTTCTACTAATGGGAGAGCTATGCCTAGAAGGGCTATGAAGAGCCGAATTTGGGTCGTCCTCCACCCAAAAAACACCACGTGGCTCGCCGGAATAGAGCTCCTCCCTCACCTTGCTCGGACAACTTTCTGGAAATACCGACGACGCCTTGTCAGATTCACAAGCTACAGCCTCCCAAAGAGAAGTCTCTATCGGGTATGAAATAGAATGGAAATTAAGAGCAATGATTCGAGGTATCGATCTGAGATCTCCCGAACTTGAATCTTAGCTGCTGCGAGATCATCAAGCTTCTGTGTTGAAGGATGCACGACAACCAGGGTGCCACAGATCTGCCCAATTTGAGAAAAGACCGATGGCCCAAAGATGAAAAGGAAGCCCCTTCAAAACGAGCCACCGGGTTTGAGACAAACCAGAAATCGAGGAGAGGTGAGCTCCACTGTCTGTAATCTCTTTTGGCTGTGAGAGGATTCTGGTTGATTTCTAGAGTTGGCCAAATTATGTACTGTCCAAATGGATGAAAATCATGGTCATGTATGCAGTATGGATTTTGAGAGCAGGGTCTTGAATACTGTGTTTGGCTCCAGGCATTTTCATTCCACTTTCTTGTATTGGGTTATCTGGCAGGGAGAGGTTCACCTATTGGTCAAGAATTGAAGTAGTACAAAAGCTGCTATTTCCTTTTCATTGGTAATGGTAAAAGATTCTCACCATTCCAACAATGAATTGGCATTGTCCAGACAGTGTGAAACCTAGATTGTGGCCAATTTAGAGGATTACCTAACATCTGAACTTACAGATATTGATGACCATGAATACAGTTTAGCTCTGATGATTTGGACCAATTTGTTTTTATCTGGACTCTATGGGATGGTTAGGTCCATCCAAAAGTGTAAATACTGATCTATGGGACTAGCCGATCATTTGAACCTTCCAGATCGATTATGCTTAAACCCCATTTGGTCCAGAGAAGTTTAGAGTGTCCATCCAATAAATTGGGCCTCAATAAGATTCCGCAATGGGGCTAGTTGCTCATCAATGTTCAGAACATTGATATCTTGTTAGGTTATGTCTACAACCCGACCCAGTTTCAGAAATTCTCACCATGATTTGGGGTGGACCTTTTGAACAAACGAATCTGCTTAAATTGATATCTTGTTAAGTTGTGACTATAACTTGACCCAGTTTTAGAAACTCTTAACAATAATCTTTTGGGTAGACCCTTAACAACTGACCTAGTTTTTGTGATTGTCTCGGAGGCTTTGAGCCGTTTGTTATCTAGGGCCGAGGGGAGGTTTTTTGGAGGGTTTCCGATTGGAGCAGATGGGTTACGTATATCCCACCTTCAGTTTGCTAACGATACACTTATTTTTTGCCGTGCTCAGAGTGATGATCTCCTCTATCTAAGATATGTCCTTCGCTGTTTTGAAGCAGTATCTAGTCTTCGAGTAAACTTAGGGAAATCGGAGATTGTGAGTGTAGGTGTAGTCCCAGATGCTGACCTTCTTGCTCGATGCCTAGGGTGCTCAGTGGGGTCTCTCCCTTTCGTTTACCTAGGTATGCCTTTAGGAGCGAGCTTTAAGGCCAGAGCGGTTGGGAGTTTGGACTCCGGTGCTGAATAGGGTGGCCAAAAGGCTCTCAGGGTGGAAATCCTCATGTTTATCTAAAGGGGGGAAATTGACTCTTATCCATAGGACCTTGAGCAGCTTTTCAACCTACTTCATGTTCATTTTGACCATTCCCCGTTCGGTGGCGGTCGCTTTTAGCACCTCCAACGGGATTTTCTGTGGAATGAGAAAGGCAATAAATTGAAATATCATCTTGTAGCCTAGAATCTCCTGTGTAGGGCCAAAGAGAGTGGCAGGTTAAGCCTCAAGTCGCTGACATAGGTTAACAAGGCTTTGTTAGGTAAATGGGTGTAGAGGTTTGGGGAGGAGAGGGATAATTTGTGGTGGGCGGTGATCATCGCTAGACTCGGGGAAGTGTCGAGTTGGGTTCTGAAAGAGGTGAGAGGCTCTCACGGTCGAGGCTGTGGAAGGTTATTATGGACAATGCCAACCTAGTGGTGCCGCATTTCAGGTTTAGAGTTGGGTGGGGGTCTGAGGTCAGGTTTTGGCTGGATGTGTGGTGTGGCCGTGTGGGGGTCTAGGGTGAAGGATGACTTTGGCAACTTGTTCATGTTAGCGTCTGAGGGCTTCAGTGGGGGAGTCATATGAGGGATCGGGGGAGGGGGTGGTGTGGTGTCCAAGTATGCATCGGGATTTGAACGATTGGGAAGTCGACGACATGGCTCATCTTTTCGAGCGTGTGTCTTCGATCTCCCTGTGTGCCGATATTAGGGACAATAGGTTTTGGGTCAGAGACAACCTTGGTCGGTTCTCAGTAAGATCATTGTTACATTCATTGTATCATGTTCCCTCAGGGTCGTTTCCTCATAGGGCTGTGTAGAATCCAGACATCCCTTCAAAGGTATCCTTTTTCGTATGGAATGCGTCGTTGAATAAAAATCTAACATATGACCATCTACAAAGTAGAGGGTGAAGGATGGCTAACCGGTGTTTCTTGTGCCTTCATGCAGAAGAGTCCGTGGACCATCTTTTATTGCACTGTCCTATCGTGTTTGAGATTTGAGGTTTCTTTCTTTCCCGGGTGGAGGTAGGCTGGGTCTTTCCCTCCTTTCTAAACTTCTTATCTTGTTGGACGAGGCTGAATGTGGATGACGCTAGGGAGGCGATTTGGGCAGTTCTACCGGGAGCTATTTTTTGGATGATTTGGAAGGAGAGAAATCTCAGAATATTCGAAGATTCCTCTTCTTCAATTGAGCGTATTTGTGCGCGGATCCGTAGGGTTGTTTTGGAATGGGCAGGGCTTCACTTCGATATGGAGGCGCTAAGGGAGGTGATGGGTTAATTAGGTGGTTTTGGGTGCTTAGGGTCTCTTTGGGTTGAGTTTATGTACTTGTAAACTCTTCTTCCTTTTCCTGTGTGCCTTTGTATTGCTTTCTCGTTTTATATATATGATATTACTTATCAAAAAAAAAAAAAAAGAGATATGATTCCATAGGAAATGTTCACGATCTGGCACAGTACTATTCCATTAGCTCATTTGTTCTAAGATATGTATTTTAGATAGTTACCTGTTCTTCATATAAAGTTGCTCAAGTTGGCCCATCTATGAATGTCTGATTCGATATTATCCAGTGGTGGGGCCACTTATTCGTCCTGTAATCCCAACACAATACAAATTGTCAACTAATAAACATGGGGCAGCAATTCCAACTGAAGTACTGACAATAATTATTTTTAATGATTTAAAACATTAAACATTTCCTAAGATTTTCTACGAAACACTTCCGTTTCTATGGGTACCAACATAAAACCTACTTGCGGCATCAATATTATAGTATTTGCCAACGCATTTCCTAATTGTTTTTTGCGAAACGCTTGCATTGTCATGGGTACTAACTGAAACCTACCTGAGTGGTTTAAAGAGTCAATACGTTTTGGGGTGGAAATGTGTCATTTTTGTTAGCTGACAAAACAATATCCACTTGAATTGTAAATAGTACAGGGTTTCACCAACATGTTTGATTAAGTTTCTAGTTTTGATAACGTCTCAGTTGATCGACCAAAACTTTAGAAGACCTTTATGTATCGACATTAATCAAATCGACCAAGGTCATCCATTTTTGTTGAGAAAACTATTTTCTTCTTAAAAAAACTCTATTTCCCCCCTTCTTTAATCAAATCCCTACTTTGGAGGGTTTGAAACTTTTGGTGATTCAGCTTCAGCATTTTGCTTACAAATAGCCATTTTGGTTGGGTTGTGAAGATCAATGAGGATTTTCAAAAGGTAATTCCCTTTGAGTATACTAATCATATTTTTCGGTACAAATAGGTTGCAATTGATCTAATCGTGTGAAGATGCATCAAATTTATACATTTCTACATAATTTTAGGGATTCACTTGATTTGGACATGAAATTTAAGAAAATTTAGAAAAAAGTTAGAATTTTTTGAAATTTCACCCTAAACTTCAATGTTTCCATTTGAATATCTTATATGTAGATTTGATACACCCAGTTTACAACTTTTTTGAATTATTCTTATTTTTTGAGGAGAAATATATTTCAAAATGTTTAATCTAAAAATAGTTAAACTTGATATTTTTTTATACATATTACACTGACTTGGGAAAATATATAGTTTATATCTTATGTTTATTCATTACCTAATTATTGTATACTCTTAACACGATCTACTAGTTGGGTGGGTGATTTTCTTTTTTTATGATCGATAATCGAATAGAATATATTAATGAGAGGAGCATAATTACAAAAACATGAAAGCATGAGAAACAAGAGTTTACAAGCAAATAAACTCAAAAACAAACTGCAAGGATATCATTATGTCCGCCTAAATCGACTACTTCAGCCACGTGGAGATCAACCCAGCACCTCCCATAGGCCGTAGCTCCTCCCCTTTGCTTCGAAGACCCACCCATTCCAATGCAACCAACCGAATGTGCGCACGAATGTGAGAAGGGGACAATGAAGAGTCCTAAAAAACTCGAAGGTTTCTCTCTGTCCATATCATCCAAGATATGGCTCCTGGGAGAACCGACCAAATCGCTTTCTGAGCACCATCCACACTGACCAAAGACCAACAAGATGAGAAATTGTGAAAGGAAGAGGGAAAGACCCAGTCCGCTTGGAGGCACACATAGCAACGGTTGGCCATCCTCCACCCTCTATGCTATAAGTGAATACGTGTGAGAATCTTATTCAATGCTGTATTCCAAAGGAAGAAAGATACCTTTGAGGGAATTCCCAGATTCCACACAATCCGATGAAGAAATGGACCCGAGGGGACCGGACTAAGTGACTATAAAAGTGATCTTATTGAGAAACAACCATGGTTGCTTCCAAACCCTGCAATCCCTAACCTCGGAACACGGGGAAGAAGAGCTCATTCGCGACAAAAGTCGCGACACTTCCTCAATTTCCCAATTATTTAAATCTCGTCTCATCCTTGGACACCACACCACCCCCTTTCTCCGCCTCTCGTAATAATCCCCTACCAAAGCCTCCCTGTAGGTGGCCAACAAAAATATATAACCAAAATTGTCCTGGATTCTAGTGGCACCACACCATACATCCTTTCAAAACCTTACATCTGATCCTTGCCCCACTTTAAACCTGAATTAGGCACAACCAAGCTGGCAGACCCTTGGTTGTGCCTAATTCAGGTTTAGATAAACAATTAAATTGGAAAAAACATAGAGATTTAATATACATTAAATTTTTTTTGAAAAATCCTTTGAATTCGAAATTAAACGCCTAAATATTTGTTTTTCAACCTAGAAACGACAACGAAGTTATTTTAGGCCTACGAATCGATTAAAGAAGAAAAATGATATCACAAAGGGTTCTAAGGGTGTTTTCTACCACCCAAATAGAAGCCCCTT
This sequence comes from Tetracentron sinense, assembly GCA_015143295.1. NCBI lineage: Eukaryota > Viridiplantae > Streptophyta > Magnoliopsida > Trochodendrales > Trochodendraceae > Tetracentron > Tetracentron sinense. The sequence continues at coordinate 14,821,839 of CM026555.1, read as the reverse complement.
TCGGTTTTATGTATTGACAGTATCGACTGATATTTCTATGATACGCAACGGACCAATATTGCTCTAATACACAATAGTATCGTGTGACACACATTATTATTTTTAAAATGTGTTAACAAGTGATGTATCTGACATTTATCAATAGGAAATCGATACATTGGAAAGTATGTATCTGTGCAGGTGTATCACTAGTATCAAAACCAATATGTATCGCACCGATATGCACGTTACTAGCAATTTTTTGATCCACACTGGAACTAACCACTTGAGGTTATCTCATGGTCATAAATCTTAGCTATAGCTCAACGTTTTTCTTGTTCTTATTGAAATTATCGTGACGCCCCGAACTCACTCCTAAGGAATTGAGTTTCGAGACGCCTGCCTGTTCGTCATTACCACGCAAGCGGAAGACTTTGCCTACAAAAATATGGGAATTTTCAAACTTTTATTCAAGAGCTTATATAATCAATAACAACTGGTCATCACAATAACCCATCATAAGCAAACGCGTTACCGCACTAGCTACAGTAGCCTTTACTTTTGGCACTACAAATGCATGGGTACACTTTTCAAAATCTATCAAGCGTAGCTCTGCCAATCGGCAACCCGCTTCAGAATCTGAAGACATAAAATGAGGGGTGAGCTATAAAGCCCAGTAAAATCCACAATCCATCTAGACTATTTTCCACATGGTAACATCCATTCATACCGATATAGTAGTACAGTTCAATTCTCATAGTATAATAATATGCAGAATAGTAATATCATAATCCGTGACCCGAGGTCACTTAGGGCTATTTCACCCTATTTCGAGGTTCCCAACCTCTAATTTCCAAGTTCATCCAATCATCGTCTACAACACTAAGTTACCGTTCCAGATAACAGTTCACACTCTATCCTTGAGTCTGCAGACTCGATCAACTGGGCTTTCGCCCGTGTTCAACCTTTACCCTTGAGTCCTTAGACTTAGTATCCAATTTAGAGTCCGTAGACTCGAAACACCTTGTTACCATGGCGTCCCATACCACCATGATAACTATCGAGATCAACCGGGCTTACACCCAATGAAATCAAACCTTGAGTCCTTAGACTCTGTACAACCTTGAATCCTTAAACTCAACACACAATCAACAACTTGTACTATCTCAGGACATACCTAAGTACAGTGATCCCTATTCCTCAACCTGTCTTAGGACAAACCTAAGTACAACGATTCCCAATCCTTAACCTGTCTTTCAAAGTCTTGTTGGAACACACCGTAGTACAGAGGTCCCACCCCTCAAAGTATTGTTGGAACATACCAAAGTAAATAAGTTACCATCCTTTATGGTATAACATCATATTCAATCTTTACCAGGGCATACCTTAGTACAAAAGTCACCATCCCCACGGGACATACCTTGGTGCAAAGATCACCACTCTATTAGGGTATTCGTCACCCTCAACCTGACTCTATTGGGACATACCTAAGTACAACGATCCCCATTTCTCAACCTGTCTTGGGACATACTTAAGTACAATGGTTCCCATTCGTCAACCTGTCTTTCAAAGTATTGTTGGAACACACCAAAGTACAGAGGTCTGATCGTCAATTAAATAAACCTCGTAGTAGCTACAATTCAGTAGAATAGTGACTAGTATGGGGTGTCGAACCATAGAAGATTGCGCTGGTTTGATTGCTTTTATCTCAAGATTAATTATGAGTCAAGAAGTAACAAGTTGATTTGGTTAGATTGATTTTAACCTAAGAGTGGAAATTAAACTAACAAATTCTATTTTAACTAATGAAACTAAGAGTTTGTGATGATATATCAGTGAGAGAAGATCTAAGGTGTTCGAATCCACCACTAGCTTCATAACTGGTCCGTAATGCATTTATTCAAGTCCATCACAATGTAAACAATAGGAATGAGAGTGACTACAAGACTCCACTCATCCATCTAGAATGATTCAAGGGATTAGACCCTAGGCATATCTTATCTTCGGTTAGCACGAGTGATACACACTAAACTAGGGTTGTGAAATCACTCGTCTTCCCTTAGCATAAAATATCCTATGATTTAATTCCTTGATAGTAAAAACCATTGTATAAAATCCATATTAATAATCACAGAAAATCAAGATGGATGATTTCAATTTCAATATAATAAAACCTAAGACAAGGATAGAATCACACTGAAATCGAATATAATCAATAAACTCTGGTTATGAATAACTCTCTTATTATGCAATCATTGTTCATAATTGAATAAACTAAAACAAAGTACAAAGAGACAGTTATTTGGCTAGGGTTTCATCTAATCCCTAGAAAAATGAATTAGTTCATAGCGAGAGTAAGGAACACCACTTTCGATGAAGAACACGAAGAACACGAGCAATCCATCCTCCAATCTTCACAGATCTCCAGAGTTTTCTCTCTTTCAAATCTCAAAATTTAGAACATTTTGCATGGAATAAGGCTTTTCTTTTTACAGAGAGAGAGTCTCAATCAATTGTAGCTTTAGAAACATCCAAAACAGACCTAAAAATCCAATTTTCGCACTTTACAACATTACCAACACGGCGACCGCCGATCGATCGGCCAAATGGCCACCGATCGATCGGCCAAATGGCCACCGATCGATCGGTGGGTTCAGATTTTGTACAAACTTCCTTGACGGAAGTTGTAGAGCTTTTCGAGCCGGTCGTTTTGATATATTATGGGCCTAAATCGGAGCTACGGTTAAGGAGTTATGCCCCGAACACCGAACAAGGGTCGATTTTTTTGCATTTCTACTTCTCGTTAGCTCGGATCTTTGCTTGGTAGCGATTCCCAAGAGACTTTAAAGCTTGTAAACTATCATTTTTGTCTTTTTTTCCTCGCATGAACCTGAAAACAATAAACACACCCAAGTGAAGTATCGTAGTGGATAAATGAGCTCAAAGGGATTAACAAGTGCAGTTTAAGGTGCATAAATGTATAACAATTAGCACCAATCAAGGTCCCCACCCCTCAAAGTATTGTTGGAACATACCGAAGTATAGAGGTCCCCACCCCTCAAGTCAACCTTTATTTCTCCTGACCTAGTCAAAGAGGATCTATGGATAACATTCCACCCACTCCCGACAATCAGTCACGTACCTAGTCAAAGAGGATCCATGGATATCATTCCACCCACTCCCGACTATCAGTCACGTACCTCGTCAAAAATGATCCATGGATATTATTCCACCCACTCCCGACTATCAGTCACAAAGAATGAACAACACCACCATCTATTATCATGACAACCTCTATTGGGTGCGTACTTGCCCATACAGGTCAATGCCCCCTCAAGGTAACATTCTTGAGTTTGTAAACTCAATACAATCCTAGGTCCGCAAACCTGAAACAACCCTGGGCCCATAGGCCCAATGCTATCTTAACTCTTCCCGGTTATCAGTCACGAAGGAACCCCGACTTTTAATAGATACTGCCTCTCTAGACCTAGCCAAAGAAGGACCATAGACAACATTTTACGCAGGTTAGGTTTTCTAACTATAGGAAATCCCCAATTAATCCAAGCCTTGCTTAATTAATTGAATACGCTGGGCCTTGCACTCGTGGACCAAGTCTGAGGGTATACCGTTCCGGTGTGGAACATTACCCGGCCGATGAACCCTTTCATCGCCTTACACGCGTTCAAAGATCATCACATTATACAGGTTGTTCTGATAGGGAACCTATCCAGGCCAATGGGTCCGTCCCTCGCCCTACAACATTCAAACACCATCATATCATACAAGATCATCCCCTTAGGGACATATCCAGGCCGATGAGTCCGTCCATCGCCCCTACAAAATTTTAATAATCATTACCTTATGCACACACATTATTCCAAGTCAACACATTACGTACCAATCGATTGCCCGATCGGTCACCGAGCCTAAATTTCGAGCTGTTGAAGCCCCGAAACCGAGGGCTACGCCCTTCTACTCCATCCACACACAATACCATCCCTTCCATACACAATCCACCGGATATCCGACCTTTTCATCCATACATCACACATTCACACAATTACAAAACAATAATTACATAAGGATCCAAAAACAGTTTTACCACTTTCTATATTTTGCTATTTTAACCTACGTTAGACTCAAAATCATGAAAAATGTTCAACATGAACATCGAAGAGGGTTTCGATACCTTTCCAATGGCTCAAGAATCATTCAATTCCGACAAAGGGTGACAAAACTAAGGTTACCTAAAGTTGGCTATTCCTAGGATGAATTACAGTAGACTAGCCTTTGGTTTTCGTCCATTTGACCTCACTTAAACTTAAAATCAGGAAAAATGTTTAACATGAACATCGAAGAGGGTTTACATATTTTTCCAACGGCTCAAGAATCGTTTGATTCCGATAAAGGGTGACAAAACTAGGGCTCCCTAAAGTTAGTTGTTCCTGAGACGAGTTACAGCAGACCAGTTTTCGGTTTTCAGCCATCTGACCTCATTTAGACTCAAAATCAGGAAAATGTTCAACATTAACATTGAAGAGGGTTTCCATATCTTTCCAATAACTCAAGAATCATTCGATTCCGATAAAGAGTGACAAAACTACAATAATTTAAAGTTGACTATAAATAACAGGGAAAATAGAGTAGAGGGAAAGGGTTTTTACCTTCCTATGCGTACTTCGAGGCTCCGTAGGGCGAAACAGACGTCACCACTACACTTAGAACGTCCAAAAAACCCCTTCTTCCCTCTCTTTACTTTCTCTCCTCTTTCTCTCTCCTCTCTCTCTACACTTTCTCTCTCTAAAACATAATTCGGCAGTCTCTACCGTGAATGGAATGAGAGAAAATGAGGGGGGGGGGGGGCTGCCCCTTTTATAGGCAAAGGCCTCGCTTGTGGCGAGGCCATGTGCTTAGCACATGGGTCGCCCACGTGGCGTTTGACCATGTTTGACCGATTGACTAGGATCTCGTTTTTCCACGTGTATGGCTCCCCGTAACCCTACTAAATGACATGCGACAAAGCCGAAACTTCAGGTGGCCGAACTAGGGACAGTTTGACACCCGCTGTAAAAATTTCAGTGAAAAATGTGGAGTTTTGACAGTAAAAAGTAAGTCCGGAAGAAAATTGCACAACCCACAAATTTTCTAGTTTTGGACACAAAACATGTTGTGGTTTCTTCATTTAAGATGATGAACTGCCAAAACGACAGACAATCGTCCACAAGGTTTACCGATATGCGGTGACACCAGTTTCACAGATTTCTATTAGAACACCCGATAAATATCGAGTCCCAACTGAACTTCGACAATCTGCGAATTTTCGGGTTTTCTTGATTTTCTTACATACAAGGCCCTTGTGGTCTCAGGAATCGATGTGCAACAGAACCGGTACGACAGGTGATTGTCCCAATAACCGACCAGTATGTTGTGTACGAATTCCAGAGGAAAATGCTGGATTTTTATCGGTACACTTCAGTTTCGAATAAAACCCACTTTCCCCAAATTTATCAAACACTTAAGTAATTAACCTCAGTTAAGGACCCATAAACCCATAATTTTATTATATTAAAATTCGGGGTCGTTACAGTTATATTTCATATATCAAGTCTTGGTTTGACATTTTAAACCCCTTCAGAGTTTTGCATTTACCCTCTCTTAGTTTCATCAATTACTATTTACAATTGTTACAAATCTCTCGAGAAATACCTAATTTCTCCCGAAAAATACTGAGAAAAACGTCTAAAGTTTAAAATTCTATTTTTATCGTGATGTGTTAAAAATCTCACGAAAAATATGATTTTTTCTTTTTATCACGTTAATATCGTGAGATTTAGCCAATATTTAAAAATACCGCGATAAATACCCAAACTTGTTGTATTATTTTATGTAATTTTAATTATATTGTTAATCATTTATGATATTTAGGCGAAAAATACCTGGGGAAAAAATTCAGATTTGAAAATCTCCTTAGAAAAACTTCAGCCGTTAAAAACCCAAGAATGAGATTTGTAACACTGCTATTTACTACCATGATATCTTCAATAGCATATACTACTAAACCTTTTGAATATGAGCAATTGATTCATCTATAACTAATGTAAAGTGATATTGGTTCAGTGGCTCATAGCCGACTCTTGATGAAAACCTAATCATTGTGTCAGCATCAATTGTTTTTATGGTAGTTACTACCCCTCATGCATATTCTAAATGATATCAATATATTTTCTCCGAACTAATTTCTTTCCCAATACTCACCAGATTAATTTTCTAGGAACTCTATCAGATACTTTATCCAAATTACTATTTTGTTTCTTCTCCTTGAACTTCTCCATCAAATGTTTAAATAAAAAGATAGTCTCAACAGTAGACCTCCCTAGCATGAATCCGAGTTAGTTTTTTGATACCATTGTTAGTTGTCTTAATTTTTTTCCATCTCTTTCTCCCATAACGTCATATTATGACTAATAAGTTTGATCCCGCGAGAAATAGTGCAACTTTTGACATCTCATTTATTCTTGTAGATAGGTAGCACAATACTTCCCCTTTCGCTTGGCATTTTCTTATCTTCAAAATATTACTAAACAACTATGTAAGCCAAGTTCCAATACATTTTCATACTTTAATTGGAATATCATCTAGTCCCAAAGCCTTCCTTATCTGTTTAAACATGTAAAATAAATGACAAAAATGCACCTTACACTATTCAAAATAGATGTGAATATTTTTTAGAACTTTATTTTCCATGTATTGTAGCTCAACTCACAATGTTGATTGGTCCTTTACAAAGATTTTTGTCTCCACTGTCATCTACAATCTTGAAGAGAAGAAACTAGGCGGAGAAAAATTGAGGTCTAAGTGTATTAATGTACCTTAACTTTCTAACTAATGCTCTCCCTGAGAGAGTAGAAATTGGGTTTACCTTTAGTACTGGATTTGAAAGGTATTGCTGTACATTTAGGCCTTATGTTCTATTCACATTACTCTGTTGGAGGTTGTCAATGACACCATGGATGGCGATGGATCCTCAATCTAAGTTGTGAGTTAAATTAGTGAATGAACAAATGGCAAAAGAAGTGGAAAAGAACATTATGACTATTTGGTAGTGTTCAATGAATAATTTACACTCTATGGGCATTTTCCTATTTCTTACTATATCTATCCAAATTTTCCCTATCAAATACTCAATTTATTATCAACTAAGGATCTGGAGAGGTTATCGATTTTATCTATAAGAATGGACATGGTGGACAAATTTTCTATCTAATTTGAGAGGGTATATGTTTTTTCTGCAGATCTGTTTTGTAAGTTAATAGTGAAAATTGAAAAGCTATTATCTTGCAGTAAGTTTGAAATGCCCTATTCCAGACGCTGATTATTGCTCCCAATTAATTTGTTGGTGGGCCACGTGTATGATATGCAAAGTAGGGACAGACTACTCACATTGAGAACGATGAAGTCTTTTATTTTTTTGATTACAAGAACGATGAAGTCTATGTGCAATTTTTTTTTGTGTTTTTCATCTTGTTTTGATGTCACTTATCGACAAACACAATTTAGAAATTATTTTACTTTTTTTGTAGGGGAATCATGAAGAAAAAATCCACATTAATTAAAGTTATGGTTAACCAAAAGTGCATTTTCTAGTCATTTTAATTCTAATGCATACAGCTAACTATACATGAGACAGCTTTGAAAATCCAATTTTAATTTTGTGTATTTATGTTTCTTTAGTTGGCAGACGTATGGTCATGTGGTGTGACTCTTTATGTTATGCTTGTGGGAGCGTACCCTTTTGAAGACCAAGAGGACCCCAAGAATTTCAGGAAAACCATAGGTGTAAGTGTCCCTCTTATTGGTTTGGTTTCCCAATTATTTATGGTTGCCATCTTAGTGTATGATTTCCTTAATTATCATTCTTCTGCAGCGAATAATGGCTGTTCAATACAAAATCCCCGACAATATTCACATATCTCAAGATTGCAGACAACTCCTTTCTCGCATATTCGTTGCAAATCCCTCCAGGGTATGTGTAATTTTATTGAAATTTTGTTCAACAATTTCAATCTTCTTGTGTTGTGAAAAATGAAGTCTCGAACTAGTGTGCATTGCTAGCTTATAATTACTTGTACTTTGACATAGCTTATTTTACTAAATGTCTGGTACGTTGGCAATGGTAGTGGTTCTAGGAAACATATCATTTGGTTCATTGTGGTCTTGTGCAGCCCAAACTTACGAAGGATGGAGAGGAGTATCAAGTCTACATACATATTATTATGTCATAGTTGAGGGGTTGGTGGTGGTTTGTGCATAAAGGTAGAGGAGGTGATTATAGCCCATGATAAGTATTAAGTGTCCGGTTGTAACGTGAGATCTTTGTTGTAAGAATATGTGCCTTGACTAGCAGGCATTTGGATGGCATGGGGCAGAATGGTTGATAGGGCCTCTCCTTTTGCTTTCCGTTTTTGGTTTGCCCCAACACATCTTTGGTTTAAGAATATGTACTTAATGACTGTTTTAGTTGTCTCTAGGTGTGTAGTCTTCTTAACCAAAAAAAAAGGTGTGTAGTCTTTAACTTGTGCGTAAACTGACTGTAAAGGCTCTAGGCATGTCAAGGACAAGTAAATTAGCTTCCCAACCAGTCTTTTGAACATCCACTAGAGGTTCTCCACCCTAATAGTCAAGTTTGAGATTGGCCTCCATAGGTGTATCCACTAGTGTAGCACCCAGTTTTCCTTTTTCTCGTAACAAGTAACACATACTTCTTTGGGGAATGGAATATGCCTTCTTTGGACTTAGCAACCTCAATTCCAAGAACGTTCTTTAGGAGTCCAAGATCCTTAATCTTAAACTCTTGCATGAAATGCATTGAGTCTCTATATCTCTTGAACATTGTCACTTGTTACCACAATGTCATCTACATGAACAATTAGCGGCGGTACCATCTAGATGCTTCACTAATAAGGTATGGTCAGCATAACTTTGAGCATAACCTAACCTCTTCATTGCACCCATAGTAACAAAGTTCTTCAATTTTTTCAAAAAGCCAAATAATAAGTGGCTTCTTCGTCGAACTCTCGAACTATTCACGACTTCTAGAAAAAGTCACAACTTTTTCAAAAAATCACTAATTATTCATGACTTTTTGAAAAATTTCTGAATAAATATCTAATATATGAAATATATTTGTTTATAATTTATTAATTATATTTTTTCATCTCTCTCAAAAAATCCCGAGTAAATATCTAATATATGAAATAGGTTTGTTTATAATTTGTTGCGACCCAAAATCCCCCTTAGGAGTTATGAGACTTTGGCGTCGTGACTAACACATCATATCAAACCATCCTGTATGGAATACCCAAGGTGAACTATTGCGGAAACGTAAACTGAAAATTTCTTTATACATAAGTCCATAATTGTACCCCAAGTGCTAGTACCATTTAACAAATCAAAACATAAAGTGGACACTCCCACTTATTAAAATACAAAAACTCTCCCTCACTCCTTTCAACAGTAATCTAGATAGGGTCACCTATCTAGAGCTCTATCCTCCGAACGATGATCCAAGGTAGGCTCCTCCTCGAAGTACTCCTCAACCCATGGCTCAGGAGCATATGTATCAACAAGACCTGCCAAAGATAGTTCGGCTGAGCATGGAATACTCAGAGTATACAAGCCACTAGAGAATAATGTCATATCATTAACATGCGTTCACATTCAGTTGATCAGGTACACATGCAATTGAAATCAAATACAGAAATCATTCTTTCAAACACACATGTGCGTATGTTTCAAAAGATATACTTTTCATTCCTTTTTACAAATCACATTCTTTCATTTCTTCTTTGTCTCTTTTACTTTAAACATTTCTCATTTCAGTTACTTTGCACATAACTTTTATGGGAGTACACTTGACTTGGCTAATGCCTAACCTAGAGTGGTTAGAGTCCATTAGCGTCCTTTCACATACATGAGGCATGCCTAGTAGCCGTACCTGGTCTGAGCATACTAGCACCCTTAACCAACCTCCCTGTTGGTATCTTTGCAAATACTTTTACTTGGAATCAAATGTCTAATGCCTTACCTAGAATGGTAAGAGTCCATTATCATCCTTCCAATGCATTCATTACATTTTCCATGGGATCAGATGATATAATGCCTACCCTCTAGGAGTAGAGTCCATTAACAGCCTCCCAATAACTCCTTAATTTGTTCGTTGCTTTTACTTTGCTTTCCTGGATGCATATATATCTATATAAAAGCTCGATCATGCATACACAAGTGTTCATATACAATTGTGAGTGAACATGTAGACAAGGGAAACACTTAACACATAGCTCATGCTCTTTCATTTCATTTAACACCATCACATAGGCATATCCATAGGGTAATACTCATGGTTTTATCAAAACATTGATTCACTTAGTTGGTTTCAAGTATCAATACAAGGAAACTAGTAGGATTTCCTCCTAGCTTTTCATTCAAAACCCATGCTTTCATTTTGGGTTTTCAATAGAAAATACAACACAATCAAATAGTAGAGTGTATCTACCTTATAAAACCGCATCCCTACGGTCAAAACGCTTTGGAAAGCTCGTGGTAGTGAAGATCGGACTTTGGAAGTGAAGATCAAGCTTCACTCTTGATCTTGGCAAAAACCCTTAGCAACCCTAGCTTCCTTACTCTCTTTCTCTCTCAAAATCTCTCTCAAATCCTTCCTTAGGGTTTGTGTAACCCTTACCCACGAAACTGGGGTATCTATAAGGTTTTGGGTTGTGCCAAAGACCCAAACATCCTTAAAATATCCCCAAGGTCGGTTCCTGGGCAAAAAGCTTTGACTGGTCTACCGGTCAGAAAACCACTTACTGCCCAAATCTCCCATAGAGATTAGTGCTAGGAGGGGTCGACTGGTTGGCATGACTAGTTGACCGGTTGCCTAGGGGTCGACCGGTCCCCTTGAGCGGTCGACCAGTTGGCCCCACTTTTGCCTGTTTTAGCCTTCTCCCCCCATTTTGACACTTGAATGTTTTCCCCCTTCTTTCCTTAACACCTTTAAACACATAATAGGGTCCTTACTCCTTAGAACCCTTAAACACATAGCATAACATATTTTAGTGAGTTCAAACCCTCATGTTCATTCATCACATAAAACCATAGGCTTTTAGGCCTTTACAAGATTGGTGCCTTGGCACTATTTACAGCACTATTCACCAGAATAGTGAAACGCAGTTCTGGGGTTCTACATAATTAGTTAATTTATTTATTATATTTTTGCATATCTTGCCCAATGTTTTACCGATTTATTTTCCTAATTTTGCAAAAAAATAATAATCAAATTTTGTCCTAGACTAACAATTCTCAAACTTTGACTTGGTTACTATGGTTGGTATCATGTTACTTTCTCTTTATAATTATTAAATTAATATTTTTATTGTTTTTTTTTTCTCGAAATTTTTCCGACCTTGCCGAAATATGTCAATTTTTTCCGAACTAGACCCCCCATCGAATTATTCTCGAACCCCAACTTGGTAACATGATTGAACCACTATACTTCTCAAACCAGGTTCTAGGTGATTGCTTAAGCCATATATTGCCTTCTTCAACTTGCAAACCTTACCCTTTTGACTCAGAATTTGAAATATAGGAGAAAGAGTTATGTATGCTTTTTTTTCCCCTGCAAGTCTCCATGTAGAAAATAAATTCTTTACATTCAATAGTTCATCTTGTCTTGGAAACTGAAGCAAACTTCTCTTGATAATCCACCCCGTGGGTCTAAAGCCTTTCGCAACCAACCTTGCCTGATATCTGTTTACTGTCCAATCAGCTTTATGCTTCACAATGTGCACCCACTTTCATCCTATTAACTTCTCCTCAGGGGTATTAGCCAGTTTCTATGTATGATTTTTCATAAGAACTTTGCGTAAGGCAATGAGAATATTATCATCTTGAATAACAGGTTAACATAAGAAGACCTAACAGAAGGAATAGTGATGCAGGACAATGCAAACTAACCTAAGATGATTGTTTTAGAGATCTGAATTTGAAATTGCAGCATTAATAAGACTTATAAACAATCAAGATTCACACTTTTACTCAAAAGAAAATCAAATAAGAATTCCTAAACAAACTAGGTTAATCACAATCCCGCACTAATGAACTTTTAAATTTGATCGGGTGATCGTAATGAAAGTGGAAACTTCCACTAGGTGGGATTTAAACCAATAGTCAACAAGAATTTCTTGTCAATCGAGGATTTCAAGAAAATCAATTTGGGCTCAATAATGGTTTATTATTTGGATCATGCATGTATGTTTCAACAATATGTAATGGATTATCAAAGAAACCAACAACAAGAACTAAATGTGATTATAAAATTTAGGGTTAGTTTAAAGAGGTTTGATATTGGGGATGATGTGGCTTCATTATGGGTGGATAATGATGGCTATAACAGCATAACAGAGACTGTATAGGGCTGGGACAGGTTCAGATCTTATGAAATAGGTCTGGGACAGGTTAATACTAGACTGTGGCTTTTGGCAGTAGCGAGGTCAGGCTGGGACATAATGCTACAGTGCTGAAATTAGATAGGGAGCTGGTATAGCAGCAAGGGAAAGGGCAATGGAGGGGTACGGCAGTGATGGGCAGGCTGGGACAGCAAAGGCAATGGGTTCTAGGGTTAGGTTTCTTGGATTAGGGTTCTTTTTTTTGATCGATAAAGCAAGCATGATATATACAAGGAGAAAGAAGTACAAACAGAGCAAGAAGAAGAGTTTACACAAGCGTAAGATAAGAAGCAAGAAATAAAGCCAAGATATAATCCCCAAAAAGCTAGCCAACCCCAAGCATGAGAACACTCAGCCCAAAACAGAGTCCAAATCTACCTCACCATTCCGAATGGATACCCAATCGAGAATCAAAAGTCGAATTCGAGCTTGTATGAGTGAAATAGAAGAGGAGTCAAAAGCTTTCCTATCTCTCCTTCCAAATAGACCATGAGATGGGCCCAGGTAGAGCGGACCATATTTCCTTTTGAGCACTATCCAAACTAACCAATGACCAGCATGATAAAAAACTCTGAAAGGAAGAAGGGAAGACCCAAGCCATGCCCACTCGGTAGAGGAAATACCCCCAAAGACACCCACAATAGGGCAATGTAAAAGCAAGTGATCCACTGTCTCTTCCGCCTAGAGGCACATAAAACACCAATTAGCCATCCTCCACCATCGAGACTTTAAGTGATCACAAGTGAGAATTTTATTCAATGATGCTGTCCATAAGAAGCAATATACCTTTGAGGGAATGCCGGGATTCCACACAAGTCGATGAGGGAAGGGTGTGTAAGAACCTAAGCTAAATGATAGAAATAGTGACTTCACTGAAAATCGTCCATTCCTGCTTCCAGACCAAAGTTGACAATCATGACCTTGAGGGCTCACGGAGATAGACTCAAGACCCATCTTGAGATCCCACCATATTTTGCTACAATCACGGATCACCATAGACTGTCTCTCTCCTCCCCGAATCTCCAAACCCATTTGCCTGATAGAGCCTTGTTCACCTGGACTAGAGGCCTCAAGCTTAGGCCACCACTCCTCTGAGGACGACAAATGTTGGCCCATGGACTAAATGATATTTAAAGCTGTCCCCTTGAGCGTGCCACAAGAAGTCCCTTTGCAACCTCTCAAGAGTGGCTGCAATTGATCGCGGGATGGTAAGGGTGGACATGTAATAAGTGGGAAGGCTGCCAAGGGTAGACTTTATAAGGGTCAATTTTCCTCCTTTGGACAAGGATGATTTCCATCCAGCTAAGCGATTAGCAAACAGGTTCCTGAATCGAGACCCAAACCGACTTGGATTTATAGCTAGCACCAAGAGGCATCCCAAGGTACATAGAAGGCAGAGAACCTATCTGACACCCTAGACAAGTAGATAGCCTCACTAAGTCCACAACCTCTCCAACATTCACAATTTCCGATTGTGCCAAATTAACCCGCAATCCTGACACAACCTCAAAGCATCTAAAAAAACATCTAAGTGTCAACAGACTCAAGGAGTTAGCTCCACAGAAGACTAAAAAGTCATCCACGAACTGGAGGTGGGATATGCGCAACTTAGATTTGCCTATCAGGAACTCATCGAACATGAGACCATCTGCCCTAGACAACATATGGCTCAATGCCTCCGAGACGATGACAAAGAGAAAAGGTGATAGAGGGTCTCCTTGCCTTAGACCCCTGGAGCTTTGGAAGAAGCCTGTTGGGCTTCCATTAATGAGGATGGAATATGAGGCTGAGGAAATGCACATCCACATCCACATCCACATCCACATCCACATCCATTGTCTCCACCTAGACCTGAAACCTATTCACCACAACACATAGTCCAAAAACTCCCAATTGACATGGTCATAGGCCTTTTCCAAGTTAATCTTGCATAGCAAGCTAGACACTCTCGATCGGAGACGATCATGCATGCATTCATTAGCAATTAGTATCCCATCCAAAATTTGTCTCCCCCCCCACAAAGGCGCCTTGGTTGGGGGAGATAATGACACCTATCACCACTTTCAAGTGGACAACCAAGACTTTGGATAGAATCTTATAGACACTCCACACCAAACTAATCGGCCGAAAGTCCTGAAGATCAGTGGCCCCTTCTCTCTTGGGAATCAAAACCACAAATGTGTTATTGATTACTCTGTTGAATTTTCCTGAGTTGTATAGCTCCTTCATGACTTCTAGGAAGTCTCCACCCACTCACTATGTCCCAAGAAGATCTGTAGAACTCAATAGTGAACCCGTTAGGCCCAGGAGCCTTATCCCCTGCCATTCCTCTAATGACACACGCTACTTCCTCCATCTCAAAAGGTCTTTCTAAGGCGTCTCTTTGCTCCTGTGAAATGGTTGCAAAAGGCAAACCATCCAACCTTGGGCGCCACAATTCCCCCTCTTGGTACAGACTCTGATAATAAGGAACCACACAATCCTCAATCTCTTTGCTTCCTTCCTTCCAACTTCTATCTGCCCATAATTTGGAGGGAAAATTCCTTTTCTTGTGGGAATTCGCCATTCTATGAAAAAATTTGGTATTTCGATCACCCTCTTTCAACTAACGGACCCGTGCATTTTGTTTCCAACTAATTTCTTCCAATCATAACACCCTTAGGTATTCTAATTTCTTTTCCTTACAACCTTGGATGTCGAATGTGGAATCCTCTCCTAATTCCTCAACCTTGTCCATATCACCAATTTCACACAAGAGGGATACTAATCGGGCTTGAACATTCCCAAATACTTCCCCGTTCTAAGCCTTCAATTTATTCTTAAGGTCTTAAGTTTGAGCCTAAAACGAGTGCTAGCGTGACCCCACACACTAGTGGAGTTCCACACATCAGCCACTAACTCTTTGAAGCCCTCCTCCTCCTCAAGCCACATGTTTTCAAAACGGAAAGGAGTGGGCCCTCCCCTAAAGCAATCCAATTCCAAAACTATGGGAACATGGTCCAATATAATCTTGGGGAGAGCGGATTGGATAATGTTGGGAAACTGACTTTCCCACCCCGAGCTAACAAGGAACCGATCCAATCTACTCGCTGTAAGATTAGAGGTTGATTGAGACCAAGTGATTGAGCGTCAGTCAGAGGGAGATCAATGAGGCCCTGGTGAAAAATAAAATCCTTGAAACGTTTCATTTTAGCATTCACAGTACAACCCCCTTTCCTTTCCCTTGGAAATCGGATGCTATTGAAATCTCCACCCAGACACCAAGGCTTTGACCATCTTACACTAATATCGTCCAATTCTTCCCAAAATGTGGAATCCTCGACAGACCCCGATGGCCATAGACCCCGAAAAATACCCAACTAAAAGTATCACCTACAAGATGATAGAGATTCGAGATCGAATATGCTCCTAGCTCTAACTCGAGCACCTCCAACTTCCCTCTATCCCATAACAACAGGATACCCCCAGAGGCCTCGAGAGATGGAATTGCTAACCACTTAGGGTCTGAGATACCC
This sequence comes from Tetracentron sinense, assembly GCA_015143295.1. Taxonomy (NCBI): domain Eukaryota; kingdom Viridiplantae; phylum Streptophyta; class Magnoliopsida; order Trochodendrales; family Trochodendraceae; genus Tetracentron; species Tetracentron sinense. The sequence goes on along the minus strand of CM026555.1, from coordinate 14,805,842 downwards.
CAAATATCCCTGATGATGTAGTCTTTAATAACCTCTAGCTTGGTCTCCTGGATTCAAAGAATAGTTGGTCGTTTTGTGGACACAAATTTTTTTAAGACCATCTGTTTGTCTGCTAACCCTAGGCCCCTAGCATTCCAAGATCTGATAGAAAGACCTGTAAACTAGGAACTCTACGACCTTACTTGGACTCGGACTGACCGACCCACCTCTGTGGGAACCCCTATCATAATTCACATGCCATTCTAATCGCCTCAACTCCGATGCTTTGACATCACCCTTGCCTGATAAGGATTTAGGAATGGGGGTCACATCCTCGTCCCTAGGAAATTCAAGACGTTGGAAAAGGGCAGAGGCCTCCTCCTTATGGCCCTCATATGATACTCCTAGGAATTCACTCACCCCCTTTATCTGATTGACTACCCAAGACAATGGATCTACCTGATCCTGTGGTGGATACAGGATACTCCCTCCGGGGCCCCAAGGTCATCAATTGGATTTGCATCCGAAAGCACTGGCTTAGGACTTAGGTTACTTGCACTAAGATGACTAAAACTCACACGGGATAGGCCTTACCCCACTACCTTGGGACTCATCGACAAGTGGTATCATAGCTCCATGAACTGACATAAAAGAATTAGAATCCACACTTAATGAGCACAATAAAGCCTTATTACTTACTTTATCCATGTCGTGTTGGATAGGGTGAGCAGGGGAAGAGGAGTATGAATTTGTACCTTGTGAGGGAGCGAGCGAGGGGATTACTTGCAGATCATTGTTGTTGTCTTTCGTGCGAGAATGTGGACAATTATGTGAAGTATTTGAGCTCTAGAGTGGACTGGGCTGGATCTTCTCACTTATTCCTATCTTTACTTCGCAAAACAAGCAGGATTTGGATTGTTGGAATAGTGCTCAAAAGGGGTACAGAGATCCGGCTCCTCCTGCAATGTGATATCCTGGATTGAGCCAACAAGTGCCGAAGAATTCTCCTTTCTCACCAAAGGTTCAGACTCCTCTAAAAGCAGGAAGCTAGATTGACCCTCACGGTTGATAAGAGCCCCTGAATGAAGGCTGCTACCCAATACCGTCTCTCCACCTGTAATCCAAAGGTCCCGACCTTCCGCCATATCTCCTTGATGCTTTACTAAAGTGGGTAAGCTTACCGGAGAAGATGGAAGGCTTCAAACTCCACTCCATAGTTTGGTGCCCACGAAAATTAGGTCAGAAGGTTCCTCCACCAGAGAGTTCACTTCTACTTCCCTATCAGGAGAGCCCTGCTCAGAGTTTGAGATCGCCGGAAGAGCACCTCTAGTCTCCAAGGAATCCTACATCAATTGGTGGTCGAGAACCCTTTAAGGGATTATCTGAGTTTAGCCAAGGGTTTTTAACTTGGATCTTGCGATTATAAATGGGTCGGAGTCACTCAAGTCCATACTCGATCCAGTTCTCTTCCGGTTTGGAGTCAAGATGGATGATGGGTCCTTTCCCACAGAGGCCTCATCCGAACTGGGCTCATGGGTCAGCCCAGCAACCTCACTTTCAGGATCCAACAGAACAGAACCTTTGATGGGCCCAGTAAATCCCACCTCAAGGCCCAAGGACCTATATTGATTAGAAACTGTTGGATCTAATAACTGTGGACGACAAGGATTAGAATAGAGCTGTAATATAACCCTAGCATCTTCTTAATTGGTTCACTTTGATAACCGAGGGATCTCCGCAGCAGCTAGTGGCGAATGGTGATCTATGTCATCATCTTCCATGTCAGCTCGAGATTTTGCTCGAATTTTCTTTCTCCTGATATTTCGCAGTCGATTGCATCTCATATTTCTACCCTTAACCCTTTTTCTCGTCATTTTTTTTCAAATCTGTTGCTAGGTCGATACACGCCACCTCAGGTGAAGGTACGGGGTGAACGACAACCTCGTTGTGATTGGATGACCATTCACGATGTGAGTCGTCTCTGACATCCACAACGGCTAACTTTGACAGAGTTAGTCTCCATTTTTTCAAAATATCCGACTCCATGCGTGTGGGAATCAGGCTTCGTTTCGGGAAAGAGATCTACCATTCGAAGGCTTCTATTTGGATTTGGAGATTTCGGATTGTGGTATTTGTCGCCGTTGCTGATCCATCGGAGCACCATGTTCTTCGATCAATCGGTGCATTTGTTGCAATATTCATCCTCCCATAGTGAGACCTCAACCGGGTAAGAAATAGAGTGAAAAGTAACAGAGAATATCCGTGGGATGTCAGTAGCCTCTCTTACATAGATTTTGGCTATAGAGAGGTCAGAGCCATCAGTGGTGGAGGGATAAATAGCCACGAGTTCCCCGCATAGGTAACTGATTTGTTTGAACACTGATGGGACCTAGAATTGGAAAGGAAGCCCCTTCAGGGCTAGCCACTAGGATTGGAAAAACCTTGTATAAGACAAGGTGTTTGATGCCGACCACCATCGGTGAAAACCCATAAAGTTGCCTCAACTCAGGGAGAATCGACGGTTCATACAGATTTTGGAAGTATCAAAACCCTTCGTAGGGTGGAAGATGGCATGATTGTCGTCAAATGGGTATGCTTCTTCACATCGGGCAACAACTTTTTCAACAGCCGGATGACCTCGACCCGTAATTCGTCAGTACCCATAACTTTGATAGAACATACAATAGCTTCAGTCCACTGATTGAAAGCTTTGGCGTCCAAATCTACAATCAATTTTTTGGAATCCTGGTTCTTTACCACATGGGTCTTGAGGCCAAGTTCAGGTTCGGGTTCTAGCAATCTCGTAGACCCTTGCCCCCTCTGCAAAGTAGTTGGTAATGGAGGGAAATTTTTGTTTGAGGTATTTTGGCTAAAAGAAGCAATGGCTCCTAGGAAGGTGGACCACTCGGAACCCTTGTCGTCTTTAAGTTTAAAGATGATACCGCCACCGTCGGAACCCAAGTATGCTTGGAACAGAATGAACTCGCCCCTGTGGTTGTGCTTTTTTTCACCGATAAAGGTGCCTTTGGTTCCCCTATATTTCCTGAACAAGTAACCTTGGCCTCCTTTGAAAGTCTCAATAGTTTGCTCCATCCAACCGATAGCCTCTTCTGGCACCCTCAAGATGCTCAAAAGACCTCGTCTTCTTCTCTCCGTAATTTTAACCACAAATCCTTTGCCAGATTCCAATCCTTCAAAATCAAAAGCCTTGGCTTCCACCGCAATCATTCTACATTGAGCCCTCATTCCTGATGACTTTGCTGATCTTGATGACTTTGCTATTCTTGAGCTTCAATCTTCATAAATTGAGCAGAAACAAGAAAATACGCTATTCTAAAGTCTACGGTATAGAATGAGATAGATAAAGAAGAAGAAAGAAGAGAGATTACATTGGAATCACTCCAAGAATGACATCACACCTCCATCACAGGAGATTCTAAAAGCCAAAAAACTCTCATATTTTATTCATAAAAATTCTGTAAATTTCTAATCTCCATAGAGAGTATTTATAAACAAAAGAATAAAACCCTACTTTAAAGAGAAATACCAAACTACTCTTATTATGTTATCTCATAATAAACTAATTATAAGGGACAAAACAAAGTGAAAACAAACTAGATAAAATAAACAAGTAAATAATTAAAGGGGTAGGCCGGCCACTTTGGCTGCCCATGCATTTATGGCCTGATTTCGGCCCTTGATCGGCATCTCTCGATCCGACGATCGACCGTCCTTTAAGTCGTGATCCAACGGTGGATCTCCATCATAAACAAAATCCAACAGTCCGATGTCCGTATCAACTCTCCTCAGCTGAGAAGATTTCGCCACTTGCGAAATTGTCGTACTACTCCAAGAAGTCAAGAAGTCACTGCAACTCGTCCCACGTAATCCGTCGTGAACGTACAATCTGTCTCTGATGTGATCCATCCTGGTCGGTCTTTCTACTTGGCGAGATACTTGTGATATTTCCCGTGTTTAGTGGAAACCATGTGAACTTCCATGACATCCCTTATCTCTTCTGTACAGCTAGGCATGAGTAGTAGAGAATAGAAATGAAGGAGGCAAAAATAGTGAAAGTGGACTTGGGAAAATGAATGAGTCTAGACTATGAGGCAATGGCAGGGGAGGTGGGTCTGGAATATGATCAACATGGGGGTCATCACGAAGGGAGGTAGGTCTGGGGAGGTGAGTCTAAGGTGAAGGGTGAGTCTAGAATAAAATTAGTATAGGGGTCATCACGAAGGGGAGGTAGGTCTCGAGGAGATGGGTCTGGGGGAGGCGAGTTTTGGGGGAGGTGGGTCTGAGTTGAAGGGTGAGTTCGGACTAGGCTCAATAGGAAGGTCATCATGTGGGCTATCCTATGGGTCTGTAGGTGATGATGCTAGACCTCTCTGAAAAGAACAAGGTCCTCCACATTGAATAGTAGGCTAGTATCAATGTTAGGTGGAAAGTCCACCACATATCCATTAGGACCAACCCCCTTCAAGATCTTATGTGGTCTAGCACTATGGGTCTGTGATACTAATGTCATCACATAATCTCCCACTTGAAGATCTTTAGAGTGATGATGTGATTCAACAGATATTTTATATGTTTCATTATTGACTGCAATTTGTTTTTCGATCTCATCATGCAAACCATGAATTTGTTGTGCAAATGAATCTGTGGACTCACTCTGATGACCTATGGGAATGGGATCTAGTGCATACTGAATGTCACGCATGGGTAAGAGCTCATCTGGTACATCTTCAGGGAAGACCTCTTGAAATTTAGGGACTACTGACACTACAAATGATGATAGCTCCACAACCAACTTAGGGACTGGTGGAATCTCCATGAGTGACAAGAGCTGATGGTAGCTCCCCAAAAGACTCAGGAGCTGGTGGAAGCTCCACAAGAGACTCAAGAGCTAATGGAAGCTCCACAAGGAACTCGGGAGCTTGTGGTAGCTCCACAAGGGACTCAGGAGCTGGTGGAAGCTCCACAAGGGACTCAAGAGCTGGTGGAAGCTCCACAAGGATTTCGGAGCTTGTGGTAACTCCACAAGGGACTCAGGAGCTAATAGTAGCTCCACATGGGGCTTAGGACCCGGTGGTAACTTTATAAGGGACTCCTTGAGAGTGATGTTGTGAGGGGATTTAGAATTTCTCTCTTCAGACTTTCACCCTTATTCATGTCCTTCCTAACAGTGGGAACTTTGGGTGGGAGAGGATTTAACTTTATCCTCTTGTCTTCATAGATAAAGGAGCATGTATTCGATCTACCGAATATTGTTACATCCTTATCGAATAACTAAGGTCGACCCAAAATGATGTGGTCCACATCTATAGTCACAACATCACACCATAATGTGTCCTTATATGAAGCGAACTGAATAGGGACAAGACACCTCTGGACAACTAGGATGGAAGATGTATCTATCCATGCAACTCGATAGGGTTGAGGGTGGGCTATTGGCATCAATCCTAAACGAGAGATAGTACTAGATGAAACCATATTCGTGCAACTCCCGCTATTTATGATCACCTTGCAACTCTTTCGCCACACTTGATGTAAGTATGGAAGATACAGTTCCTACGCTAGTCATCATCTTCCTTGATTTGGGTTAGGGCACCCAGAACAACAATGACTCTAGACTTCTCATCGGTGACCTCAGGATACTTACTAGATTCACCTATGACTTGGTTGAACTGAGCAGGGTCCATGTTTGGTTAGGCGCTAACTAGTGTCTTAAGGCTATATGTGATGCATGGGATGTTAATGAGCCTGAAACTTAAATGCAATAGACAAACCCTAAGCTAACTTTAAGCTTTGATACCAAAGTTGATGCAGGACAATGCAAACTAACCTAGGATGATTGTTTTAGAGATCTGAATTTGAAATTGCAGCATTAATAAGACTCATAAACAATCAAGATTCACACTTTTACTCAAAAAAAAAAATTCAAATAAGAATTACTAAACAACCTAGGTTAATCACAATCCCACAATAATGATCTTTTAAATTTGCTCGGGTGATCTTTTTGGAAGTGGGAACTTCCATTAGCTTAGGGATTTAAACTAATAGTCAACAAGAATTTCTTGTTAATCGAGGATTTCAAGAAAATCAATTTAGGCTCACTAATGGTTTATTAATTGGATCATGCATGTATGTTTCAACAATATGTAATGGAGTATCAAAGAAACCAACAGCAATAGCCAATTGTGATTATAAAATTTAGGGTTAGGTTAAAGAGGTTTGCTGTTTTAGGGTTTCGTGATAGTGGGGATGATGTGGCTTCATTATGGGTGGATAATGATGGCTGTAACAGCATAACAGAGGTTGTATAGGGCTGGGATAGGTTCAGATCTTATGAAATAGGTCTGGGACAGGTTAATACTAGGCTGAGGCTTGCGGCATGTGTCAAAAATCAACTCAATTGTGCCGAAATTGGCTGAATTGAGTCAACTTCCGTAGTGTCTGAAGCGAAATGCACTTTTCTTTTAAGACTTCATGGTAAACTTCGGTAAAATCCGACCGAATCAGAAAAAAAGAAAAAAAGTGCCGAGAAAATACTGAACTTCGGTGGAAGTTAATCGAAGTATTAAAAAAAAGTCGGTAAATTGAAGGGCCTTTAACTTTTAACTTTTTTTTTATCGATAAAGCTGCTCAATATATTAAATTTGAAAAAAAAAAGATAAGGAGAAAACATGATAATAGAGTTTACAAGAACATAAACCTAAAACTGGGATGAAGCGTATAAGTTTCCTAACCCCTTCGGAAGAAACATATCAGTGTAACATACCCGACAATTCCTCCCTTGTACAATGTAGCCATGCCCACTCCATGAAAACTAACCGGATGCGATCTCAAATCCGGGGAACGATAGAAGAGACATCCTCAAATACTTTGAGATTTCTCTCTTTCTAAACCGACCAAGAAATTACCCCAGGAAGGACCGCCCAAATCTCCTCCCAAGCACCCACCCCTCTAACCAAGGGCAACAAGATAAGAAGTTGTGAAATGATGAGAGAAAGACCCAGGCTACCCCTGTGCAGGAGAGGAAAAATCGCCATACCACCTGCATAATAGGCAGTGCAAAAGGAGATGATCCACTGTCTCTTCCGCTTGGAGACACATAAAGCAGCAGCTAGCCATATTCTATCCTCTATTCCATTCGCTTTAAACTTTTTTTATAAAGAAAGACATGTGTCCCTAACATTAACCATATTATAAATATAATTAGCTTTAAAAGAGAGTGTTGCTAACATTAACCTTATTATAAATTATAATTTTATTTGTTATAATGTGATTAGCATTAACCTTATTATAAACTATAATTTATTATTTGAATAATTTTGTTATTAGTATATTATGCCCATATAGACTTTTTAGTAATATTAAAAAATTAAATAATTTATTAATAATATTTCATAAATTAAAAATTATTTAACTATCCATCTCTTCACATATTGAATCAGTCCTGTAAAAACATTAGGCTCATCAATTACAGATTGAAATAGTTTTAGAAACTAAATTGAATTTCAATTATTTATCAACTATAATGTTTATTCATATGTTTTTTAGGTTTCTAAAACAATTAACATAGATAATCATTGAAAAATAAAGAGAATACATATCCCTTCCACTTGATAAAGAGGATAAAATATAGTTAAAAAACTGATAATATAGAGAAATATCAATAAGAAATTACAGCTCAAACAAGCAGACAACGCATGTCACTTAACTTGACATGATTCTCACATTTGAGTACTACATGCTTGCATTAGTAATATAATGAATTCTAGATGTGTAATTATGCTTACATATTGAATTTCTAAAGTTTCATCTTAGATTTCCAATATTTCCTTAAAGTTTCTTAGACTTCTTTAATTTTTACATAACTTCCTTGGACTTCTTTAAACTTCATCCAAACGTGTCAACTTCCTTAGCAACCGAAGTTAATACTAAAACCGTAATTTAATACCTTGACTTGTGGCAGTAGCTAGGTGAGGTTGAGACATAATGCTGCATGGCTGAAATTAGATAGGGAGTTGGTATAGCAACAAGGGAAAGGGCAATGGAGGGGTACAACAGTGATGGGGAGGCTGGGACTGCAAAGGCAATGGGTTCTAGTGTTAGGTTTCTTGGATTAGGGTTCTTGCAAAGAAAACAATAAAATAAAGATAATAGAGAGAATAAACAATGGAGAATATTTGCTGTGAATAGTAACTCGTGAATAGTGATTTGAGAGAGAATGAGATAGATAGAGAAAAAGAAAGAGAAGATTACCTTGGAATTATCCCAAAATTGACATTACACCATTCCCATCACAGGAGATTCTAAAAACCAAAAGGCTCATATATTTCATTCATAAAAAATCTCTAAATTTCTAATCTTCAAAGAATATTTCTAAACAAAAGAATAAAGCCATACTTAAAAGAGAAATACCAAACTACATTTATTATGTTCTCTCATAATAAACTAACTACAAGTGACAAAACAAAGTAAAAACAAACTGATAAAATAAACAACTAAATAAATAAAGGGGTGAACCAACCACTATGGCTGCCCATGCCCATCTATGGCCTGATCTCGGCCCTCCGATCGCCATCTCTCGATCCGATTGTCGATCGTCCTCTAAGTTGTGATCCAACGGTGGATTTCAATCATAGACAAAATCCAACGGTTTGATGTCTGTATCAAGTAGGCTTTGAATTCACAATTGTAGGATGAGACAGTTGATTAGATGATGTAGCCTTTATTTTATAGTGCTTGGAATATGTTTTCAGCTCTTCCTTCTCACTTTGAGTGAACTCAGATGATGAGGAAGGAGCAACAAAAACCCCAAGGGGGGCAAAGGAAGATCTAGAGAAGGAAGTGGAAGGTGAGCTTTTTCAATACCACTATTCTCCCCTTGAATAACACTCGAGAAATAAGGATAAGACTCAAAATTGAAACACCATAGAAACAATCTGTAATACCACTATTCTTCCCCTAAAGAACACCCGAGAAATAAAGAACTCAAAAAACAAAACATCCATAGAAACAATTCATTTACTAGATACATGAACAAAACATTTATACCCTTTCAGGAAGGAGTAACCCAAAAATAGACACTCCACATATTTGGGATCCAATTTAAGATATATTTAAACCCAAAATGTAAACAAAGCAAGTACACCCAAAGCCATTGAGAGGAAGACTGAATCCAAGACAATCAAGGAACAATAATTGACGTGGAGATTTGAATGCAAGTACTTGCGATGGCATACGATTGATGAGACATAACGCATTGAGCAGCACTTCAGACCAATATCTTTTTTTGACTTTTATTTCTAGGAGAAAACTTCTAGCAAGTGTTCGTTTTTGGTTCAACTACTCAGTTTTGTTGATGAGTGTAAACACAACTGTTTTGATGAATAACACCATTTGAGATAAGTTTTCAACTAACCTTCCAAACATTCACAACCATTGTCAAATTGAAAAACCTTGATGTTTTTTTTTTCAAACTGGGTTCTAGCCATCTTCTTGAAATTTTGAATAATAGGAGATCCACGTGTATTGAGTGGAATCATCCACCCATAAAATGAAATAATGGAACCCAAACATAGACGAAGTAGGGGAGGGTCCTCATACATCAGAATGCACTATAATAGAGGGAAGACGACTTATTATTAGGTTGTAAAGAGACTTGACAATGTTTCACTAGTTCACATACTTCACATTGTAAAGTGAACACACTGACTTAAACAAATTAGTTCACATACTTCACATGTTTTAGTGATGGAATTGATAAATGACCAAGTCAGTTATGTCAAAAGCAAAATCCGATTTTTTTTTTTTGATCGGTAATCTAGCCGGAAAAATATAAAGATAATAATGGAAAAGAGTTACAGGATCAAGCATGACATAAAAATAGAGTTTACAGGTAGATAAACACATCAACAAGAACAAACAAAAGACGCTTATGCTCTCCTATTTGGTGAGCGAGACATCCCCAGCTCTGGCGATATCTAGAGGATCAAGACAACACCTCCGTCAGCTCATCCCCTGCGAAAAGACAACACCTTCGTCAGCTCATCCCCTGTGAATTATAAGCTCGCCCAATCCAAGACAACCGGTTGAGTACTATTACAAATGCGAGAAACAGATAAAGGAGAATCCTCAAAATACTCTATGAGTTTTCTCTCATTCCAAATCATCCAGCATATGGAGTTAGGTAGAACCGACCAAATTGCCTCTTGAGCACCATCCACACTTACCAAGCACCAACAAGATAAGAAGTTGTGAAGGGATTAGGAAAAGACCCAATTCACACCTAGTCGGGAAAAGAAATATCCCCATATACCAGACACAATAGGAAAATGCAATATCAAGTGATTCAAAGAAGCTTGGAGGCACATAAAACACCGGTTAGCCATCCTCCACCATCTACTTTATAAATACTGGAGTGCACTAGGAGAAGTGGGAGTTGGATCTAACAAGTAAAGTCTATCAACTTCACAATCACTCCCAATTTGTTGTTGTGTCTTCATGTCCTGAAACAAACAATACAAACAAAAGAAGGTAATTAGTGTTTTGGACAAACTTCATTTTGTCTTTCTTATTTGAACTCATGCCACCTTTCTGCTTTCATACACCTTCTTTACCCCCTCTCTGAGGCTGAGACGCAAACTTTAATACTGAGCGCTCTAAGCTACCAGTAGGGATATACATGGCTATATGTCTGGTCTCCTCACCCTAAAGAAGAGCATATACATGACTGAGAGACAACTCTTCCTTACTCAGAATTTGAACCTATGAAATCAATCTTTGAGTTTAATCCATCTAAAAACTTGAAAACCATGTTATGCTTCACAAGCTTGTGATATTACTCTCCATCAGGCATCAGTCATGCACACGGGATGATATGTCTGATAATAATTTAGTTCCTCCCTCATACCTCGAAGACGAGCAAAGTAGTCAGCCAAGGGTTTGTCATCCTATTTGAGGTGAGAAACCTCTTAATGCAAATGATAAATCTGGGCAATATTACGTGATTGAGAATAAGTCGGGGCTACTGCATCCCATATTTCCTTGGTTGTCTGGCGAAATAGAAATCCTCTATGGATCTGGGATGCATGGAACACACCTAGGCATAAAAGTAAGATTTTTGGACTCCCACCAATCAAACTAGTCATCGGATGAACGGGGCTCTACAAATCTTTCATTAATGTATCCAAGCTTAACCTGACTTCCAATAAATGGTTTTGCAGATGGGGACCATTCCAAATAGTCTCTACCATCCAACTTCACAGTTGTAATATGAAAATTAGGATTCTCAGAAGGTCCATAAGATGGAATCCATATGCCTCGGTACCTGATGAGATTCCCTTCATACCACTGTTTTATGATATTCGATCACTTCCAGAACAATAAAGTATGAATCAACCAAACCTAGATTCTATTCACTTAAACAACACCCAATAGGAATGAAACAAGGTTGTTTTATACAAAATAACACACACACAATGTTCCAAATCCTAAACAATCAACCAAGGTTTAGAAACATAGGAATTTTCAGTCCAACTAAGCCAAAAAAACAAGATAGGCGGTAACTATGCCCTATAAATTTCACTGCACTGGCTTCAATTATTTGTAGATATTTACCACACTTATTTCAAAAGCTTCAGAAGTTTAAAATAGATCAAACAATACCACTTCAGATCGCACCTAACAAATTCATCAAATCTAATTATTTTCTCTGGAATCACTTTGAAGGACAAAACACTATCAAGAAACCCTCAATGTTTTTTTTTAAATAACCATAAATTCCCAAAAATAATTCCTTCTTGTCATGTGAATCTTTTCCGAGAGGGGGGGGGGGGGGGGGGGGGGGGCATCTGTATGGTTGTTGGCGTAAGTAGTATAGTTAGCAGTAGCTGATGATGCCTTTTGGTCCCTGGTAATCTCTTGAGAAGTAGCCAATATCATCCTTGCTTTGATACAAATTAGAAAGTAATAATCTATATAAAAGAAACCCCAGTTGTGTAAAAGAGGAAGAAGAAATGAGAGGATTGATACGTATGATTTGTCTAGGAAAGAGAATGAGTGATCTAATGTCGATACACTCTATATACTTTATTAATAAAATATCTATGTGGGCTTAAAACCCCTACTAGGGTGTAAAGTATGCACACACTAACAAATTACCTAATAGGCTATGGGCTTTATGATTTAGGCCTATCACAATAAGAATAAACCTAATTTTGATGTTGGTCAATAGAAATATTTCAGCCCAAACTCAAAAATTTATAGTAAAAATCAAGAAAAAAAATTAATTGTAGAGAAGAAAATGAGATAGGTCTATTGGAATCACACCAGTACGATTCTAGGAATCACACCTAAGGTTTCTTGAAGTTTCACACATCCAAGAGAGAAACAACAAGTTGCTTTCCTTTTTCCTTCTGCTGGGAAAACACAGATAGGACTTGTATAGTTTTCCATGTTCAACCCTAATTATGTCATGTATATTAAAATAAAATAGGAATGACTAAACTACCCTTATTACATAAAAAAAGAGAAGAGAAACAAAAAAATAACTGGATTCCCAAACTACCCATGTGGACCCCCTATTAAGGAAGCTCTCATGTAGGCCCACTTTATTATCGTCCCACGAAATCAAGGTTTGGGCATGACTGTTCAGCCCTTTACTATGCCTCTTGTAAACTTTAAAGTGCGTCGATAATTCATATCACCTTGCCTACACTACATGAGTCTTTCAAGCAGTGTTACCTAGGCATGTGGTATGGGTGCCAAGTGTCCAGGTGTCTAGAGGTGTTCGGCACGACAAGCTCTAAAAATTCCAATACGGGGCACAGACGTACATTTTTTAAAAATGATTGTATATAAATATATGGAATATATTATAATTTAATTTTTTAAAACAAATAATAAGAATAGAAAGACGGAGATTCACCTATCCTCAAATTTTTTTCAAAAAATTACTAAAGTTATAAAAAAAGCTCATAGAGAATAGAGAGGAGCAACAAGAAAGAGAGAGAGGGAGAGGCGTACCTATTGATCAGTTGTTGGTGTCGTTGCTCTCCTATTAAGTTTTTCTCTATTTTGCCAAAACAATTACTCAACTTGGCAAAAAGTTCCTAGCAATCCAATATATATATATATATATATATATATATATATATATATATATTATTTTTAAAATGGCATGGCATGACATATTTGAAGCACGGCCTGCCTAAACATAATGCTAACATTGTCATGGCACAGTATAGGCATGTACCAAAGAGTGTCGTGACATGGCATGGAGTATCGTGTCGTGCCAATGTGTCGACACGACAAAATTTGGTGAAAACTGAAGTGCCTAGGTAACAATGCTTTCAAGGCGGCATGCCACCACATGTGGTGCTATTTTAACCTAGCTGAACTCTGAAGGGTTGCATGCAGAGGCAGCCTACACAACAAGTATTTTCCTAGTGGTGTGCTTGCAAATGTTTTGGGACTGCACTCCTGGGTGCTATTTTCCATGGCATAGGATTTGTGCTTAATAGCTCAATCATAAAGGCCCATTTGGCATCAATTCTGGTGATTCTCTTATTTTGAAAAAGAATTAGTTCTCAAAAAATTTGATTCTTATAATCAATTTTGTGCAGAGAACGTGTTTGGAAACTGTCAGTCAGAATCAATTATGAAGAACATAAATAACATAATTATGTTTAGATGGGAAAAAAGAAATAGGATTATTGTAAGCATTAAATATGGTTATATCCATAAACCCATTTATAAGTGTCATATAATAATCAAAATTTACTTATGTCTCATCTACAATTGTTTTAAATTGTCCTAAATTATACCTGTCGTTCAACTAATTTGCAAATATCACAAACATAATTGTGCAAATATCACAAACATAATTGTGCAAAATAGCACTACAAAATACATAAAATAGCTATACCAAACAACAAATTTGCTTGCATTTCTGGCACACGCTCCTCAACTCACCCCTCCTGTCTATTTCTCACAGGTAGCTTATTTTTTACAAAATGTCGTAAATATCAACGATACAACAAAAATATCACACTATATTTCCCATATATCTTGCAATATTTATGATATATATCACAAATATAAAGCCTATTTACAAGTCACAACTTGATGCCCAAAGATGGGGAAGGATCGTCTTCTCCATTTGTAGAGGTGGAGTTCGAGAACCCAATTGAAGTACATGGATTTGAACCCAATTTGGAATGAAAAGCTTGTGTTTCACATCAATGACATTGCAAATTTTCCTTACTGCCGCTGGCCTATTGAAGTAGGCATCAAGAAAGGTGATGTCATTATGGTCCTCCTCCAAAACTGCCCCAAATTCGTCTTCTATTTAATGGAGGCTTCAATCATTGGTGCCATAACAACCACTGCCAAGCCCTTCTACAATCTGGCAGAGATCTTCAAGCAAATATCCACCTTCGGTGCCAAACTCGCTGTCACCCAATCCCAACACATTGATAAGATTCGAGATTCCAACGGGAATTTCCCAAAAATGAGGAGAGATTCCACGGTAATAACAATTGACAACCCACCAGAGAATTGTCTCCATTTCTCTATAATTTCTTGGCTATTTCGCTCCAGAAGTCAGGCAACAGTGAAAATTTTCTGGGTAAGGTGAGAATTTCTGGTTTTAGTATTGCTGAAGGGGGAGGAGAGGGGAGAGAGTACCCCCTGGGCAATGCAAAGCTTATTTTCCATTGGAGATGAGATTTAGGTTGGAGAGATTGGTTTGAGATGAGGAACGAGAGTAGCACTGTGTTTTGTCCCCCTCCCGTCCCTCTTTTTTCTTGCTAAAATAGTGATGGAAGCGGAACAATTCTTAGAATCGTTCCCTAAAAATCAGCTCCGAAATGCGTGCTCGCAGTTTCTTTGCCTGGGATAAGGAAAAGAGGAGTGCTAGCCCCTCGCCGTTTCTGTGTCTGGGTTAAGGAAAAGAGGAGTGCTAGCCACTATAGCAGAATTCAAATTTTTTCCAAACTCTCATGGTGGGTCTACACGTGGCATTGCTACTCCTTTAACAGATTTAAGAAATCAAAAATTTCAGAAGAGTAATCAAAGGTTAACTGGGTAAAATAGTGACACTTGTCGCTCCCACTGTGAGAGCTTGGAAGTCTTCGACCAGAGTTAGCATTTCTCTAAGGAAAATTGTTCCCGAGGAACGATGCCAAATGGCCCCGAATCTCCTAGTTGTCATGCCATGTAAGACGGAAACATAAATATGATAGCAAGAATCATTACTCGTGTTCAAAATTGAAAATAATGTCTTAAAGAAGTAAAAAACTTGCATGAATAGAAAATAGAAAGCATGCAATTCTTTCCTTCAAAAGAAACTTGATCTACAATTAAAAAGTGAAAATCAAGATATATAATGCAACAACTTGGGTCATATCAGATGCACCTACAATCCATGTCTCACTATCTCTTAAACTGATTGTGCAGTTGGATGTACTATCTTCTAGTTCTACCAATCAGGAAATCTTGTCACACTCTATAAACTTTGTTTATGAACAAGAATGTAATGTTTGTTGCCATCTTAGTTTTTGCTCTAAATTAAATGGTAAATATTTTGGGGCTACTACAGCTTTTCCCAAGGTGCCATGCAAGTCAACAGAGGATAGGTGGTGGTTTGATTTGGTTTATCAGGCAGAGAGACTTAGATTTTTTGTGGTCTCCTTTCGATGTCTCAGGCCTAGGCAGTGGTGCATGGTGAGTATCATCATTAGGGAAGAACATTGTGCAAGTTATATGCCTTATTGTGGTCCTGCTCTTGGAAAAAAGATATGCACAATAAGGCATATGATTTTTTAACTGATTTTAACAATGTGGACTACATTTGGTATCATTCATTGGTTATAGATGTCAATATTTATTAATATTAGTATTGTCGTCATCATCATAATCATCATCATCATTATCATCATTATTGTTATAATAATAGTAGTAATGAGAGATGATTTTATTAGCGGTTTGCATGGTTTGGTCTTTTGGAAGCTCCAGAGACAACTCTAGCCATTCTATTCAGTAGAAACATGCTAGCAGTGATTCTAGCATGAGAGTTTAGATTGCATAACATGAATTTAAATGATGTACAGGTGCAGTTATCCCCTAATACAAATTTGTAAGAATATATGATACGTATCTAATTATGTATATGCAATTTTGCACTCATCTACATATCCATACAGAAAACTCAACATTAGAAAGAGTTGGTAAGTGTTTTTCTTATTGTATCTCATGATATGACTTGTATAACTTGTTTTTTTTTTATACCGAAGAAGGCATATGATGGACCTGATTATCTTCCTCATGCTAACCTATTCTGTTTTGTTTTGAATCTCCAAGTTCTTAGCTAGGCAGTTTTTTTTCTTTTAAACCATGTTGACTGTTGTTTGGGCAAACTTTCAGAGAATTACCATTAAAGAAATCAAGAACCACCCATGGTTCTTAAAGAACTTGCAAAGGGAGCTAACGGAGTCAGCTCAGGCCATCTACTACCAGAGAGACAATCCAAGCTTTTCTGCCCAGAGTGTGGATGACATAATGAAAATTGTGGAGGTGGCGAGAACTACTCCTCCATCGTCCAGGTCTATCGGGGGCTTTGGTTGGGGTGGTGGGGAAGAAGATGAGGAAGACAAGGATGAGAATGGAGATGCAGAGGAGGAAGAGGAGGAGGAAGAGGAATACGAGAAGAGGGTGAAGGAGGTGCATGCAAGTGGAGAATTTCACGACAGATAATTATTCTCATTTTAACACTTTTTTGAATGTTCTTGGACTAGAGGATGTTTTCATGATTGTATAAAAGCTAAAAGACTACTGCTTCCAACTCAGGGTTTGAACTTTGTAACTTTCAGTGTTGTTCCACAAGAGGCCTGTCTTTATTTTAACTTGAAGAAGTTTGAGATGTTTTCATGTTTGTATACATATAAAACTTAAAAGACTAGTGCTTCAAACTCAGGGTTTGAACAGTGTTAGTAGTTCGAGTCTTTGTATTTTAACATGAAGATGTTTGGATGCAGAGCTTAGTTCATTTGTTAATGTGGACTAGAGAGTTTGAGAAGAGATCTCTCTTCTAAGGATGGGTGCAGCCCAAGGAGTATTTTAAGGAGAAGAACTATTATATTTAAAGAGACTTTTTATTCATACCTCTTTGTTTCTTTCCTAGAGACGTGGGGGTTTGGAAATTTTTTTAGGGATTTTTATAAGAAAGAGTGTGTAAAGACGTTGATTGAGAGACAATGAAGAAACGTAATGATTCAAAGTGTGAGGATGTGTCAGTCCAAAGAGTTGTGTTGTTCAAGTATCATTGCAACGAGTGGCAGTTACATATTGATTATGATCGATAGAGGAGCACCCACGGTTACAAAGGACACAACTCCTAGAATTTGAAGGACACTACTCTTTTGAGCTGCTTCTTTGGATTCAAGTCTTTGGGAGGACACAACTCTTCATTGGACAGGCTGCTCTCTCTATCTCACACTCAGTCCCAAAGAGGGATAAGAGGTTGAGAGAAGGAGAAAGAGCATGTAAAAGTGTGTCCGCCCAAAACACTATCACGGCTCTTTGAGAAAAAGTTTGAAAGAGATATAGAATCTTATTTTAAAGAGGTCGAAATAATGTGAGAGTGTATGCACAAAGCGTATCACGACTCTTTGAAAAAAACATTTGAAATATATAAGTAGCCGTCTAAAATGAACCCGTCTTCAATTCATTCTAAGCATTTCAGTTTCTCTCTCTCCATCTATGCATATTAGATTCTTTGACGTGCACGGTGAAATCGTAGATGGCGAATGGTCAACTAACGTCTATCAAATTACAATGGTTACCGTAAAAGATGAATTTTCATTTTCTGTTGTTTGGTTCCATTCTTGAAAATAAAGCAGAAAACTTTACGTAAAATAATTATTTTAAAAAAAATTATATATAAAATAAAAACTTAAAAATAAAATTGAAAAAATAATAAAATAAAGTAGATAAAATAATAAAATAAAGTAGATAAAATAATAAAATAAAAAATTATTGAGGGGTACTTTTGTGAATTTGAAAATATATTTAAAAAGACGAGGATTTTACGGGAAAATAACTTACAGGTTGTGAGTATGAAATTTTACCGCATTTCTTTCTAGGCCGGGCCCTGCAGAGGAACGACGCTAAAACGTCATTTTGATCTCACGGGTTGACTAAGAATTTGTCACCTATTTTATTCAGGGGGAAATAGGGCTCGGGTGGATGGATAGACCTACGGTCTCCGTCAAAATCTAGGTAAGTGATTCATTTAAGCCTCAGGGAATGTGTTACTTACTCCCTAGGTATAAGCCAAATAAGGTAAAATTGAGAAAAATGTCTTAAGTGTTTTAGGTGTGCTAACCCAAGAAGGAGAAAATCTTAATCTAGGGTCGAACCCAATAGATGGGTTGCCTACATACCCGCCGGGGCGGGATTAGACTGGGTGTAGTTCGGGCGGTACCTTAGACCCGTACCGGGGTTAGGGGGTGTGTGTGTGCATTGGAGGGACTTAGGGATTGGTCCGGGGGCTAGGGTTGTTAGCCAAGAAGGCTAAGGTTGCACCGGAGTGGCTAAGGAGAAATTAACCATGGTTAAGGCTTTGTACCGGAGTGACTATGTTTTTTGTCTTTTTGATTTTCTATTATTTTTGTATTTTTGAATGTTTTTCTATTTTTTTTAGATTTTTGAGTAGTAGTTTAGGTTCGTTGCGAAGCAACGAGAGGGGACGAGTTAACCGGGGTTAAGTTTAACCAATGTTAAATTAGAAGTTAACCCAGGTGAGGTCGGATCTAAAATGGAACTTTTAGGCATCATTCCCGAGATTGGCCACTACCCAAAGAACAACCCAATGGGTTGGTTACCAATTTGAAGTATAGTTGGTCCATTTCTATTCGAATTCTATGCTCCTAAATTTGGACAACTATAACTCCATGTCTTGAACTCCGATTCAAATTCTGCTTGATCTTATGGATTTAGAATCTCAATGAGCAAATTAACATGATTTTTTCATAATTTTATGGTCTCTGTGTTGGTACAAAAATTGAGGTAAAATGATGACAAAAAGGGTCCAAACTGTCAAAAACAGCATGTTGGACCCAACTTTGGAGGCCCACAGAATTCACTCCCAAACTCCGAGTTGAGTTCTGCTTGTTGGGTTGCACTCCAGAAGATACAAAGAAAATGAAAATGATTTTTTTGGGGATTTATGGATTTGCTGATTGGTTCAAATTTCCAGAATAAGTTTCAGTTAAAACATGGTCTATATTAGAAATCATCCGAAAAAAAATATAAAAAATCATATTCATAATTTAAATGATAAAATAATAAGATATCCAAAATTTTGTCAAAACAACCATTCATTTGATCCCTCAATCTTAAATCCCAAGTTTGCATGAAGCCAGTTAATTGTCCCAAGGGGTTTGGCATAGGTTAGAGCATTCCTAGCAGCCTCACCAAAATAACTTTTTGGTTATTTTGGTGAACCAAAAGACTAAAAAGGTGCTAAAATGATTCCCAGCAGCCTCAACAGAATGAAGAAATCCCTTTGGTGACTCTACAGTACTCACCAATCTTGGTGAGTACTGTAGACTCACCAAAGTTAAATCTTCTCACCCTTGGGCCCACACAAATATTAAAATAAGGTTTCTCTCTCTCCCTTTCTTTTTTGTGGTCCCACACAAACAATAAAATAATATTTTTCTCTTTCTTCCTTTTTCGTTTTTCCACACAAATGATAAAATATTGCTTCTCACTCCTTTTGTTTTGGTTAAAATGGTGAGGCTGTTGGGAGAGTTTTAAAAAAGTGGCTCACCAAAACCACTTTTTTTGGGTTTTGGCTATTTTGGTGAGTGAAATTTGGTGAGGCTGCTAGGAATGCTCTTAGGGGTGTCCTCTGGCCATAATCAGGCCCAGAGGACTCCCCTAGTCCTACAATCGTAGGTTTGGATCCTCAGCTTAAATAACACATGACACAAGCCCAAGCATTCACATGAAATAACAGATTTTAACTAGGAAGAAAGAAAGAATAGAGTCTCACTTGCTATGACCATTGTAGAATAGAAGATAAGGTGGCTGGCTGATGTTGCTCCATGGTTGGAGACTGGGGCCTGCTGGTCTTTGAACCCCAGAGAGAAGACGACTAACCGAGTTGAAGAGAAAGTGAGCTGCTGCACGCACGCCTTGGAGCTTGTTGTTTGGACTGTAAAATGATTAGTTTTTCTCACTGCTTGGGGCATGAACAGGGGGTTAACAAGGGGACTGTTAGTGGTGCTTAATGGGGCTGTTTTGTTGGTTTAATAGGGCTGTTTTGGGACTGTCATGAGTGTGGAAATGTGTTGAACAAAGGATTCGGGTTGTGAGCTGTTACAGGGAATGAGAAGGGGGTGATTTAAGGGCTGCTAGTGGCTGTTATAGGCTTTTGATCAGGGTATGAATGAGGTTGAATGGGGTGTGAGAGATGGGGACAATAATGGAGGTTTACTGGGCTCTAATAGAGTCTCGTTTGGGTCTGTTACAAGGGATGTTTTGGGTTATTTAGGGAGTACTTAGAGAAACAAATGGCATGAGGGAAGTTGAAGGAAATGGCTAATGCTGTGACGCTGGAGAGGTGAGTGATGTGAGGCTTGAGATGTGAGTGGTGAGAGAGAGAAAGTCGGAATGGAGAGAGATGGATTCGATGGGTTGGTAAAGGGTGAGAGAGAGCTTTGGTGGTGAGCTTGGTGCGTGTCTTCCTCGTAGATTTTTTTTTTTGGGATGAACCTTGTCTTCTTGCTGGGGGTTTTGGAATCAAGTGGGCATGCCTCCAAGGAGTGGAGACGGTCATGTGGTGTTTATAGGCTTAAAGTGTGAGTGGCATGATGGTAATTTGGGTAGAGGTTAGGTGAGTTGGTGAGTTGCCATTGGAGGGTCAATATGGGAGTGCAGGGACTGCAGCAGCCTGGACATTTCAGTGGTGCATTTCAGCGCACAAGGGACAACTCTCCCCAATTTAAATCCAAACATCAAGATGGGTAGGGGTAGGTCTGGGTTCTGGTGAGTACCTGGCCTTAACACCAACATTGTATTTTGATGGGTTTTATGCAAGAGAAAAATAGCAAATCGGGTCGGGATGCAGAACAACTCATACTGTTTTTGATGAGTATTCAAAATTGAGGTGTGGATCATTTCTTCTTCCTGGTGTTTCCAGTGACGATCATTTCTTCTTCCTGGTGTTTCCAGTGAAGAGCCTCCCTAACCTTCGCTTGTCTACCATCGATAGGTTATCTGCATTCTCCCCTCATTCCCTTTGCTTTTACCCTTCTTGTTCTGCTTTTCAGCCTGTTAGTGTTTGTTTACATACCTCAACTAAGCCTCGGTCTCCTTCGGCCATCGTTGCCTTTTCCCTGAGAGGGTAGCCATTGCGAACTAGATCTCCATTGCGCGGAAGTGGAAGTGTGTCTCGTATTTGGGACTGTAGGTGTTTGATTAAATACCCCAACTAGGCCTCGGTCTCCTTCGGCCATCGTTGCCTCCCCTAAGTGGGAATCCACTGCGTACCAGATCATTATCGAGCAGCAATAGAGGTATGTCTTGAATTGCAGCGTGGAACATTCGAGGTCTTAACAATAGTCATAAGCAAGATGAAGTTCGCAAGCTCATCTCGAAGCACAAACTTTCTGTCATGGGTATTCTGGAAACTAGAGTTCGACGAGTGAATGCTGATAGGGTCCGCAAACACATTGCAAGGGGTTGGCACTTCATAGAAAATTATAACTACTCTACACTCGGAAAAATTTGGATTCTATGGGACCCGGGGCTCTATGACGTTCAAGTACTCTTCAAAACAGACCAATTAATTCATTGCCGAGTCACTGATGCTCTAGTCCCAGAACCTTTCTTAGCTACTTTTATTTATGCTTCTAATAGTATTCAAGATCGTAGCAGCCTATGGAGGGATCTTGGTCTCCTTGGACCTACTCTTGAGCCTTGGGTTTTATTAGGAGACTTCAATGTGGTTCGCTGCAAAGAGGAAAAATCTGGTGGTATCCATTTTCAACCATCCAGGGCAAGCGAATTTATCAACTGTCAGCAGCTTATTGAGGTCTTCGATCTTAAAAGCAAAGGGCTATTCTTCACCTGGAGTAACTCTTCACACTCGAGCAACAATCGTATTCAATGCAAGCTTGACAGGCTTCTCATCAATTTCCTATGGTGCAACAAATTTGAGGCTTCTGAAGCTGAATTCTTTCCTCATGGTGTCTCTGATCATTCCCCAATGGTTGTGGATATCCGTCCTCCTCCGGCCCTAGGAAAGAAACCTTTCAAGTTCTTTAACTTTTGGACCAACCATAGTGAATTCAAGAGTATTGTTTCTGAGGTTTGGCACATCCCTGTCCGAGGCAATCCTATGTTTCAATTAACCCAAAAGCTCAAATTTCTTAAAGTTCTTCTTCGACAGTGGAGCAAGGAAAAGTTTTCTCAAGTAGCTGATCGTTCTTCTTCTCTAAAGGATTCCTTAGATGCAATTCAAATTCAAATACATGATAATCCTTTTGATGAGCAACTCATTGCTGATGAAAAGACACTTTTAAGCGCTTACAAATCTGCGTCCACTATCGAAGAGGCCACCCTTAGACAACAATCTAGAATTCAGTGGCTCTCTCTAGGAGATAGCAACACCAACTTCTTCTATAAGAGTCTTCTGTCTCGAAGAAGTTTCAACAGGATTTCCTCTATTTATGTCAACGGTATCAAACTCCTAGAGGAAAAGGAGATTAAATCTGAGGCTGTGAAGTACTTTCAAACGCATCTATGCAAGCCACTGGCTGATCCTATATTAGAAACTGCTTCCTTCCCTCCTCTGAAAAGCCTATCAAGTGAAGACAGCAATCAGCTCTTGTATGAAGTTACCTCGGAGGAAATTAAATGGGCTATATTTGATATAAAAGATGATAAATCTCCCGGTCCAGATGGCTATTCTGCTCATTTCTTCAAATCTTGTTGGGATATAGTTGGCAAGACGTTGTTAAGGCGATTATGAACTTCTTCCGATCGTCAAAACTTTTATCAGAGCTAAACTCGACCCTCATCTCTTTGATTCCAAAGGTGGCTAGACCTAATACTTTTGCGGATTTTCGGCCCATCTCACTTTGTAATGTTCTTTATAAATGTATCTCAAAGATCCTTGCTCATCGGCTCAAAGCCGTTCTACCTCTTTTGATCAGTGAGAATCAGGCGGCTTTCATTCGAGGCCGCAACATCTCAGATAGTATTCTTCTTTGTCATGAGCTGGTTAGGAATTACCATCGCGACAAAGGCAAAGCCAGGTGTGCTATCAAAATCGATCTCCAAAAGGCTTTTGACACTGTAAGATGGGACTACCTTCTAAAAATTCTGGGTTTGATGGGATTTCCCCAAACTTTCATTAACTGGCTCATCCCTTGTTTCTCCACGCCAAAATTCTCAGTCCTCGTCAATGGTTCCCCTCAAGGCTACTTCACTAGCTCTCGTGGCTTGCGCCAAGGAGACCCTTTGTCCCCTTTCTTATTTGTGATTGCTATGGAAGGTCTCTCAACAAGTTTGGATCAGGCCTACATCTCTGGCCGAATTTCTCCTCACCCCAAGTGTGAACATCCCCTAATATCTTCCATTAGTTTTGCGGATGATCTGTTCGTGTTCCTTAAAGCGGATTCTAATTCAGCAAGGGAGCTCCAACAAGTTCTTCACCAATTCTCTTCTATTTCGGGACTATATCCGAACTCTTCTAAGAGCCAAATGTTCTTTGCAGGTTGCTCTTTGCTCACTCAACAGGCCTTCAAAGAAGCACTCCACTTCAATATTGGCAAGCTCCCAGTCAGATATCTCGGGTTGCCTCTTATTTTAGGCCGTCTAACTGCTAATGACTGCCAACCTTTGATAGATCGCTTCCTCTCAAAGATCCAAAGTTGCAAAAACAACTGCCTTTCATATGCTGGTTGTTCTGAGCTCATTAAGTCAGTGCTCAATAGCATTCACGTGTACTGGACCAGGTTTTTCCTAATTCCTAAAAAGATCCTAAAGCTAGCAGAGAACATATGTTGCAGATTTCTTTGGGCCGGCCCTGACCTTCACAACAAACTCCACCCTGTTGCTTGGAAGACAATCTGCTGCCCTTTAGAAGAAGGGGGTCTGGGTTTTCGCAAGCTTTTAGATTGGAATAATGCTGGTTTGCTGAGACATGTTTGGGCTATTGCTTCTCGGTCGAAAGGGCTTTGGGCCAAATGGTGCCAGGCTAATCTCATTAAACAGAAAAATTTCTGGAAAATGAAAATACCTTCAGATTGTTCTTGGGTTTGGCGTCATCTACTTGGGCTGCGAGTAAAGGCAAAAGATCTCATTCTTCATTCCATCGCCAATGGGGCTTCTACATCTCTATGGTTCGATCCTTGGCACCGCATGGGAGTACTTGATGATTTATTTGGCAACCAAATTCAATTTACCTCAGGCTTACCGCTTCAAGCCACTGTTTCTAACATCATTAGCAATGCTGAATGGAGTACACCTCCCTCCCTCCCTACGAATCTATTGCTGGCTTGGCAAGATCTCAACAAGGTGGAGATCAACTCCCATTTGGATGCAGATGAGGTGATATGGAAACCCACAGGCTCTGGCCAATATTCTCTCAAGTCAGCTAGGACTTGTGTGAGAACTTCCTCGCCTCAAGTCATTTGGTCTAATCTGATCTGGGGGCCGAATCACATTCCCCGCCACTCTTTTATCTCGTGGATGGCCATATCCAATAGACTTCAAACGCAAGATGTTTTGATGAAGCATAACATTACCCAGCGCTCGAAGTGTAAATTCTGCTGGACCCATCCTGAAAATTCAAACCATCTGTTCTTTGAATGTAGCTACACGAAACCCATTTGGAGATTTGTTCTCAACTTATGCCGCTTCAACAATAGGGCCATTCAGTCATTTGCAGATGAAATTGATTGGGCTACTACTGCATTTCATGGAAATACTCTAGTGGACAGCATCAAGAGAGTCTCCTTTTGTGCCACCCTCTACTTCATCTGGCTTGAAAGAAACAACCGCATCTTCTCTAACACCTTCAAACCAAAAGAGCACATCATTCAGAATATTTTAAGAGATACTCGCCTGAAATTTCTTGGAGAAGCCTACAAAGTAGAAGACACGGCCGCCAATAGAGAGTTCTTGGACAGATGGAATATACCAGCTCAATATTTTATAAAGCCTTCGGTTTGGTGCTGGTGGGTTCCTCCAGCTCGAGATTATTGGCTTCTCAACAGTGATGGCTCAGTTCGACCAGGAATTGCTGGGTATGGAGGCATTCTCAGGGACCATGTTGGTAATTCTAGTATTGCCTTTGCTGTTGGTACCGACGACTTTGATGTCTTGAAGATGGAACTCTCGGCCATCAGTCATGGGCTTGATCTAGCCTTAGCCCAAGGTATTTCCAACATCTCAATCGCCTCTGATTCCATGGGAGCCGTTAGATGTCTTTCACGGCTTGATGTCCCTCTGTGGCATCTCAAAAATCTGGTGGCATCTACTGAAAAGAAAATGGAGGTTTTTGCGGCTTGTTCTATCCACCATGTTTGGCGCGAAACTAATATGGCTGCTGATTATTTGGCTAAATTTTGTAATGCTTGCACCTCGGTTATCATTCCCCCAACCGATTTTCCTCCTGATCTTGCTTCTATTGTTTATAAGGACAAATCGGGATGTAACTATCAACGTTTGTAATTTCTTTCTCCTTGGTTTATTTATCTGGTAGGGGTCTGCCTAACCCCAGCTTACTCTCCAAAAAAAAAAAAAAATAGCAAATCGGGCCCTTGGGCTACACTGCCTTTGTTCAGTTTGGGTTATGGGTGTTGGACTTGAACCCTAGGCCTTTGGTTTTTTTAGAGTTATGGACCATGGGCTTAGGCCCTTTTGCCTTGGGATTGGGCTAAGGCAATATGCCTTGATAGCTTGAATTCCTTTGCCTTGATTATGGGTTTTGGCTCTAAATGGGCCTTAGATCCAAAGCCTATCTTAGGGCTCAGACTAGGGATTGGTTTTATGATTTGGGTAATGGGTATGTTGCCATGGGTTTAGGGCTCTAGGGTTGGGGCTAGGTTTAGGACTAGACCTAGGGTTAGGGTTAGGTTTAGAACTAGACCTAGTGTTAGACCTAGGGTTTGATCTAGGGAAGGCTAGGGCTAGGGCTAGAGCTAGGGCTAGGTTGTTGCCCAAATATTGACCCTAGAGGGGGGTGTGAATAGGCTTTTAGAAAATTTAAAATTCTACCTAGTCTTTTTTACGGAATTTAAATTAACAAGGGAATGCAACTAGCAATTCTAAATTGAAGCAATAAAGAAAAGTAAGGGAAAAGTTAGAGTGGGCAAACACAAGATAGACCCGATCGTACCAACCCGCACTAAGTAACCCCAGTAAGACAAGCAGAAGAAGCCGACACGGCGCATCCCCGCAAGTCGCAGTCAAGAGAGTCATGAGAAATCGTCCTCGCCTTTATCCCCTGCATGACATCATTTTGTATAGCGTCACACTCTACTGACAAAACTCCTCAGCATCACTCAATGTAATCAAAATCCAGTGCCTCTTAGCCATCTCGATACCAATCTGGCTAGTGCCTCCGGGACATGCCACACCCTCTTTTTGACACCCCCATACGTTCTCGACATCTTGTGTATCCCTTGACAAACCCGTCATACTGTGATACCCCCTGCATGTCATCTCTTTGACACCCCTGTGTGTCCTCAACATCCTGTGTGCCTCTTGACAAACTCGTCATATCACAACATTACCTCCTGCATGTCCTTCTTTTCGACACCCCCGTGTATCTTCGACATCCTGTGTGCCCTTTAACAAACTTGTCATACGGTGACATTACCTCTTGCATGTCCTTCTTTTTGACACCCCCATGTGTCCTCGACATCCTGTGTGCCTCTTGACAAACATGTCATACCGCAGCATTATCTACTGCATGTCCCTCTTTTCGATACCTCCGTGTGTCATCGACATCCTGTGTGTTCCTTGACAAACTTGTTATACGACGGCATTACCTCCTATATGTTCTCTCTTCGACACCCCCGTGTGTGCTCGGCATCCTGTGTATCCCTTGACAAACTCATCATAATGCGATACCTCCTGCATGTCTCCCTTAGACACCCCCGTGTGCCCTCAATATCCTATGTGTACCTTGACAACTCACTTGTCATACCGCTACACCTCATGCATGTCCTCCTTCCGACACTCCGCGTGTCCTTCGTTTGTTTTGGCTAAGCACTTCCGAGTAACGCCATAACAACCAATATGGTCGCCACCTCCAGGCGATGCCTTTTTTTGGCTAGTGCCTCCGGGACATGCCATCTTTCATAAACATCCATTAATCCCCGACATGAGTGGCCCTAACCACTTCTTCTTTCCTCAGCTCGCTCATATCTCTAGCAGGTATAAGTAGGCGCATCGCACCCACCATTTGTACAACATGCATACATATCATCAGCTCTAAAAATCTAATCTTGGTGTAAAAATATGATAATTCTAGTCTTTTCCATTCCATTGCCAACTTGGCACTCCCCGGAAAAGAGGGGCAGCTATATAAGCAACTAATTTTTACACCCCTTCCTAATCATGGTTAACCATCTTAACCATAGTTAATATCCTCTAACCCTAGGACAAACCCTAGTCAACCTTATGTTGGCTAGGTAATGACCCTAAAGGGAGGGTGAATAGGGTCTATGGCAGATTTAAAAAATCTTATGAACTCTAAGTTCAAGGTGCGGAATTAAAGATTATTCGCAACACAAGATTAAACAAGAAAAGTGCTGAAAGTAAAAGATAAGAGTAAAAGAAACAAACACAAGGATTTGTTCACGAGGTTCAGCAATCCAACCTACTCCCCACCTCAAGCTTCTAGCTAGAGGATTCATCACGATTCCTTAATCGTACAGACTCTTTCACGGGTGGAGCCCAAACCTCTACAATCTCTCTTACAGGTTGAGATGCAACCTTTACAAGTTCTCCTTTAGGTCGAACTGAAACCTTTCAAGAGTACCTCCCTCTCTTGATAAACTGAAGCTGGAGCTTCTGTGCAAGAATCCTAGATTCTGGACTAACCTCAATAAAAGAGTTTGGATTTGAAAATCCGAAAAGAAAAGCTCCTTCAATGAGCTGGATAAGAGTGAAGTACAATTTCTAATAAAGTCTCTCAAAATAAATTGAAGTTGAATGAGCTCAAGAGAATTTTGGAGATTTCTAAGTATGTGAGTGAGTGAGAAATCAAAGACAATGAATGAGTGATCAATAAGAGTTATTGCAGTGATCAAGGGTAGTTATTAGTTCATAAATGAACTCCTTTTATAGCACTTGATCCAATATAGCCATTGTTGAAACATTTAATGCATTTTAGGCCATTGAAAACTAGCCATTATGACGATTTTTCTGTTTCAGGCTTTGATTCTTCGACGAAGTGGAGTTCCCACTTGAATTCGTCACTGAATTATGAAGATAGTAAGTAATTTCATTTTTTCTATCATCAATTCGTCGCCGAATTTAGATGACTTTGAGAATTCGTCGACGAATTCAAAACAGATTCTCTGAATTCTGTCTTGGATCAGACCAAATAGATGAGATTGATTTCCTAGGTCAATTAGCTATGTTTTAACATGTTTTTATGATTCCTTAGGGCCTTAGAATGATGAATATAAAGTGTCCTAGGCACCTATGGTCAATCTATGATCTATGAGCTATGAGCTTTTCAACCTACCATTCTTTTGAGGACTTTTTACATTAGTCCTAGTCACTCTCAATGCATCAATGATAAAAACACACTTTTACAAACTTCTTAAGAGATGATCTTGGGTCTTGATGATTTGACATGTCTTCAGGGACCCGACTTAGACTATGGTCTTCTCTTGAGTCTTCAATTGTATACTTTGGGTTGAGCTTTGCTCTTGGTTAATTTCCATCATTTTGCCATTATAGGTGTACTAACAATCTTGCATTCTAAAATGTATAGGCACTTGAATAGATATATTAGTACCAAAATATTCATTTCATTATTGTGTTATTATCAAAATTAGTAGGACTACTCAAGGTTGTAACCTTGAGGCTAACAACCTCCCCCTTTTTTATGATGACATAATAATGTAATGAAATGGGATTGGGCTCCTCCTCAGAGTATAAGTCAAGTAAAAACAAGAGGTAAGCTCCCCCTAAACATATGCATATACAGATTTAAAGCAATTTATACTTAGATGCACATATAATAGGTATATCATTTTGGAATAATGCCAAGAGAAGTTCTACAAAGGTATCTTTGTCTTACCAACTTTTCATTATAAGAAATCAGTTTTAGGTAAACAAACAGTTATGATACCAAATTTTAGTGAGATGATCTTTGAATCAAGAGAAGTTCCATGATATAATTGAACAAGATATGGTTTTAAACCAAGAGAAGTTCCATAATAAGATCTATCAAATATTCATTTTTCAATAAATATGATCAATTCAAATTACTTAATGAGAGATTCTCACAAATGAGATAGGCTGCCAAAGATACAAAAAATGAATCATTTCAAACAAAATTTTTCAATACATATCAGTTTTTCATTTCATTACAAGTTTTTCTTTTCTCCCCCTATGTCAACATCAAAAACACAAACCAAAGAGAAAAAAAAATAGGAGCTACAATCCATCTTTCTTTTGCTTCTTCAACAGGTCAACAACTTTCTTGAAGACATCTTCTGAAGGACTAGCTCCTTCATTCTGATCCTTTTGGGGTTCTTGAGTTGCTTGTTCTTCTTTTTCTTCTTCAGTTTCTCCTTCATCTCCATCTTCACTAGAACTGCTACTTGAAACTTCATTTGAGGAGGGTGGAATATAATGAAGTTTGGAAGATTTTGGATGTTTGGGCTTTAAGACTTTGAAGGATTGCTGCTTCACTTTAGATATCTCAAAATTGACCTTATTCACCTCCTTGGCCATTTGAATCATTACATTTGCTTGTTGGCCAAGGTGAGAGGACATCTTATCAATGATGAGATTTTGATACTTAAGATGCTTCTCAGTTGTTTCAATCTTGGTCTTCATCACTGATATCATAGCATTGAGTTGAATACTTTGTTTAGAGGCATCTATAGATTTCCTATTTATTAGGCCTAGAGTTGAGTCTACCCTATTTGGGGTTACATCCAAAGAGTCTTCAATTACAGTCAGCCTGGGTTCTATAGAATCTGTCAGGGTCTTCACTTTCATGGGGACGCTGATCATCCCAAACTCAAGAACTGCAAACTTTTTTGAAGTGGTTGATTGGAGCCTTTGGAAGCACTCCCTTGTCTCAGACTGGATGGCAACCATGCTAGATCTAGTCTCATCCATGAATGAAAGCATGAAGGCTCTCATCTCCTCTTGGAATCTCAGCTGGCTCATCCTCATTTCTAGCTGGAACTGCTCTAAACTGGAGGCCATGGAGGCTATTTGCCCTCCCATGATGCTCATTTGCTCCTCAGATGCAGCTGGCTTGCTAGGAGCCTCATAGAACTAACCAGGGTCCTCAAGGTGAGGAGACACCTGTCTATGAGAGCTCTTTGGAATCTCTCCAGCATCTACAAAATCAGACCACTCTGGCCACTCATCTTGAGGGTGCTGCTCACCCTGAAGCTCATTTGCTGGGTCTGAGTCTGGCTGCTGCTCAGCCTGAAACTCATCTGCTGGGGCTAAGTCTGCTGAAGAAGAGATGATTGAGGGAGTAGTAGGAGGGATGGATGGAGGAGGTATGGGAGCTAAAGAACCAGCAGGTGGAAGACTAGAGGATGAGAAGCAGAAGGTTTGAGAGTCCATTCCTTCTGGGTTTCATCCTAGATATAGCTCATTCTTTGAATGGTGGCTTTACTATAAATGGAAGAGTCATTTGGAATGACAAAGTCAGTCTGAGAAGATAGGGAAACCTGGAAATATCTAAAGATTTTGGTCAAAGCTTGACCAAAAGGGAGACACACTGATTTTCTCTTGAAAGCATCATCCATACAATGGACAATGATATAAGATAAATCAATAGGTGTGAGGTCAAAATGCACCACATGAGGAAGACATCAAAGTAGGTGAGGTATTCCCTACCACCAGCCCTAGGGACAAGATTGTAGGTTATCATGTGGTGAATGAGTCTAGAAGTCAAGGTTAGATCTTTGACTTTGGGTTGAAAGGGTGTGGTGAAGTCTTGCTTGATGCACATCATTTTTAGTGCGTCAATCACATCAAATCCTTCATGTTTGATCCATTGACCATTCACAAAAGTTTGAAGTGAGCACTGAGGAATTCTTAAAATTGTGTGCAATTGATTGAGTTGAAAAGAGATGTTCTTCCCTAAAAAAAAGGATGCGATGAGTGATTTTGATTGATCAAAATAAAAATGGGTACAAAAGGACCTAACTATTTCGGCAAACATGGTTTCATTTGACTCTAGAAATGAATCCCATTTAAGGGCAGCAAAAAGGGTTTTAATAGGTTCTAGCCCGTAGGCATCTAGGTTTATGAAGTTGACAACCTTACTATAGAGAGGGAAACGAGGCATGAATTTGTCTTTGAATAGCTTCTCGTACTTGGTGTCCTTGAATTTTGCTGGAGTTGGAGTTGAACTCGTGGTAGCTTCCTTGCCCTTGTCTGTGTGTGACTTTTTCTTTGGAGGCTCCATAGAGGCATTCTCTGTTTTGGGAAGCATTTTCACTCTCTAGGGATTGATTTTAGAGAGATTTGGAAGGGTTTGAGGTGTTGGAGCAATGGAATAGAGTTTGGAGGGAAATCTAGGTTTGAAATGAGAAAATAGATTTGGGGGTTTATATTTAACCCTCGACCTATTTCGTTGCCGAATTGAGCTTCAGCCCAGAATTCGTCGTCGAAATCATGTAAGGAAACCTACTGTTTTTTAAATTTCGGATAGACTTCGTCGACGAAGTGGATGGTCCACCCCATTTCATCACCGAATTGAGTATAGAAAACATTCTATTTTAAAAAATACTCAATAATTCATCGCCGAAATCAAATTCCAGACTGAATTCGTTGCCGAATTCAGTACTGAATCTGAAGATATGATTTATTTTTTATTTTTCAACTATTTTTCTTGACATCAATGATTCTTTTAAGCATCCAAAAACATCATAAATCATTCAAATTAAACTCAGGTCAAGATCAAACAATTTATAACTTATCAATTCATAGATTTTCATTCTTGATCAAATTGATTCATAAATATGATTAGTTTAGCTCATTTAGACTAGCCATAGCCAATTCTCTTCTCAAAGTACTGAACCTATCAGATTGAAGGGGTTTGGTAAAGATATCAGCAAGCTGATTGTTTGTATCCACAAACTCCAAGATTGCATCCCCATTTTGTACATGATCTCTTATAAAATGATATCTGATTTCTATGTGTTTAGTTCTTGAGTGTTGAATGAGATTTTTAATCATGCAAATTGCACTTGTATTATCACACTTAATATGAATTTTAGTATAAAAAATTTTGAAGTCTTCTAACGGTTGTTTCATGTACAAAGGTTGAGCACAACAATGTCCAGTTGCCATATACTCAGCCTCAGCTGTGGATAGGGCCACTGAATTCTGTTTCATGAAACAAGAGAATGTCCTAGAAAGTGACAAGTTCCACTAGTGCTTTTTTTATCCACTTTGCATCCAGCAAAGTCTACATCTGAATAGCTTATTAAGTTTATATTTGTGTCTTTAGGATACCATAAGACTAAATCAATTGTGCCAAGCAAATATCTAAAGATTCTTTTCACAACTATTAAATATGATACTTTTGAACAGGATTGGAATCTGGCACAGATGCAAATACTGAATATAATGTCAGGTCTACTTGCAGTAAGATATAAAACACTTCTAATCATGCCTTTATATAGTTTTTCATCAATATTTTTACCTTTTTCATCTTTATAGGAGTATCCATAATCTTAGTATTTTCCATTCCAAATTTTTAAAGCAATTCTTTAGTATATTTAGCTTGATTAACAGATGTTCCTTGTTTAGTTTGCTTAATTTGAAGTCCTAGTAAGAATGTTAGTTCTCCCATCATACTCATTTCAAATTCTTCTTGTATTGTTTTAGCAAACATTTTACAAAGAGATTCATTAGTTGATCCAAATATGATGTCATCTACATAGATTTGAATTATTAGCATATCATCATTTTTGGTCATTATAAATAAAGTTGTATCAATTTTGCCTCTTATGAATCCATTTTCAATTAGGAAGCTACTTAGTCTTTCATACCAAGCTCTTGGAGCTTGCTTTAATCCATATAAGACTTTTGTTAGCTTAAATACATGATTTGGAAATTTATGATTTTCAAAGCAAGGGAGTTGATTTACATATACTTCTTCCTTAATATAACCATTAAGAAGTGTACTTTTTACATCCATTTGAAATAATTTAAATTCTTTATGACTAGTAAACGCAAGTAGCATTCTTATAACTTCTAGTCTAACAACCAGGGCAAGGTTTCATCATATTCTATGCCCTCTTCTTGGTTGTAACCTTGAGCTATTAGTCTGGCTTTATTTTTAATCATATTTTCATTTTCATCATTTTTGTTTCTAAAGACCCATTTTATACCAATTATAGATTTATCATTTGGTCTAGGTATTAGATCCCACACTTCGTTTCTATCAAATTGGTTTAACTCTTCTTGCACGGCAATACCCTAAGATTCATCTTCAATTGCTTCTAAGACATTTTTAAGTTCAATTTGACTTAGGAAAGTAAGGTTCAATAGATTTCTTCTTGTTCTAACCCCTTGTTCCATATTACC
Organism: Tetracentron sinense; assembly: GCA_015143295.1. Taxonomy (NCBI): domain Eukaryota; kingdom Viridiplantae; phylum Streptophyta; class Magnoliopsida; order Trochodendrales; family Trochodendraceae; genus Tetracentron; species Tetracentron sinense. Next base: position 14,772,020 of record CM026555.1, on the reverse strand, counting down.
AAGGATTAAGTTTTTAGGATGATCTTTAATTAATTTCCAAGCTTTGGGAAGTTGATATGACTCTTCATTTTCAATTTCGTCCTCAATATTTGTTTCAATGATTTTATCATTAGTTTCTTCAGCTACTTGAGTATCTTTACTTACTTCATTGATTTCTAAATTAGATATTTTTTCAGGAAGATTTTTAATTTCATCATCAAATTCATTATTGGTCTTCTTAAATGGATTTGATTCATCAAATACAACATGAATTGATTATTCAACAGTTAAGGTTTTCTTCTTAAATACCCTGTAAGCTTTGCTATTAATTGAATACCTAAGGAAGATTCCTTCTACAGATTTTGCATTAAATTCTTAAGATGTTGTTTATCATTTAGTATGAATCATTTATAACCAAACACCTTGAAATAACTTATATTGGGAATTCTTCCATTCCAAAGCTCATAAGGAGTTTTATTTAATTTATTTCTTATAACTACTCTGTTGATTACATAGTTTGAAGTATTAATGGCCTCAACCCAAAAATAATTTGGAAGATTATTTTCATTTAGCATAGTTCTAGCCATTTCTTGAAGAGATCTATTTTTCCTTTCTACTACGCCATTTTTTTGGGGAGTTTTAGGAGCTGAAAAATTATGGTTAGAATCATTTTCTTCACAAAAGACTCAATCTCTTTATTTTTGAACTCTCTTCTATCACTTCTTATATTGTTAATAGAATAATATTTTTTATTATGAACTCTTTTGTAAAACTTTTTAAATAAAGAAGATGCTTCATTTTTGTGGGAAAAGAATAATATCTAAGAGTACCTTGAATAATCATCCACAATCACAAAAGCATAAGTTTTGCCTCCAAGACTAGCTACTTCAATTGGGCCAAATAGGTCCATATACAAGAGCTCTAGAGGTCTAGATGTAAAAATGATTTTCTTATTTTTAAAAGAGGATTTTATTTGTTTTCCAAGTTGGCAAGCATCACCGATTTTGTCTTTTACAAATTTGGTTTTAGGCAAACCTTTCACTAATTCATTTTTAGAAAGCTTAGACAAAAGATCCATACTGGCATGTCCTAATCTTCTATGCCATAACCAATTAGTTTCATCTGTAGCAGAAAAACATATCATACTTTGAGATTGAAGCTCATCAAATTCTAAGGTATAGACATTTTCAGTTCTATGTGCAACAAACAAAGTATTAAGATTATCCTTATCTTTAATGATGCATATGTTGGATTTAAAAGAGACATTTAAGCCTTTATCACATAGTTGGCTAATGCTAATAAGATTATGCTTAAGACCATCTACAAGTAAGACATTTTCAATAAGTGTAGAGTTGATTCTACCAATGTTGCCTATTCCAATGATCTTCCCTTTAGCATTATCTCCAAAAGTCACATGTCCACCATCCTTTAGAGTGAGTGATACAAACAGCTTCTTGTTCCCAGTCATATGCCTTGAGCATCCACTATCCAAGAACTATGTTGTCTTGGATGTTCTTGTTTTGAAGCACACCTACACAGCCAATTCAAGTAACTCCAAGATACTTTCCCCCTGATACCCAAATAGCTTTGGTTGGAACCCAACTTGACTTTTGGGGGAGGATTAGTTCACTTGGGAACCCATTTCATTCTTGGTCCTTTATGGTCAATTTTGAAAGAAGAAGATGTTTATTTTGGAAATCAAATCTTTTAAACTATTTTACCATTATAAAATGAAGTAGAAGGTGAAGTTTGGTTACTACTTAATTTAGTAAAGAAATTTTGATAATCTTTTTGTTTTGAAAAAGTGTTATAACCAAGCCCTGCTTTGTTGAAAACACATCTCTGTTTTCCTAAAAGTCTTTTTAAGTTCTTTTGACCATTAGTGAATGTGAAGATGATATTGGTTAAGTCTTTAACTTTTGCTTTTAGCTCAACACATTCACTAGATGAGTCATGAGAAGGATTTTGAATTTCATTCAATTTCTTATTTAATTCCTCATTCTTGTCTACTAACATACTCTTTTCTTTTTGCAAGATTTCACATGAATGTATGAGAATATGGATATCCTTTTTAAGAGATTTAATTAATTTTGTTGTTCTACCAAATTCAATGTAAAACTCATCAAATGCATCTCTTATTTCATCATAAGAAAGAGAGTCATTTGGAGTAGAAGTTACCTCATCCTCATTTGTCATGAGGCATAGATTTGCCACTTCTTCATCACTGGAATCTTCTGACTTACTCCCTTCTAAGTCATCCTAAGTAGCCACCATTGCTTTCTTCTTGAATTTTTGGCTCTTCTTGAGTTGTGGGCAGTCAGTCCTAACGTGGCATGATTTCTTGCATTCATAACAAGTGAGGGGCTCATTTTTGCTTGATTCAGCCTTGGTCACCCCATTTGAGAACTCCTTCTTGTATGGTCTCTTTTTGAAATTCTTCTTATGCTTGAGAAACCTCTTGAACCTTCTTGCCATTAAGGCAATGTCATCATCATCACTGCTGGATTTCTCATCACTTTCTTCCACATGAGATGACTTGAGGGCCAATCCTTTCTTGGCTCTTGGTTCTTCCGGAAGATGTTCCTTCATTATCACTTCATGGATCCTGAGAGAACCCATCAGCTCATCCATGGGCAATCTGGTGAGGTCTTTAGCTTCCTGAATGACAGTAACCTTTAGTGCCCACTCCTTGGGCAGTGATCTAAGGACCTTCCTTACATTCTCTGCATTATAATATACTTTTCTCAAAGATTTTAGACCATTAAGAATGTTAGTAAATCTAGTAAACATATCACCAATAGATTCTTCTTTTTTCCATTTTAAATAACTCATACTTGTGAACAAGCATGCTAATCTTTTCTTCTTTAACTTGGTTTGTCCATTCATAGGTGACTTTCAGTTTATCCCAGATTTCTTTAGCAGAGTCACAACCAGAGAATCTGTTAAATTCTTGAGGACTCAGGGCACAATAGAGGTTGCTAATAGCTTTAGCATTGATTTGAATGAGCTTTATATCAACATCATTCCATTCTTCCTCTACTTTGGGGATTCTAACATCATCCACAATTTTTGTAGGAAGATGGGGGCCATTGACTATTACCCTCCAACACTTATAATCTAGAGCTTGGATGTAATACATCATTCTGGTTTTCCAGTAATGATAGTTCTCTCCATTGAACAATGGAGGTTTAGTGGTTGACTATCCTTCTCCTATGCTTGTTGCAAAAATGTTGTTTGCCATTATAAAATCGATTACTCAGATTTTTTAGATCTATCTAGAGTATTAGGCTCTGATACCAATTGTTGGTCAGGTAATGACCATAATGGGAGGTGAATAGGGTCTATGACAGATTTAACAATTCTTATGGACTCTAAGTTCAAGGTGCGGAATTAAAGATTATTTGTAACACAAGATTAAACAAGAAAAGTGCTGAAAGTAAAAGATAAAAGTTAGAAGAAACAAACACACGGATTTGTTTACGAGGTTCAGCAATCCAATCTACTCCCCGCCTCAAGCTTCCAATTAGAGGATTCACCACGATTCCTTAATCATACAGAATCCTTCACGGGTGGATCCCAAACCTCTACAATCTCTCTTATAGGTCGAGATGCAACCTTTACAAGCTCTCCTTTAGGCCGAGCTGAAACCTTTCAAGAGTACCTCCCTCTCTTGATAAACTGAAGCTAGAGCTTTTGTGCAAGAATCGTAGATTCTTGACTAACTTCAATAAAAGAGTTTGGATTTAAAAATCTGAAAAGAAAAGCTCCTTCAATGAGCTTGATAAGAGTGAAGTATAATTTCTAATAAAGTCTCTCAAAAGAAATTAGAGTTGAATGAGCTCAAGAGAATTTTTGGAGATTTCTAAGTATGTGAGTGAGAAATCAAAGACAATGAATGAGTGATCCATAAGAGTTATTGTAGTGATCAATGTAGTTATTAGTTCATAAATGAACTCCTTTTATAGCACTTGATCCAATATAGCTGTTATTGAAACATTTAATGCATTTTAGGCCGTTGAAAACTAGCCGTTATGACGATTTTTTTGTTTCAGGTTTTAATTTGTCGACGAAGTGGAGTTCCCACTTGAATTCGTCGCCGAATTATGAAGACAGTAAGCAATTTCTTTTTTTCTATCATCAATTCATCGTCGAATTCAGATGGCTCTAAGAATTTGTCGACGAATTCAGAACATATTATCTGAATTCTATCTTGGATCAGACCAAAAAGATGGGATTGATTTCCTAGGTCAATTAGCTATGTTTTAACATGCTTTTATGATTCCTTAAGGCCTTAAAATGATGAATATAAAGTGTCCTAGGCACCTATGGTCAATCTATGATCTATGAACTTTTCAACCTACCATTCTTTTGAGGACTTTTTTACATTAGTCCTAGTCACTCTCAAGGCATCAATGATAAAAAATACACTCTTACAAACTTCTTAAGAGATAATCTTGGGTCTTGATGATTTGACATGTCTTCAAGGACCTAACTTGGACTATAGTCTTATCTTGAGTCTTCAATTGTATACTTTCGGTTGAGCTTTGCTCTTAGTTAATTTCCATCCTTTTGCCATAATAGGTGTAATAACAATCTTGCATTCTGAAATGTACAGGCACTTGAACAGATTTATTAGAACCAAAATATTCATTTCATTATTGTGTTATTATCAAAATTAATAGGGGAACCCAAGGTTGACCTTGAGGCTAACACCTTAGTTAAACCATAGCAAACCCTAAGCCTAACCCTAGGTCAAACCCTAGTCAAGCCTTAGTCAAACCTAAGCAAACCCAAGGCCTAACCCTAGGTCAAAACCCTAGGACAAACCCTAGTCAAGCATTAGTCAAACCCTAGGCCTAACCTTAGGTCAAAACCCTAGGACCCAAGGCCCATTTCTAGGCCCACATACCCAAAACCTACAACCAGACCATCTTGTGGGCCCAAGCTTCGACCCACAAACCCTAGATGACCATTGGTGGGGCCCACATGCGAAATTTAAAAAAAAAAAAATTAATGGCGGTAATAACATTACAGCAATTTCCATTTTTGGCAAAAGTTACAGTGCTCTTGCCAAATAGTGACTAGGTTGGGCTTGTTTTAGCAAAAGACAGGTAATGGCGGTAATGTTATTACCGTCATTTTACATTTGGCCTAAACCATGAATGGCGGTACTGGAATTACCGTAATTCCTGGAGTTTGGTTCAAAACCTGTCTGGCTCCTCCTGGACTCTCCCAGCTCCGCCTCCCTAGGGTCCTTTACCTCTTTTTTAATCCCTAAACTACCCTAGGTCTCCCCAAATCTTATAAATACAACCCCCCTCAAGCTTAGATCCATTCCAAAAATCTCACTGTTAAACCTCTATCCAATCCGAATTTTTCAGCCTTGTTCTTCACCTAAGGTAGGACCAGCAGCAACCTTAGAGCACCCAGGGATCACCCCCAGGCCTCTCCCAGTTCTCCACCACCGTACACCACCTCCTCCACACCACAGTGGGAATCAAACCGATAGGGTAGGGCCACCCCTACCCCTTTTATTTTCTGTTACAAGTTACAATCGTTCGTAACTAACCTACGATCGATCGTAGAAAATCTACGAATGATCGTAGAGTCCCAAAAACTGGGATAACTCTATGGATAGTCTACGATCGATCGTAGAAAACCTACAAACGATCGTAGAGATGCTACGAACGATCATAGGTGCATGATTTAGTTTGTTATTTCTGATTTTTAGGGGTTTTTTTTAAACCCTTTGCCTATAAATAGGGATCACTATTGGGGGGGGGGGAGTTTTTGGGAGTTCTTAAACCTAATAAAGAAGGAGAAAGGAGAGGAAGAGATTGAGAGAAATCCAAAGAAGAGTTTTGGATTGAATTCAAGGGGGAGCTCAAGCTTTGATCATCTTCAAGTAAGGATCCTCCTCTATCAAGCTTGGGATTTCCAAACCAAGGGGTTTTCTTCAAGGTTGGGGTTTATCCTCAAAGGTCAGTGCACACTTCCTAGTTAACTTAGTAATAACCTAGGTTTTCTTTTCTTGAAAAATGATTATGCTTTGTTTTTGTATTTTCCAATTTTGAAATGAACTAAGGATCCCTAAAATGCATGAGATGAACCAACTAAGTAATGATGTGTGGGATGTGATTGGATGGTGTGTGATGGAAAATGGTGGAAGGGCAATGTACGCATAATACATGCACTTGTGATGTTTGATGAAATGTGGGACAAGGAAAAATGGAAAATTCTAACTATATAAATGATGAATATCACTTGTTTGATAAAATGCATGAATGAGGAATTTACTTTAAACTATGAAATTATGATTTAAGGTTTTTTCCCCAAATTGGTAAATGGTACTAATATGTTTGATAGGTTCTTTAAATTCTCACATGACTATGGAAAGATTGAAACGCTATATGTTATCCTTGAGTTGTACATGTCATCATGATCACCACAATTGCTACACACAAGCACGTATGCATGCATGAACCAGGTTTTCTAAAGTATAGGTACATGAAAGAAGCCAAGAAATAGACTTCTGATTTACGATACGAATGATCAAGCCGAACTTTGGGTCGGTCAAGGGTAAGGCATATCGTAAGATATGTCATACCTGGTTCACAAGAAACAAGACAAGTTGGTAAATCCGGACATCGGGCCGGTCAAGGGTAGGGCATATCACAAGATATGTCATACCTGGCTCACAAGAAAACAAAGCAAGTTGATAAAGCTGGACAGAGGGCCAGTCAAGGATGTTGGTGCACTTTTTCTATTTCGCTGATAGATACTTATATATCCCACTCATATTTTCTATTTTAGTTTAAGGATACTTATGTATCCGACTCACAAGTCGCTACAAGGGCACTAACATTTGGCTTACAAGTTAAACATGGGCAAGTCAAGAAAAGCAGGACAAGTGATTCCAAACAAGAATAAGACAAGACATGTGTGATTCATACGAGACAAGAACAAGTTTTTAACATGACAACAAGTTTGAAAAACATGAAAGGCTATTTTCAAGAACAAGTCATGATTTTTAAGTATGAGTTTTATCGGAGGTTTTGCATTGTTCCATGCATGTCATGATCATAGTATTGCTTTAAATTTGATATTATGAGTCCTGTTTGTTTATTCCTATTATAGTTAGTTATTATTATTGTTAGCTAGTAGCTTGTACCCACTGAGTATTTCATGCACAGTCGTACATCTCATGTCAGCAGGTATGGTGGATACCTTCAACCCTAAGCCGTGGGTTGAGGAAGAGTACATCGAGGAGGCGGCACTTATTCCGCTTCAGCCACAGGAGGATAGAGACCTAGACATGTGGCCGTATCTAGACTACTGTGAGTAGGGTGTATGGAGAGAGAGATAGAGATACCTTATCTTTTGTATTTTGAGGGTGGGCATGTCCACCTTTATAGTTATGCTTGTATATAAACTTGGAATAGTGCAAGGTTATAGAAAAAGAAAAAGTTGGTTTACACTTCCGCATTGTATTTAAGATTCCGCACTTTGTATCATGTTTCGATTTAGTATGTTATTACCTTGTTCATTACAGGATGGTTTGACAGGTTGAGTATAGTCACACCTAAAGTATCCCTTAACTCCTAGGAGGTATTTTGGAGAGCGACATATCCCTTCTGAATTAATAAGTGGCGACTCTCAAATACCTGTGAGGTGAAATCCCGTGCTCACAGTTAGGTCAGAAGATGACGGCTGTCTGTCTATGTTGGTTCCTTAATGGTGGATAGTGAGGAGATGACGGTGTCCAAATGGGAACTGGGGTGCCTCCGTTGACTTGCCAGAAGAGGCGGTAGACGAGATTGTCGGGGTCCCTTTGTGATTGATAGCCAGGAGATGGCGGCGGATACATAGTAGATGTTGGCAGTTAGTTGAATTTGAAGAGAATTTCCTTGGCGGGTGAATGCCCAGGTTGTGTGTGGAATCTTCGGATTCAAAGTTGTTTGTGTCGGTGTACTCAGGGTTTGTGTAGTTGTTTGAGTCAGTGTACTCAGGGTTTGGTGACGAATCTTCGGATTTCAGATTATTTGGGTCGAAGTATCCAAGGTTCAATTAGGATCGGGTGAAAACCCAAAATTGTGTGAGTGAGTTTAAATGACTCAAGTTATGATTGGAAATCAGGTGAATGCCGAATTTGTACTCGATCTTTGAAACTAAATATTTATGGGCTAAGGCCAACTAATAGTCTAATGACTCGAAGAGAAACATGGTTGATTGTTTGAAATAATAACCTGGTAATGTGAACACTGTTGAATAATGAACTTCATAATTGGGAAATAATAAGAGGTTGGGAACCTCGGATATGGTGAATTAGCCCTGAGTGACCGTTAGTCACAAGTCATTATATACTGCCTTATTATACTGTAACATTGAAATTAAACTGTTTACTATGTCATTATTGATGTGTGTTATTATGTGGAAAATAGTCTAGAGGGATTGTGGATTTTATTGGGCTTCATAGCTCACTAACGTTTCATGTCAGTAGATCACAAGGCTGCTGACCAGTGAAAGGATGGTCGACTGGACACTTTTGAAGATTGTACAGTTTGTAATCGACGTATTAGTAGCACCAGCTTTTGTAAATGACTTGATGTAATTAATACAGATATATGGTTTGTAATGATAGATATTGTGATGACAATGGTATTTGCTTCTTAAAGCATCTGATAAATGTTAAAAATTCTCGTATTTTCGCAGGTAAAGTCTTCTGCTTGTGTGGTAATGACGAACGGGCACGCATCTCAGAACATGATTCCTTAGGCGCAGGTTTGAGGCGTCACATCATGGTTGTGGTGATTTAGGAGAAGTACAGGCGGTAGAGGTTGATTACGGGACTTGAGGGTACGTGATGACTTATTGAGGCATAGAGGATTAAGAACTGAAGGAACGTAGTGTCGTGTCCGAAGGAGACAGGTTCGAGTCTTGTAAGTTCTTGTTGACTTTGTCTTAGTGATATCTCTTTACTGGACTAGGTCCCGTGGTTTTTCCCAGAAATGATTCCACATAAAAATTCTTGTGTTGTGGTTGCTTGTCTTCCCTATTTTCATAGTTTATTATTCATCTTGCCTTAGTTAATAATTTAATTGCCAAATTTTCAAAAGGGTAGGTAGACTTAAAGGGAGACCTAGCCACTCCTTTGGATTTGTGAGTTCTCAACTCAAAAAAAATATTATTTTTGTTATCCACTACATTTTTTTTCAATTTAGTTTCTTTTAAGATTGTCTTTGAGCTCATTACCTCATAGTATTATGTATTCGTATCTTATTGCAAGGGGTCATTTTACTCTTATCTCTTTTATTTTTTTCTTTTCTGGCAAGGGGTCATTTTACTCCTTTAAGGGCATTATTGTCGTGCCCCAAAACCCACCCTAAGAGTTAGAGTGAATCTTGGACGACTCATCATGACCTACATGACGTGCTTGACAAACCATCCTGCAAAACACTAGGAGCATATACAATAAAGGACAAAATAGCGGAAGCATAACTATCATAGCACAACAGAAGTCTAAAAAAACCCTATATATATATGTACATGATCCAAGTTTTGTACAAAGGAAAACAAAAGAAAGAAGATGCGGACATGCCCGCCAAAATACATGGATATACTCTCTCAAGCTCACCCACAGCTCACTCACTCGGAATCTACCACCTAATAGTAGCCATCTATAGGAGGTTCTTCAGTAGGTTCCTCAACATACTCTTCTTCTACCCAAGGGCCAGGAACACAGAAATCAAAAGGAGCAGCCGCTCCACTATCACCTGCCGACATGAGAAGTATGGCTGAGCATGGAATACTCAGCGGGTACCAAATACTAACCAATAGTCATAGCATAACGATCGCAATATATAAAGCATGAAACAATTTACATGTAAAGTAGGAAACAATTCATATAATAAAAAGGAAGCAAAGCAGTTTATGTTCATGCTTGCATCACATAAAAGCTAATAAATCTCTTGAAATCATTGTGTACTTGACTTGACTTAAATTACTCGTTTCGTGCTTGAAAACTTGTCATGTTTATCTTGCTGGATTTTGTCGAGCGTGTCATGCCATGCGTGTCATGCGTGTTGCTTGGAATTTAAACATGCTCATGTACTTGTGATATCGGAGCAAAGCATACCTTAGGATATGCCCTACCCCTATGCTAGAATGGGTATGCCTAGATGCCGTTCATAGACCGTCGCAACTAGTATCCCCTATGCATGACTTGTGATATTGGAGCAAAGCATATCTTAGGATATGCCCTACCCCTATGCTAGAATGGGTATGCCTAGATGCGGTTCATAGACCGTCGCAACTAGTATCCCCTATACATGACTTGTGATATTGTGTACGATTAATTCATGGAATTAAATAAAACATAATAGGCTCAAAATTATTCAAGGCAACATTTAATATCAAGGCAATTAAATCTACAAGTATGCAATTCTAGAAAGTGAGTAAATCTACAATCATACGATTCTAGAAAGCGAACAACACACTATCATGAAACCCTAGAAATTTCCATATGCTTTAAATTATGTTTTTCTTAACTTATAATTCATTTCCTTCACCTTGGCATTTCAACAAACATATGGTGTGTACATTATGGTTAATACCTAAATCTTGCTATTCTAGGTGGGTCAAGCTCATAGCACACGTGTGTGTTTATTATTAATACAATGCCCTTCTCATTTCGTCTATCACAACACATACACAAGGCATCCTTTGCCCAACATCCATCTCCATACGTATATCCATTCACATCTCATTAAGTTCATACATTAGAAAAAAAACAATAAAGAAGAAGGAAAAAAAAGAGGTATGAACTAGGAGGGTAACATAAGGTACCGACCTTGAAAAGAAGAAGAAAACACTTGCAAGAGTCGAGGTTGGATGCTGCCCTAGCTTTGGAGAACTTGCTCCTCGCTTGCTTGAAGATGGATTTGAAGAATCCAAGCCTTGAGGTGAGATCTAGGGTTCTTGGACTCTTGATTTCTCTCAAGATGCAACCCTAGGTGAAAACCCCTCTTCCTCTCCTCTACTCTCTTTCAAAATGCTACCCTAAGGGTTTATGAAACCCGTAGGCTCGAGCAAGCCTTTATAGGCAAGGTGAAAATGCCCAAAAGATGAAAAAGTATTGCGAGTGGTCAATACAGAGCGATTGGTTGCTTACCGAGCGACCGGTATTCTTGATCGAGCGATCGGTGAAAAACATGATCTCTGGAATTTTTGCCCATAAAAAAAAGTGCACCAGTCGATAGCTACCGATCGATCGGTTGTGGACCGATCGATCGCTCTAGCGATCGGTTCTCTGCAAAAACGCATTTCGGTATTTTGGCCATAACTTTTGACTCGTTCGTCGGATTTTGACGATTCAACTTGTATTGGATTTATCTTTCGAAGGGGCACATTTCTGACATTTCAGAATTTTCAATTTTTCCTTATTCATTGATCAAATTATCCCTAAAGTTAACTGATCTGTAAATGGAGTTCAGTAAATCGGATTTTAACATATCCGACTTAGAAATCCCACTTCCCAACACTTAACGTTCTTTAAAATTTCTCATTTCATAGAAATGGAAGATTACAAATGCCTAAAGCCTTGGCACGGATTCCAATACATGGGCAAAAGTTTCGGGGTTCTACAATTATTGTCAAGTTTGGTGTTTAATGGTATATGTTTTAAGTTTGGTGTACAATCAGTAATTATTGGTGTGCTCGTAGCAGCATCCTAAGAAAATGAGATATATATATTTTTTTTCTTTGTTTTACATTAAACACTACAGTATCAAGTGGGGAGAAGTCAAAAAACTGGGGAGAAAATGAAACGACTTCTCCCATTTTTTGGTGCCACATGCCGGATGATGAATGAATGCCTGAGGTTGGGCCACCAACGTGTATTGGAGGTAATCTGATGCCATAGTAAAGAGGGCTTCGGATTCTCTCTGGCCCATGCCAGAAAAGTGCTCTCGGGCCTCCATACATTAAGTGCCATGTGGCGAAAAAAAAGGAGAAGTCATTTCATTTTCTCCCCAGATTTTGACTTCTCTCCACTTGATATCTCTTCCCCTTTATCTCATCATGTGTCAAATAATGGCTGGAGAAGTCAAAATCATAGGGCCCATGAAATGACTTCTCCAACCACCTTGCGCTTAATGTGTGGTGGCCCGAGAGCACCTTTCTAGCATGGGCCAGAGAGAATCTGAAGCCAGTAAAGAAATGTATTTGATATAACTGATGATGTGGCACCACAAATTAAAGGCCTCAGGATTGTCTCTGGCGAAGCCAGAAAGGGCTTATCTAGGGGTTCATAGAATAGGTGACAAGTGGTGGAGAAGTCAAAATCATGGGACCCATGATTTTGACTTCTCCACCCATAATAAGACAAGTGGCGATAAGTGTGTGAGAATAAGGGTAAGAGATATCAAATGGGGAGAAGTCAAAATTATGGGGAGAAAATGGAATGACTTCTCCCCATTTTTTTAGCCAACTGTCGCATAGTGTATGGAACCCGAGGCAACTTTCTGGCTTCGCCGGAGACAAGCCAAAGCCCAAATTAAAAATGAAGAAAGGTGAGGATGCCACATCATCATAATTTCATTAGTATATATTATAATGGAAAAGACAATGCAGAAGACAGCAACTATTCTTGAAAACGCAGATTAAGGAAATAGCTCCAAAACTGTCAACCATTGTTTTCGTTATTCTAATGCTCGGTTGTCTTTAAGAAGAAAAAAGAAAGTGTAGAGAGAGAGAAGGAGAAAGAGAGAGATGGAGTTTGCAGAAGGGAAGATAGCAGAAGAGAAGGTATTTGGGGGTGTGGTATTCCCGAAGACGCTACACCCTCCCAGTGGTGGGTACGAGGAATATGGGACGAACGAGTTGCTAGAGATGGTGAGAGGAAAGCGCGAGTGGTTGTGTGAGCTGCTGCAATGCCACTCTGCAATTCTCTTCAGGGGATTTGGCGTCTCGTCGCCGCAGGACTTTGGACGTGTGGTAGGGGCATTTGATTGGGAAGAGATGGGATATATAGGGGCTACAACACGTCTAAAGGTGACAGATCGAGTCCATACGGCCAATGAAGCCCCCCTTGATCAGCTTATCAATTTCCATCACGAGATGGCCCTGGTTAGTTTGTTACTCTCTCTCTATCTTTGTGTGTGGAAGCAAGTAAATATGATGAGATCGGATCACAGTCAATTGCGAGTGAACTCGGGTAGAGTTGAAGGCTTTGCCCCATTTTTTGCAAGACACAGAGCGCAACCCATCCTAACTCGCGATTGACCTGTGGTTAAAAGGGACATGCGTGTGTGCGATTGAACTCAGGCATCACTTGCGGTAGTCTCGGGAAGAGAGTAGCCCTATTGACAAGAGTCCAATTTTATCCTTCTTTGGCTAAGTTAGGCAATTGGACTTTGAGCTCAATCGTGATTGACTGTGATCCAATCTCAAATATGATACGGAGCTCTCAGGTGTTCACATCATGAATGTGAACCTGGTGGTGTGTGCTTTGGTTAGCAGTAGACTTTGTTTTTACAAAGATTTTCAACAAAATAACCAAAGCTACTATAATTACACTGAAAATACAGTCAACTGAGACAATAACTTAGGTTGGGTCGCAATAGCCCTAGGGTTAATAACAAACCTTATCCCTTTCTGATTGAATGGCTTAGACATATGATTAGACCGATTTTTTTCCAAAATGTTAAGGTGGACTTCCATCATGGATTTTTTTTGTTTAGGCCCAAAAAAAAATGGCACGTGTTGCCCAGACGTGTGAAAAATAGGCAAGGTTGCTCCTACCCATTCACTAATATATATATATATATTAGAACTCAACCTTATGTGAACTTGGTAATGTTCAGGATAATTTTTGCTGTGAGTAAATTCTCTACATTCAGGAATATTTCAGTCATTTCATCATTTCATAGAGGGAGGAGAAGGTTGAGTGAAATAAGAGCCCTCGTCTCTTTGATTTTCTTTTTTGACTTGTTTCAAGATTTTTCAAATGATGAAGATGTTAAGTATGGAGCTTGATTGCACCAAGCTCAGCAGGTTTGTGTTTTAGCATGTAGTCGCAAGTCGAGCTACGTGGTTAACTCGTTGGGGGTGCAGGGGCAGCTCGCCCCTACCTAGGGACTCAGGGGCAGAGCCCCGGACTAATTTTTTTGGGAGACAGATTATCGGCGTTGGCTTGAGCAAGCTTTGGGTTGGCTCGAGCACGATAGTTGGATTGAGTGAGATTGGCTTCATTCGAGCTTGGGTTTAGGTTTTTTTATCACTCCTATCACTCATAAAGTTTTTAGAGAGAGAACTCTGTAATTGCTTTGTTTAGTTTTCCTTTCTTTGAAAAGAAAAAAAAAACATAGTGGAACTGGTGTGTGGATCTGTGGATGTAGGTATCATTGGTCGAACCACAACAATCTTGTATTTTTGTTATTGCATCTTGTTTCCATTTTATTTTTTATTTCGTTTATCCTTGTGGGTTGTTGCATGTGTTTCCCAACAGAAGATGTACATGAGTTCAATATCATCATTTTAATAATAAGGGAAAGAATAAAATTGCTCATATAGTTGGGAAAATTTAGCTCGGCGGATCATTTGTCAAATAGCTTTCTATATTAATATAATGAATACTCTCCATGACTAATTTTTTGTTCTACTATGATTAAACTGATTATCTTTCCCTTTCTATCCCCAGCTCAATGCAATCAAATAAATCTCTCCCAAACTCAATCGCAGTAGAGAAAATGGAAATTTTGGCTGTCGCAGTCTTTATGGTTATGTTGTTGCTTTTGGTAGATCTTCATGATTCAATTAATGATATTGCCATTACTGGCATTTATTTGTTACAAGATCATGTTATGCAGTAATTACTTGAATTATTCTTCTATGTTGCATTTTATTGGGTCTTTCTCTCCTTGAGTATAGGGAATGATCCTAGATCTAATCGTCAATGTACTTAAGACGTACCATACACACGGGTTTTGGATGGTTTTACCATAGCTTATATGGCTGCACACAACTAATTGTTGTTCTGTGAATCCATTGGAACCTAAACATCACGCTTAGGCTACTAATTACTGCAAGCCAATGTAGAAATTCTTGTAGTATCGATCAGTTGATTATTTAATGCTAATTATATTTTTTGAATTTGGTGCTTACAGTTGAAGCAATTCCCTTCCAAGATTTTTTTCTTTTGTTCCCAACCATCTCCCGAAGGTGGTGAGACATCGATAGTGCCTAGCCACCTTATAGTAGAGAAAATGGAAGAGAGGATGCCGGAATTCGTGGCTAAGTTATCAGAAATAGGTTTTATACATGTGCTGAAGACTGCCAAAGAAAACGATTCCAACACTGTCATCAGCAAGACATGGAAATGGTTGCTAAAAACGGAAGATGAAGCTGAAGCTGAGAAGAGGTATGCAAAATTGAGAAAATTAGAGTAGATTATTCTAATTTGATAAACATCTTATAAAGCATGATTTTGTATCAGAGGCCAAGCATTGGGCAATTATTCGGCTAAGGAAAAATTTGAAACAATTCGGAAAAAATTGTGAACATATCTGGCAAAATATGAAAAATAATAATAAATAAGCTTTCTAATTATAAAACTTAAAAACTAATATAATTCATATTTTGGTTTCGACGATATAAAACGAATTAATTCATTCGTGTTTAATTTCCAAAATTTGTGCTTTCTTTTGTAAAAAACGGTGTGCTTTGTTTAAAAAGTCATAAAACTTTGTGATATAATTGTTCGACGAAAACTTCGCAATTCATTCAGGACTTACAAAAGAATCAAAACACTTCTACTATGCAGCCAGGCTATACAAGCCACAAGTTGGTGACCAACTATTCTTTCCAAAAAAGAAAAATTGGGGTGCGGGGGGGACACACATTCTTTTCTCATATTCCTCGAACTTATTATATCAATAATAACCATTTTCTGCTAGCATCATTTGAGGATTATGTGATGAAAATGCTTATGCTTACAAATCTGACTCTAATTGCTCTTGGTTATATATGTTGGGAAAAATCTGGGTTTTGGTAAACTTTAAACCAAAATAAATGTGGTACCCACACGGGTTTTGAGGCGGGTCCAAGTGGATCCGTGTTCTCCTCTACGAGGAGATTAACGTGGTATATTTATTTGTCCAAAACCGTTGAGTGTTGAATGATAAATTGACTTCTAAGATGCCCACTTGAACAAGTGTTATTAGTTGAAGAAAGGTATAGAAGAATAATCCTACATCGGAAAATTTTAGAAACCAAAGTGGGTTTATATACTATTACCTTGGAGTAAGGGTTGGGCCTTGGGCCACCCAAATTTACGAATGGATGAGTCCATTGCCTATGGTGGACTTAACACACATGCACGCATGCCGCCGCCCGCCCTCACCGTGCCTAGGTCCAGGGCTTGGGCTTTAAGCCCAATACCTATATTTATTTTTTTGTTTAGAAGACCATTCATCTTCAACAGTTAACCTAATGGATTTATTATCCAACAGTCATGCCTGTTTGGATTTAAATTCAAACCCAAAGGACATGACTATTCTGAACAGTCTCCTCAGCCTCTATTTAAAGGCATCTAGTCTGCATTGTTGAAGTTCGAAATTCATACTCTTCTGCTTCCCTGTAATCTCCTTTCTTCATAATTTAAAGTTTGCATAACAGAGAGAGTTTCAAGCACTACTGGTTCACTGTGTCTCGGAAGTTTCTAGTGGTAGTTCTCGAGACGTGATTGTTGTATCTTGGGAGACGAATTGCTACTGGCCGTGACCACCATTGCGAGGCAATAATTGTCTTAAGGATTCAAGCCTCAATTAGTCAGTAAAGTCTTCTGTCATTCTGTTTTTTTCTTGTGATTTGCATATTTGAATTATAACATACATAGATCAAAGTTTGTTCTATACTTTGCAAGTATTAAATTTTTTTTTTTTTTGGTAAACTCAATCATACCACAAGGCAATGACTGAAGGCAAAGACAAGGGAACAAGTATTAATTATAGCATACACATATCGCATCGTATTATCCAGTTTATGTCCAACAATCTTAAGACAATTAATTTGTTGTTAGTTGTTGTATGTAATCATTAAAACTGCAAATTTCATATTCTGTAATTAATATACAGTAAGTTTTCTGCACTTTTAAATTCTGCAAAGAAATTTCTGCAAATTTAAAATCTGCACAGAATTTCTGAACTTTTAAATCCTGCCCAGAAATTTCTGCAATTTTAAAATCTGTACAGAATTTTCTGAACTTTTAATTCTACACAGAATTTTTCTGAACTTTTAATTCTGCACAGAATTTTTCTAAACTTTTAAAAAGTATGCATAGAATTTTCTGCACTTTGAATTCTGCACTGTTTAGAATTCTACATTGTTCTTTGAATTGTTAAGTTAAAATTCTGAATTGTTCTCTGAATTGTGAAGTTAGAATTTTGCACTGTGTATGCAATATTACTGCACTAGTAATCTTCCTTTCTGTGAGCAGTTTTGATTTTGGTTTTTATTTTATTGGATTGTTTTCAGTTTAACATAGATCGCCATAAAAAATTCTATTGTTCCTCCTACCCCCGTTGTGGCCCCAGTGCCAACTATCTCTACTTCTGGCCCCATTACTCATGGTGAGAAACCTGAGAAGTTCTATGTTATGGATTCAAGAGATGGCAGCAAAAAATATTGTTCTATCTGACCACCTTTTGAACTTGGCAAGATTCCTGCAAGAAGATGCCCCTACAGTGAAAGAGGGTGAATCTGATCAGATGGTAGTGGCTGTAATTGATGCATGTAAACATGCTGATTTTCTATGCAAGAACTGACTTGGACAATGCATTATACAATATCTATAGTCCAATTAAGAACGCTAAAGAATTGTGGAAATCCTTGACAAGAAATACAAGATAGAGGATACTGGGATGAAGAAATTTATTGTCGGTAGGTTTCTTGATTTCAAGATGGTTGATTCAAAGACCGTGATAAGCCAGGTTCAAGACCTCCAATTGATCCTTCATGAGATTTATGCGGAAGGTATGATGATAAGTGAATCATTCTAAGTAGCTGTTGTAATTGAGAAGTTGTCTCTATCTTTGTCGTGCCCCAAAATCTCACCTAGGTTAATGTGAGACTTTGACACGTGACTTAACCATTAACTTCCATAATTTCTTGTTATAAAGCATATGAACCTGAAAATTTTTCTTTAAATAAATACTAATCAAGTCTGATGTCTGAAATAAAACTAAACCAAAATCTATAATTTAAATCATTCATCCTGATTCTCATCTATTAATTCAATCTAACCATAAATCCAACATTAAGTCTATTACAATGTCTTAACTCCAAATATAAATACTAATACTCTAATTTCCAGGAAATGACCAACAGTCCAAATTCCATTCACCATTAAGGTAATCACCTATTGGTTCTTCCTCTTCCTCCTCCTCCTCGTAATCTTCCTCTTCCCAAGGTCCTGGAGCACAGATGTCAAATCTAGAACCTACCGACAACAAAAGTCATCGGCTGAGTAACAAGTTACCCTACGTATATATAAAATCCTAGCTAACAATATAACAATATTTAATATAAAACATAATTTGAAATCGAACATGACATGTAAACATATAAACAATTTATAGAGTGCGGAAACATAATTCAATTTCGATTCTTATACGTGATAACTTGTGCTTGTTTCTCTTGTTTAGCTTACATATCTTTCTTGTTCGTGAATGTATCCAACAACATGCATGGTGCAATAACTTAAAATAACTCTATCTCATATATTGGGTAGAGATTAACATATGCCCTACTTTCCGAGGTACCACACGGTTTACACATTATCCGGCGCATACGGCTTGTCTACACATTATCCGATGTATACAGCTTGTCTACACATTATCTGGTATATACGGCTTGTCTATACATTAACCGGTGTATACGGTGTAGGGGGATCCAGATAAAAAATTATGCGAAAATTGGATCCCCAAGATCTTAACACCACAGAAAGCATCAAAATTATCTAAGAGTTTTAGTTATATCACCTCGGTGAATGATGTTCACCGGTGAAGCTTTAGAATCTCCTTTAGAATTGTTGAAGCAAGAGGAAGAAGATGGAGTAATGGTGTAGACCTTCTATCACCAAAAACACTAAGGTTCAAAACCCTAGATTTGCAAAACCTAACTTGGACCACCTATATAGCTCACGAAAATACTAGGGAATATCCCTAGGTGCTCACAGTTTAGAGAGAGTGGAGAGGGAGAGAGGAAAAATTCTGGAGAATTGTGATTATCTTCTCTCCCCACCTTTTGGTCTTGGGGTATTTATAGAATGGATCTAATCCATATCTTACTCCAAGTATAACTTATCCTTTAAGAAGTTATTTATTAATAATAACACTTATTATTAATTTAAATAAAATCTTAATTTAAATATAATTACTTTAGTTATAGTAATCCTATTAATTAAAGAGTCCTTATTAAATGAGGATTCCTTAATTAATAGGGATAAGTCAACAATCAACAGAGGGAGGAATCCTAGTCAAACTAGGATACCTCAAACCATAAATGGGGGGGGTGAGCATCAAGGTAGGCGTGAGTTTTGAGGAGTTTTATCACTCCTTGTTGCAATCCAACTCCATGTCATCTTAATCCTAATTGCTATCCAACCATTGGATTTTAATTCTTTAATTAATAGAGTTATTACTCAATAATTATTCAAGTAACCAAATCCCAATCCAATTAGGATTTCAAAGTGGGCGCCCCACCCTAGGGTTTAAACCCATGGGCTTGGGCCCATATCAAAGGTCCATATTAATGGGTTTATGGATATGGGTCAAACCCATTTCTCCTTTAATTAGGTTAATGAAATAATTATTAAAATAATCTCTAGATTTAAATTAACAATTAATTTAAACCATAGATTAACTTTTAATTTATTTAATTAATGATTAAATTTTAATCACTTAAATAATTGATTAACATTTAATCAATTATTGAGCTTGTATTTCTTATGTGAGCATCTCCACAGATTGCTCTGAGACATTCTTACCCTGACTTACCCAATGTTATCCCATTGACCTTAAACAGGAATTATATCGGAATTGCAAGTGACTTGAGATATCCATGTTGCAATTGAATCCCAGTGTATGAACATTAACCATTACGGATCCCGCCACATGAACTTTTAAATTCGATTTATCCTTCCAAATACATTATCCCTAATGGGTCTTCGAGATTGACATACTATCTAACCCATATCCCATTGCACATCATCCGGGTTTCTAAGACTTATGATTAAGTCATGAGAAACAATTTCTCATGAAAAACATTTTGATAAAATCCTTTAATAAGTATAATATCTTTTAATAAAAATATATTTCAAAACTTATTTTGATTTCAAAATCACCTACGCAGGATTTGAACTTAATCAACTGTCTTATCCGGAACTTGGATAATCTCTCAAATAAATGAGCATGGATTTCTTGTTTGAAATTGATCATGACTCGAATAGCTTTCTGACTACCCAACTGTCACTGTATTATATTCCCTAAGGTAGAAAATACTTTGATGGAATCAAAACAGTCAGATCACTGCTCAGTCATAAATGAATACATCAGATCTAAGGATCATCGAAATTGTTCAATGTGAATGAGAGACCAACTATCTGATAGTCTCTATTACAATAGTTTGAGATAGAACTACATCTCAACTATTGAGAACATCTTAGCATAGTGGCAGCCATATAAGTGAAGTGCCCAGCTTCATCCATAGCTGTGACTATATAAGGTATGAGGAACCGAAAAGTTATATCTGCCTGTGATAATCCAATCACATAACTTTTCTACAATATATCCTATGGACCTTTATCGATATCTCATATCGTATAGATCATCTCATGATCATGGTCAATTACTCATAATAAATACACAATAGCTTAAGAAGAAGTCTTTATTAATCAAATTAATAAGAGTCCAACAATCTAAATGACTTTTCTAGGCATCATGTCTAACTATCTCCCACTTGCCCTAAAAGACACTGTGTCATAGATTTCAATCCCATACTATCTAAGTGTGTTACAAATACTTTATCTGATAAAGCCTTGGTCATCAGGTCAGCACCATTAAGTTGAGACCTAATCTTTGTAACAACTACATCTTGCCTATTAATGATCTCACGAATGAGATGATACTTCCGCTCCACATGTTTCATCTTTTTGTGTCTCCTAGGTTCTTTGTTGTGGGCTACTGCACCATTATTATCACATAAGAGAGTGATAGGTGCAAGTGTTGAATGAACATTTCCTAGCTCTTGCAAAAACCTTCTGAACCAGACTGCTTCTTTTGCTGCTTCTGAAGCTATAATATATTCTGCTTCTGTGGTGAAGTCAACAATACTCTTCTGCTTTATGCTACGCCAACTGATAGCAGCACCACCCAGTGTGAGCACATACCCTGATGTGGAAGCTCTATTGGAAATCGGAATCAGTATAACCTAGTCCAACTAAATCTTCTGATTGAAAAGTAAGCATATAATCCCTAGTCCTTTTCAGGTACTTCATGATGTGCTTCACAGCTGTCTAGTGATTGATACCTGGATTGCTTTAGAACCGACTAACAACTCCCAGTGCATAAAAGATATCCGGTCTAGTACATAACATAACATACATAAGGCTCTCAACTGCTGAAGCATAAGGGCACCTTTTCATCTGCTCGATCTCATTAGTTGATGTAGGGGCCATCTTTTTAGACAAAGTGACATGTCTAAAAGGAATGATTGTTGTCTTACAATCACTCATACTGTACCTAGACAATATCTGGTCTATGTAGGAAGTTTGGCTCAATCCCAACATTCGGCATTTTCTATCTCTTAGAATCTTTATTCCGAGAATATAGGATGTCTCTCTCAAGTCTTTCATTGAGAAATGCTGAGAAAGCCATATCTTGACTGATGATAACATCCCTACATTATTCCCAATGAGTAGAATGTCATCTACATATAGAATTATGTATACTACTGCTCTCTCACTGTCCTTCTTGTAAATACAAGATTCTTCCAAATTCTTTGATCGAAAGATCAAATCTTTGGTTCCAGCTTCTAGAAGCTTGTTTTAAACCATATATCAACTTGTTGAGCTTGCATATCATGTTCTCTTGGTTAGGAGCAATGAAGCCCTCTGGTTGCTTCATATAGATGTCTTCATCTAACATTCCATTAAGGAAAGTAGTTTTGACATCCATTTGTCATATCTCATATTCATGGTGTGCAGCTATAGCTAACAATATCCTAAGAGATTTGAGCATAGCAAATGGTGAAAAGGTATCCTCATAATCAACTCCTTGAATTTGAGTGTAACCTTTTGCAACAAGTCTAGCTTTATAGGTCTCCACGTTACCATCAGCATCTTTCTTCCATTTGTAAATCCATATACATTCAATTGGCCTTATACCATCTGGTGGATCTACTAAAGTCCAGACGCCATTGTCATTTATGGAATCTATTTTAGCATTCATGGCTTTATTCCATTGAGATGCATCTACTTCTAATGTAGCTTCCTGATAAGTATTAGGATCCGTATCCTCATCATCAGTAACTAGATAAACCTCATTATTATAATACTGAAGTCTATCTGGTGGTCTTGAAACTCTTTCAGACCTTCTCAGTGGAATAGAATTAGGAGAATTATTAACATAAGGATTAGGTTCAGTTTGGACACTAGTTGTGTTGTTTTTCATCTCATTAAATTCAACCTTTTTAAGGAGATCCATTTCTTCCTCCAAGAAAGTGGCATGAAGCTTAACAACTATTGTTTGGTCTACCTTGGAGTACAAATAGAAACCCTTAGTTTCTTTAGGATACCCTACAAAATTCAATTTTTCCGTCCTAGATTCCAACTTAGTGGGTTGTGAACATGCGCAGGACAACCCCATACCCTTAGATGTTGTAATTTCGCCCAGTCCACAATTCATAGGGTGTAACCGGAATAGACTTAGATGGAACCCGATTAAGAATATAAATGGCAGTTTGTAAAGCATATCCCTAAAGATATGAGGGTACATCGGTATGGCTCATCATAGAGCGAACCATATCTAATAAGGTCCGGTTTCTTTTTTCAGAAACTTCATTTTGTTGAGGAGAGGCATGACTTGTCCATTGCAAGATAATCTCATTATCCCTTAAATAATCCATAAACTCGTTGGTGAGGTATTCGCCACCACGACATGATCGAAGTGTCTTTATGGATTTGTCAGTTTGATTCTCAACTTCTAATCTGAATTCTTTGAACTTTTTTAAGGTATCAGATTTGTGTTGCATCAAATAGACATATCCATATTTGGAATAGTCATCGGTAAATGTGACAAAATACCGATATTGACCTCGTGCAACAATGTTAAATGGACCACATACATCACTATGTATTAGTCTTAGCTTTTCTTCGGCTCTTCCTACCTTTTTAAGGTAAGGCTTCTTGGTCATCTTTCCTTCGAGACAAGACTCGCAAGTAGGGAGTGATTCTACCTTGAGAAAGTCAAGGGGACCATCTTTTACTAACCTATTGATCCTATCAAGATTAATATGACCAAGTCTCTTATGCTAAAGATAAGTAGACTCAGTGCAATGTCTCTTCATTCCAGACATTCTAGATGATGAGACATTATCACTTTGCAGACATTCATTATTTACCAAAGGAAATATTAAATAAAGACCATTAATGAGATTACCAGTAATAAAGACCATTCCATCTTTCTTAATTTCAACAATTGAATTAAAATTGATAGAGAATCCATAAAATAAAAGTCTAGATACTGAAATCAAATTATGATGTGCTGAAGGCACATAACAGCAATCTTTTAAAATTAATGTCTTTCCAATAGGTAAATAAAGAGTAAACAAGCCGATTGACTTCACTGCAACATTTGCACCGGAGCCAACTTTAAGCTTCTGCTCCTGTTTGGTCGGCTTTCTGGTTTCCTTGAACCCCTGCAAATAATTACAAATGTATATAGTGGATCTAGAATCCACGCACCATGAGTTAGGAGGACCGTCCAGAAAGTTAGACTCAACAGTAATAAGCACTTCAAAGCATCTCATACCTTGAGTACTTCCGCCACCCTTCTTAAGAGTTGGGAGGTAAGTCTTACAGTTCCTCTTCCAGTGGCCTATTTTACCACAGTGGAAACACTTTCCATTGCCCTTCTTATCCTTGCCAGCATCCCTTGATGAACCTTTGGCAACTTTTTTCCTTACCCTTATTGTCTTTAAACTTACCTTTACCCTTATTCTTCTTTCTAAACTTTTTAGATCGATTGGAGGTATCAGGTTTATCGACAGTTAAAATTTCACCATTTGTTGACTTTTTGATCAAATCTTCTGTAGATACGAGTGAGTTCATAAGCTCACTTAGTGACATTTCACTCTTATTCATGCTATAATTTAACACGAACAAATTGAAGGACGAAGGGAGTGACTGCAGAACTGTGTCAACCTGAGTGATGACATCCATCTCTCTACCGAGAATTTCCAATTCATTAAATAAGCCCATCATCTTTATGATGTGCTCCCTGATTGGAGTTCCCTCAGCCATCTTGGTGTTAACAAGGGATTTCAATTTAACTTGTCGAGCTGATCTATTTTGCTCACCAAACATCTCATGTAGGTTTTGCAAAATGTCAGAAGCCTTATCCATGTGTTCATGCTGGCTTTGCAAGATGTTAGACATCGAAGCCAGAATATAATACTTGATCATCTGATTGGACCTCTTCCATTGCTCTAACTCAACCTTTTGGGCCGGTGAAGCATCTAGAGGAATTTCGGGTTTAGGTGTCTTAAGACATAGGTCAAGGTTATCAGCAACAAATATTATTCTAATTTTTCTTTTCCAGTCTACATAGTTAGTTCCTACTAACTTTTCATCATGAAGAATATCAGTCAATGAGTATAGGCCTGTCATGATCTAATCAAAAGACAAAAAAGATAGTTTTAGAGATCTATTGTATTCATTAATACCTATTAGATTATGGGTCTATTTCTAATGATAGTCAATTTAGGAAGAATCAATTGGCATTGAAAACCTAGACACTGACTTAATGTGATCCTGCCTTTGGGCACATCATCACATCGCCTTGAATAGGCAGATAGAAATTATCTTCTTTAATTTCATAGATCTCATCTTGTGAATTCTGGAGCATTCAATCTACTGTCTAATCTATAAGGGATGTTATACTCACGCTTTGGCGTTATTGTATAATATCTCTTATTCATGTGCCCACCTACTATGAACCTAATAAACACCTAGCGAAAAGCTCACGCTTTGGCGTTATTGCTCCCACTATTTGCTTATATAGTTTTCATCATGTTCACACATAGGTGAGAGGGATTGGGCCCGGCTTTGGCCTATCAACTTACTCACACTCTCCACTATAGGATCACATAGTGTATGGCAGAAGATCATAATACTTAGGGACTTGTCTCCAGTCTTATATACACATGATATATCAAGGGCAATTATTTCAACAGAATAATTAAACATATAAACAGATATCATCTCATGATAAATAAACTATCATCTCATGATAATAATAAACAACCATCATCTCATGATAATAATAATAGTAATATACGAGATTAATTGCTATGAGTCAATAAATTAAAATGCATGGATGCAAGAGAATGAGATAAAAATAAAGGCAGCTTGCAAACTCCTTTGTGATCCCTTCCTTTATCATCTTATCGAGATCATCATCTCAGCATCCTCCTTCGCAGCATCTCCACCAATGCATTAAACAGAATTTAAATGGCACTAGGGAAACCAGTATTTCATTCGCCCTTTCCATGAAAATCGAATGAATCTGCCATTTACAGATTGCCAAAACCTACTACATATTATCCTCTAATATGAATGCATGAATGATAAACAATTTATCATAAAATATGACCCATAACTATAATCTCATATAAAATAGATGCTACATGATGATGGAGTACTTTTCCTTATTTTAAAAGGATTTAAAATTTGATAACAATTATCAAATCGCTCGATAAAATCTATATCTTATATAGATTAAACCCCGGAAAAAAATAAAACAATTATATTTTCCATAAAACAATTTTCATAAAATTATCTTTAAAATATAAGATAGAATTTTCTTAAAATCTCTACAAAATTTTATTTTTTTCCCGAATGCAAGATCTTTTCTCGAATGCAAGATCCTTTCATATAGATTGGTTCTACTATTATCCAAGATCAAAAATAAAAAATTAAGAGAATCGAAAATCCTAGATATGATCACATCATAAATTAGGGTTTTATAATTTTTTGAATAAAATCTATTTATGGGAAAAATCATTTATTAATTATTTTAAACAATTAATATATATTAAATGATCAAATCATTTAAAAAAGAATTTTAAAATAAACTCTTTATTTCGAATTTAATTATATCACATATAATACTAGTTTTTAATTTATTAAATTATCATTATTAAATCTCATTCAATAATATAATAAAATAAATATTTATGTATTCATCTCATGAAAAAATAAAATAATAAAAACTACGAGCAATATTAAATAGATCTAAATTAAATTCATCTCATGAATTAAATTATCCATTTAATAACCTTATTAAAATAAATAAATAAAATACTCCTAACTATGAGCTCTGATACCACTTGAAGGGGGATCCAGATAAAAAATTATGCGGAAACTGGATCCCTTAGATCTTAACACCATAAAAACAATCAAAACTATCTAAGAGTTTTAGTCATATCACCTTGGTGAATGATGTTCACGGGTGAAGCTTAATCCACTTGAACCGTCAGAACTCTTTGTAGAGATTTCTCTGAAAAAATACTAGAAGCTCGATCCTTGTTCTTCACTATCCCCATGAAGCTGTAGAATCTCTTTTGGAATTGTTGAATCAAGAGGAAGAAGATGGAGTAATGGTGTAGACCTTCTATCACCAAAAACACTAAGGTTCAAAACCCTAGATTTGCAAAACCCAACTTGGACCACCTATATAGCTCACGAAAATCCTAGGGAATATCCCTAGGTGCTCACGGTTTGGAGAGGGAGAGAGGAAAACTTCTGGAGAATTGTGATTATCTTCTCTCCCCACGTTTTGGTCTTGGGATATTTATAGAATGGATCTAATTCATATCCTACTCCAAGTATAACTTATCCCTTAAGAAGTTATTTATTAATAATAACTCTTATTATTAATTTAAATAAAATCTTACTTTAACTATAACTACTTTAGTTATAGTAATCCTACTAATTAAAGAGTCTTTATTAAATGAGGATTCATTAATTAATAGAGATAAGTCAACAACCAACAAAGGGAGGAATCCTAGTCAAACTAGGATACCTCAAACCACAAAAGGGGGGGCGTGAGCATCAAGGTGGGCGTGAGTTTTGAGGAGTTTAACACTCCTTGTTGCAATCCAACTCCATGTCATCTTAATCCTAATTGCTATCCAACCACTGGATTTTAATTCCTTAATTAATAAAGTTATTACTCAATAATTATTCAAGTAACCAAATCCCAATCCAATTAGGATTTCCAAAGTGGGCGCCTCACCCTAGGGTTTAAACTCATGGGCTTGGGCCCATATTAATGGGTTTATGGATATGGGTCAAACCCATTTCCCCTTTAATTAGGTTAATTAAATAATTATTAAAATAATCCCTAGATTTAAATTAACTATTAATTTAAACCATATATTAACTTTTAATTTATTTAATTAATAATTAACTTTTAATCACTTAAATAATTGATTAAAATTTAATTAATTATTAAACTTGTATTTCTTATATGAGCATCTCCATAGATTGCTCTGGGACATTCTTACCCTGGCTTATCCAATGTTATCCCATTGACCCTAAATAGGAATTACATTAGAATTGCAAGTGACGTGAGATATTCATGTTGCAATTGAATCCCAGTGTATGAACATTAACCATTACGGATCCCGCCACATAAACTCTTAAATTTGATTTATCCTTCCAAATACATTATCCCTGATGGGCATTTGAGATTGACATACTATCTAACCCATAGCCCATTGCACATCATCCGGGTTTCCAAGACTTATGATTAAGTCATGAGAAACAATTTCTCATGAAAAACATTTTGAGAAAATCCTTTAATAAGTATAATATCTTTTAATAAAAGTATATTTCAAAACTTATTTGATTTCAAAATCACTTGCGCAGGATTTGAATTTAATCAACTGTCTTACCTGAAACTTGGATAATCTCTCAAATAAATGAGCATGGATTTCTTGTTTGAAATTAATTATGACTCGAATAGCTTTCTGACTATCCAACTGTAATTGTATCGTATTCCCTAAGGTAGAAAATACTTTGGTGGAATCAAAACAGTCAGATCACTGCTCAGTCATAGATGAATACATCAGATCTAAGGATCATCGAAACTGTTCAATGTGAATCAGAGACCAACTATATGATAGTATGTTTATGCAAAAGGTCTCTCATTGAATGCAATCAGTTAGTGTACATTTAAACACTCATAGATGTGTAGTCTCCACTACAATAGTTTGAGATAGAACTACATCTCAACTATTGAGAACATCTTAGCATAGTGGCAGCCATATAAGTGAAGTGCCCAGCTTCACCCATAGCTGTGACTATATAAGTTATAAGCAACCGGAAAGTTATATCTGCCTATGATAATCAAATCACATTACTTTCCTACAATATATCCTATGGACCTTTATCGATATCTCATATCGTATAGATCATCTCATGATCATGGTCAGTTACCCATAATGAATACACAATAGATTAAGAAGAAGTCTTTATTAATCAAATTAATAAGAGTCTAACAATATAAATGACTTTTCTGGGCATCATGTCTAACATACGGCTTGTCTTGCCTTGATCTTAGGCTTGTGGGTACTTGGCCAGTGCAAAACTCAATTGTATGGTCATGCTCGTATCCTTGTATACTTGTATAATACTTGTCATTTTGTTTATTCTTATGCTTGTACATGTTTAATTTCGTGAATATGTGTGAGTGAAATAATGATGATTGTAAATCATGCACCAATTTAAAAATGCAAAATTCCTCATAAATTGATCAATATAGAACATAGGTCTATCAAGTTTTCGACAATAAAATTAGAACAATTATATCTATCATGCCTCAATATTCAATGGATAATTTTAATCAAATGAATCTCACAGAACCCTAGTTTCATAACACATCAAATTTTCAAAGCAAGCTCATAATTGTTTCATCAATTTCAAGCATCATCCCTTCCTCCATTCACCATCATACATACACCACAAATTCATTCCATTTCCCCTTGTTGATATGAATAATAAAATCATAAGAAAACATCTCTAAGTATCACAATCCATCTGGCATAATAAAAATCATAAGGAAAAATATCTTTAAGTATCATAACTATCTTTCATAGGGGATTAATATGTCATGAACATGCTTGATCTCATTTTCCATGCTTTAGATCTAACTCTTTCATATTACTTGTATTAAAATCACCATATTGGTAGGAAGGAAGTTATATTTACCTCTCCCAATTGCTTCCCTACGATCACGCGTTTGCGAATGGGATTGATCTAAGCTTTTTCACCCTTCTTCCTTGCAAAACCTTTGATCTCTCCTCTTGGATCTCTCAAAATCTCCTTCTCTCTCTCTTTTAAGTTTAGAAAGCTTTAGAAACACTTAGAAACCCTCAACTCACGAATATATGGAGTATTTATAGTGTTGGGAGCCCTAGGGCCTCCAAAAAATCGAAAAATCGAATAAAAGAGGCCCAAAATGGCGTTGTTGGCGATCAATCGCCGTCAAGGGCGATCGATCGGCCGTAGCACCGATCACCAAATTTTTTTATTTTTTTTAACTATTTTGCTACTTTTTGTCCTTCTTTCTTTTCATGCAATTAAACCTCAAAAACAACTTAAATTGAGTGTTTTATTTGTGTTTTAAAGTTGATACTTTTCACATTAAATTTGTAGGCTTAAACATATTAAAATTAAACACAAGTTTCTATGGAATTTAATAAACGTCACAAATGTTAAGAGCAATAAATTCGGGGTTCTACAATCTTGGAAGAATTTCAAAAATTACTTTAAGCACAAGCACAAGGAAATGGGGGTAGATGACTTGATTATTCGACTTAGAATTGAAGAAGATAATCGAGTATTTGAGAGGGAAGCTGGAAAGCAGATTGTTAAGCCCAAGGGTAATGTGGTGGAATAAAAGACCAACAAAAGGAAGAAAAATTCTGAAGCTGGTCCAAGTCAGAAACATAAGGGAAATGAACAGAAAAGGTTCAAAGGTAATTGTTACATATGTAATAGGTCAGAGCATTTAGCCATGAATTGCCGAATGAGGAATTCCTAATGGAAGTCCAAAAAGAGATCCACTCAGGCAAACAAAAATGAAGCAGAGAATATCACAGAGGATGCTTCTGACTTAAACTTGTTAGCTGTTGTTTCAGAGGTAAACATGGTAATGAATCCCA
Source organism: Tetracentron sinense (assembly GCA_015143295.1). Taxonomy (NCBI): domain Eukaryota; kingdom Viridiplantae; phylum Streptophyta; class Magnoliopsida; order Trochodendrales; family Trochodendraceae; genus Tetracentron; species Tetracentron sinense. The sequence goes on along the minus strand of CM026555.1, from coordinate 14,741,537 downwards.
AGCAGTGGTGGGTAGATACTGGAGCAACTCGCTATATCTATTCAGATAGGAGTGCATTTAATAACTATCATAGAGTTACTACTGTAGAAAAACTTTACATGGGAAACTCCTCTTCCTCAACGGTTCAAGGATCAGGGAAGGTCGTACTGAAGATGACCTCAGGCAAAGAGCTTACTCTGAATGATGTGCTGCATGTACCAGAAATCAAAAATGATCTAGTTTCTGGAGCACTGCTAAGTAAGAATGGGTTTAGGTTAGTCTTTGAGTCAGACAAGTTTGTTTTGACTTAGGTAGAGGATATCTCTGTGATGGTCTGTTCAAAATGAAAGTTATGACTGTAATGCCTTCGGGTAACAATATTAATGAAATAAATTCTTCTGCTTATATGTTTGAGTCTTTTAATTTATGGCATGTTAGACTAGGACATGTTAATTCTGATTCTTTACGTAGGCTTGCTAATTCAGAATTAATTCCAAAAATCAAGTTTAACTCAAATCATAAATGTGATATTTGTGTGGAGTCTAAATTATCAAGAACTTCCTTTCACTCAATTGAAAGAAGTTTTGAACCTTTAGAGTTGATTCACAGTGATACCTGTGATTTGAAATTTGTACAAACACGAGGTGGGAAAAAATATTTTATCAGCTTCATTGATGACTGCACGAGGTATTGTCATATCTATTTGCTAAATAGCAAGGATGAGGCATTGAACATGTTCAAACTTTATAAAAGTGAAGTTGAAAATCAACTTAACCAAAAGATAAAAATGCTAAGAAGCGATAGAGGAGGTGAATATGTGTCACCATTTGATGAGTTTTGTAAAGAACATGATATAAGTCATCAAACAACCGCTCCTTACTCACTTGAACAGAACATTATTACTGAATGCAAGAACCGAACACTAAAAAAAATTATGAATGCATTATTGATTAGTTCAGGTTTGCCTCAGAACTTGTGGGGGGAGACAGTGTTATCTGCAAATTATATTCTTAACAGACTACCCCACAAGAAGTTAGATAAGACACCCTATGAGTTGTGGAAAGGTCGAAGACCTTCTTACAAATACTTAAAAGTGTGGGGGTGTCTAGCAAAGGTAACAGTTCCTGCTCCAAAGAAGGTTAAGATAGAACCTAAGTCAGTGGATTGCATCTTCATTAGATATGCTCACAATAGCAGTGCATATCGGTTTCTTGTACACAAGTCAGATATTTCTAATATACATGTTAACACGATAATGGAATCAAGGAATGCATCTTTCTTTGAAACTACGTTTACTTGTAAAATTGTACAAGAACATAATCCAATAAAAATGATACATGACACTATTAATAGTGATCATCAAGAAAATATAGACCAAGAGTCTATAGAGAAGGAAAATGAAAATGAACCAAGACATAGTAAAAGGTCAAAAACTACTACATCTTTCGGTCCTGATTTTCTAACTTATTTGTTGGAAAATGAGCCTCAAAGCTTTAAAGAAGTCATGTCTTCTCCAGAAGCACCATCTTGGAAAGAGACTATAAATAATGAAATTGAGTCCATCATGCAAAATCATACTTGGGAACTGGTGGATCTTCTTACAGGGAATAAACCATTAGGATGTAAATGGATATTTAAGAAGATGAAAGCTGATGGAACGATTGACAAATACAAAGCCAGACTTGTAGTAAAGGGATACAAGCAAAAGAAAGGTATCGATTATTTCGATACTTATTCACTAGTTACCAGAATAACATCTATCTGTATGTTAATAGCTATTACTAATGTTAACAACTTTGAGATACATCAAATGGATGTTAAAATTGTTTTCTTAAATAATGATCTGAATGAAAAGATCTACATGGAACAACCAGAAGGTTTCATGGCAAATAACCAAGAAAAGAAAGTATGTAAACTTGTTAAATCCCTCTATGAATTAAAACAAGCTCCTAAACAATGACATGAGAAATTTGACAACGTTATGATGTCAAATGATTTCAAAATAAACGAGTGCAATAAATGTGTTTATGTCAAAAGCACTGAAAAATCATATGTCATTGTTTGTCTCTATGTAGATGATATGTTAATCATGGGTAGCAATAATGACATCATTCAATCTACCAAAAGGATGTTAAATAAAAAGTTTTACATGAAAGATCTAAGTGTTGTAGATATAATTCTAGTAATTAAAATTACTAGAACATCTGAAGGACTCATCTCTTCTCAATCTCATTATATTGAGAAGATCCTTGAAAAATTTATCAAGAATGATAAAAATCTTGTAAAAACACCTGTAGATGTAAATTTACATCTAAGTAAGAATACTGGACAAGGAATATCCCAGTTAGAGTAATCTCGGATCATTGGTAGTTTAATGTATCTCATGAACTGCACCAGACCTGATATAGCCTACTCAGTCAGCAAACTGAGTAGATACACAAGCAATCCAGGGGAAGACCACTGGAAGGCGATAGTTAGGGTTCTCAAATATTTGAGATATACCCAAAACTATGGATTGCATGCAAATTGGATATCTGATACTAAATACTCAAAATCCACTAGTGGATTTTGTCTTTAAACTTGGAAGTGCATCGGTATCTTGGAAATCTTCTAAACAGACATGTATAGCCAGATCTATAATGGAATCTGAGTTTATAGCTTTAGATAAAGCTGGTGAAGAAGCAGAATGACTTCGTCACTTTTTAGAAGATATTTCAAGTTGGTCAAAACTTGTGCCAGCTATTTGCATTCATTGCGATAGTCAATCTACGATCGGAAGGGCACAAAACAGTATGCACAATGGTAAATCTCGACATATACGTCGAAGACACAATACCGTGAAACAGTTGCTTTCGAATAGAATTATTTCTATTAATTATGTAAAGTCAAAGAATAACATAGCAGATCCGTTAACCAAAGGTTTGACTTTAGAGCATGTGAATAATTCATCAAGGGGAATTGGACTAAAGCCTATAACTAAAGAGTCATGGAAACCCAACCTAGCTGACTGGAGATCCCGAGATCTAGGTTCAAAGGGACAACCGAATTGTGTGTAACTCGGTAATGTCACTGTGAAGAATAAATTTCTTCATCCCATTACTATGATGAAATAGTGAAAGAATCTAGGGTAAGCAAAGCTCTTAATGATTCTTATATCTTGGAAATCCAAGTGGGGTATGATGAAATACTCTTGAGAAGAGATCACCTATATAAGTGTGAAGATGGGCCACTTCTATAAGAATTTTAAAAGACAAAATTCTTTAGAGCACTTATGAATACCAGGAGTTGTTTAGGGCCAAAATGAACACAACCATGAGAACCAAAGGTGTTCGAAATATTGTCTTGGTTTACACTACGGCTGAACAGTTCAAGACATCATGTTCACTGGATAACCAGTAAATTCGACAGTACGTCACTATGGAAGGTTCAAGGCCAAAAGCTACCTTTCCCGATGCAGTAACTTTTCTTCTGTACTCTCTCTTTTAGTATCTTCTGTATTCTGTCCAGAAAATTTTCATTCACGTGGTTGGGTAAAAATCTGGGTTTTGATAAACTTTAAACCAAAATAAATGTGGGACCCACACGGGTTTTGAGGCGGGTCCAAGTGGATCCATGTTCTCCTCCACGAGAAGATTAACGTGGTATATTTATTTGTCCAAAACCGTTAAGTGGTGAATGAGAAATTGACTTCTAAGATGCTCACTTAAACATGAATTATTAGTTGAAGAATGGTATAGAAGAATAATCTCACATTGGAAAATTTTAGAAACCAAAGTGGTTTATATACTATTACCTTGGAGTAAGGGTTGGGCCCTTGGGACACCCAAATTTTGCGAACAGGTGAGCCCATTGCCTATGGTGGACCTAACACACACGCGCGCGCGTGCCGTGCCGGTGTCCAGGGTCATAGGCTTGGGCTCTTGTCTTGTGGGCCTTAAGCCAAGTACCTATATTTATTTTTTTGTTTGGACAAAAGCCCATTCATCTTCAACAGTTAAGCCAACGGATTTATTATCCAATAGTCATGCCTGTTCGGATTTAAATTCAAATCCAAAGGACATGACTATTCTGGACAGTCTCCTCAGCCTCTATTTAAAGGCATCGAGTCTGTATTGTTGAAGTACGAAATTCATACTCTTCTGCTTCCTTGTAATCTCCTTCCTTCAGCATTTAAAGTCTGCATAACAGAGAGAGTTTCAAGCACTGCTGGTTCACTGTGTCTCGAAGTTTCTAGTGGTAATTCTCGAGACATGATTGTTGTATCTTGAGAGACGAATTACTACAAGCCGCTACCACCATTGCGGGGCAATAATTGTCTTAAGGACATTAAATTAAATTCAAGCCTCAATCAGTCAGTAAAGTCTTTTGTCATTCCGTTTTGTCTTGTGATTTGCATATTTGAATTATAACATACATAGATCAAAGTATGTTCTATACTTTGCAAGTATTAATTATAGCATACACATATCGCACCGTATTATCTAGTTTATGTCCAACAATATATATCCGTGATTATTGTTGTTTTAACTAACCATGTTGTTCGATACTAAAATGTAAGCTGGCGACTGTCTTGGATTGGAGGACAATTTCGAATCGAAACCAAAACAAACATCTGGTCATGCCTGGACGGGTAGGACCGTCCAAATTACATTTTAAATCTAAATCTCATCCGTATCATTGGTTGTTTTGTAGGGCCAAAGGGGTGATAGATTGTAGCTCAGTGATCTTCAACAAGGATGGGAGTGCAGAGTTTGTATGTGGACCCATGAATCCGATCAGGGAGTTTGGTGAAAGGAAGGTTTGGTTCAATACCATCTTGGGTTACACCAATGATAAGAGAGACATAAACCTTAGCTTTGGTGATGGAACTCCTTTTCCATTGGAAGCCTTTGATGCCTACCAGAAAATCTTGGATGAAAACTGTGTGGATGTCAAGTGGGAAAAGGGAGATGTCTTACTGGTTGACAATCAATGTGTGCAACATGCTAGGCGTCCTGGGAAGCCACCACGTGTCATATTAGTGTCTATATGTAAATAAAGCTAAGTTAGAAAAATGCAAATCTAGGTATGTCATATGTGCACTATCATACCTTCTAAGTATGTTTGATCCTGAAACCATTATTTGTGGGTTGAACGGTGTTTTGTTTATATTCATATGTTTTCGTTCTCTTATGCATTGCCAATGTTGAAGCAATAGAGCCCGACTGGCTCGGGCTGTGGAAAGCCGGAGCACGGCCTAAACTTTTGTTAAAAGCAACATTGAAACCCGAGCCCAAACTCAGTCCATGATAAGCTCACAACAAATGATCGGGGTTGATCTCGGGCTAGCCTGAATTTAACAGCTTGTGGGCTCAGTTTGGGTTGTGACATGAATTAAACTATGATATCATTTACCTTCTTTGATACTCAAATTCTAGACTTACCCATCTATATGTATTTTCAATACTAAAGTGGTTTAAGGTGTCTTTGAGGTGGCAGATTTGATCGTCGTACCAAATAGAAATATTTTCTAATTCGAAATTACGTCCAAAACTTTTAGGATGTAAATGTGCTTAATTCAAAGCAAACCATAAATGAAAAAGTGCTAAGGCAATTTAGACAACATTCACCCAAAATAAAAATATGCTAATTCTAGAAAAAGAAACTATAAAAAGTAATAGTAATCACAGAAATAGGAACAAATGAAAAAAAAATATAAACTACCTAAATTTACACCTAAGGCAGATAAAGTCGCTTGGGATTGCATGCCACACGTAGCATGAACACTACCTTTTCTAATTTTTTTCTAATGATAATTTATAGGGTATGATAATTAAAGGAGATAAATAACAGGGCTGCAAGCTCCATCTTCTGCTCGGCTCAACTCGACTCGACTCAAAGCTTTTCAAATCCCGTCATCCAATAGTAATAAAATGCTCCTTCAACTTCACAATCACAATCAACACCCTTCATTTTTAATGGTGCTTTTTTCATTGTTCTTCGACTCAGACACCTAAGGACAAAGCTCCTCCTCCATCTTTCAGGCTGACCAAATTTAATGAAGGGAAATAGAAAAAGTAAAAGTAGTGTGGGATTTTGGTTTGTCTGGTAGATAAAGCAACCATTTTTATTGAGTGTTTAGGGTTTTATTTGTGTAAATTGAGTATTTGAAGCACTAGACTAGAATTCGAGCCAAACATCTGCCAACCCGAAGTCAGCTCGAGCTCAAACTAAGTCATGTTCAAGCCAAACTTAAGAAAGTTCAAGTGGAGCTCAAGTTTAGCTAGCACGGCTCAGTTCAGCTCAGCTCGAATACATAGGCATGGGCTCAACATATCCCTGCAACTATATATATATATTAACAATTTAATCAAGAGAAGATCTTTTTTTATTTTTTGGTAAACGTTGGTATTCTGGGTTTAGACTCAGATTATTCCCACGTGATGCATAGGTAAACCCCCAACCCATACATCCATTATTGAGGGAAGCCCAGTTTCAATCTCGAGACCTCCGGGTTTACTATTCGTCCTTCAACCACTAGGCTACACCCCTGAGGGTTAGAGAAATGATCTCCTAAAATTACTCCAAAACAAAATTGGGTAACTATTTGAGGAACCCTTCTTACTATGGAGTTGCCCCAATTAACAGTGTTAAACATTCGCTTAGAGATGTTGCCTAAATACACAATCAGTTAAGAGTGTAATTTGATTCGAGTCTATGCAAATATATTTAAACATCGTTTTGCTTTGCTCAAATAGAGCTCTGTGACCATGGCTGGTGTTGTCTAACTTGTGTACAAAATATTAGAAGATGATTGTTATATTTCTTCTTCAACATAATTCTGTTTTGCCATTTCATCTTCGTAAAAGCCTCCTACTACCAAATATTTTCATGTCAAGATTCAAGGCTCCCAACACCATTCCGAAAGCACGACACACCCCTTTGGACGTTTATTAAGGCATGTGCATGCAAACCAATGCCTTAATTAGGGTGCGAGTATGTGGCGTCTTTAGATTGAATGCTACGGTCTCTTCGCCAGCACCAACTGGAGAGTGTACCATCAAATCTTTTGGCAACAAAGGTCTCTTCTACAGGTATAACGAACGTATATGGCATAACGACACAAGTTGTTGAGGCCCACCATGAAAGAAACAAGAGTCAGGCACCCCTTGTGTCCCTCCTGGTGCCTCAGCTGGATTAATTAGCCCCCTTGATCCCTGATATTCTCAGGGGTTTGAAAGGCTGGCAATAGCCACAATAAACAACACAGTGGAGAATTGGTTTCGACTGAAGTAAAATAGATTGGAGTACCTTTTTAGAAAGGAAATATATTTTCTGCACACCCCATGCATAACTCTTCTCTGGTTGAGCCTCCCTTTCCTTTTAGACGTGGAGGGACGTGTGTGCGTTTGGATTAGCGTGCGTTTGGTGTGTTGTGCATGTGTTGCCTTATAAAAAAAAAACTCTTCCAAAGTTGGTACAAGCAAACAGATCCTTCGAGTCAAAAAGATAGGTCTAGTCTAATTGCAACTCAATCAGTTGCTGGGAATTCGATTTGGATCTCCTTCCATATTCACAAGCATCAGCAGCAGCTAGCTCAGGTCCATTTTGCTGGTGAAATTCAGCTCCTACAGCAAACATAGTGTAGTCCTCAAATCCTCAATTTGGAGACTCTTGGGTGGAGCACAACCCAAAAAAACAATCCCATCTATTCTTATATCATATGTTGTCTGTATAAGTTTTACCTTGAGGTTTGCCCAATATAAAGCATCGCAGACCATTGATATGGTTGGCCTCAAATAGTTTCATGCATATATTCTCACCATGGTAGGCTCCATTCTCCAGTAATTCTTAATCATCACTGTTTTATAAGAACTGCATATTAATAACTTACAAAATATCATTCTACGGTAGAGCAATCTGTTAATTGGAAGCCTGAACCCATAGAGCTGACTCTTTGCTGGATCTATTCCAGCATTGAGCCATACTAGAATATATCATACAACCCAATAATACATACATACCCAACCAAGTCAGATAAAAGCTTCCACTATCTGTTCTTTTAGCCTGCTATGGCTACTCAAGTGTGCCTGTGCCTCTTCACTTTCTCCTCCGTATGTGATTCCCAGTTCCTATGATCAAGTAAGCTCAGGTCGCTGAGATCTGCTATGGCAAGCAAATACTGGGTTAGCTTCACTAGCTCCTGATCACTGCCGCGGTTTGAGTGGGCCTTCCTAAAAGGCCTGATTGTCAAGCCATTCTGGGGGTTCATAACAAAATTCCTTCGGAGGTCATCGAACATAATAGTATTTTTTGAATCATAAAACTGAAAAGAAACAAGAGACCACTAGTCAGTTGATGCATTGAATAAAGGAGCAAATAAGGACTAGACCAAATATATCTTCTCACTAAACCTCTGGAAACTGAGCCCAGATTAGACCGAGCGGCTTGCAATCAAAGATCCCACGAGAATCTGATTGAACTGTGATCATTGCTAAGTGGTCTAGGAGAGCCGTTATTTTGTAGTTAGGATTGTTGAGTACCCCCAGCTGCTCCATCTTCAATTCAACCCACTTCATGCTGTATAAAGGGAATAAATAACTTGTGGCATCAGGGATCACAAATCCAATTCCAGGATCCTTTATAAATAATTTTCTAAATATAAAGAGAATATTAACTATATTTATGGCATCTTTGGGTGTGGATGGTGTTTCGTATAATTGAGTAAGCCCTTATAACAAACAACAGAAAGTGTTAATAAGAATGAATCCTTATCCACGATAATGGCGTCGAAAATGCACAAGATGTATGGATCGTTCGTTGACAAGCACATTTCAAACTCCCTAAACAAGCTGAACAGAACATAGCTCTGAATCCTAGATAATCCAGCGAGGATAGAGCTATTCCTCTTTCCATGACACCCCTCAGAAAGAACAGAGGAAATCTGACCTTGTAGCAGACCATATGATAATATCGTATTCTTCATAAACAGCGGTGAGAAACTCGTGAAGATCTGCACAGATCACGTCAGAAATAACTGTCAGCGGAACAAACAAAAGAAAGGCTAAAAAATTACCATCAACAAACTACATACATGGCCGCATAAGTTCAAGTGGGTTCTCAGCTGTGGAACGATGGTCAAATAGAGTATAATCAATGTCTAGAACAAGCAGCTTCTTTCCTTGGCGACATGGATTGAGGAGTGCAATCTAACAATAGAACATCCAGCGACAAGCATTAGGAACACACACCATGACAAAGCCCTATGTAGGAACTAGGAAAAATTAAACAATGTCCATTTAATTTTAAGTCTTGATTTGTGTGCGCATGTTCATGGCGTGCAAAGTATGAAGCAATGTCCATTCATCTGAGTGCCTTGATTATGTTACCAGTTACATAACATGTATATACCATCTTCTCAAGTGTAGATTTTCAACATTTAAAAAAGAGGAAGAAAATGGATAAGGTATCCATTTTTAAGCATCTAGGAAATCAGTCTTCAGATGACATTTCCCATTTCTATAGTTAAAGGATAAGACACAAAATGGACTTCCCTAGGAGAATATGGTGGTGGGGTGGAGCATGGTTCAAAATATCGTCGATATCTCGGAAATATCAATGATATATATCTTTTTTGATGACTCCCGACACATCTATACCAGGTATTTTGGTTTTTATAATTTTTCGTAAATGTCAATCGATATCTGAAATATTACATCGCACGATATTTCAGAAATATCAATCGAAATTTACAAATCAGAGATTGATTTTTACAATTATTGATTTAATACAATGTCTTTTTATTTTAAGGATTATACTTGAATTCATGAATGTTTTATTTAGTAATGAATTTTTAAAATATGCTATTATTAATATTATTTTTTTGAAAAGATTTATTTTATTAAAGAGAATAAAATAGGTCTACATATCCCCTTCAATTGAATAAGAGAATAAAATGTAGTTAATTTTTTTTTTTGACAATATAGAGAACTATTAAGAAGAAATTATAACTCAAATAAGCAGAGAAAATGCATGTCACTTAACTTGGAGATACCATTATTGATGTATTATCTAATATGTATGAAATTGATTGTATTTGAGTTAACTGTTATGCTTAATTGAGAAATGAATACAATTTTTTTATGTAAGTTTCATCAATATTAGTGAATCATATATTGTCGTCAGCATCAGCGCACATCTTTAGCCCCCTTTTCATTGCATCTCTTATAGATATTGATGTTTTTTTTTTCTCAAATGTGTATTAAAATCTATTTCAACATTTCCTCAAGTTTCATTGAAAAAATCCATGTTTTTTACTATTTTTTTCGATCTTTCCCTCCACGTGTGATATTGTTTTCGCGATATCAATATATCTTGCGATATATTCCTAATATATCTTTTTTCCACGACTCGACATGACATGCAATATTTACATTAAAAACCTTGGGGAGGAGGCCTATGTTGGTGGTGGGGAAGAGGTCTGTGTTGATGGTGATGGTGACCTGGCTTTGGTGCAGCAGTGATGGCAACAATATGGTGGTGGTGGTGGTGGTGGTGGAGTGGACTCTAGAGAAAATAGATCAAACTCTTTATAATTACCTAAGTAATGATTTGAGGAAAAAAATAATAAGCATCATTCAAGCCTTATCCGAACTATTTGGGGCTGGCTGCACGAATCCTTCTCCACCATTCCATTCTATATAGGACATTTTTTTCTGACATCATGAGACTTTGATTCTTCTCAATACTTCAAATCAATGTCCTTTTCAGTCATCCTTTTGTCCTTTTGGAGCCCCTTCAATCTGCTACAAAGCAGTCGTCACTAGAGTTTCCATTGATCTTCTTGCGCATGACCAATCCTTAGTAAACTCCCCTTTATTTTATCATCCACTGTGGACACTCTTAGGTCTCCTCTAATTCTTTCAGTTCTAAATGTGTCCTTCCTAGTATTGCCACTCATCCATCTTAACATTTTCATCTAAGCTATGCTCAATCAATGAGCTCACTTTCTTTATTGCCCAAAATTCAGCTTCATAAACCATTGCAGGTCTTTCTGTTCACTTAAAGAAATTTCCCTTTTTTGTATACACTGACACATAGCACAATATATTTCTATAAAAAAGAGCATGGTCTCCTCGATCATGCCCACTTAGCCACTAGCCAAAAACACTAGGGGTGGAAAAGGATTGGGTTAAGCACAGGTTAGGAACGACCCTCGACCAGTCCCAACTAACCATCATATAGTTGATGAACCCACTACCAAGTTGATCTGATTGCAGTGTTCAGAAAAATTAATAAGTCACCAGGACCAAACCACCATGTTAAGCACTTAAGCTGAGAGGGAGCAATGGAAGATGTCGAAAGAACAAAAGGGGGAAGGGGAATTAAGATTGGGAATATTGATGATAAGGAAGGTGAGAGAAGAAAACCCAAATGCGGATGTATTACATTCATATCGATGGGCTTAGTAATTTAGTTTTTCATTTAAGTTGTAACTATTTTTTTCGCTTTAATAAACTAGGAATCTTGCAAAACCCCCATCCCCTCTTGATGGCGCTCATTAAAAAAATAAGCATAGAGCATAGAACAAAAGATAGAGAAGCCAATAAGTCTTTTCAATCATAGCCTGCAAATTCCTATGCCATCGAAAATCAGTATTTTTCTCGCTTTCCATATGCTCCAAACTTTTGTAAAGGGAAGGATCTTCCAAAGGGATCTAAGAAAAGGACTGAAAATATCTTGAGGTCAGGCCTCAAAATCAGGGTTTAAAAAAATGGTTTTGGATACCGTAACGGATGTTAGCCTTTAGCTTTTTGACCTAAGGTAACATCTTTAATTTTGATAATAACACAATAATGGAATGACATTTGTGTTACTAATGTTCTATTGAGTTTAAGTATAATTCAACTTATGAAGAACATTATCACATCATCCAAGGCAAAAAGATGGAAATGAAACCAATCTCAAAGAGAATACCTCCATCAAGCCAAAAGAAAGAAATTGGATCAAGTTGAGCACATTGAAGATCAATCCCAAAGTCCAAGTTGGATCTTGAAGCTAAAGTCAAATCTACTCAAGATCAAGATTGAAGACTCTCAAGAAGGTTTTATAATTTATTATAGTCTTTGAGAGTGCTTAGGATTTATGTAAGAAATCCTCAAAATTGGTTAGTTGAATTGCTCAATACTTAGATTGACCATAGGTACCTTAAGAACCATTAAATATCAATCTAATGACCTAAAACATGATAAATATCTTGTTAAAGATAAAGGAATAGACCATGGAATTCATGCTTATCATATTGGTTAAGCAAAGATGGGATTACAGAAAAATCAGGATAATCTCGTCGACGAAATTGAACAGTGAATTCTGTTTCATCAACAAATTTAGCCTCAAAGCCACTGTTTTCTTTTCTGTTCCAATCCCGTCGACGAATTCAAGATGATCACCCAATATCGTCGACGAAATCATGCGGGATAGAGTTTCCTAAACTCTGTAACAACTAGTTTTTTAACGGTTCTTTGAGTTCCCAAAATGCCTCTAACGGCTATATCTTTGAAAGGATTATAATAAGATTGATTTATGAATGAAAATATGAACTTCAATACTTCCAATCATTAAAATCATTCACTCCAGCTTTGATTTTCAAATCTATAAAGTTCAACCTAGAATCCCCAAATCCAAGTTCTTGAACTTTTCAACTCCAATCTTTGGGAGATTTCTAGAGAGTGTTAAAGGCATTTATCAGCTCATGTAAGGAGCATTTTCTAAGTGCAAATCTTCTCTTGTCAAAGAGGTTATAAAATCAAGACGTCTGTGGGAGTCTTGTCCGTGAAGCCAAACTTTGTAAATGTTTGGTCACTACCCGGAAAGTGGATTAAGTCTAGGGAGAATTGTTCCCTAGCACGGTTTGATCTTCACCCGGAAGAAGATTGTGAGATTGGGAATAAATCCTTTAACGGGTATAACTTGAAGCAGGGACATAAGCGGGTTGCTGAACCTCGTGAACAATATTTTGTGTCTACTTGTGTTTGCATCTTTCTAACTCTTTTCATTAATTTATTGTTTTGCATTGCTTAGTAGAATTACTAAATTTTTAATTTCTTTTAACTTATATAGATGAAATTTTGCTTAAGGAATTAGGAAGAATTTTAATTTGCCATAAACCCTATTCACCCTCCCCCTCTAGGGTCCAAACCTTGGGCAACAATGGACACGGCCGAAACCGTTACGTAACGGTTTCGACTATTATTTTTTTTTACTTTTTTTGTTCAAACAAATCCCAATAAATAGAAGAAAAAAACATGCAATAAATGAATAACAAGATACTTCTAAAGCCAATATGAAGTTCAAAATGTAGAAATAATGAAATTAGATGGATCGAGAGTTGAAAGTTGAAACATACACAGAATCCAGGCCAGACTCCAAACCCCATATAGGCACAGAATGAAAGAGAGATTCAACCTGTTCTTCACAGGTTAAACTCTTCTGTTATTTTTTTTTTTAAACCCAAATCGCAAACGAGTCCTACGCTCGATACCGTTATGTAACGGTTTCAGGCGTTACTCATTTGTTTCATAATAAACGGGCAAAGGTACGGTATTGGGTATCGGAGGCCACCAAAACCATTACGTAATGGTTTCGCAGAATTTTTTAACCATGCTTAAAATGCCCCGCAAAATATCCAAGGGTCACCCAAGGAATGTCAAAATGATTGATGGAGTTCTAAATATTCAACACTGCATCACAGTGAAGAAGAAAGTGATTGATTCATTCCTCTTGCTGTCTACACATGAAGCAAATGTTTGGGATTGTCCATTTCCCATTGATAAAGTGATCCAAAGACAAATCTAATACAGCATCACTGTCCAAAGAAAGAAAGACTTTCAAAGGAACAGAAGACTTCCAGATAAACTGACAGTTACAAGTCAGGACCCCTACAATCCAATCCTCTCAAGAAAGAATGCACAGAGAAACTTCAATTGGGTTCACATTCCATATGCGAGTATCAAATTTACTGTAGAGACCCAAAACTTAATTGTCTTGAAACTTGTACACATTAAATGAAAATCCGAAATTTTGCTCAATTAATTTCAATCAATGTCAATTTATGTCTAAATATGTTTATGTAATGATAATTGATGCTTAACTATGCTTAAAACTTAGAATATGATGAATGGTTAAGGTTTAGAAAGAAGATAAAGGCCAAAACAGTGGAAATCAGACCCCACCGGTCTACCGCTCCCAAAACCGGTTGACCGATGGAAGTGAAATAATTGTATGGGGAAAATGGGAAGAGATAGACCAAAGCACCGATCGACCGCACAATCTCACCGATCGACCGCTCATGTGCAAATTTGCCCAGAAACATCCTATTTTGAATAGGATTCCTAGAATATTAGTTTCTAATTAACTATTGGGCCTATATAAAGACCTTAACGTGGGTTTTAGGGATTCTATTATTCCAAGACTTTAAGAAATCCCAGGAAGAGTTTAACCTAGGTTTTTAAAGAGACCTTTGCAAGGAGAAGAGGGTAAAGCTTGGAGATCACCTCCAAGGGCATTCTCAAGCGATTGATCGTATGTAAACGATCGAGAAAGGTACCATCTACTATATTTTAACAATGATATGATAAGAATAAGTTGGATTATAAACAGAATATGCTTGTATGATATTTTAATGAATATGAAAGGAGATTATAGGATCTTGCATGATGGAAAAGGGATGGGATTCAAGAATATGGTATGGATTAGGGGAGATTATTATATGTTACTGTTTTATGGTTTTAGATTGATAATGATCATGGGAATTATTATATGTCGATTGAATGATGAATATGCAATTGTGGTTATGGATTTATGATGATGCAATTGTGGTTATGCATTATGATGAAGGGTAAATACTTAGGGGAAGACATTGATAACCTTCCCTAACTATATTTATATGGGTGACATTAGTAGAGTTTCAAATGTGAAATATCGGATTCTAAGGGATAACAAAGATGAAAGTTAATCATAACACTTCAAGCACATTGTTCACTGCATGGTAAGTTGTTAAGAACACAAGTTTCACATGATCATGCATGGATATGGAAACTGACATAACTCTGGTATGGATCTTGAAATCTGGTATGGACCTTGTTGCTTGAAAAAGTGCCATGAACCTTGGCATAGACCTTGGTATGGAAATCTGGTATGCAACCTAGTCTGACATGGACCTTTAACCCTGGTATGGACATGGGAGCTGACATGTTAGTGTTATGATTTTTCATGCATATGCACAAGTCTCACAAGTCTTGCATGGAATGATGGTATGAATATTGGTCATATGTTTTTCCGCACTCTGATTATGTAAAGTATGGACATTTATGTAATTGTATGACATGATATGTTATATTGTTAATTGTGCTTTATATGCATTGGGTTCAATATCTGTGCTCGAGAACCTTGGATTGAGGAAGAGTACCAAGAAGAACCGGAATGTGATTACCAGGAGACAGAAGTAGACTTGGATCATTACCCTTACTATTGATCCATTAGTAGTTAGTTTTGCTCAATTTCAGTTGAAATGAATGTAATAAGATAATTAAGGATGTTGCTTAGGTTTTAATCTTATAATTGAGATCACAATGGGTGATCGAATTATTGATGTTATTCTTAATTCAAGGATTATATTATTGGAAAAAATTTTCACTCATTATTAGTTTGCCTTGCATGTTGTTTAAATGGATATGGAATATAGTGTCACGGGTCCAAAGTCTCATTAGACCAAGGTGGAATTTGGGGCGCGACATTTACCTTCCACATCCTAATCCACTCATATCTAGAAAGCAAGTTAGCAAGACACTCCAGCTCCCAGTCATTAGGCATCCCCAATTCTCCTCTAGTGTAGCACCTGCGAATTAGAACCCCTTTTTCAGCTTCCAGCATATATAAATTAAGAAAATCCAATGTAAGAGAATTGTCTCCACACCAAGGATCCTCCCAGAAACACACCTTGCCCGCCTACACTAACACCACATAGGATTCCTTTTAAGAAATCTTTGTGGATGTTTTAAATGCCCCTCTTACCAAATCTAGAAGTAATCATTGCAGGATCCCTATCCTAGTGCCTCACAAATCTAGAAGTAATCATTGCAGGATCCCTATCCTAGTGCCTCACATATTTGTCTACTCTCTGATCTAGACAGACATCTTGCTCATTCCCAAACCTCCATAGCCAGTTCCCTAATAGTGCTTTGTTTACTAGTCTTAAGAGCCAAGACCCACTCCCAATGTCCTTCCATGTCTCTGGGACTAAAAGCTTTCCTCCATGCCACATGGTGGTAATTCTTCCTATCATTCATCTCATTCCACAAAAAATCCCTATGTAGATTTAATAAACCAAGTCACTCCCAAAGTTAGCATAGATAAAAGAGACATGTAGTAACTGTCAAGGTAATCTTCCCCTTTAATTGGTAGCACTTCTTCCTAGAAACAAGTTTTATCTGAAACTTTTCCACCACTAGATCCCAAAGAGGCATTGAAAAGTAACTTGGGCCCCTAAAGGGAGGCCAAATGAGAATCCAGGAAAGAACAAGTCCTCACCCCTGAGCATGGTTCAAAATATCGGTATTGATTGCCGTATCGGTAAGTCCAAAACAGGATACGTATCGACGTATCAGATGGATACGGAGGAAAAAATCAGGATACACTAAAAAATGATTGGATAGGCAATGAAAAACTTGGATAACTTGCATAAAATTTCTTATAATGCAAATATAAGCTATTAACAAACTAAATAAAGGTCTCCAATTATGTTTATAACCATACATATGAGAGTTGAGGATTTTATAAGTTAAAAAAGACGTGCATGTTATGTTGATAAGAAGGTCTGAAAATACAAACCATAGTCACTTAGCTAAGTATAAGAAAACCAATTTAGAGATTAAAATCTTACATTCAATGAGTTAAATAAGAATGCATTGAATTACAACCATAAATTTTAAGCTTAATGCAAATCTTTTTTTATGCTAAATTGTTACACTTTTTAGTTGACTTTTTGAGTTTGTAGATGAAAATATTTTTTAAGACTAAAGTATGACTTTTTTTGCCAAACTTTTGGGTTTTGAGAATTTTTAATATAATAAAGTTTATGAAATTTTGATATTTGAAAAATACCTTATCATTTGAAAGTTGAAATTTTGACCCAATACCTAAAAGGTGCTAAAAAATGAATTTGTTCTTAAACTGAAAGTTGATTTTTATTATTCAAGAACTTGGATCAAGATAATATTTATTGAATTCCAATGGGGGATAACCTTATTTGCATATTAATATCTTAAGCAAATGAAAGTAATTTTATTTAAAATCATTTACTTAAATAATATTTTATATAAATAAGTTGTGTGTATCAGGTCTGTATTGGATCCTAGTGTAAACGGAAGAAGAGAAAAAATTTAATTGAAAAGTCCCCCATATCGAGCCTGTATCAGTCTGATACAGGGTTTTTTTTCAATGTATCATTGTATCAGGTTGCTCCAAACAAGATACGTACCGACCCGTATCGGTCGATACGTATCGATATTTTAAACCATGCCCCTGAGTTCAATCAATAAATCTATGTTAGCCATGTCTCTCACAGCATAAACAATACTTTTGCTCAGATTATTTTCCAATCCCAATAGTGCTTCAAAACAGCAAAGAATTACATCTAAGGTACCAAAATGCTCCTGGCTAGCATCACAAAAGACAATTGAATCATCAGCGACCTGAAGCAAGGAAATAGTCTTGGTGTATGTTCTCAGACAGAAACCTCGAATCACTTTACCAATTTTGCTTGCATCATCTTGATAAGCACATCTGTGACCATGATAAGTGAGAACGACGACAGCCAGTCACATTGTTGAATACCACTCTTGACTATGAAAGAAGCTATCCGCCATCAATTTGCAAGTCTGAATCCATCTGCTCCATTTCTATCCGACCCATTCTCATGACAAGATCAAGGAGTCTCTAGCTCACATGGACATATGCTTTCTCCATATCAATCTTGCATACAATACCAAGAATCTCACTCCTAACTCTAGAGTCAATACATTGATTGGCTATTAAACCCCATCTAGTATTGTCTACAACCAACAAAAGCACCCGAGCAGGGGAAATCAGCTCATTTATAGCCTTCTACAATCTGTTTGCTAATATTTTTGCTATAATCTTGTATAAGCTACTAACCAAGTTAAATGGATAAAAATCCATCAATTCTTGGGCTCCATTTTTCTTAGGCGCTAATGCAATGGAAGTGAAGTTAGCACTCCTCACCAAGTGACCACTACTATGGAACTCTAACACCAATAAAGCACCTTCTCTAATCACCCTCCCAACACTTATTGTAAAAGGCCATAGTGAAACTGTGACGCTCCGAACCCGCGCCTAAGGAATCAAGTTCCGAGACGTGCGCCCGCTCGTCAGAACCACGTATGCGGAAGACTTTACCCGCGCAAATGCAAGAATTTTCAACTTTTCCTATGAGCTTACATAAGCAATAACAACCGGTCATCACAATAACCCATTATAAGCAAAAGCATTACCTCACTGGCTGCAGTAGCCTTTACTTTTGGCGCCACAACTGCGTCGGTACACTTTCCAAACTTTATCAAGTGTAGCTCCTTGCCAATTGGCAACCGTTACAGATGCTGAAGGCATAAAATGAGAAGAGTGAGCTATAAAGCCCAACAAAATCCACAATATATCTAGGCTATTTTTCACCTAGTAATAATCATCGCTAACGATATAATATTCCATTATAATTCTTATATTATAATAATATATAATATCGTAATCCATGACCAGATGTCACTCAGGGCTATTCCACCCTATCCCAAGGTTTCCGACCCCAATTTTTCAAGTTCATCCAATCATTATCCACGATATCAGGTTATCGATCTAGATAACTCACTTTATTCTCGAGTCTACAAACTCGATCGATTGGTCTCTGCCCATGTACAACCTTTACACCTGAGTCTGTAGACTCACTTATTAACTAACTGGGCCTACGCCCATTCAAACTATACCTTGAGTCTTTAGCCTCAATACGTAATCCGGGCCTTCACCCGATATAACCAACACAAATCATCAAATCTCGGTTAATGTGGGAAACCTGTCCTCACGGCCTATCCATCAGAAACAACACAACACCTCTGACCTTGGCCATTGTGGTGAACCACGGCATTCCTGTCAGATGACACAACACCTCTGACCTCAGCCACTGTGGCAAACCACGGCATTGATGTTAGATGACACCACCTCTAACCTCAGCTACTGGGACGAACCACGACATTTCTGTCAGATGACACAGCACCTCTGACCTCAACCACTGTGGCAACCCATGGCATTTCTGTCAGATAACACACACCTCTGACCTCAGCCATTGTGGCGAACCACGACATTTCTGTCAGATGACACACACCTCTGACCTTAGCCACTATGACGAACCACGGTATTTCTGTCAAATGACACCACCTATGACCTCAGCCACTATGGCGAACCACGACATTTCTGTCAGATGACCCACACCTCTAACCTCAGCCACTGTAGCGAACCACAGCATTTCTGTCAAATGATCCAACACCTCTGACCTCAGCCACTGTGGCGAACCACGGCATTTTTGTCAGATGACACAACACAACCATCCAGTCCAGACTATCAGCCACGGAAGACTCACATAACACCACCACTCAAGACCTAGCCAAAGAGGATCTATGGATATCAAATTCACCCACTCCCGACTACTAGTCACAGAGAACCCAAAACAAACATCTTTTGTCATCTAAACCATCCGGCTCAGAGGCTTTATCCCCACATATCGAGCCCAAAGCTCTTAGAAGTCCTCCATAAAAGGACTCTCAAACCAATAACCATCCTCGGGAGATATACTATCAAAAGGCATCTCATCAAGACCTAGCTCCAATATACCGACTCCAAGTATAGGTTGTAAGAAATGCTGGTCACTGCCTTCCTGTTGGTCCATACTCCTCCAATGTAGCTCCATACAAGTGCAATCTGGATATAATCACCTCTTCTTTCTGCTTATGCAATGCAATAGAAAAAATTTGTTGCCTTATCACCCTCTAGGAGCCATTGGAATTTAGATTTCTGCCACCAAATGATCTTCAAGTGAGCTAAATTGGTCCAATTGTTTAACCTTGAGTCCATCTGATCCATCAGACATTGCTCGTTATTGTCTATTTCTTCAATAACCTCTATTTCAGCCGCCATCAGGAGATCAAAATACCTCTACTCCTCACATTTGCAATGAAATGGAAAAACTTTGTATTCTTATCACCCTTTGAGCCATGAATTCATCCCACCAATGATCTCCATGTGAACTAACTTGGTCCAATCCTCCTTAGCCATGAGCTGATCTCATCAATCAGCCGTGCTCATTATTTAATGACCCCTAGTGCAGCCGCCATCTTCCTGTCCACTGCCCAAAAATTCCTTATTCCAACACTTCAATATCAAACGTGAAGAGATTTAGCTTCTTAAGAAACATCCTTATTCAAACAATTCAATTTCAAAATTAGAGCCTTTAGCTTCTAAAGAAACACAAAATGGGTATTCCTTATAAAACTGAAAGACTGCTACAATTCCTCCACCAAACCACAAACCCAGGATCCTCCCACCATATATTTTGAACCATTAAGAGACTTTGCTATTTAACCTTCCCCCCATAATTGAGGAGAATAGGGGAGTAGTCAGACACTGGTCTACGTTTTCTGGATCACGAATAATAATGTCTTCCCACTCTGGAGAATAATAAATCTACCAATTTGTAAAATAAGGTAAACCAAGTCCCACTTAAAGGCAGGTCCACTAAAGCATCTCTCCATAAAAAAAACCTCTCATGGTTAGGATGATTTTGCTTCCACAGCTTTTCTCATAAAAGAATTTGATGATGTTGAAATCACCACCTATACACCAAGGAACCTTCCACCTCCTATACACATCCTCCAACTTTCCTCCTTTGGCTTCAATTACTCTTAGCTGAGAACGGGCTTCCTAATCATGATCCTATGAGCTTGTATTGTGTGATAATAAGGCGGTGATAAATACTGCTCACAACCTAGTCCAACATGATAGAACTAAACACATTGAGGTTGATCGTCACTTCATCAAAGAAAAGCTGAAGTAAGGTTACATTTGTACTCCATTTGTGAAGTCTGGTGATCAGATTGCAGATGTTTTAACTTTTAACTAAGGGGCCCAGTAGTACCGAATTTAATAGTATTGTTAGCAAGTGAGGCATGATTGACATCTACGCACTAGCTTGAGAGTGAGTGTAGAATACTTACAATACTTCTCATGTATTGTAGTGGGGTATTTTAGATATTTTATGTATATCTCTTTATTAGTAGAGTATATAATAAAGAAGTTAGAGAGAGATCATTATCTCTCTAATCTTTCCATAATCTCTTTTCTTCTTTCTCTTCTCCTTTTCCAAAATCTTAATCCATACAACCCTAGATCTAAACCCTAAAACCTTATATATCCAAAATAACTAATAGGATCAAGGATGGAAGTTTCAAGCTTGGTGAAATGGGTTGAGAATGGGGGGTTATAGGAACGGGAATGGAAGGAGACATCCTCCCATTTCCAATGTGGGACTACATATTTTTAGGGGTATTTCAGTCATTTAGGGACACCATGGTAATTTAGGGGGATCAAACCCATGAATTTACCAAATTCTCAAGGGTAGACTTAGTCCAAAGTGTAAAAACACTCTAGAAAGGACATTGCTGGAATTTTGCACAAATGCAAAAGTGGAATCCAATTACTGGGTGGGCATAAGAAATAGGCCAAATTGTGCATGGTTGAAATCCAATTACTGCTAAAGTGAACATTCCCCACAATTTGATCTCAGAAGATTCTGTTGGGTCTGGCACATGCTCCCATAACTGAATCCTAGTACAGTCCACCATTTGGTGATAATTCTATTTCAGACAACATCAAATATAGGTCATCTTTAGATGTGCCGTAATCACACTACTGCCACCTATTAATTTCCATGACCCAACAAGGAAAGGTTGTAACTAATTCTGAGAAAATATCTAAATACCCAGCTGGAGGTAATACATCTACAAACAGAGTGAATTTATGTGCAAGAATATTTAGGCGGTTGAGAGTATACCGCTGAACTGCTATTTGTCTTTAAAAAAAAGTGGGCAGTGTAGGCTCTACTGCCAGATAGTCTGTTGGTGTAAGGAAAACAAAGACAGTGGGTTTTCTCCATCAATTGTTTTGTCCCTTTAAAGTTCCACTTAAAATATATCAGATTTAAAGCATCTTTGATTAGGAGATACCTTGATTCAAGGGTTAGGGTACTATCCCTGCTTGGGGATTTGGGTTTAGGGTTTCAGAATGATGGTATTTAAGAGGTTCAAAGGTGATTCTTAGAGGGTGCAAAAATGTTGCTTGCAGTACTTTCTTGGTCACATCATCTGCCTCCCTGTAATTTTCACACATCTCCATGCCTTGGTTTATGTAGTCACCATAGTTCAAGGAAGGTATGTACAAGGTGGGAAGCTTGCTTCCATCATGTCCCATTTAGTGGTCTAATGGGGCAATTCATGTAGGAATTACCGGAGCAAGGATCGTTGGATTGAAACCTAAGACACCTACTTATTCACAAATATCTCATATAAAAGGTATGTTTTGTCATCCTAATATAATGGGAATGAGGCACTTCTATCTCATTTATCGTTTCCCGTTTCATAAGAATTTTTTGAGTCACAATTTCCGTTTCTCTTTCGCTTTGCTTCTCATTTCATAACTATGGTAGTCACCCATTACGTCTCTCCTTTGATGTCCCATAGGATAAGTTCCCTAATGTCTCACGGGCAGCGAGGCCGTGGCGAGCATATATATGAATGTTGAGACTCATTGCCAACATTAACTTCATTATATTGGTTTGTATTCCCACGAGGCTTTTGCAGAAAGGTCATTAGTTCATCCAGCCGAGTATTGGGCTTATCTATTGCCTCTTGTTGCGATTTTGGACTACCAACAACTCACCTAATTGAGCGGAAATTGATCCACAACCTCCTGAATGATTTCTAGCGCTCATGGTAGCATAGTTCTCATTTGATGTACCAGTCCTCAAACGATGTATGTATGATATGATGCCAAGCTTTGGCTAGAATTGAACATACTCAACTTATGTGCACCTAAAAGTGGGCTAGAGAGGGCTAAAAAGGGCTTGCTAGAGGTGGTAAAGGAAGTATGGAATGAAAGGCTGAAAGGGATAATAGGGGCAAGTTTTATGGCTTGAAGGTTAAGGGTTCAAGGTCTAATTGGCGACTTATGGGAAGAAAAATTGAGCAAAAAACAATAAGTAAAAAGGAAGAGAGTGAGAAGAGTAGAGGATATACCTTGGAGTCTCACCATTAAAAAAGACTTATTTCCGTCAACATTCGAATCTGGAATGATTTACAATGCCATAGCCTCCATCTTTTATAGGCCCAATAGAACATTCTTTCATTAATACAAGGACTTAAAAATCTAAAAGTCTCGTTTTAAAAAAGATCTAAAACTTAGAAAAATTAAAGCTTTAGTTCCAAAGAGGGCTAATAAATGACAACAATTCCTAAGAACGTCTTGTCAGACTAACGACTTTTGACTTTTTAGAGAACTCTTGAAAAAAAGCTTCCAAAAAAGATATAAACCTTCTAGAAAATAGTTTGAATTAGTTGTGGGTCAAGTAGAATTGTAGGCCAAATCTACAGGTTTTATGGATAGCCATAGGCCTTCTTGGGCCAGCAGCTATAAGTCTTAAAGCCCTGGGCCTGCCTTCATCAATGGGGCCCACAATGTTCTCATTACTTTTCTCCTCATGTAAGCTTTTAGGGGCTGATCCCCATTATGAAACTTAGTCCTAGATAGTATGGAGATACAATTGACATTCCCTCTTAATTTCAGTGATCTCTCAGGTTGATCTGTTCATATGAGTTCTATGTTATCTTTGGTGCATATGGAAGGAAAGGAACAAAAGGGTCTCTGATAATTCCTATTCCTCTAATGCTATTTGGAAGTGCATGGTGAATCCACTCCTTCCTTGGTTTTTGATTCAGGATAATCTCAACAACATGGACTTGCTCTCTCTCTCTCTCTCTCTCTCTCTCTTCTTATGGGTAGGGTCTGTAAATGTTTATGGTAGTAGGATGTTTTAAAATTTCCTACCCCTTTTAATTCTTTTTGGAATTCACCAATCGGTGAATGCCTGCTCTACTATTCTCTGTCTTTAATGCATGATCTTTACCAATCAGAAAAACGTAACTTATCCAATCTGAAAAAGATCTTGACATCACAAATTTCCCTTACAAGAGTAGTTAAATAAGATTTTATAAACTATGGCCATCTCCCAATTGAAAAGGACAAAAGGCAGCGCTGAAATATTGTTTCCTCATTAGCCCCACATGTCCATAGATGGTTTCAGGGTTAAATTTATGTTTTTCAACAAACATTTGAGAGATGACATTTTTGTTTGAAACTTTTATGATAGGTAATAAGAAAACCGTATTAAAAATAAAAGTCAAAATGTACAAGTGTCTGAAAGAAGTAAAAAAGGCGCTAAATATCTGGTGACAACCGAAAGTTAAACAAGAAACCAAAAGCTGTACAAAAAAGTTACCCTAAAAAACGAAATCTTTGTCCTCCTTAAGAATCAAAAAAGTTGGTCACTCTAGAACCTTCAAAGTCCTTTAGGGTGTGTTTGGTTGGGGGGTAAGTGGGGGGAAGTGAAGGAAAGTGAGAGAAACACCCCAAATATCCATGTTCGGTTTGCAAGAAATGGCTACTTTCTTGAAAATCATGATTCTCAATAGTACCTCTTTTTCTTGCACTTACACCCAAAATAGATTCCACCTTTTTGGTGGAATAGTGAGAGAAAGTAAAAGGCTTTCATTGATCTTCTAATTCTACCCTTCTATTAAAACTCTTGTTGAATGTGAACAAGGGATATATTTGGAAAATAAATCAACTTTCTTCCACCACTTTTCACCCCTACCGAACATACAAAAGAAAATCACTTACCCTTTCTTTTACTTCACTTCACTTTTTCTCACACATTTACACCTCAACCGAACACACCCTTAAGGAGAACACCTAAAAATAGCAATTTAATAATGTTCAACCCCACCTTTTATTTTTGGCACACTTGATCATTAAAAATCGTGCGATTTCTCTTGTTCCAAATATTCCAAAATACAGCTCCCGTGATCATTTTCCATTTTGTACTCGTTTTAGGACCTAAATCTGCTATACTCCAACTGGACAAATAGTTAAAGAGTGTAAGATAAGAAGGACCCAATGAGTTCGAAGAAGGGAAGTATGTCTCCAATCCATTGTGCCATAGATTGGCAACTCATTACTCTTTATCCATTGCCAAAGAGAATAAATCAGGGAACTCTTATCGTAGAGGAACTTGACCACCTACATCATTCTAAAAGCGTTTTTTTTTTAATTATCAGTAAATGATATTTCCTAAATGTATTTAAAAGCTCATCTTGCCACCTCTAACCTCTAAATGTATTTTAAAACTCTTGCTTGACATTAAGGATCCCATTCGACATACCTACTCCATATGAGAGCTCGTCTACTCTAGATCCCACACTCTATTTTCACCAAATTCTCCAATGACAACCTGATGGAGATCAACTCCATACAAATTTACAAGAGGAGAAAGAAAAGTAATGAGAACAATGTGAGCCCCTTTGATGAAGGCAGGCCCGTGGGTTTTAAGCCTTATAGCCACAGGCCCAACAAGGCCAATAGTTGTCCATAAGACCCATAGATTAGGCCTACAAGAACCAACAACTATGTCAAACTGTTTCCTAGATGGTCCATATCTCTTTTGGAAGTTGTTTTACTTGAGAGCGGGTGTTTTAAAAAGCGTGAGAGGTTTACGCCTCAAGGAAAACGCCTTGAACCTCAATCTCGAGGCTTAAATCTCATGCAACGACTCAAATTGTGAGGCTCACTTGATGTCTAAGGCATATGCCTCATACATTAATATGCCTGAGGCATATGATACATTGATCAAAAATAGGTTTCTAGTCAGTAGCCATAACTAAGACTTGAATATTAAATATTTTTTCTAAGGTGTGCGCTTCATACATTAATTGAAAATAGGGTTCTAGCCACATAACTAAGACTTGAACATTAAATAATTTTTTAAGGCGTGTGCTTCATACATTAATTAAAAATAGGGTTTCATGGCAGTCCCTATGGCTGCCTCCGCCGATGGAGGTGGATCATCTACTCGGCCTCCAGACCCTAAAGCTTCTTAAGTTAATGTTCTTGACAAGAACCAAATTGCTGGTGCACTGCTAAAGTCTAATGGAGATCTTCTTTTGCACTCAATGAATATCAAAGAAGGATCAAGCTACCAAGGAGAACCAGCCCTCTACTTCTCTCCTGAAGAACTAGAAAATCAGCGGATCCACTTAGATTCGCTCTCATTGCTAAATGTGCCTATGGAAGACCTAAACTAGAAGAGATCAAGGTTTTCATCAAGGAATCTCTTCTTATTCATCTCATCTTCACTGTGGGAGTAATGGATGCCAGACATATTTTGATTAGATTTCAAGACGAATACGATCTCCTTGCAGTGTGGATGAAGGATTACTGTTTTGTGTCAGACAAGTTGGTTCGGTTTATCAAGTGGTCTTCCCAGTTTAGATCTGGTCAGGAGACATCTTTTGTGCCGGTTTGGATTAACCTCCCAGGGCTGCCATTAAACTTTTTTAACCCTAACGATCTCTCTTCAATAGGGAGTTTGATAGGGGTTCTTCTAGTGGATGGGCCAACTCGAAACATAAGCAGACCTAGCCTGGCTAGGATCTGCATGGAGATTGATGTAAGCTAAGTAAAGCTTCAACGATTCTGGGTAGGAATGGGAAGCTCCAGCAGATGGCAACGAATCGTGTATGAAAAAGAAGTTTCTTTTTGTGCAAGATGCCATAAACTATGCCATGATGAGAAGTGTAAGTTTGTACAGAACCAGTCTTTCAATTCATCCTTTAATCACACTAGAGGACCCAAGGAAATCACAAAGAAAACAAGTACTCCAAAGGCAATTGCTGATGATGCGATCAAGATGAAAAAAAACTCAGAACCAACGCATATCTGGGTTGCTAAATCTTTTGGGAGGAGCTTGGCTAATCAAGATCAAAAAGAAGATATTCCTTTGGAGGAATTAGAAACAAACCCAATCCCGGATTTAGAAGTTACCAACAAATATAAGGTTCTTGGGGAGGAATCTGGAGCTGCAAGTTTAACTGACAAAGGATTATCAAATCTAAAAGACCCGGACCCAGTGAGGCAGATAAAAGCCATGAAAATTCCCCATGTGTATTCGGTTTTCAAAGGGGAAATCTCCCAGAATGAAAACCGTCCTTGCTCTCGGTTTACTCCTAATGGATTTAATACAGATATTTCAATAGCCCAGAGTTTAAGGGAAATCAGTGTTCCTTCAATCCCTAATCTGAGACTCCTTCAGTGTGCTCAGGTAAGCATTCGGGAAAAAAAGAAAATTGATTCTAATATATTATGGTTATCTTCAGCTTCTGCAGAATACCACAATGATCTAGATAATACCTTATTTGAGTTGAAAGATACTTTCATTGAAGATTCAAAAGAGTTTCTCGACAGATTATCTAAATTAAATCTCTTCAAAGAACAGAAAGATGGAGTAAATAATAAAAAGATGAAACGAGATGTCCCCCCTTCGTCTATGATCACAAGATCTAGAGCGGTTGCTCCAGTTGTGGAAGAGAACCCCCCAGTTGATAATGTCTAGTTTCCTATCTTGGAACATAAGAGGGGTGGGAAACTTAGCCTCTAAAGCCAGATTAAAGAAGATGATTGAAATTTATAACAGCACTATGATTGCTATTATGGAACCTATGCAGCCTTCAGATAAGCTCATGCCTCTCAGCAAAATGCTGGGTTTGTTTGACTACCTTAGCTCACCCGAAAATTTGGCTTCTATGGAAAGGCTTTTTGAAGGTCTCCCTTATTGCTTCGTTGGACCAAGCGCTAATAGTGGATGTTATTGTTGAGGGCTTCGATACTATTCGATGTGTTTATGTGTATGCTAAATGTCTCAAGGAAGAAAGGCAGATATTATGGAATGATCTTGCCCTTATCCTTTCCTCTTATGCTAAATGTCTCAGGGAAGAAAGGCAGATATTATGTAATGATCTTGCCCTTATCCTTTCCTCTTATGAAGACCCATTACGTATAGCTGGAGACTTTAATGCTATTGCTTCTTCTGAGGAGAGACTGGGAGGTAGGGATGCAAATATGTGTTCTATGGAAGATTTCTGTTCATTCATTAATGAGCTTGGTCTAATTGATGCGGGTTGTAATGGCAATAAATTCACATGGTGCAACAATTAGAAGAGGGCTAACAGAATTTATGCCAGACTTGACATGATGCTTTATAATGCCGCCTGGGGTTTTTAATTTCCAAATACTCAGGTCTCTCATCTATCTCGGCTCAACTCAAATCATGCTCCTCTTATCTTGAAATTTAATTCGGAAGCTTCTGGTAGCCCTCCTTCATTTCGCTTCCAAAAGATGTGGCTTTCTCATTCAGGGTTCAAAAGGTTAGTAGAGGATTCATGGATTTTGCCGGTTCCAACTAACCCTATATTATCCATAGTTTGAAAACTCGGCGAGTCACTTGAGTAACTTGGCCGAGTTACTCGACTCGGCTGAACTTCGAGTTGAGTCGCCTC
Source organism: Tetracentron sinense (assembly GCA_015143295.1). Classification (NCBI taxonomy): domain Eukaryota; kingdom Viridiplantae; phylum Streptophyta; class Magnoliopsida; order Trochodendrales; family Trochodendraceae; genus Tetracentron; species Tetracentron sinense. The sequence goes on along the minus strand of CM026555.1, from coordinate 14,712,801 downwards.
AAAACTCGAAGGAGACACTATTTGCCGAGTTACTCAGGTGACTCGATCGAGTCTTGCCGAGTTTTTCGACTCTCCAAACTAGGTCGAGTCACAGAAGGGTATTTTTATCATTTTTTAAAACCTAAACTAAAATGTCACACTTTTTGCATCATGTTTTTTAGGGTATACAAAGACAACTTACTATGGCTTTTGTTAAACCTGATTTTTGAGGTTTGAAGCTATAAAACTAGCGTACTTTGAGTTCTTTTAATCCAAAAATTTTAAGTTATTACATATATATTCCGAGTTGGACCGAGTCGATTTTTTTTTCAAGTTTTCCGAGTTACTCGACTCGACTAACTTTCGAGTCGAGTCGAGTCGAGTTTTCGGGTTTTTAAACTATGATATTATCTTTCTTTGTTAAGCTTAAAAGACTCAAATTTCTCTTAAGAAATGGAATAAGGAGGTATTTGGGAATCTTTTTGCCAAGATTAAGAATATGGAGGAAAAAATATGTGTAGCTGAGATCTCTCTTCAAGAAGTCTGGGATAATAGCTAGGAAACGATTCTTTCATCCCTTAAAGAAGAGCTCCAAAAAGTTATCATTCAAGAAGAGGTTTTTTGGTGGCAAAAATCTAGAATAAAATAGCTGAAGGGAATAATAATACAAAGTTTTTTCATGCAGTGGCCAACCAAAGAAAAAAAAATAGTATCCAAAAAATAAAGAACTCTCAGGGTGTTTGGATAGAGGACCAACATGACATTGCTTCAAAGGTTGTTGCTTATTTCCATGAGCTTTTAGCTTCTTCTAATTGTGCTATTGAGGATCAAATTTTAACGCTCATTCCTTCACTGGTTTCAGTGGACGATAATTGTAACTTGGTTTTAGCTCCCTCTTTGGAGGAGGTCAAGCAGGTGGTTTTCAGTTTGGATGCAGCAGCATTGTTATCAAAACCGGATCGGACCGGCTGGTCAACTGAAAAAACCGAGAACCGGTCCTCTCACCGGTTCCCACAACCCCCAAAACCGGAACCCTTTAAGAACTGGTTGGGAACCGGGGAAAATGGGGGAAAATGAAATAAAAAAACTAGTTTTTTTACAAAAAGTACACGGTCGAATCGGACCAGTTGAACCGATCGGACTGGGAACCGACCACTCTACCAGTTCGATGCCCGGTCCGGTTATGAAAACAATGGCTCACAGTGCTCGGGGTTCGGATGGTTATGATGGTTATTTTTACCAAGACTGCTGGGATATTATCAAAGAAGATTTGCTGAATGTTGTGATCCAGTTTTTCTCTAGCCCTCACATTCCTAAATCGATTAATGCTACTGCCATAGCATTAACTGTCAAATGTGATAATCCTGCTACCTTTGTTGACTACCGTCTTATCAGTCTTTGCAATTTCCTCTATAAGATTTTCTCCAGGATTCTTGTTGATCGACTTGTGAAAATTCTTCCAAAGATTATTTCAGAGGAGCAAAGTGCTTTTGTGAAAGGTAGAAACATTACGGAGATTATCACGATTGCTCAAGAAATGGTCCATGAAATTGATAGGAAATCATTTGGAGGAAATTTAATTATCAAGATGGATATGGCCAAGGCCTATGATCATATGGAGTGGGGTTTTATTTTGGTTGTCCTTCAAAAGTTTGGGTTCTGTGAAGGCTTTATCAGACTTATTAAGGGTTGCATTCATAATCAATACTTTTCTATTATTATTAATGGCTCTTTGCATGGATTTTTCCAAAGCTCCAGAGGGTTAAGGCAGGGAGATTCTCTTTCTCTTGCTCTCTTCATTTTAGCTGAAGATGTTCTTAGTAGAGGACTTAAAGAAATCTTGTCTATCCAATCCTTCTCTTTTAATATTGGGAGGTATGGTTTTCCAATCTCACATCTTTTATTTGCTGATGACACCCTGATTTTTTGTAATGGTAGCTCTAGAAGTTTTAAAAAAATATTTGATTTTTTAAAGATCTATGAAGCTTCTTCTGGCCAACAGATAAATAAGCAAAAAAGTTCGCTGTATTGCTCAAATAAGCTTCCTATTTCTAGAAATAGGGCAATATCTAATCACACCGGATTTAAATTCAACCATTTTCCTTTTACCTATCTCGGAGTTCCTTTATTTAAAGGCAGGCAAAAGAGGTCTTACTTTATTCCTCTGATTGAGAAGATTCAGAGGCGCATCACTGCTTGGTCTAGGAAGCTTCTTTCTGCAGGAAGGCGCTTGATTCTGATTAAACATGTCCTATCTTCCAATCCTGATCACATTCTATCTGGCATTCACATCCCTGCTAGCATCGACTCTTCTATAGATACCTCAATGGCTAAATTCTTCTAGAACAATATGGAATCTTCTAAATGGAGACATTGGATTAACTAGAAAAAATGCTCCTTGCCTCATTCTGAGGGCGGTTTGGGTATTAGGAAGATGTCAGAGTCTTCTTCAGCTTTTAGAGTTAAACAGGCTTGGAATATCTACACCTCGTAGTATCTCTAGTCTCACTTCTATAAAGCTAAATACAGTGTCATTCGGGGAGCTTCGATATTATGGACAGCTATTTGCGGAGTTTTTCAGTCTATGCTATCCAACTCCTCTGTGCTTATTGGTAATGGTTTTACTTTTTTGTTTGACCATCGGTTTGGGGATGAAGCTCTAATTAATTAAGCCCTAAACCCTCCATCAATTAGCCCTAATATTGGGAATATTCTCAACTCAGTTGGTGAATGGGACTTATCTCAGGTAAGTCAATTTTTGATGCCTTCTACTATAGAAAATATAAAAACTGAAGGTTTTGCTACTTCAAATGAGGATGACGTCTTTATTTGGAATAAGTCTCCAACTGGGAAGTTTTCAGTTAAATCAACTTGGAATTTCCTGAGGGCGAGAAATCATTCTCAGTTTTGGTCATCAGCTATATGGAATCCAATTGTCCCAACTAAAATTCAGATTTTTTGCTAGAAAATTATGAATAATGCTATTCCAACTGATTCGGCTATTCAAGGTTTGGGAATTTCTATGGTTAGTAGATGTTGCTGCTGTGAGAGTGCCAGGATGGAAAATGCTTCCCACTGGTTTGTTAGAAGTGATATTGCTATTTCTCTTTGGAAGTTTTTCTCATCGTGTTGTCTCATCCCTGGTTATCCTCATGATAACATTCATTATTGTCTTAAGAGATGGTTTTGTGGGGCTTCCTCCATGAAAAATGACCTTTTCTTCCTTGTCCCAGCTTTGATAGTTTGGGAGAGATGGATTACGAGGTGCAAACAAAAATATGATTCTAAGGCGAGGTCTTCTTCAGTTTTGTTGGAAAACATGAAGAGAAGAATTTTGGATATTGGTTATTTACTCCCGGAACGCTCTGGACTTGGCTCCCATTTTGGTATGGCTCATCATATCCCTTCTTCTTTCCGGTCGTTGATTGTCAAGTGGCTTTGTCTCCCAGGGGTATAATGAAACTTAATGTAGATGGTGCCTCGAGAGGGAATCCAGACATATCAGGTGGAGGTGTTATCAGGGATCATAATGGAGACATAGTGGCCTATTTCTTGTCTTTCTATGGCATTTGTAGTAATAATTTAGCGGAGTCTCACGCCCTTCTGGATGGTCTTTTGTTATGCAAGCATCTTAGAATTCACAATATGGAAACAAAATCTGATTCTAAATTTCTGGTTAACATGTGGAATGGTGAAGTCTCTTCTTGTTGGAAGAATTGGTATAGGGATATCAAGATTAAAACTCTCATTCGGGATAGCCACCCTTCAAGCACATTTTTTGAGAAGCTAATTATGAAGCAGATGGATTAGCTAACATTGGATGCGATTTGATGGTGTCTGAATTTTTTAGTTCATCTGATAATATTCCGGCTAAGAGTAAATCGTTAATTTCCTTGGATAAAATGGGAATTGGCAATATCATAATTGTAAAGGTCTAAGCTTGATTTGAAACTTTTTTGTAGTCTCTCTGATGTGTCAGTAAGGGTAAGGTTTTATGTCTCCCCCCCTCTTTTTCCATTAATAAACTGGTAGGGGTCAGCCTAACCCCTCTCTCCTTCTGAGGGGCTTTCTTTAAAAATAAAAATAAAAAAGACGAACATTAAATTATAAGGTGTGTGGCCTCATAATTTCTTTTATAGATAAAAAAACATTTACTATTTTTCTTTTTCATTTTTTTATTAGTCTAAATAAATACTTAATTTATGATTCTAACATATGTAGGCTTTTTAAAACCTTGTTGGGTATATTTCATTCTAATTTTCATGATAGACATTGCAAAGATTGGAGACATTCTCTAATATATGTAGTTGATGACTACTTTGTAATTATTTGTTGGAATCCAAAATCAACTACATGATTGAACTTCATCTGTCTTACAATATATATATATGAGCAAAAAAGTAAATCTAAATTTTAGATTTTTTTGTCTCTTAATTTTTTTTATTGTTGAATAAATTATATAGTATTACATATGCGTGTGCGTATACAAACACAAACACATATATGTATTACCTTTAATTAAAAAAATTATATCTTTTTGCAATATTCTTATTTTATTTTTTAAAATGAGATAGCGTAAGACTTTCTTGTGAGGCTTAAGCCTCATGCCTCGAGACTTATGCCTACGCATCTTGAGGTCCCAACGCCACACCCCACGCCTTCGCGTTTCAAAACGCTGCTTGAGAGTTCTCTAAAAAGTCAAAAGTCTTTGCTTTGAAAATAGAGTTTTGGAAAGATGTTCTTAGGAAATTGTTGTCATTTATTAGCCTTCTTTGGGATGAAAGCTTTGGTTATTCTAAGTTTTAGTTCTTAAAACTAGAAGAGCTTTTATATTTTCTAAGTCCTTGTATTAATGTAAGAATTGTCTATTGGGCCTATAAAAGGGGGATTGTTAAAGGTGTCGCCTCAGGTGGTCGCCTAGGCGACCAAGCACTCTGCTGGACTCAGGCGACTAACCACCTCAAGCAGTCATTATTATAAATCTGATATATGTAATATTATTATTGTTTAAGGATATAAAAGTTTATTTTATTTGAATATACTAGTCTAGTAAACAAATAAATATGTTATTTATATATTTTTAATGTCTTTTACCATATAATATGTTAGGATTTGTATATCCAACAAAAAAAAGGTTTACAGATAGAAGACGAAAGAAGAGAAGAATAGTGTCAAGTATGTTTCTCTCGTGTTAACCTATCCTCTCTCTCGCTCAATGGGTTGACAATTGGCCTCTCTCTCTCTCTCTTCCTCTGTTTGTGGATGGACCATATGGTCTCATCTACTTTTTGCATGGTTGTTACAAGTGTCGCCTAGGCGACCAAGCATATAGGTGAGTTTTTTCGGTTTAATAATAAAAAAAAGGCCTTTAAATGCTTCAAATCTAGGACCCCCCAAAAATCTCATAAACTCATGTTTAAAGAGGTCTTTTATAATTTAAATAAGTGCAAAGCCCATAATTATATATTTTACTAATTATATAGTTTTTTATTACATTTCTTAAGTATAATCGAGAAGAATGAAGAAATAAGAAATGAGAGTAAGAGGTACAACCTCTCCCTCTCTCCCCCTCTTCTCTCTCTCATGTTCAAACGTAACATTGACTGTTGTCGGACTATTTTTTTGTTATTTATTTAGTCCTACACTCTCCCTCCTCTCCACTCTCCTTCCTCTCTCATGTTCGACTGTCACTGTAGACTGTTGTTTCTTTCTATTTATTATCCAAAATAATCTCTCCCCCATGGTTTAAAATATCGATATGTACCGACCGATACGTATCCTATTTAGAGCTACCTGATACACTGGTACCTGGAAAAAAAACTCCCCCGTATCAGACCGATATAGGCCCGATATGAGGGATTTTTCAATTAATTTTTTTCTCTCCTTCTATTTACACTAAGATCCACAACACAGACCTGATATGCACAACTTATTTATATAAAATATTATTTAAGTAAACGATTTTAAATTAATATTATTTTCATTTACTTAAGATATTAATATGCAAATAAGTTTATCCCCTCATTTGAATTTGATAAAAATTATATTGATCCAAATTCCTGAAGAATAAAAAGTCAATTTCAGTTCAAGAACAAAATCCCCTTTTTAGCACCTTTTAGGGACTGGGTCAAATTTTCAACTTTAAAATGAAAAGGTATTTCTCAAATATCAAAATTTTATAAACTTTATTATATAAAAAATTACCAAAGCCCAAAAGTTTGGCAAAAAGTCTCATACTTTAGTCTTAAAAAATATTTTCATCTACAGGGTCAAAAAATCAAATAACAAAGTAATAGTTCAGTATTAAAAAACTTACATTAAGCTTAAAATTTATGGTTGTAATTCAATACATTCTTATTTAACTCATCGAATGTAAGGTTTTAATATCTAAATTATTTTTCTTAAATTTAGTTTAGTGAATTTGGTTTGTATTTTCATACCTTCTCATCAGCACAACATGCATGCCTTTTTTAACCTAAAAAATTCTCAACTCTCAGATCTATGGTTATAAACGTAATTGGAGACCTTCACTTAGTTTGTTAATAACTTATATTTACATTAAAAGAAATTTTATGCACGGTATCCAAGTTTTTCATTACGTATCCAAGCATTTCTTAGCGTATTCTGATTTTTTCCGCCGTATCCATCTAATATGGTTTGATACGTCTATACATTCTGTTTTGGACTTATCGATACAGCAACCGATACCGATATTTTAAATCATGCTCTCTCCCCCATTTCGACAATCATTATAGACTTTGTTTTTTTTTGTTCCGTTTTTTTATCCCCAACACTTGAAGTCCCCCTTTATTGTTCTTAGAACTGTCTCCAAGGATGGTTCTATCAAAGAGTATCTTAACAACATAAATTTTGTAATTTACATGAATTGCAGGGGCCCCTTATTCAAGGAAATGCATCATGCATATATCTCATATTGTGGGGATGTCTATAGCAAAAAGTTCATCCGGCGATGCCTCAGGCGTCCATGGGGTTTGTCGCCTCAAGTCGCCTTGACAACCATGACCATGGCATTTTAAGCCATTCCAAATTTAAATATTGACTAAAACAAGTTTTTTATAATGGTAAGAGTCATTAATCTCTTCTAGGCGAGACTCCTAGAAAGCCTTAACGAGACTCTAAGGTATATTCTCCACACTTCTTACTCTCTTTTTACCCATAAGTCGCCAAAAAATCTTGAATCCTTAACATTGAAGTCCTAAAACCTTCTCCATAAGCCTGCCCCTATTACCCCTTTCTGACCTTAATTCCGTCCTCTTCCTATACCACCTCCAGTAGGCCCTATTTAGCCCACTATAACAATCCTCTTTAGGGCACATAAGTTGAGTGTGTTCAGTCCTAATATTAAGGGGTCTGTCCTACATTAGATGGCCTCCTCCTCAACCAAACACATATAGCATCTAATTGTGGAAGTTATTTCCCCAGCAAAATTCAACCGATATCACCTTGATCCCCAAAGTAGCCGATGCAATATCCTTCATCAAATTTACACATTATTTTATGCAGTTTGTAAACATTTATCATTGAACTCCTTGCTAAAATCAAAAGCCTTTCTAAGTTGAGTTTGAGGACAAAAACAGGGCTCTATTCTCTTTTCTAAAAATTCACTCGTGTGAGCAGAATATGCTTTTGGATTGTTCGACTCTCCACTATCATTTTTCTGTCCAAGTGAAAGGAGTTCTAGCTGAGTACTTCACGAGCTCGAGGGGCCTCCCACAAGGGTTTATCTCCATATATTTTCTGTATGGTAATGGAGATTTTGCTATGCAGACTTGCTAACTGTTCACAGGTTTGGGAACTTGATGAGTGTTGGTGCCAACGATGAGAAGTCCACAATATTCTTCTTGGAAAATGTGAATGTCAGGAGAATGAAATATGCAGCATTTTGTGGAAAGATGAATATACTTTTCAGGTGGAATTTTGGGTCTCCTGCAAGTTTCCTCTTTAAGACTTTTTGCTTGAAAGTTGGTTATTTGACAACATAAAGTTGCTTGAAAGTAGGCTATTTGATGAGAACATTATGTCAAGAATAGAAGGATGGAAACACTCTTTGCTATCTTTTGCCGCTCGTGTTCAAACTTGGCAAATCAGTGCTATCTGGTTATTAAGTAAAGTGAAGTGGGGCTTTCTTCCTACACAAATTGATCGGCAACATTACTAAAGGCATGTTTAGAAGGTTTCTTCAGTCCCAAGCAGAAAGGACCACAAAACTCCAAACAATCAGATGGAAAGATATTCGGCATCCTTTAGATGAGGGAGTACTAAAGATTAGAAGTACTTCTATATGGTATTAGGTTGGGCATATCAACAGCTTTGGAATGCCGCAGCAACAATCCAAAACCAGTGGACAAAGTGGATTAGAGATGAATATCTTAGATTCAGATCAGACGAACAGCAGAAGTGCCTTGTTCTTTGGGTGTAACTTTCAAGGACAGTTTGGGGTTTGTTCTTTCATTCGCAAGTATTGCTAGTAGATCACTATTGCCGTGGGTTGAATATCTTAATCAACTAACAGTTTAGCAGAAAAAGAATTACATTCAAGCTTTACAACATTAAATGTTAACTTGCCTAGGTAAGTCAACCCTAAGAGGTTTGAATTGTTATGTGTATATATTAATATTATATATGTATATTTAATATATATATATATATATAGTTCAATTATTTTTATTGCCTAGGCGTCGCCTAGGTAGCACCCCGCCTAGTCAAGGCCTCATTGGCAATCGCCTTGACTACACTGATATTTAAATACTTATTCTTCTATTCCTATGGTACATAGTAGGTAAATGGTATAGTATCATATCTTTGTAATTTTTTATATCTTATGGGTCCAATTGTAATTAGACTTGCTGAAGTTTAATGAAAAGCGTTGAATATCCATGAGAGGTAACGATCAAACAATTTCTTTCCCTAATTTCATTCTTCTTCTTTCTCTCTTCTCTCCAAAAACCCTAAACCTGGCATTTTCAGTACCAAAAATCAACTACAATTATTATCATGCATTTCAGTCAAAGTAAATGAAACATATAATGTCGGCCAGTCAACAATTTTTATCACAAGCAAACTAGCAGAAAATTATCAAATACTATGGTTCTATTCATAAAAAAAAATAGCAAAAAAACAGCCAAACAAAATATGAAACATAATCATATCAATTTTGCAAAATAAATACTTTTTCCTTTACAAGAGTAAGATATAAGATAATAGCAATGACAAGAAAGGAAATTAAAAGCTGCTTATGCTTCCAATGCACAGAGTTTGCCTAAAGACCCAGTTTCAATACGTGTGTTCACACAAATGGAAAGAAAGGAAATAAAACAATGTCTACATAAGATCTTTGGCAATTTAGTGTCTGTAATGATGCCCACCCTGCACTTTATCGATGTTCATGGTATCAACAAAAACTAACCTTATATTGACTAGCACGACGCCTCAATTTCTGCTTATTGACCTCTTTATCTTTAATATCAACAACTTCATCTTGTCCAAGTTCAAAATCATCAATTATCTCTGGAGCATCCGCTTGATCCATGATAATATCATCTTCCACAGTACTGGAAATTCAGTATTAGGACACAGCAAGATTTAATATATTGAACCAAATTCAACATAATGCATTCAAAAACTGCATGCCCAGACTTGAAAAGACAGTGAAAAGACAGTCATCAATAGAAAATTTGCACAAAGTTCTAATAATTTCTATTATTACGATTCTAATGATTAAGGACCTATATCATGTTAGAAGAAGCACTATGAGCGAAAATAAGAGAGTCTTGGTGAACCACAAAGAAATTAAGGAAAAATTAATATAATGACTTTTTCAAATGTTGCATAAAGATTAGGCCACAAATAAGGTGAAGATGCTAAATCTAGGAAGACTAGAGAACATTATTATTTATATAAACTTAGGGTAACCAAATTTTTTTAAAAAAAATATCTATGATGAAAAAGGGCAATATATGCCATTAAAATTAAAGTGAGGAAATGATTAAGAGAAACCGGTTTGTTCTGCCTGACTAGTTATTCATAAGATTTTGAAAAGTAGTAAACGTTTGATGCATGGATCATGGAAGAGAAAACCTATATACAAGAAAAGAACAATTGAGACGTCTAGAGTTGCACCAATTATTGAGGGATTGATCTTATGAGTCACACTTAATGTTTTAAAAGCCAAAGGCATGAGGGATTGATCTTATGAGTCACACTTGATGTTTTAAAAGCCGAAGGCGTGAGGGATTGATCTTCTCTCTACTATTGTAATGAGAAAGGTTTCTTAAAAAAGTTGATTGAATTTTGTGATTTTTGGCAAAATTACCCTAACATTTATCTTCTCTACTAAAATGTTGATTGAATTTTGTCACTATTGACAACATTATCCTTACACTTATTCTCTACCATTCCATTATGATGAGAATGACAAAATTACCCTTATACTTCTAAGTTATATCTTCTCCATCTCTACTATTATAATGAGAATATAACACTTATAAACGTTGATTGAAATTTGCCACTATTGACAAAATTGCCCTTACATTAGATCTTTACTATCATAAAGGGGCTGACAATGAAATGATAATAAATGTAACTTTTATCTTTTCGTTTCTTTTCTCTACAGTTATAATGAGAGATAATTGTCTTTTTAGAAAATCCACTCTCCACTCTACGTCTCTCTCTCCTTCCATACTTTCCCACATCTCTCACACATGTTTTATGTGGGTCTCACCCATGGTTTAAAATATCGATACGTATCAACCGATACGGGCCGATACGTATCTTATTTGGAGCTACTCGATACACTGATACGCTGAAAAAAAAACTCCACTGTATCGGGCAGATACAAGCCCGATACACTCAATACGGGGATTTTTCAGTTAATTTTTTTTCTCCTTCCATTTACACTAGGATCCATAATACAGACCCGATACACACAATTTATTTAAATAATATATTATTTAAGTAAATAATTTTAACTTGATTTTACTTTCATTTACTTTAGATATTAATATGTAAATAAGGTTATCCCCCTAGTTATGATGCCCCAACCCAACCCTATTTATCAGGAGTCACTAGTTATGATGCCCCAGCCCAACCCTACTTATCAGGAGCCACTAGTTATGATGCTCAGTCCCAATCTTCGACTGACTGTTATGTACAGATCACGACTCAGCAACAGACATATGTACAAATGTATCTAGACATGTACCTCATGATGATGACTTGGACATAATGGTGTCATCATGTCTGGACCACTAATAATGTATCACTCTACTCAATTCTTGATCCCACAATGATAGAGTATGAGCCGGCACAAAACTCAATGTGGTATTGAGTTTCTAGCATGTATGTAATTTGATTTGTGAATACAAGGGTCTATGTATTTTCATATTTTGATTTATGAATTCAAGTGAGCTTCTATCACTTGGTTAAGTAACTATGGTTTATATTTTCATACATATTTATCAACGCATGAGCCTTTTTTAACTTATAAATTTGTTAACTCTTATATGTATGATTATAAATGTAGTTGAAGGCCTTCATTTAATTTGTTTTTAGCTTATATTTGCATTAAAAGAGGTTTTATGCAAGGTATCCAAATTTTTCCTTGCATATCCAAGCTTTTTTTAGCATATCTTGAATTTTTCCGTCGTATCCAACCAATTTGGTACCAATACGCCGATACGTATCCTATTTTAGATTTAGCGATACAGCGACTGATACCGATATTTTGAACTATGGTCTCACCAAGGTCTCTCTACCCACTCTCTCTCCCCCTTCCCTCTCTCTCACGTGCATCGCACATGCAACCCACTAGTTAATTAAAAATGAGAAAATTTGTAAAAAGATTACAAATTTATTGAAATTATATACTATATATGATTCAATCATTATATAGAAAGAAACTAAATTTTAAAAAAAAAACTGCAATTTTGATTTGCCCTTTTTTTCATATATACTTATATAAGTTGAAAAGTAGATGATATACAATCATCAATTCATGTGTTGGATTATGAATTCTAACATATAGTTGAAAGGAAGTCAAGGAAAGAATTTTATATAAAACATTAGGCCTAAGTTATGTGGCTAGAACCTTAATTTTGGTTAATGTATGAGCTGCAACCGCCCTTAGAAATAAAGTGAGGCTCAAGGCATTAGGCATGCGCCTCATGTGAACTTTAAACTTCGAGGTTTAAGCCTCAAGGTTTGGCCTCGATACGTTTCCTTGAACCTCGCCTCAATGAGAACCTTGAGGCATAAGCCTCACATGCCTTTTAAAACAATAGTCATACTATGAAATGATTGTAGAGAGCTATGGACAAAAGACTAAGATAGGTAACTAGGGTATCAAAAACCACTTTTGTTCATGCTGTGAAGGTATACAATTGAAGCTTTCTTCTTATTTAGACAAATGACAAGAATTTTAGAGACAAAAAAAAAATATTTATATGGTCTTTATTGACTTCGAGAATACAAACCAGTTTGGTTCATGCTAATAAGGTCTACGACTCTCCAATTTAGGCCTTCTTCTTACTTAGGCAATTGATGAAGAATTTTATAGAGGAAAAGTTAATCATATGGTCAATATATATTGACTTGGAGAAATAAAATAGTGTTCTTAGAGAATTTATCTGGGAAAGGAGTTTTCAGCTAATACGTTGATTACATTAAGGACATATATGAAGGAGTGGTCGCTAATGTGAGAACAAAGTGACTTGGTTTGCACTAGGGGGCAACTACGGGTCAACATTTTTCATTTTGGTTATAGATGAATAGACTGCTCATAATCAAGAGGAAGTTCTCGATGTATGTTATTATCTACAGATGATGTGACATTGATTGATGAGGCTAAAGTGGGGTAAATGTTAAGGCGATAATTAAGATTGATGGTCAAAAGCTAACATAAGCGAATAGTCAAAAAAAAGGTGAACATTAAGGATGTTGCTCATATAATTAGAACCGGGTCGTTAAAGCAGAGATGTGCTTGTAGAGTGTGATGTGACTGACGCATTCCTCAAATTAGACAGAATATAAGATAGCAATAAGAACAAGTATAGTTTAGAAAGCTGAATGTTAGGCTAGTTGAAGCAACATATCCATTGAACAAGTGCAGCTGAGATGAGGATGTTAGAGGCCGATGAGTAAATGACTTTGAAAGATAAGGTATTATAAATAGATAAAGGGTAGTGCTAGGCTCACCCCACTAATTTATGATTGCACCCCATTTTTGTTTTATGTTATTTTCAATTTCCTACTTAGTTATTAGTCGCACACCAACCTATTTGTGTTTAGTTTTGATGGGAATTTGTCCTCTTTCTCCCTGATCAAGCTCCTTCCTCCATTTGTAGAGGTTCTTTTTACTAAAACTGTCTGAGTTCAGATGAAGGGTACTCTCAAGCAGCCCAAATTTAAACTGATCCAAACCAAACCTGTCCATCCCTTCTTTTTTCTCGGTGAAAGAGGCACAACACAAACGAACACAGTCCATCCCTAGTTCCCACCAATGCCTTCTTGGAAGACGTTCCATTGAGTGGGGAAGACCAACTCTGTTCTTTTGCATTTTGAGCTGTCTGGTTACCATAGATAATAGTGAAGCTAAATTGTGAAATTAGAATTAAAAAACAAGGCCCTCCCTTTGGATGACCCAAAGCAACTAACTGATTCTAAATCCTGAAATTCTTTGGAGAGTAATGTGATGATGATGATGATAATGATGTGCAGATTTTGGATACACCAGGAACGAACATTTTTAAATAGCTAATGCTATGTTTGGTTGTCGAGAAAATATGTGAAAACGTTGAAAAGAACAGAAAATTTTGGATTTGAATATAATTTTTAGTTGTGTTTTATCCAATTTTCTTTTCTTTTCCATGTTTTTACTTATTTTCTCCACAACCAAACATAGCATAAGGGTTCAAAGGGTGGAAAAGAATATCTTTAAAGTTTAAACAGAAGCCTCTGCAAGCTGATGTAGCAACTAGTGGTTGTTGCTAATGGTACTCGTTGCCTCAGATTTTTTACATTACCAACTCTCCAAGCGCATACTACATTTGGTTGACGAGCTATATCTCAATCACAAAATTTCTCAATTGTAAATGGTGTGTAGATATAAAATATCTAGGTATTTTTTTAATTTTTGGTGTGTACAAGTAATTTTATTAATTTAAATATTGGTCTGCATCTAAGAGCATCTCTAACAGCGAACTTAAATTTTCCCCATTTTGGTGAGCGAAATGGAGAACAGTAGATAGATAGAGAGCAATTTTTCAGGTTGGACTCCAACCTCCCTCCCTATCTTCTCCCTACCTCTTCCCCATCTCCAATGCAATGGCAATGGAAGAACGCCAGATGGTGAGCTATTTAGGTTTCCCTAAAATGGAAAGTTGTAGTAGTGAGTCTGTTGAACTGGTGTTTTTGCCTTTCATGCTCCCTAAAAGCCAGTTTAGGGAGGTGTTGGAGATGCTCTAATACCACCCTAAATAAAACTCTATTTAGGAGACTAAAAATCAGGGACAGCCAAACTGTAATAGTCAACAATGAGAATGATGGGTTTGTGCAATTCATTCAATGCTCTAAAAGGGAGAACATGAAGCCGAAAAGGACATGAATGGATTCAATAAGAAAAGAGTTAATATAGGCTCTAATTGAAGATATGGCTCTCGACTGACTAGAACGACGGAATATATTTCATGTTCTACCAAAAAGGATTTAAAATAGGCACCCATAAAATCCTCCCAAAACATAGCCCCAACAACGGATTTAAAATGGGAAACCAACACCTGACTGATTTGGGTACTCATATTTGGCATCAAAATCAAGCTTCAAACCAAAATCCTACAAATTTTGCATCTCATCCTCATCCAACAATAGAAAGAAAAGCAAGCAAGGGGGATGAAAAAAGAGAGAGCATACCCAACCATGGTCATCTTGAGGGAGGATTTGAGGGGGAGTTGGGAGAGGAGAAGGGAATCGTCGGAGAGTTTGGGGCCGAGTTTTGGGTAGAGGAGCTTCTGGCGCTTTGGGAGTACGTTTGTGACTTCGCATATTCGGCGCTTTAGCTCCCCCACGCTGTCGTCACCGCACACTCGGACCGTGTACTCCTTCCCGCTCCAACGCACCGTCAGCGTAAGCTCCTCCTCCGACAACGACGACGAAGCCATACTCACTCACTCACTCACTCACTCACTTCCCTTCCCTTCCCTTCGCCTTTAGCCTTTAGCCTTTAGGGGATCGTCAATTCAGGACTCTAGCCCCAGTTCCCCCACCGCCAATATACATATGATTTGGAATTGCATCTAATTCGGAGGTGTTTGGCTGTTGATACAAGTCTATTCTGTCTGTGCTGATTGTTTGGCGAGAATAGGTCCTTTCGTAAGGCTGCTTTTTTTTCCAACTTAGGGATTAACTCTGGTTAGTATCTGCTCTAATGGTAAGTGGGTCAATGTGTAGCATTTGAAGCTTGGTTAAGGGTGACAGACGCACCGACGCACCCATGGGATCGATCCTTGGAACCTCCCTCCTAATGAGGAGATAAACTACCACTGGGCTAACCCATTCTCAACCCTACTTATGACCTAAGATAAGAGAATCCCTCCAAAATCTATAAAAGAGCAATAAAACTATCATTGATCTTGGCGAAAATGAAGGAGTGTGTCTTTGAATGGACAATTATCAAAATACTCGAACCCAAACTGTGGTTAAGAAATTTCATCCCATTAGAGTTAAATTTTTTTTATTTGTTAGAAATCTGATTGGGTGGTCGACTAGCAAGAGGAGTCCTCTAATCACTACTCATTAAAAACAGGTCGACTGGCCTGGGATGGCAAATTTAAACCCAACTAGCTAACCTGCCAGAACCAGGCTACTTATCATGGGTTAGCTAGGGTTGAGATTTTGGGCCTAAGTGTTAGGTTTTGAATTCGATTTTCATAACCCGATTACAATTGTATTGGGACTGGATTTGGAAGCTAGATCCAACGAGTCATAATACCTAGCTAAATTATTAGTAGATATATTTAATTACATAAATAATAAATTTATTAGGACCTTCTCTAGCTATAACCAGAGACGTGTTCTCTATGGCCTGCATTACTAGGCGACACAAGTCATTTCTTTTTGGACCTAGTTCTCCACGAAACAGAGAAAAATTCCGTTAGTTTATTTTTTTATATTTTTTTTATTATTAAAATAATATTTCAAACACTATTAGTATGACATGTCTCTATCTCTCTAACTACTTCCCTTTTTCTTCACTTACCCTCTTTCTCAATCACGTTTCCAAAGAAAATATCTCTGAAAGTTTCGAGTTTTATATGCATCTACACAAACCTCTTTCCTTCTTATGCATAAGAACAACGGAACTGTCATTAATGTCATAGAAGTTTTGACTTATGCGTTCAAGATTTGAAGGCATAACCCAAAATCTTTGTCATTTAGATGGAACTTGCTGCAGCCAACCGAATTTTGCGGTCCTATCTCTAATAAAAACAGTGGGATGGCCTCTAGCAGCTACCATTGCCCGGAGTTCCATCGATTGGCAGAAATAGTGCGTGTTAGTCTCCAACGATTGGAAACATATATTGCGAAACTTTTTCGTTGAATGAAAAAATGATTTTACCCTTCCGGATCTTCACCTAAAGGTTTAGATCTTAAGGAAGGTTAAAACCTTCTCCATTCCTGAATGTGTGCATGAAATATGCTCCTTAATTAGAGTAACAGAACAACAACCTCTTCAAGGGGGTTAACCTCTTGGATAATAAATAAGATGGCTTCAATAGATAATTCCTTTCATTCATCACCATAGATACATATAGGAAAGCACACAACTCATAATTACTTTAGACTTTTACTCCTATGAGCACTATAGGAAAGCACATACTCCTAATTACAAAGCACTATAGGAAACCACGTTACCCTTACTAGGATGATACTAGATTACATAGTCATAATCCTTCAAGAATTTCATCCATCTTCGTTGTCGCATATTGAGTTCCTTTTGGGAGAATAGATACTTTAAACTCTTGTGATCACTATAGATCACCAACTTCTCTCCATTAAAGATAATGCCTCCAAATTTTTAGTGCAAACACTACTGCAGCTAACTTCAGGTCATGCGTGGGATAATTCCGTTCGTGAATCTTAAGTTGTCTCGAACCATAAGCAATGACCTTTTTGTTTTGCATTAAGACACAACCGAGTCCCTTACCGGAAGCATCACAATACAACTCAAATCCTCCAGATCCTGAGGGAGTTGTCAATGCTTGAGCAGTTGTTAATCTCTTCTTTAATTCTTGAAAGCTTCGCTCCGAGATGCCGTCCATTCGAACTTCACATATTTCTTAGTCAATTCTGTTAATGGAGCTGCTATCTTCGAGAAACTTTCTACAAATCTGCGGTAGTACCCAGCCAATCCCAGAAAACTTCGAACTTCAATAACAGGGGATGGCCTTGCCCAATCGGTTACCACTTGAATCTTGAAGGGATCAACAGATATTCCATTTCTTGACACAATATGTCCAAGAAAGGCTACATCTTCCATCCAAAACTCGCACTTGGAGAACTTAGCATACAGCTGGTTATCTCTCAATGTCTGTAGTGTAATCCTCAAGTGCTCAGTGTGCTTCTCACGACTAGGTGAGTACACCAAGATATCATCAATAAATACCACAATAAACTGATCCAACTAAGGTCTGAAAAGACGATTCATGAACTCTATAAAGGCCGCAGGCGCATTTGTCAGTCCAAAAGGCATCACCAAAAACTCGTAGTGACCATACCGAGTTTGCAATGCTATCTTCCGAATATCTTCTTCTTTGACCCTCAATTGGTGATAGCCGAACCATAAATCAATCTTTGAAAACACTTGGGCGCCTTGCAACTGATCAAATAGATTATTGATCCTGGGGAGAAGATACTTATTCTTGATCGTCGCTTGATTCAGCAGATGATAGTCTATACACAGATACAGACTCCTGTCTTTCTTTCGGACAAATAACACTGGTGCTCCCCATGGTGAAACACTAGAGTGGATCAAACCCTTATCTAATAGGTCTTGCAACTGAATCTTTAGTTCTTGCAACTCAGCCGGAGGCATCCGATACGGTGTTTCAGATATCGAGTCTACATCCAGAGTAACATCGATTGTAAAATCGATTTCTCTAGTAAGAGGGAGTTCTGGTAATTCATCAGGAAACACATCTTGAAACTCTCTGACCATCGGAGTATTCCCTAAAGTGTCATCTTCATCTTTATCAACCACCACTGTTGCTAAATACCCATTACACCCCTTATCTAGAAGGTAACATGCTTTAATTGCTGATATTAGCTTGGGTGCTTGACCTTGGATAATCCCCTGCACTTCAAACTCTGGGATGTCCGGAATTTGAAATATCACTTTCTTGGCATTACAATCTACCACTGCATGGTAATTAGCCAACAAATCCATCCCTAGGATAACATCATAATCCTTCATGTCTAACACGATCAGATCTACTAACATCCATACACTATTGACAAGTATGGGACACCTATCATAAACTGTTTTTGTGCACAAAACTTTCCCTGATGTGTAGATATAGACATCATGCTTTTGAATGTATCAGGCTTGTAACTTATGTGTTTAGCAAAACGAGTAGAGACAAACGAATGTGTAGCACCAATGTCAATCAAAGCATAAGCAGGTACTTGAAATATTAAAAGTTTACCTTCGATGATACCTTCAGCCTGCTGTGCCTCTTCTTAAGTAATTGCAAACACTCTTCCTTTTCCGCCTTCCAACGCTAGTGGTTAAATCTTAGGGCAATCCTTCTTGAAGTGTCCAGGCTTTCTGCACTGAAAGCAAACCTTCGCTCTACAGTCCTTGGTCAAATGGCCCTGACCACATTTCTCACACTTAAGCCCCAATCTTCCTGTAGACCCTTGACTTTTTATGTCCTCGAACTTTCTTTTCCCAGTAAACTGCTGGTTATTCTCCTTTACCCAGGGCTTTCCAACTGTCCCTTTGCCTTTGCCAGCACTAGACTATGCTAGTTCTTTATGCACTCGCTCTACTCTGAGTGCTCTATCTAATATCTCTAAGAATGAGGTAAATCGTTGAGCTGCCAACTTCCCGCTGATAGCCGGCTTTAATCCTTCTTCAAATTTCTCAACCCTCCACTACTCATCCTCAACAAATCTCGCAGCAAACCTCGAGAGCTGATTAAACTTCTGTTCATATTCGTTGACCGACATATTTCCTTGGGTTAGTTGGAGAAACTTCATCTCCTTCCTCTTTTTCATCAACGCTAAAAAATAGCGCTTATAAAACAATTCTGTAAATTTTGCCCAAGTCACGGGCCTCTGATGCGGTGGAACTGTCCTTTCCACTGTGGTCCATCAATGTTTCGCCTCTCCTTCAAGTAGAAAGATAGCGAACTCGGGCTTGTCATTTTCTAGCAAGGACATAGCCCTAAAAACTTTTTTCAGACTTCTGATCTAGTTCTCCACCTTCAGCGGACCAGTAGTGCCCGAAAAGGCCGACAATCCAAGCCTCTTAAACTTCTCCAATTGGGTCACATTCCCATGCTCTGGCATGGTAGCGATGGGGATACGACTACCATTCCCATTTCCATTCATATTCTGAGTCTGTTGCTGCTGAATTAGGTTGGCTAGGGCTGTAATAGCCTCAAATGCCCTAGCTAAGGTATTCTCGGGTGCTTGTCGAGGTGGCATGATTCACCTATAATTATAAAATAACGAACTTTTAATAATAAAATGAAACTGAAATGCATTGAGAATTCGATATCCAAAAAGAGACATTTCATTCATTTCATCTTTAAAATATACAAAGCAACATTGTACAGTATATAGTACACCAACATATACAAAACATCATGTAGCTGTACACATACAAAAAGTGATCTAATGATGGAAAGACCGAGTAGGGCATCTATTATATTCCAAAACACCAAAACGATACAGATGTACCACGCTCTTCCACCATGATCCTATACTACGTAAGTCTCAACCTCTATCGGTGAGACTGTTACACTATCCTCCTGTTGTGTTTGGTCCTCTGTCTCAGGTCTAGCCTCTCTCAATAACCAGTCAATCTCACTCTTTCTCAGGGATTCATGCATTGCTTGCGCGGTCAATCCCTTGTGAAGTGGTCATACCGCCTTTAAGTATATAGTGCGGTAAGACGACCATCCAGCATGACGTCTTCTTTGCATGGTCACCGCCCACTCAAAAAGAGCTATCTCCCGCTTGGTGGGAATTCGGTGCATCCTTTGCCATTCCTGCACATGCACATATTCTAAATCAATGTTTGATTTCGAAACATGACATGTACAACAATCACTCAACTAGGAATATTTAATAAATCTCTAAAGGATCAACTATCCAACGGTTCCTAGGTGTATTATGCTCAAGTATGATTTGTGTGATGGTTATTGCTATTGGCTCTGATACCAATTGTGATGCCCTGAACCCGCACCTAGAGAATCAAGTTCCGAGACACGCGTCCGTTCGTTAAATCACGCAAGCGTAAGACTTTATCCACGAAAATGTGGGAAATTTAAACATTTATCAGATGCTTCCAAAAAACAAATAACACTTGTCATCACAATAGCCATCATACAAACCATATACCTGTATTATTTACATCAAGTATTTTTTTTAAAAGTAGGCGCCTCTATCACGCCGAGTACAGTTTGTACAAGCTTCCAAAATGTCCAGTTGGACTTTTTACTTACTGGTCAGCAGTTCCCAGATCTGCTGACATAAAAATTCAGTGAGCTATGAAGCCCAATAAAACCACAATCCTTTTAAACTATTTTCCACATAATAACAGGCATCAATAATGATATAATAAATAGTTAAATTTGCATGTTACAGTAAAATAGAACAGTACCCAAGGTCATTTAGGGTTACGTCACCCTAACCGAAGTTTCCGACCTCACATTACTTTCCAATTATGGGGTTCAGTTATGAATGTATTCATATTACCAAGTTATCATTTCAATCATCAATCATGTTTCATTTCGAGTCCTGAGACTCTATTAACCGGCCACAGCTCACAAATGTTCAGCTTAAAGTCTCTAAATCATAACCATATATAGAGTCATTTAAACTCACACACACTATTTCGGCTTTCACTCGAACACGACCAAACCTTGGGTATACCAACCCAACTCACCTGGAATCTGACAATTCCATACCAAACCCTAAGTACACCAACTCAGACAAATACACCAACCCTGAGTATACTGACTCAGACCATTTCGTATCTGAAGCTTACACACACAACATGGGCATTCGCCTAATAAGGACATACTTTTCTATTTAATTGACTGGCAACATCTACCGTGTATTCACCGCCATCGCCCTGGGTATCAGTCAAGAAGGAACCACGACCAACCTGCCTACTGTCATCTTCTGGCTAGTCTACGGAGGAACCCCGACATCTTTACCAATGTCGTCATCTCCTGACGTTCCACCAAGAAGGGACCCCGATTATACCCACCCAGAGAGGAACCCTGGACTATACATTATCTGATGTTCAACCACTTTAAATTCCCTAGGACTTCCACATCTCCCGACTATCAGTCACAGAGGAACCACAGGCCATGCAGGACACCACCACTCCGGACCTAGTCCAAGAGACACCACGAACGACCTAGACAAACAGACCGACATCTCCCGACTAACAGTCACGGAGGAATCCCGGGCCTTATTGGACATCGTCTCTTCTAACCTAGTCAAAGATGAACCACAGACTATACTTAACCCTAGTTAGATTTTCTAACCACAGGTTAATCCCAGTTAACCTAAGTCTCGCTTGATTAACTGAAATAACTTGGACCTCATGCCCGTGAACCAAATCCGGTAACACACCATCCCGTTAAGGAACGTTTCCAGGCTCATGGATGTGTCCATAGCCTTATACGACATGCAAAATAACTTTTTGTCACCCTAAAGTGACAATACAATTTACTTGGGACCCAATCTGGGCTCCCCGAAGATCCACAAAAAATCACAATATCATATAGGGGTCTCCGACCCTTTTCCATCCACGTCATTCACACAGTGAGCCTAAATCTGAGATTTTGACTCCCGAGACCGAGGGCTACACCCCTCTACTCATTGTCTACGCACATCCAACCCTTCCACACATCACATAGGGGTCTTCGACCCTTTTTCATCCACACCAAAAGACATGCATCCATTCCACATAAAATATATAGCATAATAAGGGGAAAAAGAGAAGAAAAGAAGGGGTTTTACCTAGTTCACGCTTTTCAAGACGATTGGCATAAAAATGGACTCCGCCAATGCGTCCGGGAGGGCGATCAACCCCAAGATAAAGCACCTCTCTCTCTAATTTTCACTTTCTCTCCCTACCTTTTTATTTCTCTCTTTGTACACACAAATCGAGGCATCGGGGAAGAAATCGGATGCCGCCAACGCGTCAGGAATGACGAAAAACCCCAAGAAGACCTCCCTTTTCCTTTCTCTCTCTTCTTTTCTCTCTCCTCTTTCTCTCTCTTCCTTTCTCTTTCTAAAAATTCTGGGGGCAGAACCTCCCTTGCTGTCCAAAACTGTGTAAATGAAGAGGTCTAGCCCCCCTTTTTAAAGACCATGGGTCATGTGCATGGCACATGACCTCTCTTGATGTGACTTGTTGACCAAGTCAACACTTTGACTATTTGACTCGATTCCTGATTTTGTTGCACTTACGGCTTCCGAAACGTTATCAAACGAAGTCAGATTTTGACGAAACTTTAGGTGACTAAACTTGGGGTAGTTTGACACCTACTGTAAAAATTTTGGAGAAAACTACTGAGTTTTGACAACTGCACTTTAGTCCAGAGGAAAATTGTAAAACCTACTAATTTTCTAATTTCGGACACAAAACACGCAGTCGTTTCTTCATATGAGACAATTAACTGATGAAACGATAGATAGACATCCTCATGACTGACTAGTACGCTATGGTACTAGCCACACGGATTTCTATTAGAATCCCCAACAATTATGGAGTCCTACTAAATTCTGAAAAAATCTGAAATTTCCTAGTTTTATCGAATTTCTTACATTTAAGACTCTCGCGGTCTTGCGAATCGGTAAGCGACGGAACTCGAACGATGTGTGATCGTCCAGATAATCGACCTACACATTGTGTACGATTTTTGAGGAAAAACACTAAAGTTTTACCAGTACAATCCAATCATGAACAAAACCCGCTTTTTACCAATTTAACAAATAATTAACTAATTAACCTCCATTAAGGACCCATAAGCGCATAATTTTATTATATTAAAATTCTGGGTCGTTACAGATTATACTGGTAAAAATTCAGTGTTTTTCCTCAAAAATCATGCACAATGTGCGGGTCGACTATCTGGACGATCACCTATCATTCCAATTCCATCGCGTATCGATTCGCGAGACTGTGAGGGTCTTAAATGTAAGAAAATTGAGAAAACCAGGAAATTTTAGATTTTTCAGAATTTAGTGGGACTCAATAATTGTTGGAGATTCTAATAGATATCCATGTGGATAATACCACGGCGTGCCGGTCGGTTGTGAAGACTACTGTCTGTCGTTTCGGCAGTTAATTATCTCATATGAAGAAACGACAACATATTTTGTATCCGAAATCAGAAAATTAGTGGGTTTTACAGTTTTCTTCCAGAATTATTTTTTAATGTCAAAACTCAGTATTTTTCCCCAAACTCACCTAAAGTTTCGTCAAAATCAAACTTTATGTAGTAGGGTTTCAGAGGTCATAAGTGTAAAAAAATCAGAAAATCAGTCAAAGTAGTTGACTTGGTCAACTTTACTGTAGCACCCCGGACTTTTTCGTACTTAATGAATAGCACTTTCATAGCCAATTGACCTTTCTCGTAGTCTAATTAATAAATAAGGGAGAAATTGAAGATTTTAAAATATCAAAAATGTTCCTTTTCGAAAGACGAATCCAACGCAAGTTGAATCGTCAAAATCCGACGAACGAGTCATAAGTTATGGCCAAAGTACCGAAACACGTTTTGTAGATAACTGATCGCTCGGTCCAAACTAGCGATCAATCGGTCCACAACCGATCGATTGATAGCTATCGACTAGTGCACTTTTTTGTATGGGGAAAAATTTCAGAGAAAGTGTTTTTGACCGATCGACCGGTCAAGAACACCGATCGCTCGGTCCTGACCACCGATCGATCGGTCTATCGTGTTTTGCAGAAATTTCATTAAGGGCTTTTTTATCTTTTGGGCATTTTCACCTTGCCTATAAAGGCTTGCTCGAGCCTAAGGGTTTTATAAACCCTTAGGACAGTATTTTGAGAGAGAGTAGAGGAGAGGAAGAGGGGTTTTCTCCTAGGGTTGCATCTTGAGAGAAATCATGGGTTTAGGGAACCCAAAATCATCCCAAAAGCTTGGATTTCTCAAATCCGCCCTCAAGCACTTGTGGGATTCCTTCTCCAAGCTAGGGCAGCACTTTCCAAGGAATTTCAAGAGGGTTTCCTTCCCCCTCAAGCATTCTTCAAGCAAGGGTCATCCTTCTTCCAAGTTGGAGCTTCAAATCAAGGGTTTTCACCCAAGATCAAGTCTTGACTCAAGGTTAGTACACCCTACTAACTTCATTAGTAATAACCTTGATTTCTTCCTAAAATATGATGAGTTTATATATTGTTTGTCCCTTTTTATTGAGTTATGATGTAATCCATATAATAAATAAGATAAATGGATAAAGGTGTGGGAATGTGTGAATGGATGGTGGGTTGTAGCGAATGGATGCCGTGTGGGGTGATGTATGTAGTATGATGGATAATGGTGGAAGGGCATTTTCAAACATAATGAACATATCTCTGTGGTGGATGAGAAACATATACTAAGCAACTTAAATCAAAAGGCTATAATTGTGATGCTTACCAAGTGTTTGAGAAAATGTTTAAATGACGATTTGAATGAGTGAACTTGAATTATGAAAGCATGCATTGAGTTATTCTTTCTAAATGTCTACCTTGATCAAATGGACTACATGTCATTTATATTTCCATATGCTCATATTAAGAATTGAAATGCTACGCTCATGTGATCATCCTACTCAAGTATGTCATCATGCCTACTATAATTGCTACACACACGCACACATGCCTGCATGAACTGGAGTTCTTTCACGAGTATTAGTACATGATAAATAAAACAAGAAATAAGCATATGTCAAGGAGGTTGGTAGCCCAGGGATGTGCGGGGGCTAGCCTCTGGCTCACAATTTAAACGAACATGAATGTCAAGGGTAGGGCATATCCCTAGGATATGTCATACCTGGCTCACAAGAAAACACGGCAAGCAAGGATCAAGAAACATGGAAGGGTGTTAGTGTACTAAGACCAGGTACGGGCACTAACATCTGTTCCCCAACACGCATGAAAGGATACTAGTGTACTAAGACCAGGTACGGGCACTAGTATCTGTTTCCAAGACAAGAATAATATGAAAGTATGCTAGTGTACTAAGACCAGGTACGGGCACTAGTGTATGTTTCTAAGACATGCATGAAAGGGTGTTAATGTACTAAGACCAGGTGCGGGCATTAACATCTGTTTCCAACAAGTATGAGAGGATACTAGTATACTAAGACCAGGTACGGGTACTAGTATCTGTCTCCAAGCAAGAATCAAGAAATATGGAAGGGTGATAATGTACTAAGACCAGGTACGGGCATTATCATCCGTTCCCAAGTGAACAAGAAATTCCACAAGCAAGTTGACAAAAAAACACGCATGATATTCACGAGACAAGAACCAGACAAGAACCTAGTATGTCCGTCCATTTCATAGTTCGGGTACTAGCCAACAAGAATAACCTCATGAGACATGTAAGGAACCCACAAGAAGCATAAAATGTAAAGTGTAATTTACAACAATCACAAGGAAGGTGAAATATGTTTTAGTTAAAGCATGAACCTAGGAATGAGTTTAAGTATGATGTTTAAGATTATACTTATTATTTGTTATTGCTTCCGCACTCTGATTTTAGAAATGGAATGATGAACTGTATTATGTACGCTATTTTATTGTTATTATTATTGTTAGCTAGTAGCTTGTACTCGCTGAGTATTCCATGCTCAGTCGTACCTTTATGTCGACATGTACATTATACGAGGTGTGGATTCTTGTCCCTTGGATCGAGGTAGCTGAGGGAGAGCATGAGGGTATTCAGATGGTTAGCCAGATGTTAAGGGTTGGCTTGTTACCCTTCGGTTGGGTTGAGGGTGAGAGACATGTATTTTGGGGTTCTTATGTCTAGGGGAAAATTATATCACTTGAGTTGGGACTCAAGTTAAGTTGTCATGTACATGTTTTATTTTATATTCAGTTATTGTAGACAATTTGTGCTTGAAATACAGTTAAGTGATTAAAGAAATTTTAGTTCTCTATTTTGCATGCCTTGTGTATTCTTTGCAGGTGAGTTTAAGTGTAGGTCACGTTGCCAAAGTATCCTAACTCCTAGGGGGTATTTTGGGGCGCGACAAACCTTTTCCACACCTTAATAGTCACGTGTTGTTGCACATGATCTCACCCCATTTTCTATATAAAGGGGGGCATCCCCCTCATTTGTTTTCATGTAAAACCAGAGAACCCACTTGCTGTACGTGGGTTTTTAGAGAGAGAAAGTGAGGAGAGAGAAAGGAAGAGAGAGAAAGGAAAAGGGAGGTCCACTTGGGGTTTCTCGACGTTCCCGACGCGCTGGCGATGTCCGTTTCTTTTCTTAATTCCTCGATTTATGTGTAGAGAGAGAGGAAGTTAGAGAGAGAAAGTGGGAGTTAGAGAGAGAGAGAGTCTACCTTGGGGGTTTTCAATGTTCTGAAGGCAACCGCGTCGTGCATTTATGTAAAACCCCGAATCTTCATTTCACTAAGTAGTGGATAGTGGTGAATAGTGTTCAAGGTATTCTTGTAAACTTGTGAGTTTATGCTAATGGGAATGTTTGGATTTATAGTGTGCATGTGTTAATGGGTGTACATGGCCTAAAGGAGTGTGTGTTAAACATAAAAGGTGTTAGAATTGGATTCTGAAGGTTCAAGTAGTAGAAAAAAGGTTTTTACAGCAAAACAGGGGAGCACCAATCGCTCGGTGATAACCACCAATCGACCGGTCAGCACCGATCGCTCGGTGATAACCACTAATCGACCGGTCATCTACCGATTGCTCGGTAGCTATCGACTGGTCAACTAATTTGTATGAGAAAAAATTCCAGAGGGGGTGTTTTCAACCGATCATTCGGTTGAAACCATCGATTGCTCGGTAAGCCACCGATCGCTCGGTCCTGACCACCGATCGATCGGTTGTACGCAAATTTTGTTCATTAAGGATTTTTGAGTCTTTAGCCACCACCTCTTTGCCTATAAAAGGCTTGATTCGTGCCTTAGGGTTTCAAAAACCCTTAGTGCACTGTTTTGAGAGGATTTTGAGAGGAAGAAGAAGGAGGAAGCTAGGGTTTGCTCAAAGCTTGAAGAGAAGATCAAGTCTCTTCCCTCCTTTGGTGTTTTCATCCAAGAACTTGAGGTTTTCACGTGTTCCAAGCATTTGGGATGATTAAATGTGTTATTCTCTCATATGTTCGCATGTTTCGCATGATCTGGTGTTTTTCCATGGATTTCTCAAAGTTATGAAAAGGGTTTTTGAATAAGTGACTTATATGAATGATTTTAAGCAACTTCATGATATCGTCTAAGATCGGTTCACAAGCTCCAAGGATCATGATACACTCACAAGAACTCTATGATAATGTCTAAGATCGTCTCACAAGCTCTAACGATCATAAATGAAATTGCTCTAAGATCTCTATGGTATTAGCTCTATGGTTTTGCTCTATGGTATTGCTTTATGTCTCTACGGATCATAATTAACTCTAAGGAACTCTATGAACTCCAAGAACTCACAAGGCTATGATTATCGCATGACTCACACGGTATTGGTTTTAGATTTCATCATATGTGTTATTTCACGGTTTCTATGCTTTGATATGTTTTGAGGATTTCATTCTCCATGATTCGCCTACTCTATGCTATTATTGCTTTATTGTTAGTAGTATGTATACGCTGAGTATTCAACGCTTAGCCGATATTTGTTATCATCGGCAGGTGCCCGGGTTCCTTTCGATTTGTGCGGTACAGAGCCTTGGGTAGAGGAAGAGTATTACGACCCAAAGCCTTCCATGGACCACTACCAGGATGATGGCCCACTAGATAGGCGTCATGACTTTGACTTTTGTTGATAGACTCAGAAAGACTTGATATTTTGTTAAGTGAGAGTGGGACTTGTCCACTCCACCCTCTTGGATATTTACACATGTGTATATTTTTGTTGGTTCACATTTGGACCAAAGAATAGGAGTGTTTAATTATATTTCTGCTTCCGCTTTGTGTTTTAAATCGTTTCCGCTATGCATGTCTGTGTACTCTGATAGGTTTCTATGCGTGCCTTATGTATCATATGGAAGGTATGATACGGCGGTCACGAGTCAAAGTATCTCTAACTCCTAGGGGGTATTTTGGGTCACGACAGACTTGGTATCAGAGCTCTAGGGATTAGTTTCCCTTGGACTATGCAGAAGTGAGTTCTCTGAGTTGAACTTAGAATTAGATGGACTTGTGTGTTAGGCTTGCTACTACGACATAACCGGTATCAAGCGAATCCTTAGGTTGGTCTAGGATTCTAGTTTAGATGTCATGTTTGAACTATGTCCTTAGTCTCATCCCAGAAAGGGTAGATGCTCAACATAAGGATCTTAGCTACGCTAGAAAACTCTAAGTTATAACTGTATTATTATGTGTATACTGTGATGTGTACTTTATGTGGTATTAGAATTTCATGATTATTGAATTGCTATATGTTGTGTAAGGGTTGGTATCCAAGTTAGACTCATGTTTTGCCAAATGATCTCAGGATTTTACATTATGAGAAGCGATAATTGGGGTCATGGTTACCATACTCGGAGATCCGAGGGTGAGGTTCTGAGAGAGAAGGAGCCGCTTTACTTCATGAATGCTATGGATTCCATAGCAGAGACTTTGGCCTTACTGGAAGCCAGACCTACTGTGGCTACTCCTACCCCACCGGCTACTCCTGTGCATCCGCTGGTGCATCATACCATGGGGCTTGAAGCTTTTCAGAGACTACGACCTCCTACATTCTATGGTACTTTGGACCCGATGGTGGCAGAGGCATGAATTATGCAATTGGAGAAGACCTTTCAAGCTCTCCGATGCACTGAGGAACAACGGGTTGAATGAGCTTCCTTCGTGATGGAGGGTGAAGTTGAACATTGGTGGAGAGCTGCCCAAAAGCAGAGGGATGTTGCGAAGGCAGTGGAACCTTGGACATGGGCGGACTTCCTAGACACCTTCCATGAGCAGTATTTTCCCAGATTTATCCGGGAACAGAAGGCAAGGGAATTCATGCTCTTAGAGGAGGGAGCGATGAACGTGGCCGAGTACGAGGCTAAGTTCACCTAATTGTCGAGATTTACTCTACATTTGGTTGTAACAGAAGATCTAAGGGTTAGAAAGTTCGAGATGGGATTGAAGGCGTTCATCCGTGATAGGGTGTCCATCCTCCAAGTAGAATCCTGGAGGAAAATAGTGAGAAAGATGAAGATTGCCGAGAAGAATGCAGAGGAGTCTATCAGGAGAAAGGATAGTGGCTTCGGGAGGAGCATGTTCCAGGGTTAGTCTAGTGGTTTATCACAGTCCGAGAAGAGGACCAGGACTGCACCATATCAGTTCTCTCAGCTGATGTCGGCTCAGAGGCCTCCTTTTGTGCCTCAAGCACCGCGCCCTATGACATCACAGGCTACGAGGGTTACACCTCCAGTTTCCTCCACATCGCAGGTATTCGAGGAGTGTGCCGTATGTGGTCGTCGGCACAAGACTGGGAATTGCCGTAGACTATCAGGTGGATGCTTCCATTGTAGTGAGATTGGTCACGTGATTCGGGATTGCCCACGCAAGCAGTCACAGACTGGGCCTGTTGTGCCCCAAAATACCCCCTAAGAGTTAAGGGATACTTTAGAGGTGACTGTTGTAGCTGTCAAACTATCCTATAATGAACACGGCTAACAATGATATAATAATAACTAAAATCAGAGTGCGGAAGCTAAACATAAGTGCGGAAGCATGAACTAACTTTTTCTTTTCTATAACCCATATTAATATTCCAAGTTATACATAACATATCAAGGTCTAGGTGGACATGCCCACCGAACAAAATACAAAATGAGGTACTCTCTCATACTCACCTCTCAACAGTAGTTGAGGTATGGCCACACGTCGAGGTCTCTATCTTCCTGCGACTGGATCGGGATAGGGGCTTCCCTCTCCTCTACGTACTCTTCCTCGACCCAAGGCTCGGGGTCGAGGACTTCCATAGTACCTGTCGACATAAAAGTACGACTGAGCATGGAATACTCAGCGAGTACAAGCTACTAACTAACCATAGCAATCACAAAAGCACGACAACAGGGAGCATAATACAAAATGTCAAGTTAAAGCAATCCTAGCAACATAAGATAAATAGTATTGAACATGAAGCAATATAATTATCTTGACATGCGTGAATGAATGTGAAAACTCTGGAAAAACTCATGTTCAAAAACCTTTTTCATGCCTTGGTCTTGCTTATGAAAATCATGCATGCGTGTCTGTCTCGTTTGAGATTTCATGTCTTGACTTATTTTTTACTTGTATACTTGTGAGCCAGAGGTTAGCACCCGCACATCCCTAGGCTACCAACCTCCTTGATATTTTCTTCACTTGCGAGCCAGAGTCTAGTACCCTTCACTTGGGCTACCAACCTCCTTGACATGTAATTGTTTCCTTTCATTTGTGAGCCAGAGGCTAGCACCCTTCACTTGGGCTACCAACCTCCTTGACAGGTACTTGTTTCATTTTCTTGTGAGCTAGAGGCTAGCACCCTTCAATTGGGATACCAACCTCCTTGACATGTTCTTGTTTTCATGTTTGATTTATCATATAGAGCTACTTGTGGAAAACCCGGTTCATGCATGCATGCGTGCTTGTGTGCTTGTCAATAGTGGCAACCATGATGACATGTTTGAATGAGAGGATCACATGAATATAACATTTTAATTTCTAGCATAATCATATGACAATTTAGGCAACATATAGCATATTTGAGCAATTGATCATTCATAAGAAAATTTACACCATTCCTATTTCCATTTTCTTCCTCAAATCCATTTATCCCTTGTTTATTCATTTTATCAAACACACGGTATGCAACATTTCTTAGTCCTTCCATTTCCTCTTTTTAGTGCATATTTTCCATCACATTATCAAGGTAGTTCATTATTCGTAAAATGCCCATCCACCATTTCCCATTTCACACATCACACAACATCCATACGGCATCCAATTGCCTCAACCCCTCTTCCATCCACACATCACAACATTCATTTTTATCTTGTTTACCTTTTATGGAAATAACACACTTTAAAAGGAGGAAAAACATGGAATCAAGAATCATCAAGAAAAATAGAAACCTAGGTTATTGCTAATAGGAGTTAGTAGGGTGTACTAACCTTGAATTAAGACTTGATCTTGGGTGGAAACCCTTGATTGAAGCTCCAACTTGGAAGAAGGAGGTCCCTTGCTTGAAGAATGCTTGAGTGGGGAAGAAACCCTTTAAGGAATGCCTTGAGAAACGCTGCCCTAGCTTTGGAAAAGACTCCACGAGCTTGAGGCTTGGCTTTGAAGGAAAACCAACTTTGTGAAGATTCTTGGGTGTTCAAACCCTTGATCTCTTCACCAAGGATGCCCTAGGAGAAACCCTCTTCTTCTCTTCCCCTTTCTCTCAAAATACTCTAAGCATGATGTATGGGGACCCAAATGGTCGAGCAAGCCCTTATAGGCAAGGGTTTAACACCCAAAAGACGAAAAAGCTCTTGATGAAATTTCTGCAAAACGCAATATACCGATCGATCGGTGGTTAAAACCGAGCGATCGGTCGCCTACCGAGCGACCGGTGTTTTGACCGGGCGGTCGGTCAAAAACATGTTCTCTGGAATTTTTCCCCATACAAAAAAAGTTAACCAGTCGATAGCTACCGATCGATCGGTTGTGGACCAATCGATCGCCAGTTTGAACCTATCGATCGCTACATTGGAACGAGCGATCGGTGCTCTGCAGGTTCCACTGCTTTGGCCATATCTTTTGACTCGTTCGTCGGATTTTGACGATTCAACTTGCGTTGGATTTGTCTTTCAAAAAGAAACATTTCTGGCATGTCAGAATTTTCAAATTCTCCTTTATTTATTAATTAGACTACGTGAAAGGCCAATTGGCTATGAAAGTGCTATTCATTAGTACGGAAAAGTTCGGGGTGCTACATTCTCCCCCCCTTACAAAAATTTCGTCATCAAAATTTATACAATACATACATGCACAAAACCACAACAAAATATAAGGGAATGTCAAGGTCCTAAACAATTAAATGAGGATACTTTTCTCGCACTTCGGCCTCTCGTTCCCATGTAGCTTCCTCCATTGAATGGTGTTGCCATCTTACCAAGACCAAGGGAATGGTCTTGTTGTGCAAGACTTGATCTCGCCTGTCTAGGATCTGTATTGGTTGCTCAACTAGTGTGAGATCCTCTCGGATTTCTACCGAATCAAGCTCGATGACGTGAGAAGGGTCCGGGATGTACTTCCGAAGCATGGAGATGTGAAACATGTTATGGACTGCCGCCATATGAGCGGGTAAAGCAACGCGGTAAGCCACCTCACCGACTCTAGTAATGATCTCGAACGGGCCCATATATCTCGGGCTAAGCTTGCCTCTCTTCCCGAATCTCATAATACCCTTGGTTGGTGAAATCTTGACAAAAACAAAGTTGCCAACTCAAAATTCAAGGTCTCTCATTCGGTTGTTAGCGTAGCTCTTCTATCTATCCTATACGGTCTTCAACCTCTCCCAGATAAGCTTGGCCCTATCCGTTGTTTGTTCGGTTAATTCAGGTCCCAACACCTTCCTTTCCCCAACTTCATCCCAATACAATGGGGATCAACAACTTCTCCCATACAAAGCCTCAAAAAGCACCATTTGTATGCTTGCCTAGTAACTATTGTTGTAGGTGAATTCCACCAAAGGTAGGTGATCTTCTCAACTTCCCTTGAAGTCTAGCATACATGCCTGGAGCATATCTTCAATAACCTGATTCACTTGCTCGGTTTGCCCATCCGTCTGTGGATAGAAAGTCGTGCTAAAGTCTAACCGGGAACCCATTACACTTTAAAAACTTTTCCAGAACCTGGAGGTAAATCTAGGGTCCCGATCCGAGACAATGTTCACTGGGTACCCCGTGTAATCAAACTATTTATTTGATATACAATGCAGCCAACTGATTGGAATTGAAGGTAGTCTGGTATGGCAAGAAATGGGCGGAGTTCGTTAATCCGTTGACCACCACCCATATAGCATCACAGTTTCTAGCCGTCTTTGGCAACCCCACAATAAAGTCCATAGAGATGTGCTCACATTTCCACTCGGGAATAGGGAGAGACTGTAAAAGTCCAGCCGGTCTCCTGTGCTTGGCCTTAACTTGCTGGCACACCAAGCATCGTGACACGTACTCTGCTATTTCTCGCTTCATGTTCTGCCACCAAAAGTACTTTTTCAAGTCCCTATACATCTTGGTACTTCTGGGATGAATGGTGTACTTAGACCGGTGAGCCTCGTACAAGATTTCTCGTTTAAGCTTCTCATCAGCTGGGACACATACTCTTCCCTTGAAAGTGACAATTCCATCTTCCATCGTCGCAAAATCCTTGCTACCACTATTAACTGACTTGTCTCGGTAAGAAAGTAGTTTGGCATCCATTCCGTGCAACTCTTGGATCATACCTAGGATATAAGGCCTAACTGTGACGTTAGCCATTACTGGCCCAAAGGTAGGGAGACTGAAGCTGATGTTGAGGTTGGATGCATCTTCTAACAACCTCCACTCATGCACCATCATATGAGCCAAACATGTAGTAGACTTCCTGCTAAGTGTGTCTGCGACTACATAGAAGATGATGGTGATCGCATGAAGAATAAATCTTGGAAGGTGTTCTACAAGAGTAGTTATAAGATTTATAAGATAGCATGATCATGTGGACCCATTGTCCAGCTATATTATGTATTTCATGAGATGATTTGTTATAACTTTTAGTTGCTTAGAAAAGTCCATAACCATTGTGATAATGTGATTATCATTTTTGTACAAATTTTGGATAATTGGATCAAACCCCACAATATGTATTTTGTTGAAACATAAAAGGTTTGTGTTTAAATAAAATACATTATTATATCCTTTTTGAACGTGATGCATGTAGTCCATGTTGAAATTTTTGCGAGGAATATGTTACTTGCATGATTATGAGATAATTGTACCTTAATTGGCATGGATGTAAGCTAACAATATTCACGATTATGGGAAGTGTTTGAGGGACACTTATAGACCCTAATAGAGGTCTTAGAGAGTTGTTTAAAGACTCCCATAATTTCTTTTAGACTTAGGTTGGTGAACCCTAATGTGCTAAAAATAATTCGTAGAGAATTAAAGGGTAATATAGTCTATTCTGACTTATGGGCTTTAGTGATGCACATTGATACTTTATAATTGTTATTTTGGGCCCATGGTGCTTGGTATGACCAATGGTCCATCATATGGATGAATGAACCATCTAAAGTCCACCAATGTTAAAAATGACCTTTGTACCCTTGGATTAGATCCATTAAGATTTCCGGGGCTAGTGGGAGTTCCTTGGAATTAGTTTGATCTAATTAAACGAAATTTGATTTATTATCATGTGATGATATTTGTATATTGTTTTATACATGTGATACAATGATATATATTGTGAATGTTTTTGATAAATGCATTAGATGTATAATTTATTCATGATATTCTGTTTTCCCTCAAGAAAAATATTTAGTGAATTAAATGGGCTAATTTATCATACGAGATTGTATTGCCCTATGACCTTCCATTATCAATAAGACTAGGAATTAATTAGCCTGAGTCTTGTCTTGCCAAAAGGTATTGACATAATTCAGTTTGAATTAAACTCCTAGAGTCTTATTTATATAGTAGATAGGTTTGTGTATGGCTTGATAGGGAGTGTCAACTAAAATGGGGGCACAACCCTACTTGATCATATGACGAACCAGAATGATGAGTTTCACTTAACCAAGGAACATGACGGCTGAAACAGTGACAGTCATGTTGTCCTTGGAGAAATTGAGAATCACTGATTTATATAAGGAGTTATGCATGAGATGCTTAGTGATGGATAATTACTATCCACCTTGTAGTGCATGTGTAGTACTATCCTAAAATGGAAGATTGAATGTGTATTATAAGACACCCAATGCTCATCAGAAATATGAAGTAGAATATTTCCTAATTTTATAGATTGAGGGGTCTGTGAAATTTAATTGAATGATGAGCAATATCATCAAAGATTGAAAGCCCTGATCTAATGATATTATAATGTGTGAAATTATAATGCATGTTTTATTAATTACCATGTCATTCTATAACCATCTTACCAAGACTTTAATGAGAATTTCTTGACCAATTCAAAGTATTTGGAATGGAAAAGGAATCTCAAGTTTGTGCTTACCATCTAAAGAATTGCCCAAGTTCTTACTATTAATGGTAAATATCATTTGAGATGTTTACAGAATACAATAGGGCTACTAGGCAGCTTACTATATAAAAAGATAATTAGACACCAAGTTGATGAGGGAAACCCAGTCACAAAGAATATGATAGAGATCATTGGATTCATAAATCCCAATTCTTGGTACTGAGATAAATTGAGATAAATTTATGGGATTAGAGGATATGATTCTCGATAAACTCTCGGAGTCTTTTAATATGGTTATGTTAAACAAGTAGGAAATCAAATTGTCTAAAATCCCACATGTTGCATATGGCTAAAAACCTTTGAAGAGTTCAATGCTACTTGCAAAGATGTTCAAAAGAGTTGGATTTTCGAAATCCCGAGCATTTATGCAAAGGAAGAAAATCCAAGATTTTCCATTGGAAATATCTTCTGGTAGTATGGACAAGGGCTCTTCTGAGAAGAAGTGAAAGTATAAAGATTGTGCTTCATAGTGAAGCAATTGGTCATTGGATAAAGGACAAACCTTTAGAAGGATTGTCCAGCTTATATACTCATCAAGTCCAACTTAATTGTTGGAACCTCCAGCTCCTAATGCTTGGTATGACCTTGCATATGTGCAATAGTTGCATGTTTGATAAGGAGGAGAAATCTGAGTAGATATAACTTCTACTTAGGAATGAGACAAAAGTTGGATGATCGTAGTCATATAAATCTTCCATTAAGAGGTAATTAACTTTATTTCACCTTTTTTGAAAAGTTCAAGGAATTCCATAATGAAATAAAGAAACAGCTAGGTAAGTCTTCTATGATTGAGAAGAGTACCTTTTAATAGAAATTTCATAACTTACTCTCATTACATCTTGTCTTAGATAATTCCCATAACAAACCATAGCATGATAGTGTTGTTAAATTGAACTATATTGGATATGATTCGATGGAAGATGAGCTAGGGATTCACATTAGAGACATTTAGTCTCTATTCCTGGATAACAAAAGATATTTCTAAACAGGAATACAAGTTTCCTAGTAGAGAAACTAAATCTAGAATTGTTCTAGAAGCGGAAGCCAAGTAGACCGATAACTATGAGAATTGATAAAGATCAACTCTCTACTCTCACTATACCTAAATAGTACATTAGAACCCACAGGTCCTAGAATCTATAGTCGGACTAACTTTTATTCTGATGAAGTAATCAAACTGTTTGATTTTCATCTAAGAATGAAAGTATCCTTTGTGTGCAAATTGGTTAGTGGGAGCATGATTACTTTCCTGGCTCAATGCAAAGATAATATTCTTTTCATTGTGAATGAAGTATGAATATTATTCTTCTCTTAGATTTGAACTAGCAATTTTGCAATGAAGGACAAAAACTTTGACAACATGTTTTCTTAGTCCTAAATGGTTTAGAGACAAAAGGAAAATGATATTGTTATTCTCCCAATAACAATCATGTTTTTGTGCAAGTAAGATTCCAAGAAAAGAGTTTCTACCTTTATGGAATGGAATCTGTTTCTCTTAGATATGTGATATCATGAAACAATATACTCGTACTAGACCGAATATTCATCACATGTTGATGTGATAAGATATTGGTCAGATTAGTCCGGAGCATTGCACAATGGTAAAGTAGAAGCATATTAACTTCTGAAAATGACTATTGGACAATATCATTTTTGTTTAGTTTTTTAAGACTGTGGTTATTGATAATAAATTTGTAAGAGTTGTAAGTGTTATTGCATCACTACAATAGTTGTGGTAAAGCAAACATGATAGACCCATGTATATTAAGTTAAGCTTCAGCTGGTGTTTGAGATACATCACTGAGAAGATAGACATTACATCTAATTGGCTTAGAGTGCAAGTGGGAGATTGTTGGACATATATGTCCTCGAAAGCCAATAAGAGAATCTTCTATATTGATTAAACAAGCATCATATTCACACAACCAACTATAAAGGGTATTTATATTAATTACTCTCATTTGATGATGACATAAAGTTTCATAAGTAACATTGTAGGAAAATCATGTAAAAGTTACGAGGAGATATGATTTTCCGGTTCCTTGTAAACCTAATATTGTTCACAGCCTCTAGAGTACTGGTTGGGCACCATATTTCATCATGGCTTGCACATGTGTAGTTCTATAAGATAGTGTGATGAATCTCATTCATAGAGAGTGGTGACTCTTGACTAGCGTGTGAGTACATGTAGCAAGTACATAATACTGAACGGGGTCACTAGTGGATACCCTATGAAATACACTATCAGATTGTATTAGGGTTATCCATTTGACAAATTATCCTTAAACCCGAGAGGTTAACATTTTCTCAAATATTTGTCTATATGACTTTGATGTGCTAATCGGCAATGTCCAATACACAGACTAACTCCGGGTACGTTGGGTCATGTACACAATGTTTGAAGAAGTGTGTAAACATTCAATAAGGAATCCACAACTCCTTAATTGGAGATAATGATATCAAGGTGATACTTGTTGAATTGAACTGTTAAATCCAGTACTGGTGCTTTTCGGTAAAATGGTTTTTATCGAAGTTGATATTTTCAATATGGAAAAGTATAAAGTATATATAAATATATATATATGTCAGTTCTTTTCTAATGTTTCTTCAAAAGTGTTTTGAAGGTTCAGTTCAATGAAAAATTAATCATGAGAAAGAGTTCTATTTATAAGCTAGGGACTAGACAGTGGAATTTTTCCAATCCCGGAAGCTTTCAAGTGATATCGGAATGTGGAATGATTTATTTGTAAGTAAATCTTGAGATAGAAATACCTGCAAGTAATTTTCTATTTTTTGGAGGTTAATCACATTGTGTTAATGGACATTAATTGTGATTGGTGGAAGTCCAGGGATATAGATAAAATTCTGTAATCCTAATGTAGTGTAGGAAAGATGTTTCCTAGTAACAATGCTTTAACCAAAAGGTTGAGTACTTGGTCCCACAATCGGAAATAGGAGATCCCTGGACTTTCTTAAAGTATTTAATTTAATTTATAATTAAATTAATTAATTTCTCTAAGTAATTACTATATGGTATAGTGAAGCTCTAAAAGGTGAAATCACATTAGATGTGAAAAACCAAATGGGTGGGACTCGTTGGGAATTATTATAAAAGAATAATTCAAGTGACCAAGAGGGTTTTGGAAACCCTTTGGGTGTGTAGAGTGGGGCCCACCTAGGGTGGGACGCCCACTTCAAGGAGGAAATAATAAATGTTATTATTTAATTAGTTTCTAATAACTAATATCCTTATTGGATGGGGTTAGTTAGTTAGTTACTAATTAAAGATTCCTTGTTGGACAAGGATTCTATTAGTTTCTTGCTAATCAAGGAATCCTAATTGGATTAGGATAATGATATGATTAGTTGGTTACTAATGGATAAAGTTAGTTTCTATTTTGATTAATCCTAATTAATTAAGGAAAAATCAATAAAGGAAACAATTGAGGGAATCCTAATTGGATTAGGATAAGGATGA
This sequence comes from Tetracentron sinense, assembly GCA_015143295.1. NCBI lineage: Eukaryota > Viridiplantae > Streptophyta > Magnoliopsida > Trochodendrales > Trochodendraceae > Tetracentron > Tetracentron sinense. Next base: position 14,673,632 of record CM026555.1, on the reverse strand, counting down.
GATCCAAGGAGGATCTCTATATAAGGGGTGGACGTCCACTTTGTGGATGAGATGAATAATTTCCAGATTTTTGGAAATCCTCTCCTCCCTCAATCTCACGCCCCTCTCTCTCTTCTCCCAAGGTGTACGGTCATACCTCCCCTCCCCTTTCTTCTCTTGTTTTTCTAGTTTGAAAATAGAAGAAGAATATTAAGGATCTTGTTAATCAAGAAAGGTTCTTGATCAATAAAGATTGGATCTTTATTTCAAGATCCTAGAGCTGGAAATTTGGAAGGGCCATTGGCTTCCATTAGAGAAAGCTTTAAAGGAAAAAAAGGGTTCGTGTGAATCGACAAGAGACTTGACACTTGTGAAGTTTTGCGAGTACTATTCTAACGTGGATTTGACTTAACAATTTCAAAGTCGCAAATGTGATTGTTATTCCTACCTTCATTGAATAAAATCAATTAGAATCTTAGTCAGATATTGGGATTCGATGTATGCCCCCCAAGAATTGATTTCTAAAATTAAAAAAAGGCATACTTTCACTGGTATCTCTGTCTCTCTCTATCCTTTTATCTCTAATTACTTGTTGGTAGTAGTTGTCATCTTTTAATTCCGCTAGAATCACTTAGCTAAAATTTTAAATTGCCATAAACCCTATTCACCCCCCCCCCCCCTCTAGGGTCCATTTACTGGGCATCAATTGGTATCAAAGCTAGTGCTCTATTTCAGATTCAACCATCTTGAGTTAAAGATTCCTTTATGGCAAATATATTTGCTACTACCTTAGGAGAGGGCCAACCCACCACCCGTCCTTCATTACTCAATGGTGAAAACTATAATTATTGGAAAACCAGAATGATGGTTTATCTCCAAGCTCTTGACTATGACTGTTGGAAAGTCATTGTCAAAGGAACTCATTTACCCGTAAAGTAGTAGATGGTATTTCAATTCCTAAAACTGAAGATGAGTGGAATGAGACTGATATTAAATTCATCCAAACAAATGCTAAGGCAATTAGCAGTTTGTATTGTGCTCTAAGTCCACAAGAGTTTAATAGAATCTCTGGATGTGAGTCTACCAAAGAGATATAGGACAAACTTCAAGTCACATATGAAGGCACGAATTAATTAAAAGAAGAAAAGATAAGTATATTAGTTCATAAGTATAAACTTTGGAAAATGATGAATCAATAGGTGATATGTTTACTCCCTTTACTAACATTTTGAATGGACTAAAATCTCTTGGTAAAGTGTATTCCAATACAGAAAATGTTAGGAAAGTTCTTCGCTCACTCTCAAAAAGTTGGGGTCCTAAAGTCACTGCCATCCAAGAAGCTAAGGACTTGACCAAACTTCAAATGGATGAGCTTCTTGGATCTCTCATGACCCATGAGGTCATAATGAAGGATCAAGAAGATGAGCCAAAAGCTAAAAAGGGACTTGCCTTGAAGACTACTCAAGAAAGTGAGGAAGAAGAGAGTGAGGAAGATGATGATATTGCTCTAATGGCAAGGAAGCTTAAGAAGTTCTTGAAGCACAAGATGAACTTCAAAAAGAGGCCTTACAAAAGAGAATTCTCCAAGGAGATAGCTAAAGGAGAATCAAGCAAGAAAGAGCAAATCATTTGCTATGAGTATAAGAAATCGGGACACATCAAGACCGAGTGTCCTCAACTAAAGAAAGGCCAAAGATTCAAGAAAAAGGCAATGAAGGCCACTTGGGACGACTTAGAAGAAAGTGGGTCGGATGGAAACTCAAGTGATGAAGAGGTCGCCAACCTTTCCCTCATGGCACTTGAAAATGAAGAGGTAAATTCTTTCCCAAATGAATCCCTTCATATGAAGAAATTAGGGAAGCTTTTGATGAACTCTACCTAGAATTTTTAAAACTAGGGTAAAAAATAAACGACTTAAAAAGGACAATTTTTCTCTTTAAAGCTCAATTGAATCTTTACTAAAAGAGAAAAATAATTTACAAAATGAAAAGACCATCCTTGTTAAAGAAAATGTTGTTTTAAATGAAAAATTAAAGGACCTTAAAAATTCACCCTAAGGACTTTCTTGTGAGTGTAAAGAGCTTAAAGCTAAAGTCAAAGATTTGATTAAAATTGCTCACACTTTGTCTACGGGAGAAAAGAATCTTGAAAGACTTTTGGGCCAACAAAGATGTGTCTTTGGAAAGGCCGGTCTTGGATACAACCCTTTTGCCACTACAAAAATAATGGCCTGTAGCGGCAGAATTTTGGAGGCGGTTAGTAAAATCCGCCACCCAATAGTATATACCACGGCGGTATTATAATACTGCCATCCATGACTGTTTTTAGAACAAAATTCACGACATTTAATTAATACCCCCCGTGGTATGTACTATATAGCGGCGGGTTTATCAATAACCATCGTGGAAGGCTTTCCCTCCAACCCTTTTGGTTTCTCGCCTTCGCATTGGCGATAAACATAGAACGGCTGTTTTAAAAATAACAGTCGTTAAGATTATAGTAGGGGCGGCGGACATAAGATAACCGTAGTGGTATGTACATATATGATGGCGGGTATGTTGAAACCGCCGTGACATTTAATTAATATGACCTTGATACTTTCTTCTTTATTCCTCTCCTACTCTCCCGCTCTCTCCCTGATCTCTAGCTCTCTGGCCACTCCACCAACTCTGACCACCTGAAGTTTGGCCACTCCACCATCTTCGACGACCTCCGACCAGCGCCGGCGACCTGCAGCATTCTCTCCGGTAACCTGCTCGTTCTCGGCGGCCACATCCGGAACCTCCGGCGACATCCGAAACCTCTGGCCAACTCAGGTGATCCCTCGAAACCGACATGGAAGCCATTTTTTTTTAGCTATATTTAAATGGACACTCTCTTAACGCTCTCTCTCTCCCACCTCCAGTAGCTCTACAAAAATTCGACGGTAGCTCCACCCCTCCACCGCCAGCCACGCTCATGTGAGAGCTTTTGATCCAAATTTTTTTTTATTTCTTGCTAGATTTTTTCATGTGAGAGCTTGAAATTTTTTGGTTTGATGGTTTGTGTGTAATTTCTTTTAGGAAGTTTTGAATGATGGTCTTGTGTTGGATATTTCAGATCAATTTACTGTTTTTCATATAAATTCTCACGTGGAAGCTTTTGTTTGGACATGTATATATCCAAACTGAATATTGAATGCCTCAACCAAGGTATCCATTTGTGGGATTTGATTTGCAACATTTATGATTACTAGATGTAGCTTGGTGTTGATTCAATAAGATATTATTGTTTGGGGAGGTTTTGATTTTGATGGTCTATACTGGATTCCTTAAATATTTTTATATTATTTTAGACTTATAGAAAATCCTAAGTAGTAGTTGTCAGTTGTGGGGATTTTAATTTCTTTAATTTAATTTGTGGTAATTGCTTGAATTTAATTTGTGGTAATTTCTTTAAGTAAGTATAATTAACCACATAAGTGCCTATCAATATAAGAATTTCTATTGTGCTTGCTATGTCACTAATGCATCTAAATCCTGCTTTATTTCATAGAATGACTTTTATGCAAAACCAAATATGTTGTTATTAAGTACTATTGAAAATGTTTCTCATTGAGATTTCTCCACACTTTGCTAGAACTTATACTAACCCTGAACCCTAGACTATGAAAAAAATATACTAAAACAAGTTAGGGGAAAGTTCAATCGTGATTGAATATGATCTCAACTCAAAAAATAAAATTTCAAAGTTTAGGGGCACCTACCCCCATTCCTAATCCTAGAGATCAAATCTCAGCCAATTGTGATTGGATTTGGGGAGAGTTCAAAAGCACCCATCGGCCAACACGTGTCCCTTTTAACCCAAATCAATCGTGGTTTTGATTAACTAACCATTGGGGTTCAATAGTATCAACTTAAGTTTAATATATATTTCTAAAATCAAGAATATATATTTTTTTTCCAAAAGCCAATGTTAGATAGATGAACTCTAGGGGTGAGTGAATCTTAACCATAGTTAGTGGGTATCAAAAGGGACATATGGTGATTTATAGAGATCCTTTAACTGTGGTTAAGCATAATTAACCAAAGGTTAATATGTTTAATTTTTCCTTAAAAGCAAGGTTAGATGGATTAAACCTAGGGGTGAGTGAATCTTAAGCACAATTAACTGGGTGTTAAAGGGGACACATGGCGGCTTGTAGAGCCCCCTTTAATTGTGGTTAAGCATAATCAACCTAAGGTTTTGTTTTTCTTCTAAAAATGAAGGTTAAATGGATGAATCCTAGGGGTGAGTGGATTTTAACCACAGTTAGTGGGCGTTAAAGGGGATACGTGGCGGCTTATAGAGCTCCCTTTAACCGTGGTTAAGCATAAGCAACCTACGGTTTTTTTTTTTTCTAAAAACCAAGGTTTGATGGATGAACCCTAGGGGTGAGTGAGTTTTAACCATAATTAGTGGGTGTTTAAAGGGACTCATGGTGGCTTATAGAGATCCTTTAACTGGTGTTAAACTGTCGCGACCCAAAATACCCCCTAGGAGTTAAGGATACTTTGACTCGTGACCGCCATATCATACCTCCAGTATGATACATAAGGCACACGTGGAAACCTGTCAGAGTACCTGAATATACATAGCGGAAACGAAATACAATGCACAGCGGAAAATAAAATACTAAACATAGCGGAAGCAAAATGAATACTCCTATAACTTGGCTCAAGTAAGAACCAACAAGTATACATGTGTGAGAAACCCAAAAGTGGAGTGGACAAACCCCACACTCACATAACAAAATGACACAAGTTCTAAGTCGGTCGATCAACAGAAATCGAATTCACGACTCCTATCTAAAGTACCATCATCATGATAGTGATCCATGGAAGGCTCCGGGTCACGGTACTCTTCCTCGACCCAAGGTTCTTCGCCACACAAATCGAATGGAACCCGAGCACCTGCCGATCATAACAATATCGACTGAGCATGGAATACTCAGTGTATACAAACTAATAACAATAAAGCGGTTAGGCATGGAGCATACAAGACATGGAGAATGAAATCCGTAAATTCCTTAAAGCATGGAAACCGTGAAAACGTATGTGAGATAATATTCGAAACAAAAACTGTAACCGTGTGAGTCAATCGATAATCATAACCTTATGAGTTCTTGTGAGTTCATGGAGTTACTTAGAGTCATTATGATCCGTAGAGACATAGAGCATAGAGCAATAACCTTAGAGCATTTCCATAGAGCATAACCTTAGAGATCTTAGAGCATTTCATTGTGATCCGTGGAGCTTGTGAGACGATCTTAGAGCATTATCATAGAGTTTCCTTGTGAGCATGGTATGATCCTTAGAGCTTGTGAAACGATCTTAGAGAAATCATAGAGTTACTTAGAATCATTCATTATTCGTTTTTTCGTGAAAAACTCTTGTTTGTACTTTGAGAAATCCATGGAAACCATCGGTTTATGCGAGACATGCGAGCATATGCACTTAATAAGAGAAATCATCGTATTTAAGCATAGAATCCCTTAGAGGTATTTTATCAAACACTTAGAGTGCATCATAATAGTAACCTTCATCCAAGTATATAATCACACCTTTTCATACATAAAATCAATACATATAGATAGGGCATAGATAAGAAGAATCATAATTAATAACTAGTAGGATTGCAAGATTGTAGTAGAGTGTATCTACCTTAGAGAAATCAATGAGTTTGACTCCCAATGGCTGGAACAAGCAAGAACAGTGAGTTCTTGGTTGGAAAACACCAAATGGAAAGGAAGAACTTGATCTTCCATGTCTCGACCCAAAACCCACCCTAGGAGTTAGAGTGAACTTTGGACGACTAATCATGGATTTCATGACTTGCTTGACGACTAACCTGCAAAACCCACAGAACATATACAATAGAGGACAAAACAGCGGAAACATACTCTAACATGGTATAGCGGAAGTCTACCAAACCTCTATGTATATACATAAGCAATCCAAGTTTATACAAAAAGAATCCAAAAGAAAGTGCGGACATGCCCGCCAGAATACATAAATCTGACTCTCATCTCACCCACAGCTAATCCACTCAGAATCTACAACCACCTATTGGTAACCCTCTACTGGAGGTTCTTCCAAAGGCTCCTCGACGTACTCCTCTTCCACCCATGGACCAGGAGCACAAACATCAAATGGAGCAGCAGCTCCCTCAGAACCTGCCGACATAAGAAGTACGGCTGAGCATGGAATACTCAGCGGGTACTAAATACTAACCAACAATTATAGCATACGGATAGCATACATAAAGCAGATGCAATTCATATATATAAGACAGAAACAATTATATCATACAAGGAAGTAAAGCAATTCATAATCATGCTTGCATTTCGTAGAAAGCCGATAAATCCTCTTGAAAACATCGTGCACTTGACTTGACTTGAAATATCTTTTCGTACTTGAAAGCTTGTCTTGTCTATCTTGCTTGATTCTTGTATGTCGTGTCATGTCATGCATGTCATGCGTGCTTGCTTGTGATCATGTAACTTGTGAGATGCGCTTGTGAGATGCACTTGTGAGATGCCTTGAGAGGGAAGGGAGACCCTTCTTTATGCAATGCACTTGCGAGGGAAGGGAGACCCTTCTTCATGATATGAATGTACTTGCGAGGGAAGGGAGGCCCTTCTTCATGATATGCACTTGTGAGTGAGGGGAGACCCCTCGTGGAATGTTGGTTCTTGTCTTCTTGTGAAAAGCGAGGTAAAACATATCGTAAGATATGTCCCACCTCTAACCATGTTCTTGAAAACCTCGATCAATCATGTCATGCATGCCGTGCTTGTGGGAACCGTGTACATACTTGCATTCAAATTTAAAGATGACATTTGAGTAATTTCACAACACATATAGCATCAAAGATTGAGTAATGTAATATTCATAGCATTTTGGGAAAACAGGAAACACACTATCATAGGCCCTAGCAATATTCAGAATTCATTAGGCATGCACTTGCGAATTTACAGCTTACTTTATTCACCTTGGCATTTCATCAAACATGGTATGTTCATTATGGATTTACCCTACAACATGCTTTTCTAGATGGGTTTTTACTCAAATCATACATGTATGTTCATTATTGGAACAATGCCCTTCCCCATTTGTTCATCACACACAACCATTGGCATCCAATCGCCCATTCTATCTCCATTCACCATTCACCATTCATCATTCACCATTTACCATTCATCCATCTCATAGCACGTGTAAATGAAAGGAAAACAAAAGAAAAGAAGGGGAAAGAGGAACTATAACTAGGAGGGTAGTAAAAAGTACCGACCTTGAAGAGATGAGGAAGAAATCCCTCTTCCAAACGACTGTGAGTTGCTGCCCTAGCTTGGAACACGAGCTTCGCACGAGCTTGAGCCGAGATCTTGAAGAAAACCGGACTGGAGGTGATCTAGGGTCTCAAAACCCTTTGATTTCTCTCCAAAATGGAAACCCTAGGTTGGAATCGCCTTCTCCCCTTTCTCCTATTCTCTCAAACTCTCTAAGTGTCGAATGATGCCCTAAAGGCTCGGGTTAAACTCTTAAGGTAAGAGTGAACTGACAAAAGACCATAACACCCTTACTAAATTTCTGTAAAAACACGAGTGTCGAACTCGTGGTGCTGTGAACAGTGTCAACCCATGGTGCTGTGAACAGTGTCAACTCGTGGTGCTGTGAACAGTGCCAACTCGCGGTGCTGTGAACAGTGCCAACTCGCGGTGCTGTGAACAGTGCCAACTCGCGGTCCGTTGTGTTGTGCATAGTGCTGAGCTCGTTGAGCTATGAACAGTGCCAAACACGTTGTCCGTTGTGGACAGTGCTGAACACGTTGTCCGTTGTCTTATGTACAGCGTGCCCGTGGTGAGTTGTACAACGTGCCCGTTGTGAGCTGTACAACGGATGCACACAGTATACGTTATCAGAGTACGTTGTCTGTGCTACGTTATCAGAGTACGACGTCAGAGCACGTCCTTAGTGCCTTCCGAGCTACGTCCTCAGTGCATAACCGAGCTACGTCCTTAGTGCATAACCGAGCTATGATTTCCTACAGGTTCAGACTGTTTTGGCTATATCTTTTGACTCGTTCGTCCGATTTTGACGATTCAACTTGCGTTGTGTTCGTACTTCGAAAAGGAACATTTCTGACGTTTCAAAATTTCTAATTTCTTTTTATTTATTAATTATACCTCTTAAAAAGGGAAAATGACAACGAAAGTGTCATGTATTAAGCATGAAAAGGTCTGGGGCTCTACATTCCACAAGCTTGAACGATCACCAAGGACCTCTCCTCCTTCTCCTCTTCAAATCCCTCAAAAACAATGCACAAAGGGTTTGTGAAACCCTAAGGCACGAACCCAGCCCTTTTATAGGCAAAGGGTGATGGTTAAAGTCTTAAACACCCTTAATGAAGAAAATCTGCGTATGACCGATCGATCGGTGGTATGGACCGAGCGATCGGTGGCTTACCGGTCGATCGGTATTATGACCGAGAGATCGGTCAAAAACACACTCTCTAGAATTTTTTCCCATACAAAAAAGTTGACCGTGCGACAGCTATCGAGCGATCGGTAGTTGACCGATCGATCGCAGGTAATGACCGAGCGATCGGTCGACCCCTGCTTTGCTGAAAAACCTTGTTTACACCACTCGAATCTTCCCCAATGTACTTCCAATACTCTTTTATGCTTTCAACACATTCCCTAAGGACATATAGACCCATTGGAACATATACGCCATAATTCCAAACACATATATTAACATAAGACCCATAAGTGTACAAAACCACACTTGGGCACTATTCACACACTATTCATTCTTAAAAACATAACAAGAACAAAATACACACAAAAACTAACAAGGAAAACTACTCAAACAAGTGAGGGTACTTTTCCTTCACTTCCGCTTCTCGCTCCCATGTAGCCTCTTCCTTGGAATGATGCTGCCACTTCACTAGGACTAAAGGGATAGTCTTGGTTCGCAACACTTGATCTCGACGATCCAGAATCTGAACTGGTTGCTCAACCAACGAAAGATCCTCTCGAATCTCAACAGGATCAAGAGCGATGACGTGAGATGGATCCGAAATGTATTTTCTAAGCATAGAGACGTGAAATACATTATGGACCACTGCCATGTGAGGCGGTAGTGCTACCCTGTAAGCAACCTCACCAACCCTTGTGACGACCTCAAATGGTCCCACGTACCTAGGACTGAGCTTTCCCTTCTTCCCGAATCGCATGATTCCCCGACTCGGCGAAATCTTCACAAAGACCCGATCTCCAACTCGGAACTCTAAATCTCTGCAGCGTATATCCGCATAGCTCTTCTGCCTATCCTGAGCACTTTTCAATCGCTCCCGGATAATTTTGACCCTTTCTGCGGTCCGCTCTATCAACTCAGGACCAAGAATTTTCCTCTCACCAACTTCATCCCAGTATAGCGGTGATCGACAACTCCGACCATACAGAGCTTCAAAAGGTGCCATCTGGATGCTTGCCTAATAGCTATTGTTGTAGGCAAACTCAACCAACGGCAACTGTTCCTCCCAACTACCCTGAAAATCCAGCATACAAGCTCGGAGCATATCCTCCACTACTTGATTCACCCTCTCCGTTTGTCCATCGGTCTGAGGATGGAAGGCGGTACTGAATTCTAAACGAGAACCCATAGCATCCTGCAAAGTTTTCCAAAACCTGGAAGTAAACCGAGGATCTCGATCAGACACGATAGAAACTGGCACACCGTGCAGTCGAACCACCTCCTTAACATTTAGGGCTACCAACTGATTTGCATTGAAAGTAGTTCGGTACGGAATAAAATGTGCAGACTTAGTCAACCTGTCCACAATCACCCAAATAGCATCGGAGCCCTTCGCCGTTCGCGGCAAACCCAAAATGAAATCCATCGAGATGTTCTCCCATTTCCACTCCGGAATAGGAAGGGACTGCAAAAGACCTGCCGGCCTTTGATGTTCGGCTTTTACCTGCTGGCAAATCAAACATCTGGCGACGTACTCAGCGACTTCCCTCTTCATGTTTCGACACCAGTAGTGCTTCTTGAGATTCTGGTACATCTTAGTACCTCCCGGATGTACCGTGTACTTTGATCGGTGAGCTTCATTCAAAATTTCATCACTCAAAACTGTGTCGGCGGGGACACACAACCTGCCCTTAAATGTGATAGCACCATCATCATTTAAAGCGAACTTCTGATTGCCGTTACTCACCGACTTGTCTCGGTAAGCAAGCAACTCAACATCTGAATTCTGTAACTCCTTAATCTGGCTCAGGATCTGTGGCCTAACCACCACATTGGACATTATCGGCCCATAGGTGACATGCCTGAGAGTAGTGTCCAAATGACACATATCATGTAATAACTTCCACTCTTGCACTCTCAATTGAGCCATAACTCCGTAAGGTTTTCTGCTAAGAGCATCGGCTACCACGTTAGCCTTACCCGGGTGGTACTGGATGGAACAGTCGTAGTCCTTCATGAACTCCATCCAACGACGCTGCCTCATATTCAACTCCTTCTGGAGGAAAAGATACTTCAAGCTCTTGTGGTCTGTGAACACCACGAACTCTTCTCCGTAGAGGTAGTGACGCCAAAGTTTCAGTGCAAAAATGACCGCAGCGAGCTCTAAGTCATGTGTGGGGTAATTCTGCTCATGCTCCTTCAGCTGACGGGAAGCATAGGCGACCACCTTTTTATGCTGCATCAAAACACATCCAAGTCCCACTAGTGAAGCATCACTATAGACTTCGAAACCACCGCTCCCAGATGGAACTGTGAGAACAGGAGTCGAAGTAAGCTTCTTTTTCAACTCCAAGAAACTAGCCTCGCACTTATCACTCCTAGTGAACCTCGTGTTCTTCCGTATGAGATAGGTAAGCGGAGCGGCTAAACTTGAAAATCCTTCCACAAACCTTCTGTAATATCCTGCTAACCCGAGGAAACTACGAATCTCGGTGACACTCTTCGGCCTTTCCTAATTCATCACCGCTTCAATCTTTGCAGGATCAACTGAAATACCTTCAGCAGATACCACGTGTCCAAGAAAAGACACCTTGTTCAGCCAGAACTCACACTTGCTCAACTTAGCATACAGACTATGCTCTCGAAGTGTCTGCAATACCAGACGGAGATCTCTCGTGTGATCATCCTGTGACTGTGAATACACGAGGATATCATCCACGAACACGATCACACACTGATCGAGAGATGATCTGAACACCCGATTCATCAAATCCATGAATGCTGCCGGCGCGTTAGTCAGTCCAAAAGACATGACCAAAAACTCGTAATGACCGTATCGAGTTCGGAATGCTGTCTTCGGAATGTCCTCTTTCTTGATCTTCAACTGATGATAACCAGATCGAAGGTCAATCTTGGAGAAAAACTGCGCACCCTTCAATTGGTCAAACAAGTCGTCTATCCGAGGCAATGGATAACGATTCTTGATCGTGACCTTGTTCAATTGCCTGTAATCAATGCACATACGCATTGATCCATCTTTCTTCTTCACGAAGAGAACCGGAGCTCCCCAAGGTGAAACACTTGGCCGGATAAAACCAAGGCCTTGTAATTCTTCTAACTGCTCTTTTAACTCTTTAAGCTCAATAGGGGCCATCCTATACAGAGCTCTTGAAATCGGAACTGTGCCTGGAGCTAGCTCAATCGCAAACTCGATTGCACGATCGGGAGGCAATCCCGACAAGGTTTCCGGAAAAACATCCATATACTCACATACCACCGGAATGGGTGTGGAGTCTCGCACTTCTACACCCTCGAGCCTAAGAGCTGCAAAGCGGGCAATGTCTCTTCTCTGAAGTCCCCTGAAATGAAACGGCTTTAACCCCACGGGTTTAAAATGCACCACATTCTCGAAACACGCCACGTGTCCATGGTGAGATGAGAGCCAATCCATACCTAGGATGACATCGAAATCCCAATCCTGAAATCCCAGAAGGATCAAGTCGACTGGCAACTCGTGCTGCATGACTTGTACAACACTATCCGGATACACTTTATCTGTCTCAATAGATTTTCCCAATGGAGTCGAAATGGACAACTCCCTAAGTAGCTTGCTTGGCTCGGACGTAAAGCCTTTGGCAAAGCTTGGTGAAACGAACGAGTGAGTGGATCCTATGTCTATCAACACTCTTGCCAAACATTCATTTACAAGCAACGAACCTGAGAATTTGAATCATCCCAGTTATAACACAACTATACATATAGATACAAACATCGCAAAACACCACATAGGATATATATAGATACGAACATATCATGGCAATATTAGAACTTCGACAAAGACTAGTTCGCGCGTACCTTGCACAACATCATCAGATGCCTGTGCGTCTCTATCAGTCATGGCAAAGACTCTGCCCTGGTTCGCCTGACGAGGCTGCTGGGTAGGCTGCAAGGATCTAGAGGCCTGAGATGAAGACCCCTGAAGTGAATTCTGCCTGCCTGGAGGCCGAACTCCCTGTGATCCAGACTGTGACTGCTTGCGCGGGCAATCTCAAATCATATGGCCCATCTCGCCACAGTGGAAGCATCCACCTGACATTCTTCGGCAATCTCCAGTCTTATGCCGACGACCACATACGGCGTACTCCTCAAATGTCTGCGATGCGGAGGAAGCCGGAGGCATAACCCTCGTAGCTTGCGATGCCATAGGACGCGGTGCCTGAGGCGCAAAAGAAGGTCTCTAAGCCGACATCGGCTGGGAGAACTGGTACAGTGCAGTCCTAATCCTCTTCTCTGAAGAACTACTCAACTGACCCCAAGACATGCTCTTCCCGAAGCCACTGTCTCTTCTTCTCACAAAGTCTTCTGCATTCTTTTCGGCGATCTTCGCCTTCCCTACTATCTCTCTCCAAAACTCTACCTAGAGAATGGAAACCCGATCTCGGATGAAAGCCTTCAAGCCCATCTCAAACTTCCTGACCTGTAGGTCTTCAGTAGCCACCAAGTGCGGAGCAAACCTAGACAACTCGGTGAACTTAGCCTCATACTCGGCTATGCTCATCGACCCTTGCTCCAAAAGCATAAACTCTCTCGCCTTTTGTTCCTGAATAAACCTGGGAAAGTACTGTTCCCTGAAAGTCTCTAAGAACTCCTCCCAAGTCCAGGGCACACCTGCCTTAGCAACATCCCTCTGCCTTTGGGCAGCTCTCCACCAGTGTTCGGCTTCACCTTCCATCACGAAGGAAGCCCATTCTACCCTTTGCTCATCGGTACAATGGAGAGCCCAGATGGTCTTCTCCAGCTGCATAATCCAAGACTCGGCCACCATGGGGTCCAGAGTGCCATAGAATGTAGGAGGCCGCAGTCTCCTAAAAGCTTTGAGCCCCGCGGTGTGATGCACCGGTGTAGTCACAGGCGTGGACGGTGGGGTAGGCATAGGCCTCGCTGCCAACAATGCCAAAGTCTCGGCTATGGAGTCCATAGCATTTGTGAAATACAACGGTTCCTCTTCTCTTGGAACTTCACTCTCGGCCCTCAGAGTATGGTAACCTCGACCCCGATTGCCACGTCTCATGATATCAAATCCTGAGATCAATTTGGCAAAACATGAGTCTAACCTGGATACCAAACCTCACATATCATATAGCAATCCAACAATCATGAAATGCTAACACCGCATTTAGTATACATCAAGGTATACACGTAAGAATACCATCACAACTTAGAGTACCCTAGGGTAGCTAAGACACTTGCATTGGGCATCTATCTTCTCTAGGATCCTACACTAACCTAAGGATTCACTTGATACCGGTTATGTCGTGGTAACAAGCCTAAGACAACTGAGTCCTTCTGAGTTCTAAGTTCAACTCATAGGAATTACTTCCGCTTAGGCCAAGCCTGAGTGACCTAACTAAGTCTGTTGTTAGACATAACTTGTAGAGCCCCGAACTTTTGACATTTATGCATGACCCTTTCGTAGCCATTTTTCCTTTAAAGTAGTGTAATTAATAAATAAAGAAGAAATTGGAAATTCTGAAATGTCAAAAATGTTCCTTTTCGAAGTACGAACCCAACGCAAGTTGAATCGTCGAAATCCGACGAGCGGGTCAAAAGATATGGCCAAAACAGTTTGGACCTGCAGGTAACCGATCACTCGGTCCATAGAGCGATCGATCGGTCCATAACCGATCGATCGGTAGCTATCGCACGGTCAGAAATTTTGTATGGGGAAATTTTCCAGAGAGTGAGTTTTTGGCCGGTCGATCGGTCATAAACACCGATCGCTCGGTAGGCAACCGATCAATCGGTCATAACCACCGATCGCTCGGTCCTCGTGTTTTTGCAGAAATTTCATTAAGGGTGTTTTCATCTTTTGGGCGTTTCACTCATACCTTAAAGGCTTTGCCCGATCATTTGAGGGTTCATACACAACCCTTAGAGTCTTTTGAGAGATAGAGAGAAAGGAGAAGGTTTTCCAAAACCTAGGTTTCCATTTTGGAGAGAAATCAAAGGGTTTTGAAACCCTAGATCAACCTCAAGCCCGATTTCTTCAAGATTTCGGTTCAAGCATTCGTGGAGCTCGTGTTCCAAGCTAGGGTAGCAACTTACGTGCATTTTGGAAGGGGATTCCTTCCCTCTTTTATCAAGGTCGGTACTTCTTACTACCCTCCTAGTTATAGCTTCCCTTTTTCCTTTGTTTCTCCTTGTTTTCCTTCACTTATATATGTGTTATGAGATTGGTGGTATGAATGGTGAATGGAGGTGGATGTTGGCGAATGGATGCCGTGTGGATGATGTGATGAACGAATGGGAAAGGGCATTGTACTAATAATGAACATACAAGTGTGATGTGAGCATAACCCACCTAGAAAAGCATGATCTAGGTTTAAGTGAATAATGAGCACACCCTATGTTTGATGAATTGCCAAGGTGAACAAAATAGAGGATAAATTAAGAGACCGTGTCCAAGAAGAGAGAATTGGCGAGAGGCCAATCTAGTGGTTCGGTACCTTTAGAGAGGCGGGCCCGGACTGGTCCTTATCAGTATACATGGCCAGCACCACAAATGAGGCCGACTTATGCGCCTCCAGCACCCCGGCAGTACGTGCCACAGGCACCTCGACCTCAGGCTCTTCCGGCCCCACGGCCAGTTACCCCTCAGGCAGCGAGGTATACACCACCTTCGGTCCCTCTGGCCTACACATATGAGGTCTGCACTTCATGCGGCAAAAGACATCTGGCAGGAGATTACCGAAGAGCATCTGGTGGATGTTATCATTGCGGTCGCCAGGGCCACATGATCAGGGATTGCCCTAGTTGGCATTTACCAGGCCAGTCTCAGGGTAGTAGGCCCCCGACACGCCCAGCAGGATCATACCAGGCGTCATCTCAGACTACCCGGTCTACACCTCAGTCTCGCCAGGCAAACCAGGGGCGAGTTTTTGCCTTGACAGAGGGTGATGCACTTGCATCTGATGATGTGGTGCAAGGTACGCAGTTAGAGTTAATTTCTTTATTCGTGATTATTATGTTATGCTCTATTCTCTACGTACGTACTTGGCATGTTCTATATGTATATATACCTACATGTATACGCTGTTGATGCATGGTTAACTCCGCTAGTTAAAATTTCAGGAACCCTACTAGTCAATGAGTATTTGGCTCGAGTGTTGATTGATACCGGGTCTACTCATTCGTTTGTCTCGCCTAGTTTTTCAGAAGGCTTTTCTGTGGAGCCTAGTCAGCTAAAACCGGAGTTAGCCATTTCGACTCCGCTCGACAAAACAGTATTGGCAGATAAAGTGTATAGAAATAGTGCGGTCCAAGTTGGAAGCCACGAGTTGGCAGTTGATCTCATCGTCCTTGGATTCCAAGACTTTGATGTTATATTGGGAATGGATTGGTTAGCAACACATCATGGGCATGTAGCTTGCTTTGAGAAGATGGTACTCTTCAAGCCGATAGAAGGAAATCCATTTCACTTTCGAGGGTTGAGAAGTAGAGACATTGCCCGCTTTGCGGCGTTGAGCTTAGCTAACCCTGAAGCAAAGGACTCATCGACTATTCCGGTTGTGAGTGAATTCCTGGATGTATTTCCAGAGGAGTTACCGGGATTGCCTCCAGATAGGGAGATTGAGTTTGTGATCGAGCTTGCACCAGGCACAGATCCTGTTTTCAGAGCTCCATATAGAATGGCCCCTATTGAACTCAAGGAGTTGAAGACTCAGTTGGAGGAATTGCAAGGCCTTGGCTTCATTCGATCAAGTGTCTCACCGTGGGGTGCCCCGGTGTTGTTTGTTAAGAAGAAAGATGGCTCGATGCGGATGTGTGTCGATTACCAGCAATTGAACAAAGTCACTATAAAGAATAGGTATCCCTTGCCTAGGATTGATGACTTGTTCGATCAGTTGAAGGGAGCAAGATTTTTCTCAAAGATAGATCTTCGATCGGGCTATCACCAGTTGAAGATTAAGGCGGAAGATATTCCCAAAACAGCTTTTCGGACTCGATACGGACACTACGAGTTCTTGGTAATGCCTTTTGGTCTCACAAACGCGCCGGCAGCTTTTATGGATTTAATGAACCGGGTGTTCCGGCCATACCTAGATCGATGCGTAATAGTGTTTGTCGACGATATCTTGGTGTATTCCCAGACACGGGAAGATCACATGCGAGACCTTCACCTTGCTTTGGAAATGCTGAGAGAGCACAAGCTATACGCTAAACTCAGTAAGTGTGAGTTTTGGTTGGAAGAGGTGGCATTCCTAGGCCACGTTGTTTCTGTGGAAGGCATCTCGGTTGATCCAAAGAAGATAGATGCAGTCATGAGTTGGGCGAGGCCCAAGAGTGTCACAGAGATACGTAGTTTCCTTGGATTGGCAGGCTACTACAGGAGATTTGTAGAGGGTTTCTCTAGCCTTGCGACACCGCTCACTTACCTGACAAGGAAGAACGCTAAGTTTGTATGGAGTGATAAGTGCGAGATCAGTTTCACGGAATTGAAGAAGAGGCTTACTACAGCCCCTGTCCTTACTGTGCCATCCGGACCTTATGGGTATGAGGTGTATAGTGATGCCTCACACGTTGGACTTGGGTGTGTACTCATGCAGCACAAGAAAGTCATTGCTTATGCATCAAGGCAGTTGAAGGAGCATGAGAAAAATTATCCCACGCACGACTTGGAGCTTGCGGCGGTCGTGTTTGCACTTAAGATTTGGCGTCATTACCTTTATGGGGTGGAGTTCTATGTGTTCACTGATCACAAGAGTCTCAAGTATCTCTTTTCCCAAAAGGAGCTGAATCTAAGGCAACGGCGTTGGATGGAATTTTTGAAAGACTATGATTGTACCATTCAATACCACCCGGGTAAAGCAAATGTAGTGGCTGATGCTTTGAGTAGAAGACCTCCGGGGTTATTAGCATGCATGTTAGTGCAGGAATGGAAGCTACTTGAAGACTTGGAAAATCTGGACATTAGTGTGAATGACTCTGTCCGTAGTCCTATCTTGGCAAATGTCACGGTTCGGCCATACATTATAGATTTGATCCAAGAATACCAAGCCACGGATGCTGAATTGTTGGCTTATCGGGACAAGGAAGTTGCTAAGGGTAGTGAGGACTTCTCTCTCACTAGCCGAGGTGTTATCACATTCAAGGGAAGGCTGTGTGTTCCAGCCAATGCAAATCTTCGGAGGGAGATTATGGATGAAGCCCACCGGGCAAAGTACACTGTGCATCCAGGGGGTACGAAGATGTACCGGAACCTCAAGAGTCACTTTTGGTGGCGGAATATGAAGAGGGAGGTTGCGGAATATGTAGCACGGTGCTTGGTGTGCCAACAGGTGAAAGCAGAACACATGCGGCCCGCAGGTCTATTACAGTCCCTTCCGATTCCCGAGTGGAAATGGGAGAACATATCCATGGATTTCATAGTTGGCTTTCCAAAGACGGCAAGGGGTTCTGATGCGATATGGGTAGTAGTGGATCGTTTGACGAAGTCCGCTCACTTCTTGCCTTACCGAACTACTTTCAACTCTAGTCAGTTAGCTGCTTTGTACATCAAGGAAGTGGTGAGGTTGCATGGAGCGCCTGTCAGTATTGTGTCAGATCGGGATCCAAGATTCACGTCACGATTCTGGAAAAGCTTCCAGGAGGCTATGGGTTCCCGACTTGATTTCAGCACCACTTTTCATCCACAGATGGATGGACAAACCGAGAGAGTGAACCAAGTCATTGAAGACATGCTTCGGGCTTGTATGTTGGATTTCAAAGGCAGTTGGGAAGAGCACTTGCCTTTGGTAGAGTTCGCCTACAACAATAGCTATCAGGCGAGCATCCAAATGGCTCCATTCGAGGCTTTGTATGGGCGAAGCTGCAGGTCTCCTCTCTACTGGAATGAGGTAGGAGAAAGAAAAGTACTTGGTCCGGAGTTGATTGAGCAAACTGCAAACACAGTTAAGATCATTCGGGATCGATTGAAAGCCGCTCAAGATCGCCAGAAAAGTTATGCGGACACGCGCCGCAGGGACTTGGAATTTCAAGTAGGGGATCGAGTCTTTGTGAAAGTATCTCCTAGCAAAGGGATTATGAGATTCGGCAAAAGAGGCAAGCTTAGTCCTCGCTATGTTGGACCGTTTGAGATTATCACGCGGGTTGGTGAAGTTGCTTATCGAGTAGCTCTTCCACCTCACATGGCCGCGGTTCACAACGTTTTCCACGTGTCTATGCTTCGGAAGTACATTGTGGACCCTTCGCATGTACTAGAATTGGAACCGTTGGAAATTCGAGAAGATCTCACGTTGGTTGAGAAGCCGATTCACATATTGGATCGGAGAGATCAAGTGCTTCGCAACAAGACAATCCCTTTGGTTCTTGTGTAATGGCAACACCATGCTCGGGAAGAAGCTACATGGGAGCGTGAAGCCGAAGTCAAAGCGAAGTACCTGGAATTGTTTGAACGAATTTTGTATAGGTTTTGTATATGTAGCTTGTAATATTGTTTGATTCTGTAATGCATGTCTCGTCCAAATTCCGAGGATGAAATTTTTGTAAGGGGGGGAGGATGTAGAGCCCCGAACTTTTGACATTTATGCATGACCCTTTCGTAGCCATTTTTCCTTTAAAGTAGTGCAATTAATAAATAAGGAAGAAATTGGAAATTCCGAAACGTCAGAAATGTTTATTTTCGAAGTACGAACCCAACGCAAGTTGAATCGTCGAAATCCGACGAGCGGGTCAAAAGATATGGCCAAAATAGTCTGGACCTGTAGGTAACCGATCACTCGGTCCATAGAGCGATCGATCGGTCCATAACCGATCGATCGGTAGCTATCACACGGTCAGAAATTTTGTATGGGGAAATTTTCCAGAGAGTGAGTTTTTGACCGGTCGATCGGTCATAAACACCGATCGCTCGGTAGGCAACCGATCGATCAGTCATAACCATCGATCGCTCGGTCCTCGTGTTTTTGCAGAAATTTCATTAAGGGTGTTTTCGTCTTTTGGGCGTTTCACTCATACCTTAAAGGGTTTGCCCGATCATTTGAGGGTTCATACACAACCCTTAGAGTCTTTTGAGAGATAGAGAGAAAGGAGAAGGTTTTCCAAAACCTAGGTTTCCATTTTGGAGAGAAATCAAAGGGTTTTGAAACCCTAGATCAACCTCAAGCCCGATTTCTTCAAGATTTCGGTTCAAGCATTCGTGGAGCTCGTGTTCCAAGCTAGGGCAGCAACTTACGTGCATTTTGGAAGGGGATTCCTTCCCTCTTTTGTCAAGGTCGGTACTTCTTACTACCCTCCTAGTTATAGCTTCCCTTTTTCCTTTGTTTCTCCTTGTTTTCCTTCACTTATATATGTGTTATGAGATTGGTGGTATGAATGGTGAATGGAGGTGGATGTTGGCGAATGGATGCCGTGTGGATGATGTGATGAATGAATGAGAAATGGCATTGTACTAATAATGAACATACAAGTGTGATGTGAGCATAACCCACCTAGAAAAGCATGATCTAGGTTTAAGTGAATAATGAGTACACCCTATGTTTGATGAATTGCCAAGGTGAACAAAATAGAGGATAAATTAAGGGAACCCATGCTTAATTACTCTTGAAATTGTTAGGGTTCATGATAGTGTGTTTCTTACATTTCTTAAAATGTGTAGATTATTACTCACTTAAATTGTTATATGTTATGCTTTGTGAATTACCCCAAATTGCCATATTTAATTCCAAATGCAAGTATGCACACGATTTCACGAGCACGAATGCATGGCACGTTTTATCTGTGTTTTCAAGAATACGGTTTAGAGGTGGGGCATATCTTACGACATGTTTTACCTCGTTCATGGCATGACAAACATAATCATTCTAGGAAGAAGGGTCTCCCTTTCCTCACAAGTAGTTTACTTTTCCAAGCAAGCATGACAAGACATGACATGACAAGCATAAGCATTCTAGGAAGAAGGGTCTCCCTTCCCTCACAAGTAGTTTACTTTTCCAAGCAAGCATGACAAGACATGGCATGACAAGCATAAGCATTCTAGGAAGAAGGGTCTCTCTTCCCTCACAAGTAGTTTACTTTCCAAGCAAGCATGACATGGCATGACACGCATGATATGACAAGATAAGACAAACATGACAAGTTTCAAGCACGGAAATGGTATTTCCAATCAAGTCAAGTGCACAAGGTTTTCAAGAGTTTTATCGGCTTTTCTGAATGCAAGCATGATTACAAACTACTTTACTTCCTTGTATGATATGAACTGTTCCTATTTTATATATATATATGTGTGCATTGCTATCTCATGCTATGACTATTGGTTAGTATTTAGTACCCGCTGAGTATTCCATGCTCAGCCGTGCTTTTTATGTCGGCAGGTTCTGAGGGAGCTGCTGCTCCATTTGATGTTTGTGCTCCTAGCCCTTGGGTGGAGGAGGAGTACGTCAAGGAACCTTTGGAGGAACCTCCCGTAGAGGGTTATCAGTAGGTGGTGTTAGATTCCAAGTGGATTAGCTGTGGGTGAGCATGAGTGATTATATCCATGTATTTTGACGGGCATGTCCGCACTTTCTTTGTTTTGTTTTTTTTTGTATTAACTTGGACCATGTGTATATACTTAGAGGTTTGTTAGACTTCCGCTGTGTTTTATAGTTATGCTTCCGCTGTTATCCTCTATTGTATATGTTCTGTGGGTTTTGCAGGTTGGTTCATCAAGCAAGTCATGTAAGTCATGATTAAGTCGTCCAAGATTCACTCTAACTCCTAGGGTGGGTTTTGGGTCGCGACATAACTAGCTCTGATACCAAGTCTGTCGCGACCCAAAATACCCCCTAGGAGTTAAGGATACTTTGACTCGTGACCGCCATATCATACCTCCAGTATGATACATAAGGCACACGTGGAAACCTGTCAGAGTACCTGAATATACATAGCGGAAACGAAATACAATGCACAGCGGAAAATAAAATACTTAACATAGCGGAAGCAAAATGAATACTCCTATAACTTGGCTCAAGTAAGAACCAACAAGTATACATGTGTGAGAAACCCAAAAGTGGAGTGGACAAGCCCCACACTCACATAACAAAATGACACAAGTTCTAAGTCGGTCGATCAACAGAAATCGAAGTCACGACTCCTATCTAAAGCACCATCATCATGATAGTGATCCATGGAAGGCTCCGGGTCACGGTACTCTTCCTCGACCCAAGGTTCTTCGCCACACAAATCGAATGGAACCCGAGCACCTGCCGATCATAACAATATCGACTGAGCATGGAATACTCAGTGTATACAAACTAATAACAATAAAGCGGTTAGGCATGGAGCATACAAGACATGGAGAATGAAATCCGTAAATTCCTTAAAGCATGGAAACCGTGAAAACGTATGTGAGATAATATTCGAAACCAAAACTGTAACCGTGTGAGTCAATCGATAATCATAACCTTATGAGTTCTTGTGAGTTCATGAAGTTACTTAGAGTCCTTATGATCCGTAGAGACATAGAGCATAGAGCAATAACCTTAGAGCATTTCCATAGAGCATAACCTTAGAGATCTTAGAGCATTTCATTGTGATCCGTGGAGCTTGTGAGACGATCTTAGAGCATTATCATAGAGTTTCCTTGTGAGCATGGTATGATCCTTAGAGCTTGTGAAACGATCTTAGAGAAATCATAGAGTTACTTAGAATCATTCATTATTCGTCTTTTCGTGAAAAACTCTTGTTTGTACTTTGAGAAATCCATGGAAACCATCGGTTTATGCGAGACATGCGAGCATATGCACTTAATAAGAGAAATCATCGTATTTAAGCATAGAATCCCTTAGAGGTATTTTATCAAACACTTAGAGTGCATCATAATAGTAACCTTCATCCAAGTATATAATCACACCTTTTCATACATAAAATCAATACATATAGATAGGGCATAGATAAGAAGAATCATAATTAGTAACTAGTAGGATTGCAAGATTGTAGTAGAGTGTATCTACCTTAGAGAAATCAATGAGTTTGACTCCCAATGGCTGGAACAAGCAAGAACAGTGAGTTCTTGGTTGGAAAACACCAAATGGAAAGGAAGAACTTGATCTTCCACAAGCTTGAACGATCACCAAGGACCTCTCCTCCTTCTCCTCTTCAAATCCCTCAAAAACAATGCACAAAGGGTTTGTGAAACCCTAAGGCACGAACCCAGCCCTTTTATAGGCAAAGGGTGATGGTTAAAGTCTTAAACACCCTTAATGAAGAAAATCTGTGTATGACCGATCGATCGGTGGTATGGACCGAGCGATCGGTGGCTTACCGGTCGATCGGTGTTATGACCGAGAGATCGGTCAAAAACACACTCTCTAGAATTTTTTCCCATACAAAAAAGTTGACCGTGCGACAGCTATCGAGCGATCGGTAGTTGACCGATCGATCGCAGGTAATGACCGAGCGATCGGTCGACCCCTGCTTTGCTGAAAAACCTTGTTTACACCACTCGAATCTTCCCCAATGCACTTCCAACACTCTTTTATGCTTTCAACACATTCCCTAAGGACATATAGACCCATTGGAACATATACACCATAATTCCAAACACATATATTAACATAAGACCCATAAGTGTACAAAACCACACTTGGGCACTATTCACACACTATTCATTCTTAGTGAAATGAAATTTCGGGGCTCTACATAAACATAATTAACCTAAGATTAATATTTTTTTATATATTTTCTTATAACCAAGGTTAGATTATCGAATCCTGAGGATTAGTGAATCTTAACCACAGTTGGTGGGTGTTAAAAGGGACACATGACGGCTTGTAGAGTCCTCTTCAATTGCGGTTTAGCATAACCAACCTAAGGTTATTTTTCCCTAAAACTAAGATTAGATGGATAAACCCTAGGGGTGAGTAAATCTTAGTCATAGTTAATGTGTATTCAAGTAATAGAGGCAAAATGGGAAAAGGGTAACTTTAGTTAATAGTGTTAATATTAAGACCCTGACAGGGGAGGGCAGTGTAATTTCATAAACTAGAAGGGAGGTTTTTGAAATTTCATCAAACCTCAAGGGAGGTGAGTGTAATTTACCCTATAAAAAAATTAACAACAAGGGTAAAATTAAAGCATCCAACCTTGGTTTTTTAAAAATATCGTTAAGATTCACTAACCCTTAATAATTAAAGCATCCAACCTCGGTTTTTTTAAAATAAAATAAATCACAAGGGTTAAAATGTTATCCATAGTTGAAGGATAGTTAAAGGGGTGTCGTCTTTCAACACCCTTTAAATATGGTTAAGATTCACTAACCCTTAGTTTTAAAGCATCTAATCCTTAATTTTTAGATTTTTTACAAAATTAATCGTAGGGTTAAAATTTGGTAACCATAGTTGAAAGACACCACGTGTCCCCTTTAAGGATTGAGGTCCTTTTTCAAAGACACAACGTGTCCCCTTTAGTTTTTAGATTTAAAAAAAAAAGAGTGACTCAACACTAGGATTTATCCATCTAACCTTGCTCAAGTAATGAGATTTCTTAATCTGCTGTTTTATCTATGGTATATATGCCCAGTAAGATTTGTAGTTCAATTGTATGTATCTTGTGCTTACTTAATTGTTAACATCCTTGTTCCCGTTCTGGTACACTTTGTATAGTGCATGATTGACTGAACCTCGTGGTCTATGTTAACTGTTTGGGTGGTTGTATGATATTTCCTTCTGATCTCTATGTTATATGTCAATGTTGGAGCAGATAATGTACATATTACCTTATTTAGGACATTATCAGTGACTAAATGGAATTTTAAGTTCATAGGTTCATACTAATCCATGCATTGAAGCTTAGATTTCCTATTCAACAATCATTGTGTGACAAGTGCATTTCTTGTATCACCTATTTGGATAGATTAGTTGTAATGTAGCGCCCCGAAACTTTTGTCCATATATTGGAACTTGTGCCAAGGTCTTAAGCCTTTGTAATCTTTCATTTTCCATGAAATGAGAGTTTTGAGTGTTGGCCAGGTGCCCCGCCTCAGCTTCCTGCTGGGCACCTCATAGAACTGACCAGGGTCCTCACAGTGAGGAGACATCTGTCTATGAGAGCTCTCTGGAATCTCTCCAGCATCCACGAAATTAGACCAGTCAGGTAACTCATTTCTGGGGTGCTGCTCACCCTGAAGCTCATCTGCAGGATCCTCTTCTGGTACTGGCTGCTGCTCAGCCTGGGGTTCCTCCTCTGGCACTGATTCTTGCTGCTGCTCAGCTTGAAGTTCTGCTGTGGGTGCAGATGAAGAGGAATGAATAAATTAAGAGGGAGCAGACAAAGGTATAGATGGAGTATGAATAGGAACTGGAGTACTGGAAGGAAGGGAGGAGGACTGAGAAGCAGAGGGTTTGGGAGTCCAAACCTTCTGGGAGTCATTCCAGATATAGCCCATTCTTTAAATGGTTGCTTTGCTATAAATGGAGGAATCATCAGGGGTGACAATATCTATCTGAGAGGCTAAAGGAACATTGAAGTATTTAAAGATTTTAATCATAGCCTGACCAAAAGGGAGACACCCTGATTTTCTCTTGAATGCATCATCCATACAATGGACAATGATGTAGGAGAGATCAATGGGTGTGGTGGTTAGGATGCACCACATAAGGAATATATCGAAGTAGGTGAGATACTCCCTACCACCAGCCCTGGGAACTAGGTTATAGGTGATTATGTGATGAATCAATCTAGCAGAGAGAGTAAGATCTTTAACCTTAGGTTGAAAAGGAGAGGCGAAATCTTGGTTTATGCACATCATTTTCAGTGCTTCAACCACATCAAATCCTTCATGACTGGTCCACTGACCATTCACAAAAGTTTGAAGGGTACACTGAGGGATTTTCAAAATTGAGGGCAATTGATTTAAATGAAAAGAAATGTTTTTACCTAAGACAAATGAGGTAATAAGAGATTCGGATTGTTTGAAATGAAAGTGAGTGTAAAAGAGTTTGACCAACTCAGGAAACATGGGTTCGTTAGATTCAAGAAATTTATCCCATTTTAGGGCAGAAAAGAGGGTTTTTATGGGTTCGAGCCTATAGGCATCAAGACTAATGAAATTGACAACTTTACTGTACAGAGGAGAACGAGAGAGGAATTTTTCTTTGAATAATTTCTCGTACTTTGCTTCCTTGAACTTTGCTGGGACTGGAGTTGAACTTGAGGCCGGTTCTTTTCCTTTATCGGTTCGGGATTTCTTCTTTGGTGGCTCCACCGATGCATTCTTCATTCTAGGAGGCATTTTCTGAGAGATTTAGAAAGATTTGCTAGATCTTGGAATGAAGAAGGGTGCACGAGCAATGGAATAGGGACTTTGGAGGGAAAGATTAGGTTTGAAAAAGTGTGGATTTTTGGGGGTTACTATTTATACACATGACTCAATTCGTCGCCGAAATGGGTTTCGTCCCTTAATTCGTCACTGAAATTGAGTTGAGAGCCCTAATGTGTTTGATTTCGAATTGAATTCGTCGACGAAATGGATGACTCATCCAGGTTCGTCGCCGAAATGGGTACAGAAAACATTCTGTTTTCTATATTTCCCAAAGATTCATCGTCGAAATCACGTCCTGGATTGAATTCGTCGCCGAATTCAGTCCTGAAAATGAAGAATTGATTTCTCTTTAGTTTTCTACCTGTTTTCCTTTAAGTCAAAAATACATCAAGACAGCTAAATTTGTCAAATCGTATTCAAATCAATCTTTGAAACAATCAAGCAAGTTATAGGCAGATCAAATCAAAGATTTCAATTTTTGATTACTTTTTTGATCTTGATTAAGTTAGATCATTTAGACTAGTCATTCCCAATTCTCTTCTCAAAGCACTGAACCTATCAGATTGTAGAGGTTTAGTAAAGATATCAGCAAACTGATTAATAGTATCAACAAATTCCAAGATAACATTTCCATTTTGCACATGATCTCTAATAAAGTGATATCTTATTTCTATGTGTTTAGTTTTTGAGTGTTGAATGGGATTCTTAGTCATGCAAATTGCACTTGTATTATCATACTTAATAGGAATTTTAGTATAGAAGAGTTTAAAATCTTCTAGCTGTTGTTTCATGTAAAGAGTTTGAGCACAACAAAGTCCAGCTGCCATATGCTCAGCCTCAACTGTGGATAAGGCTACTGAATTTTGTTTTTTGCTAAACCATGAAACAAGAGAATGTCCTAAAAAGTGACAAGTTCCACTAGTGCTTTTTCTATCTATTTTGCATCCAGCAAAGTCTGCATCTGAATAGCTTATTAGATCTAAGTTTGTATCCTTTGGATACCATAAGCCTAAATCAATTGTTCCAAGTAGGTATCTAAAGATTCTTTTTACAGCAGTTAAGTGAGATTCTTTTGGACAGGATTGAAATCTTGCACAAAAGCAGACACTGAACATAATGTCAGGTCTACTTGCAGTGAGATACAAAAGACTTCCAATCATGCCTCTATAGAGTTTTTCATCAATATTTTTTTCTTTTTCATCCTTATCAAGTTTGGTTGATGGACTTATAGGAGTATCCATTATTTTAGTGTTTTCCATTCCAAACTTGTTAAGTAGTTCTTTAGTATATTTAGCTTGATTAACGAAAGTTCCTTGTTTGGTTTGTTTGATTTGAAGTCCTAAGAAGAATGTTAATTCAGCTATCATGCTCATTTCAAATTCTTTTTGCATTGTTTTAGCAAACATTCTACAGAGAGATTCATTTGTTGATCCAAATATGATGTCATCTACATAAATTTGAATTATTAGCATATCATCATTTTTGGTCATTATGAATAAAGTTGTGTCAATTTTACCTCTTGTGAATCTGTTTTCAATTAAGAAGCTACTTAGCCTATCATACCAAGCTCTTGGAGCTTGTTTTAATCTATATAAGGCTTTAGTTAGCTTAAATACATGATTAGGGAATTTATGATTTTCAAAACAAGGTGGTTGATTTACATACGCTTCTTCATTAGTACCCATTTAGAAATGCGCTTTTTACATCCATTTGATACAATTTGAACTCTTTATGACTAGCAAATGCAAGTAACATTCTTATAGCTTCTAGTCTAGCAACCAGGGCAAATGTTTCATCATAATCTATCCCCTCTTCTTGGTTGTAACCTTGAGCTACTAGATCCCATTTTGTTCTAATAATAGATTTATCATTTGGTTTAGGTACTAGATCCCAAACTTGATTTCTATCAAATTGATTTAGCTCTTTTTGCATCGCAATGCCCCACGATTCATCTTCAATAGCTTCCAAGGCATTTTTAGGTTCAATTTGACTTAGGAAAGCAAGGTTAATTAGATTTGTTCTTGTTCTAACCCCTTGTTCCATATTACCAAGTATTAGATCTTTAGGGTGATCTTTTATTAATTTCCAAGCTTTAGGAAGTTGATAGGATTCTTCATTTTCAATTTCTTCTTCATTATCTATTTCAATGGAGTTGTTACTTGATTTTTCTTTTTCTTGATCATTTTGATTTTCTTTGTTGATTTCTAAATTAGATATTGCTTTTGGAAGATTATCAATTTCATCATCCATATCAGTATTGATTTTGTTAAAAGGATTTGATTCATCAAAAACTACATGAATTGATTCTTCAGTAATTAATGATTTCTTATTAAATATTCTATAAGCTTTGCTATTAGTAGAGTATCCTAAGAAGATTCCTTTCACAGATTTAGCATCAAATTTCTTAAGATGTTGTTTATCATTAAGTATGAAGCATTTACATCCAAACACCTTAAAATAACTTATATTAGGGATTCTTCCATTCCATAGCTCATAGGGAGTTTAATTTTATTTGTTTCTTATAACAACTCTATTAATTACATAACATGAAGTATTAATGGTTTCAGCCCAAAAATAATTTGGTAACTTATTTTCATTCAGCATTGTTCTAGCCATTTCGTGAAGAGATCTATTCTTTCTTTCTACTACACCATTTTGTTGAGGAGTTTTAGGTGCTGAAAAATTATGGTTAAAACCATTTTTATCACAAAAAGATTCAAGTTCCTTATTTTAAAATTCTCCTCCTCTATCACTTCTTATGTTGTTAATACAATAACCTTTTTCATTTTGAACTCTTTTACAAAACTTTTTAAATAGAGAAGGTGCTTCATTTTTATGAGTATCTTGAAAAATCATCCACTATAACAAAAACATAAGTTTTTTCAGCTAAGCTAGCTACTTCATTTGGACCAAAAAGATCCATATGCAAAAGTTCTAAGGGCCTAGTGGTAGAAATCATTTTCTTAGTTTGAAATGAAGATTTTATTTGTTTTCGAAGTTGACAAGCATCACAGATTTTATCCTTGATAAATTTAGTTTTAGGTAATCCTTTAACTAATTCATTTTTAGAGAGTTTAGACATCCATACTAGCATGTCCTAGTCTCTTATGCTATTGCCAACTTGCTTAATCTATAGCAGAAAAACATATCATGTTTTGAGATTTAAGTTCATCAAAATCTAATGTATAAACATTTTCATTCCTATGTGCTACAAACAAAGTATTTAGATTATCTTTATCCTTAATCATGCAGATATTTGACTTAGAAACATTCAATCCCTTATCACAAAGTTGACTAATACTTATGAGATTATGCTTAAGACCATTAACGAGTAGTACATTCTCTATAAAGACAGATTTATTCTTACCAATGTTACCTATGCCGATGAACTTCCCTTTGGCATTGTCTCCAAATGTCACAAGACCGCCATCCTTTGGAGTGATTGATGCAAATAGTTCCTTGTTCTCGGTCATATGCCTTGAGCATCCATTGTCCAAGAACCATGTTGTCTTGGAAGTTCTTGATTTGAAGCATACCTACACATCCAACTCAAGTAACTCCAAGATATTGTCCCCCCGATACCCAAACAGTTTTGGATGGTACCCAAAGTGATCTGGGTTGTGGTTTGGGAGGATTAGTTCCCTTGGGAACCCATATCATTCTTGGTCCTTTATGGTTAGTTTTTGAAATAGAAGATGTTCTTTTTGGAACCCAAACTTTTCTAATTATTTTACCATTATAAAATGAGGTAGATGGTAGAGTTTGGTGACTACTTAGTTTTGTAAAGAAGTTTTGAAAATCTTTTTGTTTTCAAAAAGTATTATAACCAAGTCCAGCCTTGTTAAAAACACATCTTTGTTGTCCTAAAAGTCTTTTTAAGTTCTTTTGACCATTTGTGAATGTGAGGACAGTATTAGTCAAGTCCTTGACTTTATCTTTTAGCTTATCACATTCACATGGTGAGTTATGAGGAACATTTTTAATATCATTTAATTTCTTACTCAATTCCTCATTCTTAATGGCTAACATACTCTTCTCTTTTTGTAGAGTTTCACATGATTGTGAGAGAGTGTGGATTTCCTTTTTAAAGGATTTGTTTAATTTAGTTATTCTACCAAATTTAGTATAAAGTTCATCAAATGCTTCTCTTATTTCATCATATGAGAGAGAATCATTTGGGAAAGAAATTACCTCATCCTCATTTGCCATGAGGCATAGATTTGCTACTTCTTCATCACTTGAATCTTCCGACTTGCTTTCCTCTGAGTCATCCCAAGTTGCCATCATAGCCTTCTTCTTGTACTTTTGGCTTTTCTTGAGTTAAGGACAGTCAATCCTTATGTGGCCTGGCTTCTTATATTTATAACAGGTGAGAGGTTCCTTCTTACTAGATTCAGCTTTGTTCACTTCTTTTGAGAACTCCTTCTTGTATGGTCTCTTTTTGAAGTTCTTCTTATGCTTGAGGAACCTTTTGAACCTTCTTGCCATCAAGGCTATATCTTCATCATCACTGCTGGTTTCCTCATAACTGATTTCAACTTGAGTAGACTTGAGAGCCAGCCCTTTCTTGGTTCTAGGTTCATCAGGCATTTGATCCTTCATTATGACTTCATGAGTCATAAGAGATCCTAGCAGCTCATCCATAGGCAGTTTGGTGAGGTCCTTAGCTTCTTGGATTACTGTTACTTTTGGAGTCTAATCCTTGGGCAATGATCTTAAAATCTTTCTTACGTTTTCTGCATTAGAATACACTTTACCCAGAGATTTAAGACCATTTAAAATATTAGTAAATCTGGTGAACATATCACTGATAGATTCTTCTTTTTCCATTTTAAATAATTCATACTTGTGAACAAGCATGCTAATCTTTTCTTCTTTAACCTGATTAGTCCCTTCATAGGTGACTTTCAGTTTATCCCATATTTCTTTAGCAGAGTCACATCCAGACACTCTGTTAAATTCTTGGGGACTCAAAGCACAGTAGAGGTTGCTAATAGCTTTAACATTAATTTGAATGAGCAATGTCAGCTTCATTCCATTCTTCCTCTACCTTAGGAATTCTGACATCATCCACAGTTTTTTTGGGAAGATGAGGGCTATTAACTATTACTCTCCAACACTCATAATCTAGAGCTTGAATGTAATACATCATCCTAGTTTTTCAATAGTTATAATTTTCTCTATTGAACAATGGTGGTCTAGTGGTGGACTGTCCTTCTCCTAGGCTTGTTGCAAATACATTGTTTGCCATAAATAAAATCGATTACTCAGATTATTTAGATCTAATTAGAGTATTAGGCTCTGATACCAATTGTTGGCCAGGTAATGACCCTAAAGGGGGGGTGATAGGGTCTAAGGCAGATTTTTTAAAATTAAAAGTATGAACTACAAGTTCAAAGAGCGGAATAGAGTATAATATGCAACAAGATAAAACAATGGAATATTAAAAGAGAGAGAAGAGATAAGAAGAGTGCAAACTCAAGATTTGTTCTCGAGGTTCAGCAAACCAGCCTACTCCCCGCCTCAGCTTCCAGCTAGAGGATTCACCACGATTCCTTAATCGTACAGGCTCCTTCACAGGTGGAGTCCAAACCCTTACAATCTCTCTTTACAGGTTGAGATATCACCTTTCAAGCTCTCCTTTAGGCCGAGCTGAAACCTTTCAAGAGTACAACCCTCTCTTGATATTGCTGAAGCAACAACTTCAGTGCAAGAATCCTGGATTCTTGACTACTCTCAATAAATAGGTTTTGGATTGAAAATCCGAATAGAAGGCTCCTTAAATGAGCTGGATAAAAGTGAAATACATACTCTAATAAAGTCTCTCAAAGAAAGTAGACTTGAATGAGCTCAAGAGAAACTTTTGGGGATTTTCGAAGTGTGAGAGTGAGTGAAAATCAATAGCAATGAATGAGGGATCAATGAGAGTTATTGCAGTGATCAAGAGTTAATATTCATTCATAAATGAACTCCTTTTATAGCATTTGATCCAATAGTGCTGTTGGGGAAGCATTAAATGCTTTTAGGTCCGTTGCTAACTAGCCGTTACAGAAAATTTTCTGTTTCAGACATGATTTCGTCGATGAAGTGGATTTCCCACTTGAGTTCGTTGCCGAATTCAAAAGACAGAATTGGATTTCAAAAAAATCCCGAAACGACTTCGTCGCCGAATCTTAACCCAACCAAAGATTTCGTCGACGAATTCATGAGACATAATAGACTTTTAAAAATTCTGTCATGACTTCATCGCCGAATTCAATCTACCCAGATAATTCGTCGACGAATTCAGATTAAAAACTCTGAATTCAGTCTAGGATCAGACCGAAGGGATTTGATTGATTTCCTAGGTCAATTAGCTATCTTTTTATCATATTTTTATGATTCATTAGGGCCATAAATTGATTTCAAAGGATGTCCTAGGCTCCTATGGTCAATCTATGGTTCTTGAGCTTATTCACTTCACCTTTCTTTTGAGGACTTTTTACATAAGTCCTATACATTCTCAAAATAATACATTTAGAAAAATGAGAGATAATCTTGGCTTGAATTGGGTCTTGTGATTTTGCATTTTGTCTTTAATAGTCTTGACTTGGACTAAGGTCTCTTCTTGAATCTTTATCTTGTATTGAGTTGAACTTCCTCTTGGATAATTTTCATCATTTTTCATGATTGGAGTGCTATCAACTTATGTAATCTGAAATGTTCACTCACTTAAATGGTTTCATTAGTATCAAATATTTTCATTTCATTGTTATGTTATTATCAAAATTATTAGGGGTACTCATGGTTGTAACCCTGAGGCTAACATTGAGAGTTTGGGTAGTCTTAATTGAGTATTAAGGAATGTTGAAAGGAGTCAAAATGAAAGTGAAAAGTGCTCTAAGTGTTAAAAGGTGGGATTTCCTAGGTCAAATATGTTGAAAACCCAGGCTGTTGAAACCCAATTCCAGATCAGTCAGCTTTAGGGCCAATTTTTTCCATGAATAAAGAAGAATTAAATGATTCTAAAACACTAGAATTGTTCCTCTTCGAATGACGAGTTCAACGCAAGTTGAATCGTCAAAATCCGACGAACGAGTCAAAAGTTATGGCCGAAATACTAAAGTGAAAAAAAAGAATGAGAGAAAACAACAAAATCTAGGGAGTGCGATTGATCGCAAGGGTGTACGATCGATCGCATGCAGGCGAAATGAGCCCCAAACATTCTGGACCATATGTGATAGATGGGATACCAGGTGTGACAGGTCGCAAGGATCTGCGATCGATCGCAAGGATGTGTGATCGATCGCATGCAGGGAAAAATCAGAACAAAAGCTTCAGGTTCAAGTGTGACAGATTGCATCTATGTGTGATCGATTGCACTGATCCGCGATCGATCATAGTTAAGTGTGTGATTGATCGCACGCAGTAGCTGGTTCCAAAATTGAGGGTTTTAGCCCCTTAGCCTATAAATAGGAAGCCAAGTTGGGGGTTTTGGGGGAACCAAAACCTAAGAGAGAGATTGGAGAAGAGAATGAGGGAGAAATTGGGGATTCTCAAGGAGGGTTTTGGATTGAAGATAGTGAAGCCCAAATCAAGCTTGGATTTCACTTCAAGCAAGGACTCAAAATGGTGTCTTCTTCTTTCTCAAGCTTGGGATTACAAATCAAGGGGGTTTTCTTCAAGTAAAAGGTTGATCTTCAAG
Organism: Tetracentron sinense; assembly: GCA_015143295.1. Lineage (NCBI taxonomy): Eukaryota > Viridiplantae > Streptophyta > Magnoliopsida > Trochodendrales > Trochodendraceae > Tetracentron > Tetracentron sinense. Next base: position 14,640,172 of record CM026555.1, on the reverse strand, counting down.
GTTAGTACACCCTCCTAACTAGCTTAGTAATTACCTAGTTCCTCTTTCAAAAATGATGTTCTTGAGCTTGTTTACCATTTTCTTTGAAATACAACTACCATCCCTAATTGAACAAGATAAATAGAAATTGTGTGAATGTGTGGGGAGGTATGGATGGATGGTGGTTGAGGGGATTGGATGTCATGTTCTTGTGGTGAATGTGTGTTGGAAAATGGTGGAAGGGCAATGTACTCATAATAGATGCACCCCTTGTGTTTGATGAAATGTATGAACTAAGAACTTGAATAAATTAGGTTGTGAATGTGTTGCATTCCAACTGTTTGATTAAATGCATAAATAAGAAATTAACAAATTAAAGACTACTACGAAAGCGTGAATTGGGAAATTTTTCTAAAAAGATAACCATGATCCAATACTCTATACGTTATGCCTAAATCCTCATATGATTAGATTGAGAATTGAAATGCTATGTGTTATTCTCATGCCCATGTCATATTGGTTATTACACATTGCTACACACAAGCACTCATGCATGCATTAACCAAGTTTTTCTAAAGTATATATATATGATAAACCAAACAAGAACAAACTATGTGATTCACGAAACGAATGTAAAGCCGGACATCGAGCTGGTCAAGGGTAGGGCATATCCCCCAGATATGTCATACTTGGCTCACAAGAAAAACAAGCAAGTTAATTTACTAATGTGTTCCATCCCATTATAGTTCGGGCATTAGTAAAGCAAGTACAAGGATACTAATGTGTTCCGTTCAATCATAGTTCGGCATTAGTAAACAAGTGAAACGCTAGTGTGTTCCGTTCCACCATAGTCTGGGCACTAGTCATGTCAAGACAAGATGCTAATGTGTTCCGTTCTATTATAGTCCGGGCATTAATAAAGTAAGACAAGAAGCTAGTATGATCGTCCAAGTTATAGTTCGGGTACTAGTTAAACAAGACATGAATACAAGAAAAGTTCCTAGTATGTCCATCCATTTCATAGTTCGGGTACTAGTAAAACATGACAAGGATGCTTATGTGTTTCGTTCCATTATAGTCCGGGCATTAGCAAACAAGTAAAATGCTAGTGTGTTCCGTTCCACTATAGTCCGGGCACTAGTTAAGTCAAGATAAGGATGCTAATGTGTTCCGTTCCATTAGAGTCCGTGCATTAGCAAAGCAAGACAAGAACCTAGTATTTCCGTCCATTTTATAGTTCGGGTACTAGTTAAATAAGACAACCAAGCAAGACAAGAACCTAGTATGTCCATCCATTTCATAGTTCGGGTACTAGCCAAATAAGATAAGTGAAATAAAGAATCTCATAAGACATGTAAGGAACCCACAAGATGTATAAGATGCATAAGAAACTAACAAGATTCATGAGGCAATTGAAATACGTTTTGATTAAGGCATGAACTTCAAGTATGATAAAAAATATGATGTTCAAGATCTTACAATTGTTATCTTGTTTTTAACTTCCGCACTTTGATTTTATATATGTGATGAAGAACTATACTACACATGTCATATTATTGTTATTACTATTGCTAGCTAGTAGCTTGTACTCACTGAGTATTCCATACTCAGCCATACATTTTATGTCGGGAGGTACACGCTTAGATATTTGCACTCCGAACCCTTGGATAGAGGAAGAATATGGCGAGGAAGAACCATATGAGGAGCCGGTAGTCGAGCTCACGTTGAGGCGAGGAACCTAGATAGCTGGCCATACCCGGATGAGTACTGAGAGAGAGAGAGAGAGAGAGTGATATTTGGGCTTTTGTATTTTGATAGGTGGGTGTGTCCACCTGTACTGTTATGTTTTGTACATAAAACTTGGAATATAGTCTATGCATAGAAAACAAAAAGTTGGTTTGCATTTCCGTGTCACTTTAGCTTCCACACTCTGTTTCATATCTCTATTGTATCATGTTTAGCCTTGTTCATTACAGGATGGTTTGTCAGGTTAAGTATAGTAACATGTCATTTAGTTCTCTTGTGGGGCTAAATGCAGGTTAACAACTTTTCCGTCTTGTTTGTGATATAGTGTATTAGTTTGTATATGATTCTTGAATTGTCCGGTTGGACAGTTTGAGAATACATAATTTCCAGTATATTCAGTTGCTCATTGTTTGTCCAGATTGAGGAAAATTTTGATAGTTGTTTCTCTTGTTCTCTGGGTACATATTTAGACTATGTGGCATGCTTGCACCTAGTCTAAGTCGTGTGCTTGGAGAACCATAGGGAAATGCTGCCGAAATTTCCTTGAAATGGAACAAAGCACTTGAGCAACTGAATATTGGAGATTATGCATTCCTGAATGGGATAGGAACACCCCATCCATTAGAAGAGAAGTTGAAAATGATAGGAAGCATGCATGCATACATATTGTGTAGATGGGGAAGTCATTTGATAGCTGTTTTATTGCAATTGACTTATGTGATCAACATTTGCTATTCTCAAAATAGCTAACGAAGCAGGACTTAGAAATCTCATCTCATCCCTAATGGATAGGAGTTTGATTGAAAAGTCAAGGTACTATTTGTCATAAGTTTTGACGAAACTCGGAATGATAAAATATCAGTATCTAAGCATATGATCTATTTTGGGTTACATAGGGTGTTAAGGGAATACATAGAAGGGGTGAAGGGGTTTATAGAGTTTGCATTAGCTCGTGGAGCGATTGATAACAATGGCAGTATAAAGTGTCCATGTCCGAAATGCAACAATGTGGTTTATCAAGAGAGAGGTACAGCATATGACCATATGATCTGTTATAGATTCGACCTTAATTATAAAATCTAGTTTTATCACAAGGAAGACATATTACAACACACATCGGTTGGCCAAGCATCTCAAAATCCTGACGTGCACAACAAATAGAATGAGATGGAAGATCTGGTGCATGATTTGTTTGCGGTATCAAATCGAGATGAAACCAGCACCAGTAGTCGGGATCCCACTCTTGAGGCGGATAAATTTTTCCAATTGGTAAGGGATGCGGGATAGGCTTTGTATCTAGGATGTCTGAATCACACGAAGTTATCTTTCATCGTAAGATTATATCACATTAAATGTCTTAGTGGATGGAGTAACAAATCATTCACCATGTTGCTTGAGTTGTTGAGGGAGGTACTCCCCGAGGGATCAACACTACAGGATATGTACTTTCAGAAAAAAAAATGATGTCTGACTTGGGGCTTAAATATGAAAAAATCGATGCTTGCCCCAATGATTGCATGCTTTACTGAAAAGACACTGTGAACAAGCAAACATGTGGCATTTGTGGTGAATCAAGATGGAAGACATGGGATTATCAGCCGGGAGGCAAGAAAAAGAAGACTCCAAAGAAGATTTTGCGTCACTTTCCGTTGAAACCCAGGTTATAAAGAATTTTTATGTTGTCCAAGACTGCTTCTTAAATGAGATAGGCATGATGAGGGTCGAACTAAGGATGGGAGGTTAAGGCATCCTGCAGACTCACCGGCCTGGAAAAATTTGGACAAAAACTACCCTTTTTTCACTTCGGATGCTCGAAATGTGAGACTTGGGTTGGCGACTGATGGCTTCAATCCATTTAGGACGATGAGTATTGCTTACAGCATGTGGCCTGTGGTTCTTATCCCATACAAGTTACCACTGTGAATGTGCATGAAGCAACCGAACTTCATTATGTCCTTGCTTACTCCCGCTCCCTCCAAGCCTAGAAATGCCATTGATGTCTACATGATGCCTCTAGTCGAAGAGTTGAAGGACTTGTGGGAGAATGGTTTGCCAACTTATGATGCATCGAAAAAGAGACATTTGTTTTGTGTGCTGTATTGCTCTGGACCATTAGCGACTTCCCAGGGTATGTTATGTTGTCTGGTTGGAGTACGAAAGGAAAGTTGGCATGCCTGTCATACCACAAGGACACTTGCAGTCGACACTTGTCTAATAGCAGGAAACAATGTCACATTGGCCACCGTCGTTTCCTAAAGGCGGATCACAGGTTTCGGAGGGACAAACACTCTTTTGATGGCACTTTAGAGTTCAGCACTGCTCTAACTACAATGTCTGGGTCCGATGTGTACCGTCAATTGGAGGGGATTGCTTTCTCCCTTGGGAAGCAGATAGGGGAAAAACAATGAAGCTAGGCTGCCCAGGATGTCATGTCGTATAGCTAGAAGAAGCTGAGTATATAATTTGAGTTGCCTTATTGGGAGCACAATTTGTTTAGGCACAACCTTGATGTAATGCATATTGAGAAGAATGTATGCGACAATGTGCTTGAAACTTTGTTGGGTTTGGAAGGAAAATCGAAAGATAGCTTAAAAGATCAACTCGACTTGGTTGATATACGCATAAGACCAGTAATTCACCCTTAGCTCCGCCTGGCACAAACAAAGCGTATCTGCCCCTAGCTTGTTTTTCGATGGACAAGAATGAGAAAGAGTTGTTTTGCAATGTTCTGAAGAGTGTGAAGGTGCTAGATGGTTACTCGTCGAATAATGTAAGACATGTCAATATTGGGTAGCGTAAAATTTATGGGCTAAAGAGTCATGACTCTTATGTCATAATGCAACCATTTCTACCATTGGCTGTGAGGAAGACATTATCGAAGAATGTAACTTCCGTGCTAACTGAATTGAGCAACTTCTTTCTGGTTTTATGTTCCAAAGTATGTGATGTCAAGGAATTGAGACGGTTAGAGGAGAAAATTGCGCTTACGCTATGTCATTTGGATAGAATTTTTCCACCGATATTCTTTGATGTTATGGTGCACTTGCCTATACATCTGGCAACAGAGGCAAGGATAGGTGGACCTGTACAATACTGGTGGATGTATCTGTTAGACATGTATGCCCACAAAGCCATTCCAGAATTGTATTTATCTATTTTTAAATTAATAAATGCATATTTTACATTCACACATTGTCTTCTACATTGGGTAATATATCAAAAGTATCTCATTGGATGAGATTACTTTGTCCCTTAGGTAATATTATAGGAAAACCATTCAATTAGTTGATAACTGATTGCTAAGGAGATATGGTTTTTTCGATTCCTTGTAGACCTAAAATTGTTCTAAGTTAATCAGGATACATTTGGACAATGTATTCCTAATAACTTACACATTGTTAGTTCCATATGATGGAGTGATGAATCTCAATCACTGAGAGAAGGGTCTCTTGACTAAAATGTGGATATAAGTAAGAAGTACTTATATTGCAACTAGATCACTCAGTGGATACCCTTAGAAATATACTGTCTTTATATTTAGGGTAGTCCATTTAACAGATTGTCCTTAACCTGAGAGGTCGACATCTTCTCTAGTATTTGCCTATGTAGCTTTGATGTAGCCAATCGTGAATGTCCACACACCGGACTAAATACGGGTTCGTTGGGTTATGTACGCTGTACTGGAATAAGTGTGTGTACGCTCGACAAGGATTCCACTACTCTTACAGAGTAAATAATATTGAGTTGATACTTGTCAAAACCGAACTTGAAAAACCCAACGCTGGTATTTATCGATGAAATGGTTTTATCGAGGAATTTATTTTCTGTATAAAAGAAATGTAATTATTATTATTATTATTTCTTTTAAAGAATTTCTAAAATGTTTTGAAAGTCCAAGTTTGACTAAAAGTATCAAAGAGAATGAGTTCTCAATATAAGCTAGGGATTAAAGAAAGTATTAGATATTGTCCCGTAAGCTTATAACAATATTGGAAGTGGAGGGACTGATCTATAAGCAAATCTTGAGATAGAAATACCTGCAAGTAATTCTCTATTTTCTAGAGGTTAATCACATTGTGTTAATGGACATTAATTGTGATTGGTGGAAGTTCAGGGATATAGATAAAATTCTATAATCCTAATGGAGTATAGGAAAGGTGTTTCCTAGTAACAAATGCTTTAAACAAAAGGTGGAGTACTTGGTCCCACAACTGGAAATAAGAGATCCCTTTAAATCCCACACACAAGGACTTTCTTAAAGTATTTAATTTAATTAAATAATTAAATTAATTAATTTATCTAAGGAATCACTATATGGTATAGTGAAGCTCTAAAAGGTGGAATCACATTAGATGTGAAAAACCAAATGGGTAGGACCCATTGGGGAATATTTTAACAGAATAATTAAATTGACCAAAAGGGGTTTAGAACCCAAGGGGGCGTGTGGGGTGGGACCCACCTAGGGTGGGACGCCCACTCCATGAGGATAATAATGATGGTTTGTTTTTAATTAGTTTCTAATTATTAACACCTTATGAGATAAGGTTAGTTAGTTAGTTAGTTAGTTACTAATTAGAGATTCCTTGTTGGACAAGGAGTCTATTAGTTTCTTACTAATCAAGGAATCCTAATTGGATTAGGATAAGGATAAGATTAGTTGGACACTAATGGATAAGATGAGTTTCTATTATGATTAATCCTAATTAATTAAAGGAGAAACCAAATAGGAAACTAATAGAGGAATTCTTATTGGATAAGGATTAGAAGTCTTGGGTTGCAAGCAACCCAAGATTATCTATTAAAGGGCTGGACATCCAAGGCTTGGGAGTCACTTTTATTCCAGAATTTTTCCTCTCCCTTTTCGTCTCTATTATCTCACACCCTCCCCTCTTTCATTAGTGGTGTACGGTCAACCCACTCTTACCCCTTTCATTGTTCTCTTGTGTTCTTGCTTTGAATATCAAGAAGAGATTCAAGAACCAATCTTGATAATAAAAGATTAGATCTTTTATTCAAGATTCCTAGAGTTGGATATCTGGAAGAGCCATTAGCTTCCATTAGAGAAATCTTTAAAGAAAAAGAAGGTCCGTGTGGATTCGATATATTTTTCTAAAAATTAAAAAGAGGCATACTTTCAGTATAAGAGCCTTGGCTATGCATCTCTTTGATTTTAGGGCATAACCAATTTTTATTAGATTATATTACCCTCCCTATAGATTTCGGGTACCCCTAGTAATGAATCTTTATGATTCTTGATCACTTCTTGATTATAAGATAATCATTAGTAGGGCTAAGGGGTTCCCCTATTATTATTGAGAGAATAAAAATTAAGCCCTACAAATTAGTGTGATACTAATTTTTTTTTGTTTTAGATGATTTCAAAACATCTCTCAATTAATTTAGGGATAAGTATATATAGATAAATAAATTTGGTTAAAGGCCTTAAGGATTTAGAGATCCGTTTTAGTAGTAAATTAAATTGTTTAATTTATTCTGAGAGCCCCGGGCTAGCATAAATAATATATAATATATTTATCATGATAAATAAATATTATTTTATGTGTTGGATGGGTTCCACAAATCATACCTCTTTCTCTTTCCCCTCCCATTTTCTTATTTTTAGAATAGGGTTGTTGATTTATGGTGGAGTAAACCAACCGAAGGAGATGCCCGGAGAAGCATTGCAAGATAGCAAATTGTAGTAGGGCTTTATTTAATTCCCCTATTGTAATTAAATAAGGTCGTATGATTTTTGTGAACCTTTGTGAGATTATAATATGATTATAATTATTATATTATTATTTATGTGATGATTAATAATTTTTTTTCTTTAGCCCGGAAGTTGTGATAACTGAGATTATCGATTTTATGATAATTTAGGATAATTGGATTTTACTTCAATTAATGGATTGTGTTTAATTATAAATTGTTTATATTTAGACACAATACATTACTAGTACTCTTTTGGATGTGGAGTTTGTGACCCATGCGGAGATTTTTACGTAAAATCTTTGCATACGAGATTATTGGATAATCGTGTCTGAAAAGACAGTAATCGTAGATGGATCACTAAACTGACATCCAATTACCCTAAGGTTATAGGGATGAGTAGTTTTTGATTATAAGGTGAAATTCCTAATGATCAAAACCCCCTGTGAGGGCTAGTGGGCGTTTATCACTCCTTTATAATCCTATTATCGAAAATTTTCATAAATCATATGATGAATACATAGATAATGATATGATCATGCCTGTTTAATATTGTTTCCTTCAAGAAAAATATTAAGTGATAATAAATGAGATTATTAATCCTAAGGCCTTCCATTATCAATAAGATTAGGAATTAATTAGCCTGAGTCTTGTCTTGCCAAAAGGTATTGACATAATTCATTCTAAATTAAACTCCTAGAGACTTATTTCTATTGTAGATAAGTTTGTGTATGGCCTAATAAGGAGTGTCAACTAAAATGGGGGCACAACCTTACTTGATCATATGACGAACGAGAATAATGGGTTTTACTTAAACAAGGAAATATAGCGGCTGAAACAGTGACAATCATGTTGTCCTTGGAGGTCGCAAGAAAATTGGGAATCACTGATTTACATAAGGAGTTATACATGAGATGCTCAGTGATGGATGGTTACTATCCACCTTGTAGTGCATGTGTGGTACTATCCTAAAATGGAATATTACATGTGTAATATGAGGATCCCAATACTCATCTGGAATAAAAGGCTTATTCCCTAATTTCATATACTGAAGGGAATGATGAAATTTGAAGAAAGATGAGAGGATCATCAGATTTTAAAATCCCAAAAATCCGATGAATATATGTGTGAAAATATAAATGTAATAATTTATGCTTACTTTATTGTGTAGATATAAGCCATGAATCCCCTTTCCAAGATTCTAGAAGAGAATCGGTTGATTGGTCCAAATTTTGTGGACTGGAAAAGAAACCTTGACATTGTGCTTATCTCTCAGAAGATAGCTTATGTCCTCACATCTGACTATCCAGAATTTGATGAGGCAATTCAAACCCCTGAGGCAGTTGAGAAAGCCTCAAAGTGGCATGAGTCAAATAGTTTGGCCAAATGCTACATGCTTGCATCCATGTCGAATGTCCTTCAGGAACAACACGAGGTTTTTGCTATAGCTAAGGACATATTGACTAATCTCAGGGAGATGTTTGGGGAATAGAATAAAACTGCTAGGCAGTTGACAATGAAAGGACTGATGGAGACCAACATGTCTGATGGTAGCCCGGTCCGGGAGCATGTTGTCAAGATGATGGGGTTCATTAATGAACTCTTGACCCTTGGAATGGATCTTGATCAACAGAGTCAAACGGATGCGATCCTGAACTCTCTCCTGGAATCCTTTTCTGCTTTTGTGTTGAATTTCAGCATGAACAAATTGGAGACATCTCTGCTAGAGCTCCTAAACATGTTGCAAGGGCTGAGGACCTTATGAAGCGTACTAAGCTCTATGCAAATGTGGCAAAAGCAGTTGGACCTTCAAGGCTCAAGCCTAAGGGCAAAGGCCAGAAAAAGAAGAAATCCAATTTCTCCAGATTCCTCAAAGGCAAGAAGGGTAAGAAGAAAAAAGCTTCTGAGAAGAAAGACAAGGAAAAGAATCAGAATGTTTGTTTCTATTGCAAGAAACTAGGTCACTGGAAGAGGAATTGCAAAGTTTACTTAGCATCTCTCAAGGAAAAGCCTTTGGAAGGTATGTCAGATTCTTTCATCATTGAATCTAATTTCATTATTGGTTCCTCAAACTCTTGGTGTGTAGATAGTGGATCTACCTCACATATTTGTAATATGTTACAAGGGTTTCAGGAGAGCAGAAAGCTCAGTGATGGGGAAGTCAAAATAAGGATGGGAACGGAAGCAAGTGTTGCTACGATCGCCATCAGGACTTATATTTTAGAATTTTCTTTTAATAGGATTTTGGTTTTAAAAGACTGCTTATATGAGCCAAACATGAGCAAAAATTTGATTTCTATTTCTAGTTTAATAGTTAATGGTTATTCAGTGCATTTTGATAATAATGTAGTTATCAAATAAAATAATAGTTTTATTGTTTCTGGCACATTATCTAATGGTCTTTATTATCTTGATCCTATAATAAATTCTGTAAATAACATTGAGGATAAAGAATCCACCAGTGTGACACCTCAGAAAAGAGGTAGAGAATCTGTGAATCCAACATACTTATGGCATCTCAGATTAGGCCATATTAATTTGGATAGGCTCAATAGATTAGTAAAGGATGGTCCTTTAAACCATTTACATGTTGAACCTTATCCAACTTATGAACCTTGTTTGCAAGGTAAAATGACCAAAAGGCCATTTACAGGCAAACCTATGAGAGCCACAAGTATATTGGAATTAATTCACACTGATGTATGTGGACCCATGAATCATTCAGCCAGAGGTGGCTTTCTACTTCATTACATTCACAGATGATTTTTCAAGATATGGTTACATATATCTAATGAAACACAAGTCAGAATCTTTTGAAAAGTTCAAAGAATTCGGAAATGAAGTAGAAAAGTAATCAGGTAAATGTATTAAAACTCTCAGATCCGATCAAGGAGGAGAGTACCTCTCGAATGAGTTCATGGATTATCTTAGAGATAATGGAATTTTATCCTAGTGGACTCCTCCAGGAACACCCTAACTTAATGGTATTTCAGAAAGAAGAAATCGAACTCTATTGGATTTGGTTCGTTCAATGATGAATAATATTGATTTGCCAATATCTTTTGGGGATATGCATTAGAGACTGCAATCTATCTATTGAATAGGGTACCTTCTAAGTCTGTTTCCAAAACTCCAATTGAGCTATGGATGGGGCGAAAGCCTAGTCTAAAGCATGTCAGAGTATGGGGTTGTCCTGTTCATGTGCGAAAGCAGAACTTCGACAAGTTGGAAAGTAGGACTAAGAAGTGTCTATTCATAGGATATCCAAAAGAAACTCATGGATATTATTTCTATAATCCTAGCGAACAAAAGGTGTTTGTGAGCAGGAATGCCATTTTTCTAGAAGATGATATGATCCTCAATAGAGAAGATGGATTTAGAATTGATCTTGAGGAGCAAAGTCAGGAAAAAGTGACCATGGTTAATCCTATCTTAACTGAACCTTTAAATGCACAACAGCCTAGGAGAAGTACAAGGATCAGTCGACCTCCAGATAGATTGTCTTATCAGCATGAGGTATATTCTATGGAATCGAATTCCTTAGATGATGATCCTTACACTTATCAAGAAACAATATGCGATATTGATTCTAATAATTGGAATAAGGCCATGAAATCTGAAATGGACTCCATGTACTCGAATGGTGTCCGGACCCTAGTTGAAAAGCTTGAGGGAATTAGACCTATTGGGTGCAAATGGATCTATAAGAGGAAACGTGGATTGATGGAAAGGTAGAGACCTTTAAAGCAAGACTTGTGGCGAAAGGGTATAGTTCAAGAGCTGGTATCGGCTATGAGGAAACCTTTTCACCAGTAGCAATGCTAAAGTCTATCAGAATTCTATTATCAATTGCAGCCTTTTATGATTATGAGATATGGCAGATGGATGTCAAAACCGCATTCTTGAATGGAAACATTCAAGAGGATATTTATATGGACCAGCCCGAAGGTTTTGAACTCCATGGCCAAAATAATAAAGTCTGCAAATTGATAAAATCTATTTATGGCCTTAAGCAAGCTTCTCGGAGTTGGAATATCCGTTTTGATAAATCAATCAAATCGTTTGGTTTTCAACAAAACATGGATGAGGCATGTGTGTTCAAGAAGGTCAGTGGGAGTGCAATAACTTTCCAAGTTCTTCATGTAGATGATATTCTACTCATTGGAAATGATGTAGAAATGTTATCAACGGTTAAAATTAGGTTGTCATGTAACTTTGCAATGAAAGACCTCGGTGAAGCTTCCTATATTCTTAGTCTTAAATTGTTTGGAGATCGAAAGAAAAGGATGCTGGGATTGTCCCAAGTCAATTACATTGACAAGATCTTGGGCAAATATAGCATGGAAAATTCCAAGAAAGGGTTTTTACCCTGTAGACATGGAATTAGTCTCTCCAAATCAAAGTCTCCAAAGACTAATGATGAAAGAGAGTAGATGAGTTATATCCCATATGCATCTGTAGTGGGAAGTCTCATGTATGCTATGTTGTGCACAAGACCTGATATTTGTCACGCAGTGAGTATCGTGAGTAGATATCAATCAAATCCGAGTCCTGAGCATTGGACAACAGTTAAGCACATTTTCAAGTATTTGAGGAGGACAATGCACCACTGTTTGGTTTATAGTGGAGAAGATCTGACTGTTGTAGGGTACACAGATTCAAATTTTTAGGCAGATGTTGATGATAGAAAGTCCACCTCAGGATTTGTCTTTACTCTTGGTAAATGAGCATTTAGTTGGAGGAGTTGTAAGCAATCAACAACTGTTGACTCAACAACTGAAGCTGAATATGTTATTGCATGTGATGTTGCAAAGGAAACAGTATGGATAAAGAAGTTCATTCATGAACTTGGTGTTGTCTCCTCGATTGAATCTCCTATCACACTTTGTGATAATAGTGGTGCGGTAGCTCAAGCCATAGAGCCAAGAACACATCAGAGGACAACGCACATTGAAAGGAGATTCCATTTGATTCAAGACATTGTCAAGAGAGGAGACATTGTGTTATCCAAGATTGCATCAGCGGACAACATGGCGGACCCATTTACTAAAGCACTACCTCAGAAGGTGTTTGAGAAACATCTAGAGTCAATGGGTGCTAGATACATAGGAGATTGGCTTTGAGTGCAAGTGGGAGATTATTAGACATGTATGCCCACAAAGCCATTCCGGAATTGTATTTATCTATTTTTAAATTAATAAATGCATATTTTACATTCACACATTGTCTTCTACATTGGGTAATATATCAAAAGTATCTCATTGGATGAGATTACTTTGTCCCTTAGGTAACATTATAGGAAAATCATCCAATTAGTTGATAACTGATTGCTAAGGAGATATGGTTTTTCCAATTCCTTGTAGACCTAAAATTGTTCTAAGTTAATCAGGATACATCTGGACAATGTATTCCTAATGACTTACACATTGTTAGTTCCATATGATGGAGTGATGAATCTCAATCACTGAGAGAAGGGTCTCTTGACTAAAATGTGGATATAAGTAAGAATTACTTATATTGCAACTAGATCACTCAGTGGATACCCTTAGAAATATACTGTCTTTATATTTAGGATAGTCCATTTAACAGATTGTCCTTAACCTGAGAGGTCGACATCTTCTCTAGTATTTGCCTATATAGCTTTGATGTAGCCAATCATCAATGTCCAACACACCTTATGTACACTGTACTGGAAGAAGTGTGTATACGCTTGACAAGGATTCCACTACTCTTACAGAGTAAACAATATTGAGTTGATACTTGTCAAAACTGGACTTGAAAAACCCAGCGCTGGTATTTATCGATGAAATGGTTTTATCAAGGAATTTATTTTCTGTATAAAGAAATGTAATTATTATTATTATTTCTTTTAAAGAATTTCTAAAATGTTTTGAAAGTCCAAGTTTGACTAAAAGTATCAAAGAGAATGGGTTCTCAATATAAGCCAGGGATTAAAGACAGTATTAGATATTGTCCCATAAGCTTATAACAATATTGGAAGTGGAGGGACTGATCTGTAAACAAATCTTAAGATAGAAATACCTACAAGTAATTCTCTATTTTCTGGAGGTTAATCACATTGTGTTAATGGACATTAATTTTGATTGGTGGAAGTTCAGGGATATAGATAAAATTCTATAATCCTAATGGAGTATAGGAAAGGTGTTTCCTAGTAACAATGCTTTAACCAAAAGGTTGAGTACTTGGTCCCACAACTGGAAATAAGAGATCCCTTTAGATCCCACACACAAGGACTTTCTTAAGTATTTAATTTAATTAAATAATTAAATTAATTAATTTCTCTAAGAAATCACTATATGGTATAGTGAAGCTCTAAAAGGTGGAATCACATTAGATGTGAAAACCAAATGGGTAGGACCCATTGGGGAATATTTTAAAAGATAATTAAATTGCCCAAAAGGGGTTTAGAACCCAAGGGGGCGTGTGGGGTGGGACCCACCTAGGGTGGGACGCTCACTCCATGAGGATAAGAATGATGGTTTGTTTTTAATTAGTTTCTAATTAATAACACCTTATGAGATAAGGTTTGTTAGTTAGTTAGTTACTAATTAAAGATTCCTTATTGGACAAGTAGTCTATTAGTTTCTTGCTAATCAAGGAATCCTAATTGGATTAGGATAAGGATAAGATTAGTTGGACACTAATGGATAAGATTAGTTTCTATTTTGATTAATCTTAATTAATTAAAGGAGAAACCAAATAGGAAACTAATAGAGGAATTCTTATTGGATAAGGATTAGAAGTCTTGGGTTGTAAGCAACCAAAGATTATCTATAAAAGGGCTGGACGTCCAAGGCTTGGGAGTCACTTTTATTCTAGAATTTTTCCTCTCCCTTTTCCTCTCCATTATCTCACGCCCTTCCCTCTTTCATTTGTGGTGTACAGTCAGCCCACTCTTCCCCCTTTCATTGTTCTCTTGTGTTCTTGCTTTGAATATCAAGAAGAGATTCAAGAACCAATCTTGATAATAAAAGATTAGATCTTTTATTCAAGATTCCTAGAGCTGGATATTTGGAAGGGCCATTAGCTTCCATTAGAGAAAGATTTAAAGAAAAAGGAGGTCCGTGTGGATTGCGAAGGAGACTTGGCACTTGTGAAGTTTTGCCGGTATCGCTATTATCATGGATTTGACTTAACAATTTCAAAGTCGCAAATAAGTTGAAAGGCTGCAAGCGTCACGCAGTTCGGTGTTTGACGAGATTAAATGCTTCGCATACGGTCCACAGACAGTTGCACAAAGTTTTAAGGGCTACGTCATCAATAGATATAGGTTTTGTACTACGGATACAAAGCATGGACGCAAGAGTCAAAGTAGTGGGATTACGGTCACTCCAACGACTCTTTGTTATACATCTTCTAGGGATAGGATTCCCCATTGCAGGGGATATAACCTACTATGGCAGCTTAACCAATGTTGTGCAATTGACGTATTCAGAAAGACTAAAATTTGTATTGTTTAAGTGGGACTGGGTTGATGTGATGTCACAGAGTAGAGGAATAAAGACCATTGCGTATGGGTTTACACTTGTGAACTTTACACACCTGCTCCTGACACACGTTGTGTCTTTATGTTATGGCATCTCAGGTAGAGCAGGTATTTTATGTAGAAGATCCTTCTGACCCAGGTTGGTAAAGAGACTTCTTCGACATGAATGAAGAATCTACTTTGGATGATACTGCATTCAGAGAAAATGAGCCATTTAATGACCAACATTTAGATGTCACTGAACATGACGATGACGGAGGTGTCAGTTGGGTGAGATTAGGGATTACCGGAACAACTGTTGATGCGCCCTCTCAAGTGTAACTCCACCAAGCTCCTTCAACCGAATCTAGTGAGGACGAAGTTGAATCGGACTATAACGATGAAACAGATAGAAATGACTAATATGTACCAACATATACAAACAGAAACAATGTAAGTATAATCCAATCGCAGAGGTAAACGAAGTTATTTTTAAAAAGACGATGCTATGGGTTGTTTATTTGCATGTTAATGTCGAAATACACGCTTTTTTATGTGTTTAAACTCTCTAAGTATGAAATTTCCTGTAATGAGTTGCTTATTTGCATGTCATTTATTTAGTTAAATATTTTTATATATTTAAACTCTCTAATTATGAAATTTCTTTTAATGAATTGTTTATTTCGATGTTAATTGTGCAATCCAGATACTTTTATGTGTGTACTCTATCTAAATATGAAATGTCCTTAAATTCATTGTTTATTTCCATGCTAATGACAAAAGATCCTATAATTTTATGTGTTGAACCTCTCTAATTATGAAATTTCCTTTAATGAGTTGTTTATTTACATGTTCATGGCGAAATGCAAATATTTGTATGTGTTTAAACTCTCTAAGTATTAAATTTCCTTGAATGAGTTGTTTATTTACATGTTCTTTTTCAGATGGATCCTACAGGACCTACTGGGTCAGCACCATATGCCGAGCCCTCTGCACCTACGCCTGGGCCTATTAGGAGGACTCGAGGCCGTACTAGGATGATGGGTTTACACGGTCTCCAGCTGGGGGAGAAGAAGGATGTAGAGATTGACGATCTTTCCTAGCCCGTAGGGGAGGGTGGCAAGACGTTAGGTCAGTTTTTGGGTACTCTAGTCCATGACCCGCACATCTTCCGCTTCGATGCCTGTTGGAGAGACATCGATGCCGAGGCCAAGGCACGTGCTTGGCTTATAGTCCAGGTAAGACGCAAAAAATATGTATGTCCTTTATTATTATTTTTTGATTATGTAGAATTCATTATGTTAGCTGAAAAATTAATCAATTGACAATGTGATGTAGGAAAAGTTTTGGGTCCCGCCTACCCAGGAGCATTATGTCTTCAGTTCCCTCGAGCATAAATGGAGGGATTGGAAAAATAAGTTGAAATCGAAATACATGGACTAGGAGCTTGGACCGATTGTCATTTATGCCAGATGTCCCCCAGATATTCCACTGGGCTAGTGGCATGGCCTCGTAGATTACTGGTTCTCCAAGACAGGGATGGTATATCTTCATTAAGCTCTTTAGTCTAATTGGTAATATACTTCAATTATGTCACTTCTCCATTCTAATCGGTAAGAAATTTCAATTTTGAAGAAACGGAGTGCTCAAAATAAAGCGAATCGAAAAAAACAGAAGGTGGTGCACACTTTTGGGTCGAAGAGCTTCGCTCGTGTGTGAGATGAGATGGTAAGTTCGAAGAAACGTGGTCTTAATTTGGTATTTATCATATTTTGAAGTTGTGTCGACCGGTTTACGTTGTCATTATTGAAACTGTCAATGAAAAAGGCAAGCCCGACCCAGACAGCCCCGTGCCGTGCAGAGGTGTGGATTACCATGCACGAAAGTGCGAGTGGTGCATCGGTCAATGAGGAGGCTGGAGAGTTGATGGTCGGTAAACTTTAGAAGTTGGAATAATCCATAACCTAAAATACTAAATTTTTTAACATTTGTGACATTAAATAACTGTTTCCAATTGTTTGTAGGGACGCATGAGGGAGCTCTTGGCGCAGCTACTGGTTCGTAGGACAGCACGACACGAGATGATGTATTCTCTCAGGTCATGCCGCCTGAGCATCCTGGAAGAATATGTGGTCTTGGATTAGGCCCGACCACCACTCAGTTAGGCTGGTCACGATCCTCGAGCCATGCCGGTTCTGCTTTAGGAGTTGCTGAGACCCAAATGTTGAGGGTTCAGCTAGTGGATAAGAGAGCACTTGTGGAGTCCCAGTAGGCTCAGCTTGATACGATGCAGGCGACCCTCGACAGGGTATTAGAGGGGTTGGGGCAGGGGCAGATATATAATCTTACTGGAGAGTTAATTAAACATTTTTAATAATGTGATCTTCAATCATTTATTTACTCGAATACACTATGAACATCATGCAAGTGAGCCTTCGACAGCACCACATGCGTCTGAGCAGGTAAATGTTAATTTTAAAAGTTATCTTGGTGAGCCACTTTTTAAAAACACTTCCAAAAACCTCACCACCATTTTAACAAAAAAAAGGAGAGAGAAACAATATTTTATTATTTGTGTGGGAAAATGAAAAAAGAAGGGAGAGAAAAATTAATTTAATGTTTGTGTGGGACCACAATAAAGGAAGGGAGAGAGAAACTTGTTTTTTTTTAAAAAATTTGTTTGGGCCCACAAAAGGAGGGAAAGAGAAATCTTAGCTTTGGAGAATGTACAGTAACTCACCAAATTTGGTGAGTACTGTACAATCACCAAACCCAAATCTTTATTTTTTTGAGTTTTGGTGAGATTGCTAGGTTGGTGGTGGTGGATGGGTGGTGGTAGTGGTGGTGTGTTAGTGTTAGTGGTGGATGGGTGGTGGTGGTGGTGGTGGATGGGTGGTGGTAGTGGTGGTGTGTTAGTGTTAGTGGTGGATGGGTGGTGGTAGTGGTGGGTGGATGGTAGTGGTGGTGTGTTTGTGTTAGTGGTGGATGGGTGGTGGGTGGATGGTAGTGGTGGTGTGTTTTTGTTAGTGGTGGATGGGTGGTGGGTGGATGGTAGTGGTGGTGTGTTATTGTTAGTGGTGGATGGGTGGTGGTAGTAGTGGAATTTTATGAGTTATAACTCTAAGAGCATTCTTAGCAGCCTCATGGAATTTTACTCACCAAAATAGCCAAAACTCACAAAAAGTTATTTTGGTTAGCCACTTTTGTAAAACACTCCCAGTAGCCTCACCATTTTAACACAAAAAAGAACAGAAGGAGAGAGAAACCAATATTTTATTATTTGTGTGGGAAAACGAAAAAGGAAGAGAGAGAGAAACATTATTTTATTGTTTGTGTGGGACCACAGTAAAGAAAGGGAGAGAGAAACCTTTATTTGATTATTTGTGTGTCCCCACAAAAAAGGAGGTAAGAGAAATTTTAGCTTTGGTGAGTGTACAGTAACTCACCAAACTTGGTGAGTACTGTACACTCACCAAACCCAAATCTTTATTTTGCTGAGTTTTGGGGAGTTTGCTGGAGAGTTTTTAGCACTTTTTAGTCATTTGGCTCACCAAAATAACCTTTTAGTTATTTTAGTGAGGCTGCTAGGAATGCTCTAATCCTTGAAAAAAACTGAAATCTAAGTGATTAGATAGTATGTTATTGATGGATATAACTCATTTCCATAAGTTGGAACACTTTACTCTGCAAATATGAATCTTAGACCTATTCAGTTAGTATGTTAGTGAAGGATGAACCTCACTTTTGTGAGTTGGACTCTAAACCTTGCAAAATCTGAAATATATGTGATTGCTTAGCATGTTAGTGATGGAGATACCTCACTTTCATGAGTTGGAACACTATACTCTACAAATCTAAAATTAGAGTCTACTTAGTTCGCATTTTAGTGATGGATAAATCTCATGTTTATGAGTTAGAACTTTATGTGTTGAAATTAAAATGATTGGTTACCATTGTAATAATGAGATCAAGGGACTACTAGGTGTTTAGTCTTATGTAATGGACTCCGGTGAATATGGTTTCTTTATCCCGAACCCTAATCAGGCATACGGCCTCGGATTTGGTCGAAACCAACATCAACATTAGGATGTATTGAAATACATGCGTTAGAAGAAACGGGATCGAAATCCGAACCCCAGTTTAGAAATGGTGGGATGATATAGGTTTAGGCCGTAGTACAGTTGTGAAACATGGATTTCGGACATCTCGGCGCCCAAATCGGGCATACGGCCTCAGATTTGCTCGAAACCAACTCCAACAATTAGGATGTATTTAAATACACGCGTTAAAAGAAACGGGATCGAAATCCGACCCCCAATTTGGAAATGGTGGGACGATGTAGGTTTAGGTCGTAGTATAGTTGTGAAACATGGATTTCAGCCGTCTCGGGGCCCAAATCTGTTATATGGCCTCAGATTTGCTCGAAACCAACCCCAACACTTAGGATGTATTGAAATACACGTGTTAGAAGAAACGGGATCGAAATCCGACCCCCGGTTTGGAAATGGTGGGACGATGTAGGTTTAGGCCGTAGTATAGTTGTGAAACATGGATTTCAGCCGTCTCGGGGCCCAAATCTGGTATATGGCCTCAGATTTGCTCGAAACCAACCCCAACACTTAGGATGTATTGACATACACGTGTTAGAAGAAATGGGATCGAAATCCGACCCCTGGTTTGGAAATGGTGGGACGATGTAGGTTTAGGTCGTAGTATAGTTACGAAACATGGATTTCGGTCGTCTTGGCGTCCAAATCGGGCATACGGCCTCGGATTCACTCAAAACCAACTCCAACCCTTAGGATGTATTGAAATACATGCGTTAGAAGAAATGGGATCGAAATCTGACCCTCAGTTTGGAAATGGTTGGATGGTGTAGGTTTAGGTCGTAGTATAGTTGTGAAACATGGATTTCGGCCATCTCGGCGCCCAAATCGGGCATACGGCCTCGGATTTACTCGAAACCAAACCCAACACTTAGGATGTATTGAAATACACACGTTAGAAGAAATGAGATCGAAATCCGACCCCCGGTTTGGAAATGGTGGGACGATGTATGTTTAGGCTGTAGTATAGTTGTGAAACATGGATTTCGGCTATCTCGGTGCCCAAATCGGGCATACGGCATCGGATTCGCTCGAAACCAATCCCAACACTTAGTATGTATTGAAATACACGCGTTAGAAGAAACGGGATCGAAATCTGACCCCCGGTTTGGAAATGGTGGGACGATGTAGGTTTAGGCCGTAGTATAGTTGTGAAACATGGATTTCAGCCGTCTCGGCGCTGAAATCTGGCTTACGACCTCGGATTCGCTTGAAACCAACCCTAACACTTAGTCTATATTGAAATACACGTGTTAGAAGAAACAGGATCGAAATCCGACCCCCGGTTTGGAAATGCTGGGACGATGTAGGTTTAGGGCAATGTAATACCGAAAACTATTAATATTCTGAGATGAGTTTGGTTCTTTGCATATTTATTAATTATTACATTCTCAAATTTTCTCATTTAGAAAAAACATTAATAAATTATATATTATTTTTTTTGTAGGAGGGAGCCGGCAGCACACACATATCAGGTTTTAGACCATTGCCAAGAGGGACCTAGGCAACTATTTTTATATTTTTTCCTTTGGGACTATGTGTACTATTTATGACACTTTTTTTATGCCATGTATATATAATTTTAATCTTAAATGTTTGGGGCATGTTTTTTTATTACATGAATTGTTTATTCTTAATTGGAATTATATATTGCTTACAGGTACAATACATGTTTATTGATATTTATATTGCTCACAGGTACAAATATTATAGGAAAAAAAAACAAAATTTTTTGAAAATAAATTGTTTTTTTTACACGTTGCAGCGGTTGGACCCGCCGTGATAGTACATAACTATTGGACGGCGGTTGGACCCGCCGTGATATTACAAAAACTATGTGACTACAGTTTGAACCGCCGTGATAGATGATGGCGGGTTGACCCGTCGTGTCATTGGTCATAAATAATGGCGGTAGAAGATGTCGTGATAGAATTAAGAAAGGACGGCGGTAGGAGACGTTGTCATATAAAATCTAAAGCATGGCAGTTAAACCGCCGTGATATTCGTAATATATGACGGCGGTTATGTAACGGCGGGTAGATATACGACGCAAGAGGTCATTTTAATAATCATATGAAAAATAGAAGCACAGCGGTTGTTAACCGCAGGCATTTAGTGATATAAGACGGTGGGTTCATTTAATTGTTGTGCATGTCCGTCGCTACATGATTCCTCGACAAGATAATCTTCGACGGGTTACCGCACTGCCGTGATACACTATGACGGCGGTTATGTAATATGGCACGGCGGGTTTGAACTGCTGTAAAAAACCTTGAATATTGTAGTGTGCAAAACAAAAGGAGTATCAAAATTTCTTTTCAAAATCAACTAATGTATTAAACCCACCTTTTAATGCATTTTTTACTTTTAATGGAAAGAAAATAGTTAAGAAAATTTGGATCCCAAAAGGATCATATACTCCCAAGACCATTCATAAAGGACCAAATATGGTTTGGGTCCCTAAAGGAACTTATCCTCCCAAGACCATCTAAAAATCAGTTTGGGTTCCAACTAAAACTGTGTGGGTACTGGGAGGAATATATGTTGGAGTTACTTAAATTCTGTCTTGTAGGTATGTTTGAAATCTAACTCCTCCAAGACAAGATAATTTTTGGATAGTGGATGCTTAAGGCACATGTCAGAGAACAAAGAATTATTCATCTTAATCTCTCAAAAGGATGGAGGACATGTGACCTTCGGGGACAATGCAAAGGGAAAGGTCATTGGAATAGGTAATGTTGGTAAGGACACTACTACCTTTATTGAAAATGTCTTACTTGTTGAAGGTCTTAAGCATAACTTAATTAGTATTAGTCAATTGTGTGATAAAGGACTAAATGTATCTTTTAAATCTAAAGTATGTATCATTAAAGATAAAGATAATATTAATACTTTGTTCATAGCTCATAGATATGAAAATGTATATACAATTGACTTTGATGAACTTATTCTCAAAACCTAATATGTTTTTCAGATATTAATGAGACTAGTTGGCTATGGTATAGAAGATTAGGCCATATAAGTATGTACTTGCTATCTAAACTTTCTAGGAATGAACTTGTTGAAGGATTGCCTAAAACCAAATTTTTAAAAGATAAAGTGTGTGATGCTTGCCAACTAGGAAAACAAATCAAATCATCTTTCAAAAAGAAGCTAGTAATACCAACTTCTAGACCATTAGAACTACTACATATGGATTTGTTTGGGCCAAATAATGTTGCTAGCTTAGCGGGAAAACTTTATGCCTTTGTTATTGTAGATGACTATTCTAGATTAACTTGGGTGCTTTTTCTATCTCACAAAAGTGAAGTGCACGACTTGTTTAAAAAATTCTATAAAAGAGTTCAAAATAAAAAAGGCTACTCCATTAATTCAATAAGAAGTGATAGAGGTGGAGAATTCAAGAATAAAGAACTTGAATCTTTTTGTGAAGAAAATGGTTTCAACCATAATTTCCCCGCCCCCAGAACTCTTCAATAAAATAGAGTAGTTGAAAGAAAGAATAGGTCATTACAAGAAATAGGTAGGACTATGTTAAATGAACATAAATTACATAATTATTTTTGGGTTGAAGCCATTAATACATCTTGCTATGTGATAAATAGGGTTGTTATTAGAAATAAATTGAATAAAACCCCTTATGAACTTTGGAATGGTAGATCACTCAGTATTAGTTATTTTAAAGTATTTGATTGCAAATGTTTCATTCTAAATAGTAAACCAAACTTAAAGAAATTTGAACCAAAATCTAGTGAAGGAATTTTTCTTGGTTACACCACAAATAGCAAAGCATATAGGGTGTTTAATAAAACCTCCCTAATTGTAGAAGAATCCATGCATGTAATATTTGATGAATCTAATCCATTTGAAATCAAAAGAAGTGAAGATGATGATCAAATTAACAAATTGGATAACTTATCTAAAGATATAGCTAACTTGAAAATCAATAAAGAAGATAATGCAAACCAAGATAATGATATTGATAAAACCTTAGAAGATGAGAACCTAGATGAAAATGAAGAAGAAAATGAAATTCATCTTCCTAAGGCATAGAGATGAATAAAAGATCATCCTAAAGAGCAAATACTTGGTAATATGGAACAAGGTGTAAGAACAAGAAGAAATATTTGTAATAACCTTAAATTCTTCTCTCAAATTGAACCTAAGAATGCTCTTGAAGCAATCAATAATGAATCACGGGGAATTGCTATGCAAGAGGAATTAAATCAATTTGAAAGAAATCAAGTATGAGATTTAGTGCCTAGACCTAAAAGCAAATCTATAATAGGTACTAAATGGATTTTTAGAAATAAAAAGGATGAAAAAGGAAACATTGTTAAAAATAAAGCTAGACTACTAGCTTAAGGATACAACCAAGAAGAGGGAATTGATTATGATGAAACCTTTGCCCCTGTTGCTTGACTTGAAACTATTAGGATGCTGCTTGCATATACTAACTTTAAAGACTTTAAACTTTATCAAATGGATGTTAAAAGTACTTTCTTGAATAGATTTATTTTGGAGGAAGTCTATGTAGAATAACTCCCATGCTTTGAAAATCATAAAATGCCTAATCATGTATTCAAACTCACTAAAGCTCTTTATGATTTAAAGCAAGCTCCTAGAGCTTGGTATGATAGACTAAGTGGCTTCTTTCTTGAAAATGAGTTCATTATAAGTAAAATAGATACTACTTTGTTTATAAAATCCAAAAATAATGATATGCTTTTAGTGCAAATCTATGTTGATGACAATATTTTTGGATCTACTAATGAAACTCTTTGGCAAGAATTTGCTAAATCTATGCAAGCAGAATTTGAGATGAGCATGATGGGGGAATTGAACTTCTTCCTCAGACTTCAGATCAAGCAAGCAAAGGTAGACATCTTTATAAATCAAGCTAAGTACACTAGAGAGCTGCTCAAGAAGTTTGGGATAGACAACTCAAAGACAACTCAAAGGATGCTGATATTCGCATGAGTCCAACCACAAAGCTGGATAAAGATAAAAATGACTTAAGTGTGGAAGAAACAAAATATCGAGGTATGATTGGTAGTTTATTGTATCTGAATGTTAGTAGGCCTGATATTATGTTTAGTATTTGCATGTGTGCTAGATTTCAAGCTAATCCTAAAGAATCACATATGACTGCAATTAAAAGAATGTTTAAATATTTAATTGGAAGAATTGAACTAGGATTATGGTACCCTAAGAACACATCACTTGAGCTAGTTAGTTATTCTGATGTTGACTTTGCTGGATGCAAAGTTGATCGGAAAAGTACTAGTGACACTTGTTACTTCTTAGGACACTCATTAGTTTCATGGTCATGTAAGAAACAAAACTCTGTAGCTCTATCTACAACTGAGGCTGATTATTTAGTAGCTGGGAGTTGTTGTGCTCAAATATTATACATGAAACAACAATTAGAGGACTTCAAATTATTTTATGATAAAATTCCAATCAAATGTGATAACACAAGTGCTATATGTATGATAAAGAATACAATTCAACATTCAAGAACCAAACATATTGAAATTAGATATTATTTCATAAGGGATCATGATCAAAATGGGGATGTAATATTGGAATTTGTTGAAACAAATAGCCAAATTGCAGACATATTGTAGCACCCCGGACTTTTTCATCCTTAATGAATAGCACCTTCATAGCTAATTGGCCGTTTTCATAGTTTTCGTAGTCTAATTAATAAATAAGGGAGAAATCGGAAATTCCGAAATGTCAGAAATGTTCGTTTTCGAAAGACGGATCCAACGCAAGTTGAATCGTCGAAATCCGACGAGCGAGTAAAAAGATATGGTCAAAACAGTCCAGACATAACAGAGCACCGATCGCTCGGTCATTACCTGCGATCGATCGGTCCACTACCGATCGCTCGATGGCTGTCGCACGGTTAACTTTTTTGTATGGGGAAAAATTCCAGAGAGTGTGTTTTTGACCGATCTCTCGGTCATAACACCGATCGACCGGTAAGCCACCGATCGCTCGGTCCATACCACCGATCGATCGGTCATACGCAGTTTTTCTTCATTAAGGGTGTTTAAGACTTTAAACACAACCCCTTGCCTATAAATAGGCTGAGTTCGTGCCTTAGGGTTTCAGAAACCCTCTGTGCCCTATCTTAGGAGATTTTGAGAGAGAGAAGAAGGAGAGGAACTACTTGTTGATCAAGCTTGTGGAAGATCAAGGTTCTTCCACTTCCCTTGGTGATTCTCAACCAAGAACACAAGGTTATTGCTTGTTCAAGCCTTTGGGAATCAAAATCTTTGATTTCACCAAGGTAGATACACTCTACTACAATCTTGCAATCCTACTAGTTACTAGATATGATTCTTCTTATATATGCCCTATCTATATGTATTGATTCTATGTATGAAAAGGTGTGATTACATACTTGGATGAAGGATTACTATTATGATGCACTCTAAGTGTTTGATAAAATACCTCTAAGGGATTCTATGCTTAAATATGATGATTTCTCTTATTAAGTGCATATGCTCGCATGTCTCGCATGAACCGATGGTTTCCATGGATTTCTTAAGGTGCAAACAAAGGTTTTCACGAAAAGACGAATAATGAATGATTCTAAGTAACTCTATGATTTCTCTAAGATCGTTTCACAAGCTCTAAGGATCATACCATGCTCACAAGGAAACTCTATGATAATGCTCTAAGATCGTCTCACAAGCTCCACGGATCACAATAAAATGCTCTAAGATCTCTAAGGTTATGCTCTATGGAAATGCTCTACGGTATTGCTCTATGCTCTATGTCTCCACGGATCACAATGACTCTAAGTAACTCCATGAACTCACAAGAACTCATAAGGCTATGATTATCGATTGACTCACACGGTTACAGTTTTTGTTTCGAATATTATCTCACATATGTTTTCACGGTTTCCATACTTTAAGGATTTTACGGATTTCATTCTCCATGTCTCGTATGCTCCATGCCCAACTGCTTTATTGTTATTAGTTTGTATACACTGAGTATTCCATGCTCAGTCGATATTGTTATGATCGGCAGGTGCTCGGGTTCCATTCGATTTGTGTGGCGAAGAACCTTGGGTCGAGGAAGAGTACCGTGACCCGGAGCCTTCCATGGATCACTATCATGATGATGGTGCTTTAGATAGGAGTCGTGACTTCGATTTCTGTTGATCGACCGACTTAGAACTTGTGTCTTTTGTTATGTGAGTGTGGGGTTTGTCCACTCCACTTTTGGGTTTCTCACACATGTATACTTGTTGGTTCTTACTTGAGCCAAGTTATAGGAGTATTCTTTTTGCTTCCGCTATGTTTAGTATTTTATTTTCCGCTGTGCATTGTATTTCGTTTCCGCTATGTATATTCAGGTACTCTGACAGGTTTCCACGTGTGCCTTATGTATCATACTGGAGGTATGATATGGCGGTCACGAGTCAAAGTATCCTTAACTCCTAGGGGGTATTTTGGGTCGCGACAGACTTGGTATCAGAGCTAGTTATGTCTAACGACAGACTTAGTTAGGTCACTCAGGCTTGGCCTAAGCGGAAGTAATTCCTATGAGTTGAACTTAGAACTCAGAAGGACTCAGTTGTCTTAGGCTTGTTACCACGACATAACCGGTATCAAGTGAATCCTTAGGTCAGTATAGGATCCGAGATTGATGTGGTCCTATGCGAGGTTCTAGTATAGGCTCTAAAGTATAATTATATGATGATGTATATATACCTCGATGTATACTATGTGCGGTATAGCATTTCATGATTATTGAATTGCTATATGATATGTGAGGTTTGGTATCCAGTTAGACTCATGTTTTGCCAAATTGATCTCAGGATTCGATATCATGAGACGTGGCAATCGGGGTCGAGGTTACCATACTCGGAGGGCCGAGAGTGAAGTTCCGAGAGAAGAGGAACCGTTGTACTTCACGAATGCGATGGACTCCATAGCCGAGACTTTGGCATTGTTGGCAGCAAGGCCTATGCCTACCCCACCGTCCACGCCTGTGCCTACACCGGTGCATCACACCGCGGGGCTCGAAGCTTTTAGGAGACTGCGGCCTCCTACATTCTATGGCACTCTGGACCCCATGGTGGCCGAGTCTTGGATTATGCAGCTGGAGAAGACCTTCCGGGCTCTCCGTTGTACCGAGGAGCAAAGGGTAGAATGGGCTTCCTTCGTGATGGAAGGTGAAGCCGAACACTGGTGGAGAGCTGCCCAAAGGCAGAGAGATGTTGCTAAGGCAGGTGTGCCCTGGACTTGGGCGGAGTTCTTAGAGACCTTCAGGGAACAGTACTTTCCCAGGTTTATTCGGGAACAAAAGGCGAGAGAGTTTATGCTTTTGGAGCAAGGGTCGATGAGCGTAGCCGAGTATGAGGCTAAGTTCACCGAGTTGTCTAGGTTTGCTCCGCACTTGGTGGCTACTGAAGACCTACAGGTCAGGAAGTTTGAGATGGGCTTGAAGGCTTTCATCCGAGATCGGGTGTCCATTCTCCAGGTAGAGTCTTGGAGAGAGATAGTAGGGAAGGCGAAGATCGCTGAAAAGAATGCGGAAGACTTTGTGAGAAGAAGAGACAGTGGCTTCGGGAAGAGCATGTCTCGGGGTCAGTCGAGTAGTTCTTCAGAGAAAAGGACTAGGACTGCACCGTACCAGTTCTCCCAGCCGATGTCGGCTCAGAGACCTTCTTTTGCGCCTCAGGCACCGCGTCCTACGGCATCGCAAGCTACGAGGGTTATGCCTCCGGCTTCCTCCGCATCGCAGACATTTGAGGAGTGCGCCGAATGTGGTCGTCGGCATAAGACTGGAGATTGCCGAAGAATGTCAGGTGGATGCTTCCACTGTGGCGAGATGGGCCATATGATTCGAGATTGTCCGCGCAAGCAGTCACGGTCTGGATCACAGGGAGTTCGGCCTCCAGGCAGGCAGAATTCACTTCAGGGGTCTTCATCTCAGGCCTCTAGATCCTTGCAGCCTACCCAGCAGCCTCGTCAGGCAAACCAGGGCAGAGTCTTTGCCATGACTGATAGAGACGCACAGGCATCTGATGATGTTGTGCAAGGTACGCGCGAACTAGTCTTTGTCAAAGTTCTAATATTGCCATGATATATTCGTATCTATATATGTCCTATGTGGTGTTTTGCGATGTTTGTATCTATATGTACAGTTGTGTTATAACTGGGATGATTCAAATTCTCAGGTTCGTTGCTCGTAAATGAATGTTTGGCAAGAGTGTTGATAGACACAGGATCCACTCACTCGTTCGTTTCGCCAAGCTTTGCCAAAGGCTTTACGTCCGAGCCAAGCAAGCTACTTAGGGAGTTGTCCATTTCGACTCCATTGGGAAAATCTATTGAGACAGATAAAGTGTATCCGGATAGTGTTGTACAAGTCATGCAGCACGAGTTGCCAGTCGACTTGATCCTTCTGGGAATTCAGGATTGGGATTTCGATATCATCCTAGGTATGGATTGGCTCTCAACTCACCATGGACACGTGGCGTGTTTCGAGAAGGTGGTGCATTTTAAACCCGTGGGGTTAAAGCCGTTTCATTTCAGGGGACTTCAGAGAAGAGACATTTCCCGCTTTGCAGCTCTTAGTCTCGAGGGTGTAGAAGTGCGAGACTCCACACCCATTCCAGTGGTATGTGAGTATATGGATGTTTTTCTGGAAACCTTGCCGGGATTGCCTCCCGATCGTGCAATCGAGTTTGCGATTGAGCTAGCTCCAGGCACAGTTCCGATTTCAAGAGCTCCGTATAGGATGGCCCCTATTGAGCTTAAGGAGTTAAAAGAGCAGTTAGAAGAATTGCAAGGCCTTGGTTTTATCCGGCCAAGTGTTTCACCTTGGGGAGCTCCGGTTCTCTTCGTGAAGAAGAAAGATGGATCAATGCGTCTGTGCATTGATTACAGGCAATTGAACAAGGTCACGATCAAGAATCGTTATCCATTGCCTCGGATAGACGACTTGTTTGACCAATTGAAGGGTGCGCAGTTTTTCTCCAAGATTGACCTTCGATCTGGTTATCATCAGTTGAAGATCAAGAAAGAGGACATTCCGAAGACAGCATTCCGAACTCGATACGGTCATTACGAGTTTTTGGTCATGTCTTTTGGACTGACTAACGCGCTGGCAGCATTCATGGATTTGATGAATCAGGTGTTCAGATCGTCTCTCGATCAATGTGTGATCGTGTTCGTAGATGATATCCTTGTGTATTCACAGTCACAGGAGGATCACACGAGAGATCTCCGTCTGGTCTTGCAGACACTTCGAGAGCATAGTCTGTATGCTAAGTTGAGCAAGTGCGAGTTCTGGCTGAACAAGGTGTCTTTTCTTGGACACGTGGTATCTGCTGAAGGTATTTCAGTTGATCCTGCAAAGATTGAAGCGGTGATGAATTGGGAAAGGCCGAAGAGTGTCACCGAGATTCGTAGTTTCCTCGGGTTGGCAGGGTATTACAGAAGGTTTGTGGAAGGATTTTCAAGTTTAGCAGCTCCGCTTACCTATCTCACACGGAAGAACACGAGGTTCACTTGGAGTGATAAGTGCGAGGCTAGTTTCTTGGAGTTGAAAAAGAAGCTTACTTCGGCTCCTGTTCTTACAGTTCCATCTGGGAGCGGTGGTTTCGAAGTCTATAGTGATGCTTCACTAGTGGGACTTGGATGTGTTTTGATGCAGCATAAAAAGGTGGTCGCCTATGCTTCCCGTCAGCTGAAGGAGCATGAGCAGAATTACCCCACACATGACTTAGAGCTCGCTGCGGTCATTTTTGCACTGAAACTTTGGCGTCACTACCTCTACGGAGAAGAATTCGTGGTGTTCACAGACCACAAGAGCTTGAAGTATCTTTTCCTCCAGAAGGAGTTGAATATGAGGCAGCGTCGTTGGATGGAGTTCATGAAGGACTACGACTGTTCCATCCAGTACCATCCAGGTAAGGCCAACGTGGTGGCCGATGCTCTTAGCAGAAAACCTTACGGAGTTATGGCTCAATTGAGAGTGCAAAAGTGGAAGTTATTACATGATATGTGTCATTTGGACACTACTCTCAGGCATGTCACGTATGGGCCGATAATGTCCAATGTGGTGGTTAGGCCACAGATCTTGAGCCAGATCAAGGAGCTACAGAATTCAGATGTTGAGTTGCTTGCTTACCGAGACAAGTCGGTGAGTAACGGCAATCAGAAGTTCGCTTTAAATGATGATGGTGCTATCACATTTAAAGGCAGGTTGTGTGTCCCCGCCGACACAGTTTTGAGGGATGAAATTTTGAATGAAGCTCACCGATCAAAGTACACGGTACATCCGGGAGGTACTAAGATGTACCAGAATCTCAAGAAGCACTACTGGTGGCGAAACATGAAGAGGGAAGTCGCTGAGTACGTCGCCAGATGTTTGATTTGCCAGCAGGTAAAAGCCGAGCATCAAAGGCCGGCAGGTCTTTTGCAGTCTCTTCCTATTCCGGAGTGGAAATGGGAGAACATCTCGATGGATTTCATTGTGGGTTTGCCGCGAACGGTGAAGGGCTCCGATGCTATTTGGGTGATTGTGGATAGGTTGACTAAGTCTGCACATTTTATTTCGTACCGAACTACTTTCAATGCAAATCAGTTGGTAGCCCTATATGTTAAGGAGGTGGTTCGACTACACGGTGTGCCAGTTTCTATCGTGTCTGATCGAGATCCTCGGTTTACTTCCAGGTTTTGGAAAACTTTCCAGGATGCTATGGGTTCTCGTTTAGAATTCAGTACCGCCTTCCATCCTCAGACCGATGGACAAACGGAGAGGGTGAATCAAGTAGTGGAGGATATGCTCCGAGCTTGTATGCTGGATTTTCAGGGTAGTTGGGAGGAACAGTTGCCGTTGGTTGAGTTTGCCTACAACAATAGCTATCAGGCAAGCATCCAGATGGCACCTTTTGAAGCTCTGTATGGTCGGAGTTGTCGATCACTGCTATACTGGGATGAAGTTGGTGAGAGGAAGATTCTTGGTCCTGAGTTGATAGAGCGGACCGCAGAAAGGGTCAAAATTATCCGAGAACGATTGAAAAGTGCTCAGGATAGGCAGAAGAGCTATGCGGATATACGCCGTAGAGATTTAGAGTTCCGAGTTGGAGATCGGGTCTTTGTGAAGATTTCGCCGAGTCGGGGAATCATGCGATTCGGGAAGAAGGGGAAGCTCAGTCCAAGATATGTGGGACCATTTGAGATCGTCACAAGGGTTGGTGAGGTTGCTTACAGGGTAGCACTACCGCCTCACATGACAGCGATCCATAATGTATTTCACGTCTCTATGCTTAGAAAATACATTTCGGATCCGTCTCACGTCATCGCTCTTGATCCTATTGAGATTCGAGAGGATCTTACGTTGGTTGAGCAACCAGTTCAGATTCTAGATCATCGAGATCAAGTGTTGCGAACCAAGACTATCCCTTTAGTCCTAGTGAAGTGGCAGCATCATTCCAAGGAAGAGGCTACATGGGAGCGAGAAGCCGAAGTACGAGAAAAGTACCCCCATTTATTTGTTTAAGGCCTTGGCATTCCCTTGTATTTTGCTATAGTTTTACACATGTATGTATCGTCCAAATTTCGGGGACGAAATTTTTGTAAGGGGGGGAGAATGTAGCACCCCGGACTTTTTCATCCTTAATGAATAGCACCTTCATAGCTAATTGGCCGTTTTCATAGTTTTCGTAGTCTAATTAATAAATAAGGGAGAAATCGGAAATTCCGAAACGTCAGAAATGTTCGTTTTCGAAAGACGGATCCAACGCAAGTTGAATCGTCAAAATCCGACGAGCGAGTAAAAAGATATGGTCAAAACAGTCCAGACATAACAGAGCACCGATCGCTCGGTCATTACCTGCGATCGATCGGTCCACTACCGATCACTCGATGGCTGTCGCACGGTTAACTTTTTTGTATGGGAAAAAATTCCAGAGAGTGTGTTTTTGACCGATCTCTCGGTCATAACACCGATCGACCGGTAAGCCACCGATCGCTCGGTCCATACCACCGATCGATCGGTCATACGCAGTTTTTCTTCATTAAGGGTGTTTAAGACTTTAAACACAACCCCTTGCCTATAAATAGGCTGAGTTCGTGCCTTAGGGTTTCAGAAACCCTCTGTGCCCTATCTTAGGAGATTTTGAGAGAGAGAAGAAGGAGAGGAACTACTTGTTGATCAAGCTTGTGGAAGATCAAGGTTCTTCCACTTCCCTTGGTGATTCTCAACCAAGAACACAAGGTTATTGCTTGTTCAAGCCTTTGGGAATCAAAATCTTTGATTTCACCAAGGTAGATACACTCTACTACAATCTTGCAATCCTACTAGTTACTAGATATGATTCTTCTTATATATGCCCTATCTATATGTATTGATTCTATGTATGAAAATGTGTGATTACATACTTGGATGAAGGATTACTATTATGATGCACTCTAAGTGTTTGATAAAATACCTCTAAGGGATTCTATGCTTAAATATGATGATTTCTCTTATTAAGTGCATATGCTCGCATGTCTCGCATGAACCGATGGTTTCCATGGATTTCTTAAGGTGCAAACAAAGGTTTTCACGAAAAGACGAATAATGAATGATTCTAAGTAACTCTATGATTTCTCTAAGATCGTTTCACAAGCTCTAAGGATCATACCATGCTCACAAGGAAACTCTATGATAATGCTCTAAGATCGTCTCACAAGCTCCACGGATCACAATAAAATGCTCTAAGATCTCTAAGGTTATGCTATATGGAAATGCTCTACGGTATTGCTCTATGCTCTATGTCTCCACGGATCACAATGACTCTAAGTAACTCCATGAACTCACAAGAACTCATAAGGCTATGATTATCGATTGACTCACACGGTTACAGTTTTTGTTTCGAATATTATCTCACATATGTTTTCACGGTTTCCATACTTTAAGGATTTTACGGATTTCATTCTCCATGTCTCGTATGCTCCATGCCCAACTGCTTTATTGTTATTAGTTTGTATACACTGAGTATTCCATGCTCAGTCGATATTGTTATGATCGGCAGGTGCTCGGGTTCCATTCGATTTGTGTGGCGAAGAACCTTGGGTCGAGGAAGAGTACCGTGACCCGGAGCCTTCCATGGATCACTATCATGATGATGGTGCTTTAGATAGGAGTCGTGACTTCGATTTCTGTTGATCGACCGACTTAGAACTTGTGTCTTTTGTTATGTGAGTGTGGGGTTTGTCCACTCCACTTTTGGGTTTCTCACACATGTATACTTGTTGGTTCTTACTTGAGCCAAGTTATAGGAGTATTCTTTTTGCTTCCGCTATGTTTAGTATTTTATTTTCCGCTGTGCATTGTATTTCGTTTCCGCTATGTATATTCAGGTACTCTGACAGGTTTCCACGTGTGCCTTATGTATCATACTGGAGGTATGATATGGCGGTCACGAGTCAAAGTATCCTTAACTCCTAGGGGGTATTTTGGGTCGCGACACATATTTACTAAACCTTTCTCTTATGAAAGATTTAGTACATTAAGAAGAGAATTAGGCATGGCTAAACTTGATGACATCAAATGAAAATATGCCTAAAGTTGAACAAAATTGATAATTTTGTTTGAATATGTTACTTATTGATATGTGTTTTGTTTCAACTTGATTTGTGGTTTTTAATGTTTTAAAGATCTGAAAATTATTAATTAAAGGGTTTAAATGCTTAAGGAATCCTTCTAGAATGTGAAATTTGGAAAATCTCAATTTTTGTGTGTTGACTTGTTAAAGAGTCAGAGTACAAAGTTGTACTCTTCGACGAGTGAACTGAAACTGCTGAATTTTTCAGATTCTGTCTCCACTCGGCGACGAGTCATACCTACTCGTCGACGAGTGCCCTCGGGGTTATATATTAAAACCTATGAGAGACCAACTATCTGATAGTATGCTTATGCAAGAGGTCTCTCATTGAATGCAATCAGCGAATGTACATTTAAGCACCCATGTGCTGATGTGTAGTCTCCACTACAATAGTTCGAGATAGAACTACATCTCAATTATTGAGAACATCTTAGCATTGTGGCAGCCATATAAGTGAAGTGCCCAACTTCACCCATAGCTATGACTATATAAGGTATAAGGAACTGGAAAGCTATATATGCCTGTGATAGTCCCATCACATAGCTTTCCTACAATATATCCTATAGACCTTTATCGATATCTCATATCATATAGATCATCTCATGATCATGGTCAATTACCCATAATGAATACACAATAGATAAAGAAGAAGTCTATATTAATCAAATTAATAAGAATCTTACAATCTAAATAACTTTTCTAGGCATCATGACTAACAGGAATTACATCGGAATTGCAAGTGACGCGAGATTTCCATGTTGCAATTGAATCCCAGTGTAAGAACATTAACCAATACGGATCCCGCCACATGAACTTTTTTATTCAATTGATCATTCCAATTACATTATCCCTAATGGGCCTTCGAGATTGTTTATACTATCTAACTCGTAGCCCATTGCACATCATTCGAGTTTCCAAGATTTCTGATTAAGCCATGAGAAACATTTTCTCATGTAAAAAATTTTGATAAAAAACTTTTTATAAGTATAATATATTTTAACAAAATATATTTCAAACTTATTTTGTTTCAAAATCACTTGCACATGATTTAAGCTTAATCGACTATTTTACCTGGAACTTAGATAATCTCTCAAATTAATGAGTATAGATTTCTTGTTTGAAATTCATTATGACTCGAATAGCTTTCTGACTATCCAACTATCACTGTATTGTAATCCCTAAGGTAGAGATTACTTTGGTAGAATCAAAACAGTCAGATTACTGCTTAGTTATAAATGAACTCATCAGATCTAAGGATCATTGAAACTATTCAATGTGAATGAGAAACCAACTATCTGATAGTATGTTTATGCAAGAGGTCTCTCATTGAATGCAATCAGTCAGTGTACATTTAAGCACCCATATGCTGATGTGTAGTCTCCACTACAATAGTTCGAGATAGAACTATATCTCAACTATTGAGAACATTTTAGCATAGAGTAGCTATATAAGTGAAGTGCCCAGCTTCACCCATAGTTGTGACTATATAAGGTATAATGAACTGGAAAACTATGTTTGCCTGTGATAGTCCCACCATATTGCTTTCCTACAATATATCTTATGGACCTTTATCGATATCTCATATCGTATAGATCATCTCGTGATCATGGTCAATTACCCATAATGAATACACAATAGATAAAGAAGAAGTCTTTATTAATCAAATTAATAAGAATCTTACAATCTAAATGATTTTTCTAGGCATCAAGTCTAACACCAGTTAGATAATAGAGTGTTCTTACTATTTTCATTCAACTCATACATTCAACCTCATTTCAATCTTTGTATCATAGCAAAGCTAGATAGTAGGAGGTACTTATGTAGCACCCCGGACTTTTCCAACTTTAATGAATAGCATTTTCGTTACCAATTGGCCTTCCTCATAGTATAATTAATAAATAAGGGAGAAATCGGAAATTCTGAAAGGTCAGAAATGTCCGTTTTCGAAAGACGAATCCAACGCAAGTTGAATCGTCAAAATCGGACGAACGAGTCAAAAGATATGGTCAAAATAGTGGAACCTACAGAGCACCGATCGATCGGTCCTCATCAGCGATCGATCGGTCCAAAACCGATCGATCGGTGGCTATCGACTGGTCAGAAATTTTATATGGGGAAATTTTCTAGAGAGCATGTTTTTGACCGGTCGATCGGTCAATAACATCGATCGCTCGGTCGGCAACCGATCGATCGGTCATAAGCACCGATCGCTTGGTCTATCGAGTTTTGCAGAAATTTTAGTGAGGGCGTTTTCGTCTTTTGGGTGTTAACCCTTACCCATAAGGGCTTGCCCGAGCCTTTAGGGCTTCATTCACCTCACTTAGAAGGTTTTGAGAGAGAAGAAGAGAAGAGAAGGGGGATTTACATCTAGGGTTTTCCACTTGAGAGAATCAAGAGTTTTAGAACCCTAGAACCGTTCTAAAGGCTTGGATTCTCCAAATCCAACCTCAAGCTCGTGTGGAGTACCTCTTCCAAGCTAGGGCAGCGCTTCTACATCATCCTCAAGGATTTTTCTTTCCCTTTTCAAGGTTAGTACACTCTTCCTAGTTACTTTGGTAATAACCTAGGATTTTCCTAAGTAAATATGTGTTAGATCTTCCCCATTGCTCCCTTGTGTTGGTATATGCTAAATCCCTAAAACATAAAAAAGATAACACAAACAAAGGGTGGAATGCATGAATGGATGAGGAGTGGAGGCGATTGGATGCCATGTTGTGATGTATTGAATGATGGAAAAAATGGTGGAAGGGCATATTACGCATAATGAACACACCCCAAGTGTTTGATGAAATGTTCGAATGAGAAAATATGAAATCACTAAAGGTAAAAAGGTTGAATACCACATGTTTGATAGAATGCATGAATAAATTAAGATTTGAAAGCATGAGTCACATAAATGTTCCCCATTTGGTAAGTTGTATACATGTATTTATTTCGCTTCTTAAATTCTCCTGTGAGTTGGGAATTGTTAAAATGCTATATGTCATCATGATTTCACGATTGCTATGCACGAGCACATATGTAGATGGAGGATATTGTCAAGGAGGTTGGTAGCCCCTGTTAAGGGTACTAACCTCTGGCTCATAAGAAAAGAAATGGTATTGTCAAGGAGGTTAGTAGCCCAGGATTATGTGGGTACTAACCTCTGGCTCATAAGAAAGGTATTGTACTGTCAAGGAGGTTGGTAGCCCCGGTTAAGGGTGCTAACCTCTGGCTCATAAGAAAAGAAATGGTATTGTCAAGGAGGTTAGTAGCCCAGGATTATGCGGGTACTAACCTCTGGCTCATAAGAAAGGTATTGTACTGTCAAGGAGGTTGGTAGCCCCGGTTAAGGGTGCTAACCTCTGGCTCATAAGAAAAGAAATTGTATTGTCAAGGAGGTTAGTAGCCCAGGATTATGCGGGTGCTAACCTCTGGCTCATAAGAAATATATGGTACTGTCAAGGGGGTTGGTAGCCCAGGGATTATACGGGTGCTAGCCCCTGGCTCATAAGAAATATATTGTACTGTCAAGGAGGTTGGTAGCCCAGGGATATGCGGGTGCTAACCTCTGGCTCATAAGAAATATTGAAAGGATAATTCAAAGAGGTTTCGTATGATTCATAGACGTGTTTTGGTTTCATAACAATTATACTTGATAAAATGTTTATGTATGATGTCGTTAGAAATTGATTATGAATTGTACTCCTTCTATTACTTGTATATGATGTTGTTCGTTATTACCATTGTTGGTTAGGAGTTTGTACTCGCTGAGTATTCCATGCTCAGCCGTACTTTCATGTCGGCAGGTACACGAGCCCCTCTTGACATCTGTGATTAGGGTCCTTGGATAGAGGAGGACTACGGGGAGGAAGAACCGTATGAGGATCTAGTAGTCGAGCCTCAGGCGGAGGCGAGAGACTTAGACCATTGGCCCCACGGGGGTGACTATTGAGCGAGATAGTGTTGGGTCTTATGTGTTTTGATATTTTGATAGGTGGGCCTGTCCACCTTAGACTTAGACGTGTTTTGTATTTATGTTAACTTTGAATACTACATTTTGGATCACTATAAAGAAAAGAAAATTTTAGTTTTCGCTTCCGCAAATTATGTTTAGCTTCCGCGCTCTGATTATCATTGTTTAGTACTTTATTTATCTTGTTTACTACAGGATGGTTCGGCAGGTACGAAGTGTCACGCCTAAATTATCCCTAAACTCCTAGGGGGTATTTTGGGGCGTGACAACTTACCTCTTGATCAAACTTCTATGTTCAGGAAGGCACCACCTTGATTTGTGCTCCTCTTGATCTTCAATCCACAACCCTCTTTGAAAATCTCCACTCTTCTCCCTTTCTCTCTCAAGGTCTCTCTTTAGGTTTAGGGTAAACCAAAACCCCCCAAATGATCTCCTATTTATAGGCAAAATGGTTAAAAACTCTAAAATTTACGTATTTTCGAAGCAGATTCGCGTGCCTATAATTGTTCATAGGCTTCCTACGATCGATCTTAAGTTGTCCAGAGAGTTTACCCCATTTCTGGGACTTTACGATCGTTCGTAGCTCTTCTACGATCATTCGTAGATTTGACAAAAAGTTTCCAGATTTTCATGCTTTGGTATTTCGCTCATAACTGTTGACTTGTTTTGTAGCGACCCAAAACCCACCCTAGGAATTAGAGTGAACTTTGGATGCCTAATCATGGCTTACATGACTTGCTTGACAAACCAACCTGCAAAAACCATAGAGCATATACAATAGAGGACATTATAGCGGAAACATAACTATAAAACACAGCGGAAGTCTAACAAACCCCTAAGTATATACACTTGGTCCAAGTTTATACAAAAAGTAATCAGAAGAAAGTGCGGACAGACCCGCCAAAATACATGGACATAATCTCTCATCTCACCCACAGCTAATCCACTCAGAATCTACAACCACCTAATGGTAACCCTCTACTGGAGGTTCCTCCAGAGGTTCCTCGATGTTCTCCTCTTCCACCCATGGACCAGGAGCACAAACATCAAATGGAGTAGCAGCTCCCTCAGAACCTGCCGACGTAAGAAGTACGGCTGAGCATGGAATACTCAGCGGGTACTAAATACTAACCAACAGTCATAGTATACAGATAGCATACATAAAGTAGGAAGCAAGTTGCAAATATAGAACAGGAACAATTTATATCATACAAGGAAATAAAGCAATTTATAATCATGCTTGTATTTCGTAGAAAGCCAATAAAACCTCTTGAAAACATCGTGCACTTGACTTGGCTTAAAATATCTTTTCGTACTTGAAAGCTTGTCTTGCCTATCTTGCTTGATTCTTGTATGTCGTGTCATGTCATGCATGTCATGCGTGCTTACTTGTGATCATGTAACTTGTGAGATACACTTGTGAGATATCCTTGTGAGATACGCTTGAGAGATGCCTTGAGAGGGAAGGGAGACCCTTCTTTATGCAATGCACTTGCGAGGGAAGGGAGACCCTTCTTCATGATATGTATGTACTTGAGAGGGAAGGGAGGCCCTTCTTCATGATATGCACTTGTGAGTGAGGGGAAACCCCTCGTGGAATGTTGGTTCTTGTCTTCTTGTGAAAAGCGAGGTAAAACATATCATAGGATATGTCCCACCTCTAACCATGTTCTTGAAAACCTCGATCAATCATGTCATGCATGCCGTGCTCGTGGGAACCGTGTACATACTTGCATTTAAATTTAAATATGACATTTGGGCAATTTCACAACACATATAACATTAATGATTTAGCAATGTAATATTCATATCATTTAGGGAAAGCAAGAAAATACACTATCATAGGCCCTAGCAATATCCATAATTTATTAGGCATGCATTTCCTAATTTACAACTCACTTTATTCACCTTGGCATTTCATCAAACATGGTGTGTTCATTATTGATTTACCCTACAACATGCTTTTCTAGATGGGTCTTACTCAAATCATACAAGTATGTTCATTATTGGAACAATGCCCTCCCCATTATAATCATCACAACACAACCATTGGCATCCAGTCGCCCATTCTATCTCCATTCACCATTCACAACCATCCATCTCATGGCACATGTGTAAATAAAGGAAAATCAAAAGAAAAAGAGGGGAAAAGAGGAACTATAACTAGGAGGGTAGCAAGAAGTACCGACCTGATCAAGTGAGGAAGAAATCCGCATTTCCAAAACGACTGTGTAGCTGCTGTCCTAGCTTGGAGAACGTTCTCCACGAGTGCTTGAGCCGAGATCTTGGAGAAAAACCGGACTTGAAGTGATCTAGGTTCTCAAAACCCCTTTGATTCTTCTCCAAAATGGAAACCCTAGGTTTAGGAATCGCCCTCTCCTCTCTTCTTATCTCCCAATCTCTCTAAGTGTTGAAATGAAGCCCTAAAGGCTCGGGTTAAACTCTTAAGGTAAGAGTGAACCGACCAAATGACCATAATACCCTTACTGAAATTTCTGCAAAAACGTGAGTGTTGAACACGTTGTGCTGTGAACAGTGCCGAACACGTTGTGCTGTGAACAGTGCCGAACACGTTGTGCTGTGAACAGTGCCGAACACGTTGTGCTGTGAACAGTGCTGAACACGTTGTGCTGTGAACAGTGCTGAACACGTGGTGCTGGGAACAGTGCCGAACACGTTGTGCTGAACACGTTGTGCTGTGAACAGTGCTGAACATGTTGTGCTGTGAACAGTGCCGAACACGTTGTGCTGTGAACAGTGCTGAACACGTTGTCTTATGTACAACGCGCCCGTTGTTGCTGTACAACGTACCCGTTGTGAGCTGTACAACGTACCCGTTGTTGCTGTACAACGGATGCACAACGAATATGTTATCAGAGCTCGAGCTACGTCATTAGCGCCTTCCGAGCTACGTCCTTAGCGCTTTCCGAGCTACGTCCTTAGTGCATAACCGAGCTACGATTTCCTGCAGGTCCAGCCTGTTTTGGCCATATCTTTTGACTCGTTCGTCCGATTTTGACGATTCAACTTGTGTTGGGTTCGTACTTTGAAAAGGAACATTTTTGACGTTTCAGAATTTCCAATTTCTTCCCTATTCATTAATTATACCTCTTTAAAGGCAAAATGGCAACGAAAGTGCCATGCATTAAATGTGAAAAGGTCCGGGGCTCTACATCCTCCCCCCCTTACAAAATTTCGTCCTCGAAATTTAGACGCTACTTGCATTACAAACCAAACAGAAAATTACAAGTCATATACAGACTTATACAAAAACTCATTCAATTAATTCTGGGTACTTTGCTTTGACTTCGGCTTCACGCTCCCATGTAGCTTCTTCCCGAGCATGGTGTTGCCATTGCACAAGAACCAAAGGGATTGTCTTGTTGCGAAGCACCTGATCTCTTCGATCCAAAATCTGAACTGGCTTTTCGATCA
The DNA here is from genome assembly GCA_015143295.1 of Tetracentron sinense. Taxonomy (NCBI): domain Eukaryota; kingdom Viridiplantae; phylum Streptophyta; class Magnoliopsida; order Trochodendrales; family Trochodendraceae; genus Tetracentron; species Tetracentron sinense. The sequence continues at coordinate 14,599,127 of CM026555.1, read as the reverse complement.
AGGTGAGGTCCTCTCGAATTTCCAACGGTTCCAAGTCTATGACATGCGAAGGATCCGCAATGTACTTCCGAAGCATAGACACATGGAAGACGTTGTGAACTGCGGCCATGTGAGGTGGGAGAGCTACCCTGTAAGCAACCTCACCAACTCGTGTGATAATCTCAAAAGGCCCAACATACCGAGGACTGAGCTTGCCTCGCTTTCCAAATCTCATGATCCCTTTGCTAGGAGATACTTTCACAAAAACTTGATCCCCTACTTGAAATTCCAAGTCCCTACGGCGCGTGTCAGCATAACTTTTCTGGCGATCTTGAGCGGCTTTCAATCGATCCCGAATGATCTTAACTGTGTTTGCAGTTTGCTCAATCAACTCCAGACCAAGTACTTTCCTTTCTCCTACCTCATCCCAATAGAGGGGAGACCTACAACTTCGCCCATACAAGGCCTCAAATGGTGCCATTTGGATACTCGCCTGATAGCTGTTATTATAGGCGAATTCAACCAAAGGCAAGTGCTCTTCCCAACTGCCTCTGAAATCCAACATACAAGCCCGAAGCATGTCTTCAATGACCTGGTTCACTCTCTCGGTTTGTCCATCCGTCTGTGGATGAAAAGCAGTGCTGAAGTCAAGTCGGGAACCCATAGCCTCCTGGAAGCTTTTCCAGAATCGTGATGTGAATCTTGGATCCCGATCTGACACAATACTAACGGGCACTCCATGCAACCTTACCACTTCCTTGATGTACAAAGCGGCTAACTGACTAGAGTTGAAAGTAGTTCGGTAAGGTAAGAAGTGAGTGGATTTCGTCAAACGATCCACTACTACCCATATCGCATCTGAGCCCCTTGCCGTCTTTGGCAAGCCAACTATGAAATCCATGGATATGTTCTCCCATTTCCACTCGGGAATCGGAAGGGACTATAACAGACCTGCGGGCCACATGTGTTCTGCTTTTACCTGTTGACACACCAAGCACTGTGCTACATATTCCGCAACCTCCCTCTTCATATTCCGCCACCAAAAGTGACTCTTGAGGTTCCGGTACATCTTTGTACCCCCTGGATGCACTGTGTACTTCAAACGGTGTGCTTCATCCAAAATCTCTCTTCGAAGATCTGCATTGGCTGGGACGCACAGCCTTCCCTTGAATGTGATAGCACCCCGACTAGTGAGAGAGAAGTCCTCACTACCCTTAGCAACTTCCTTGTCCCGATAAGCCAACAATTCAGCATCCGTGGCTTGGTATTCTTGGATCAATCTATAATGTATGGCCGAACCGTGACATTTACCAAGATAGGACTACGAACAGAGTCATTCACACTAATGTCCAGATTTGCCAAGTCTTCAAGTAGCTTCCATTCTTGCACCAACATGTGTGCTAATAACCCCGGAGGTCTTCTACTCAAAGCATCGGCCACTACATTCGCTTTACCCGGGTGGTATTGAATGGTACAATCATAGTCTTTCAAAAATTCCATCCAACGCCTTTGCCTTAGATTCAATTCCTTTTGGGAAAAGAGGTACTTGAGGCTCTTGTGATCCGTATACACATAGAATTCCACCCCGTATAAGTAATGTCGCCAGATCTTGAGTGCAAACACGACTGCGGCAAGCTCTAAGTCGTGCGTGGGGTAATTCTTCTCATGCTCCTTCAGTTGCCTCGATGCATAGGCAATGACTTTCTTGTGCTGCATGAGTACACACCCAAGTCCAACGTGTAAGGCATCACTATACACCTCATACCCATAAGGTCCAAATGGCACAGTAAGGACAGGGGCTGTAGTAAGCCTCTTCTTCAGTTCCGTGAAACTGATCTCACACTTGTCGCTCCATACAAACTTCGCATTCTTCCTTGTCAGGTAAGTAAGCGGTGCTGCAAGGCTAGAGAAACCCTCTACGAATCTCCTGTAGTAGCCTACCAACCCAAGAAAGCTGCATATCTCAGTAACACTCTTGGGCCTCGCCCAACTCATAACTGCTTCGATCTTCTTCGGATCTACCGAGATACCTTCTGCAGAAACAACGTGGCCTAGGAATGCCACCTCTTCCAACCAAAACTCACACTTGCTAAGTTTGGCGTATAGCTTGTGCTCTCTTAGCATTTCCAAAGCAAGGCGTAGGTCGCGTGTGTGATCTTCCCGTGTCTGGGAATAGACCAAAATGTCATCAACAAATACAATCACGCACCTATCAAGATATGGCCGGAACACCCGGTTCATAAAATCCATAAAGGTTGCCGACGCGTTCGTGAGTCCAAAAGGCATCACCAAGAACTCGTAGTGCCCATACCGAGTCCTGAAAGCAGTGTTGGGGACATCTTCCACCTTAATCTTCAACTGGTGATAACCCGATCGAAGGTCTATCTTTGAGAAAAATCTCACTCCCTTCAACTGATCGAACAAGTCATCAATTCTAGGCAATGGGTACCTATTCTTTATAGTGACTTTGTTCAGTTGCCGATAGTCAACGCACATCCGCATTGAGCCATCCTTCTTCTTAACAAATAACACCGGGGCACCTCACGGTGAGACACTTGGTCGAATGAAACCAAGGCCTTGCAATTCCTCCAACTGAGTCTTCAACTCCTTGAGTTCAATAGGGGCCATTCTATATGGAGCCCTGAAAACAGGAGCTGTGCCTGGTGCAAGCTCGATCACAAACTCAATCTCCCTATCTGGAGGCAATCCCGGCAACTCCTCTGGAAATACATCCAGGAATTCACTCACAACCGGAATAGTCGATGAGTCATTTGCTTCAGGGTTAGCTAAGCTCAACGCCGTAAAGCGGGCAATGTCTCTACTTCTCAACCCTCGAAAGTGGAATGGTTTTCCTTCTACTGGCTTGAAGAGTACCATTTTCTCAAAGCAAGCTACATGCCCATGATGTGCTGCTAACCAATCCATTCCCAATATAACATCAAAGTCTTGGAATCCAAGGACGATGAGATCAACCGCCAACTCGTGGCTTCCAACTTGGACCACACTATTTCTATACACTTTATCTGCCAATACTGTTTTGCCGAGAGGAGTCGAAATGGCTAACTCCGGTTCTAGCTGACTTAGCTCTACAGAAAAGCCTTCTGAAAAACTCGGTGAGACAAATGAATGAGTAGACCCGGTATCAATTAACACTCGAGCCAAATACTCATTGACTAGTAGGGTTCCTGAAATTTTAACTAGCGGAGTTAATCCATGCATCAACAGTGTATACATATAGGTATATATACATATATAACATGCCAAGTACGTACACAATCAATTAATACTTAACAGTTTAAATTAGGGATAATTAAATAGGCTACAACTGCGTACCTTGCACTACATCGTCAGATGCAAGTGCATCACCCTCTGTTAAGGCAAAAACTCGCCCCTGGTTCGCCTGGCGAGACTGAGGTGTAGATCGGGTAGTCTGAGATGACGCCTGATATGATCCTGCTGGGCGTGCTGGTGGCCTAATCCCCTGAGACTGGCTTGGTAAATGCCGACTGGGGCAATCCCTGATCAAATGGCCCTGGCAACCACAATGAAAACATCCACCCGATGCTCTTCGGTAATCTCCTGCCGGGTGCCTTCGGTCGCATGAAGTGCAGACCTCGTGTGTATAAGTCGGAGGTGGAGCATACCTCATTGTCTGAGGAGCAACAGGCCGTGGGGCCGGAAGAGCCTGAGGTAGAGGTGCCTGTGGCACGTACTGCCGTGGGGCAGGAGGCGCATAAGTCGGCCTCATCTGTGGTGCTGGCCATGTATACTGATAAGGGCCGGTACGAGCCCGCCTCTCTGGAAGTGCTGAACTACTGGCTTGGCCTCTTGCCAACTCTCTCTTCTTAGACACCGCTTCAGAATTGGCCTCGACCAATAAGGCCTTGTCTACCACTTCAGGGTAGGTAGTATGCCTGAAAACGGAAACCTTCTCCATAATAACATCCTTGAGCCCTTGCTCAAACCTCCTCGCCTTCATTGCCTTGGTGGCAATCATATGTGTCGCGAAACGTGATAGCTCCGAGAACTTTGCCTCATAAGCGGCCACAGACATCGAACCTTGCTCAAGGTTGATGAATTCTCTCTCTTTCTTTTCCCGTGCACCGATCGGAAAATACTTCTTGTAAAAAGTATCCTTGAACTCCTCCCAAGTCCAAGGTTGACCCTGCATGGTCAAATCTCGCGTCCTCAATGTAGACAACCACCAATGGTGGGCTTCACCTTCTAGCATGAAAGCTGCCCATGCTACTCTATCCTCCTCTGTAGGTGAGAGGACCGCAAAGATCTTCTCCATCTGGAGGATCCATGCCTCCGCAGCAAGAGGGTCCACACTTCCATGGAAGGATGGAGACCTCAATCTCCTGAATGCCTCAACTCCAGCTGTACGATGTACTGGAGCTGCGGGCGGTGGAGTAGGTGCTGACGACGATGGTATAGCTTGCCGAGCCGCCAGTATGGCGACTGTCTCAGCAATAGAGCCTAAGACTTGAGAGAGGTCCGGCTGCTCATCCTCATCCCGTGAAGAAGAGGAAGCTCTGGTATGTGGTCCACGAGCCCGTGTGTTCCGTCTCATGACTAAAGTCCTGAGAATAATAACACCACGTGAGTCTAACCTGAAACCACAGTTTATTTCAACACCATTTCACAATAATTCAATTTGTATTAGTTGTATAATACTAATATACATCACATCAAGTCATCAGAGTATTCATCACATTATACTTATACTTTAGTGTTCTAGCGTACCTAGGACCCGTACCTGGTTAAAGCAACCACTTTAGACTAAGACTAAAGTTTAGTCTTAAACTTGGAACCAGACTCGCTTCCGACTCACTTCCTTCCTAACTTGTTTCCTAACATATGCTCTTGTCAAGCCGTGGTATAAGATTCTAAGTGACCCTAGAGACCTAAAGCCCTCTGATACCACTTCTGTAGCGACCCAAAACCCACCCTAGGAGTTAGAGTGAACTTTGGACGCCTAATCATGGCTTACATGACTTGCTTGACAAACCAACCTGCAAAAACCATAGAGCATATACAATAGAGGACATTATAGAGGAAACATAACTATAAAACACAGCGGAAGTCTAACAAACCCCTAAGTATATACACTTGGTCCAAGTTTATACAAAAAGTAACCAGAAGAAAGTGCGGACAGACCCGCCAAAATACATGGACATAATCTCTCATCTCACCCACAGCTAATCCACTCAGAATCTACAACCACCTAATGGTAACCCTCTACTGGAGGTTCCTCCAAAGGTTCCTCGACGTTCTCCTCTTCCACCCATGGACCAGGAGCACAAACATCAAATGGAGTAGCAGCTCCCTCAGAACCTGCCGACGTAAGAAGTACGGCTGAGCATGGAATACTCAGCGGGTACTAAATACTAACCAACAGTCATAGTATACAGATAGCATACATAAAGTAGGAAGCAAGTTGCAAATATAGAACATGAACAATTTATATCATACAAGGAAGTAAAGCAATTTATAATCATGCTTGTATTTCGTAGAAAGCCAATAAAACCTCTTGAAAACATCGTGCACTTGACTTGGCTTGAAATATCTTTTCGTACTTGAAAGCTTGTCTTGCCTATCTTGCTTGATTCTTGTATGTCGTGTCACGTCATGCATGTCATGCGTGCTTACTTGTGATCATGTAACTTGTGAGATACACTTGTGAGATATCCTTGTGAGATGCGCTTGAGAGATGCCTTGAGAGGGAAGGGAGACCCTTCTTTATGCAATGCACTTGCGAGGGAAGGGAGACCCTTCTTCATGATATGTATGTACTTGCGAGGGAAGGGAGGCCCTTCTTCATGATATGCACTTGTGAGTGAGGGGAGACCCCTCGTGGAATGTTGGTTCTTGTCTTCTTGTGAAAAGCGAGGTAAAACATATCATAGGATATGTCCCACTTCTAACCATGTTCTTGAAAACCTCGATCAATCATGTCATGCATGCCGTGCTCGTGGGAACCGTGTACATACTTGCATTTAAATTTAAATATGACATTTGGGCAATTTCAGAACACATATAACATCAATGATTTAGCAATGTAATATTCATATCATTTAGGGAAAGCAAGAAAACACACTATCACAGGCCCTAGCAATATCCATAATTTATTAGGCATGCATTTCCTAATTTACAACTCACTTTATTCACTTTGGCATTTCATCAAACATGGTGTGTTCATTATTGATTTACCCTACAACATGCTTTTCTAGATGGGTCTTACTCAAATCATACATGTATGTTCATTATTGGAACAATGCCCTCCCCATTATAATCATCACAACACAACCATTGGCATCCAGTCGCCCATTCTATCTCCATTCACCATTCACAACCATCCATCTCATGGCACATGTGTAAATAAAGGAAAATCAAAAGAAAAAGAGGGGAAAAGAGGAACTATAACTAGGAGGGTAGCAAGAAGTACCGACCTGATCAAGTGAGGAAGAAATCCGCCTTTCCAAAACGACTGTGTAGCTGCTGCCCTAGCTTGGAGAACGTTCTCCACGAGTGCTTGAGCCGAGATCTTGGAGAAAAACCGGACTTGAAGTGATCTAGGGTCTCAAAACCCCTTTGATTCTTCTCCAAAATGGAAACCCTAGGTTTAGGAATCGCCCTCTGCTCTCTTCTTATCTCCCAATCTCTCTAAGTGTCGAAATGAAGCCCTAAAGGCTCGGGTTAAACTCTTAAGGTAAGAGTGAACCGACCAAATGACCATAATACCCTTACTGAAATTTCTGCAAAAACGTGAGTGTTGAACACGTTGTGCTGTGAACAGTGCTGAACACATTGTGCTGTGAAGAGTGCCGAACACGTTGTGCTGTGAACAGTGCCGAACACGTTGTGCTGTGAACAGTGCTGAACACGTTGTGCTGTGAACAGTGCCGAACACGTTGTGCTGTGAACAGTGCTGAACACGTTGTGCTGTGATCAGTGCTGAATACGTTGTGCTGTGAACAGTGCCGAACACATTGTGCTGTGAACAGTGCTGAACACGTTGTCCGTTGTCTTATGTACAACGCGCCCGTTGTTGCTGTACAACGTACCCGTTGTGAGCTGTACAACGTACCCGTTGTGAGCTGTACAACGTACCCGTTGTTGCTGTACAACGGATGCACAACGAATACGTTATCAGAGCTCGAGCTACGTCCTTAGCGCCTTCCGAGCTACGTCCTTAGCGCTTTCCGAGCTACGTCCTTAGTGCATAACCGAGCTACGATTTCCTGCAGGTCCAGCCTGTTTTGGCCATATCTTTTGACTCGTTCGTCCGATTTTGACGATTCAACTTGCGTTGGGTTCGTACTTCGAAAAGGAACATTTTGAGGTTTCAGAATTTTCAATTTCTTCCTTATTCATTAATTATACCTCTTTAAAGGCAAAATGGCAACGAAAGTGCCATGCATTAAATGTGAAAAGGTCCGGGGCTCTACATGTTTATCAAATTTTGACGATTCAACTTGAGTTGGATTTGTCATTCAAAGGAGAACAATTTTGTATCTGATGAAAAATTCTTAATTCTGAGTTCTTAATTACCTAAAAGGGCTCTAAAGCCAAATGGGTAAATGGATTTCAGTAACCCATATTTTCAACAGATCCGATTTCGGAAATCAGATGTTTACTCTATGTTAGACCAAGATGGAAAAATGATAAACATGAACCTCAAAGAGAGTTCCAATATCTTTCCATAAATTCAAGAATCACTCGATTTTGATCAGTAATGAAAAAACTAGAGCTACTTAAAGTTGAGGGTATGCTAAGGCATAAACCTTGTTGATACTTGAGAGTATTCTATACTCTTACTCTATCATCCCAAACACCCATAAACACGCATAACTTAAGAAAATAATCTTAAGGCTTTTAATACATGCCATAAAGATCTGGGGTTCTACATCTAGTCACCTAAGGTCCATATGATTATTCTAAGTTAATTTCTACCTAAGGTATCATGGTATGATTATTCTAAATCAATTTCCACCTAAGGTAACATGGTATCTAGGTCACTTACCATCCTATGAGTGAAATGAAGGATATGATTGGAATGTCTTCAACCGATCTTCTTCGGTCTTCATCTTCACTTGTCGTGGATGCTTGAAGGCAATGACACAAGATACACTAGACTCACTTGTTTTGACACCGGAATAAGCCAACACTAAAACATGGACTTTACACTAATTAAAGATTCCTTATTAGATAAGGATAAGATTAGTTTGTTACTAATGGATAAGGTTAGTTTCTTTTCAGATAAATCCTAATTAATTAGGAATAATCATTAAGGAAACTTTTGAGGAATTCTAAATGGATTAGGATAAGGATGAGAGAGTCTTGGATTGTAAGGAAAGCAATCCAAGCTAATTCTATATAAAGGGTGGACGCCCACCCTTTGGAGGACATTCCAAGAACCCCATGATTTGCTCCCTTCTCTCCTCTTCTCAACCTCACAACCCCCCCCCCTTCTCTCCTCTTGGATAGTGTACGGTATCCATCCCTTTCTTCTCTTGGGTCTAGTTTTTCTTTTGAATAAAAGCATAACCAATCTTGTTAGATCAAGAAAGGATCTTGAGATTCAAGAAAAGAACAAAGATCATAGAGCTTGAATTGGAAGGGCCATTAGCTTCTATTAGAGAAAGCTTTAAAGGAAAAAAATTGTTCGTGTGGATCACGAAGGAGACTTTACACTTGTGAAGTTTTGCAAGCATTGTTTTAACATGGATTTAACTTAACAATTTCAAATTCGCAAAGGTGATTGTTATTTTATCATTCATTGAATAAAATCAATCAGAATCTTAGTCAGAACTTGGGATTCAATGTATGCCCCCCAATAACTGTTTTTCTAAAATTAAAAAGAGGCATACTTTCACGGCTATCATCTTCCTATCTCTATAAATAGAGTTCATTTATGAACAATCAACAACCACTGATCTACTATTGAATACTCATTGATCATTTCATTCAATTCTCATTAATCACACGTTGAAAATCTTAGAAATCCCCAATTCTCCTATTTGAGTTTTAAAATCCCAATCATTTGAAAGATTTGTAGAGGTATTATTTCAATCATATTTAACTCATCAAGGAGCCCTGTAACTGGATTCAAATCCACTCTACTTCATTGTATTGAAGGAAATCAAGAATCTGCGTATTATTGTCTGAGAAGCCGGAAAGTTTTGAGTTGTCAAGGGAAAGTGTTCTCTTGCATTAAAGGCCATTATCTCAGCCTACAAAGGAGATTGTAAGAGGTGGTATCCCAGCATGCAAGGGATTGTAAAGGTTTGAGCTTCACCCGGTGAAGAAGCTTGTACAAGTAAAATCGTTCGAATCCTTGAAACGGGAAGCTGAAAGGCGATGACGTAGACAAGTTATCAAACCTCGTGAACAAACTTGTAGTGTCTGTATGTTCTTAGCTCTTTACCTCTTATTCTTTTTATTATTGCTTGCTGCATTGCCTTAAATTCTTGAATTCCCCCAAATAGACCAAGACGAATTTTTATTGTGCCATTGACCCTAATCACCCGCCATCTAGGGTCCATTTACTGGGGAACAAGATCAAGTCTAAGAGTCTCTCATGCTCACAAGTCCACACGAGTCAAGATGAAAATATGATATGTCTCGCATGCTCTTACGCACTCTGATTATATGTCTACGAAATGATTATGTTATTGAATATGTTCTAATGATATCATATTGTTAGTTAGACTGCTTATCTGCTGAGTGTTTTCAATACTTAGTCGACCTGTTATTGTCGACAGGTTTAGAGCTAGAGCCGATAGCAGAGCCTTGGATAGAGGAGGTGTACGGAGAAGAGGAAGAAAGTGATCTCTTTACCAAGGAAGTGAGGGACCTCGACCGGTCTCCTTATTATTAGGTTTCTTGTCTTTGCTTTAAGGAGATTTGTAATTGACTTATGTTGCTCAGGTTGATGTTATTTAGAGTTTATACTTTATGGGTTTTAATCATGGTGGGTTATGTTGGGCATATTGCATTTGTACGGGATGGTTTGTTGATATATCAAAATTTTATTATTCTCATTTTTGGTGACTTGTGTTGGTATGTCTTGTAAGTCATGGGATTTAAGTAGGTTTAAGAAATGTAACGGGTCCAAAGTCCTATTATGTCCAAGGTGGAATTTTAGCGTCGTTACATAGTGAATCTTAACCACAGTTAAAGGGACTTAAAAGAGATGTTGATCTATTTTTTTTCTAAAAATCAAGGATAGATGTTTTAACCCTAAGGGATAGTGAATCTTAACCATAGTTAAAGGGAGTTAAAAAGGGAGCACGTTACTTTTAAAAAAAGAAAATTCTAATAGATGCTTTAACCCTAAGGGTTAGTGAATCTTAACCAAAATTGAAGGGAGTTAAAAGAGATGTTTGATTTTTTGTTCTAAAAATGAAGGTTAGATGCTTTAGCCTTAAGGATTAATGAAAAAATAACATTTTATTTTTGTGGTAATAAGACAATCTTATTCAAATAAAGAAGGGAGCAAGGGGTTACAGTAGGTTGAAGAGACCCAGAATAGGAATGCTGGATGCTCATGTTCAGAGCGAAATGAGCTTGAGAGGGGGATTCACTACTGACCTCACGATTAACAAACCAAAGGATCACACCATCGAAAAGGGGCTGTAGACGCCGAATGTCTTCTATGGGAGCATGGATTTCCCAGAAGGTTGGAAGGGAAGCATTGTTGAAGATGTCCACCACTGCTTTAGAGTCTGATTCGATAATAATGTGGCTCCAATGGTTCTCAAGGGTCATAGATAGGCCCAGATGAATAGCTTCTGCTTCGGCCAGAAGGGCGGAGCGCCCCCAAGAAGAGGTTTAGAAATAGCACAGAGACATCGAATTTCATGGTTTCGAGGTACCAATCCCATTCCTGCAGCCAAACCTGATGGTAATGCAGCACCATCCACATTTAGTTTAACTTATGGGTAATTGGGTGGAGACCACAATTGGATAGAGTCGGCATAACAAGGAAAACAAGGGTAGGAAGAGTTTGAAACTCTTTTGTGCTCATTAGCTTCCAAATGCCCCCTAGTAAGACGGTTTGCACGGTTGATAGCTGTACCCGGGTCTGGTGGGTGTCCTCGGAAAAGGGAGTCATTCCTTAATAACCAAATGTTCCAAAGAGTAGAACTTAAACGAGGTGTTTTGACCAACCCTACCACCAAGAGGAAAAGGACAAAGGACCCGTCTCAGGAATCCGGAGGGACAACGAAGTACCATACTATATGCTTCTTGCACAAGAACATTGTAGGAATAGATGAGTCACTGTTTCGGATTCCTCCTTGCATAAAGGGCATGTTCCATCAATAGGGATTTTTCATCGTCAAAGATTATCCGCTACTGCTAAGGCGTTATGACATAGCCAACATTAAAGGAAGTTAAAAACTTTCGATCAAAGCTTTGCAAACTCTCCTTTGATGCTTTCATATATCACTTGTGGGTAGAGCAAAATAATAGGAGTTTTGATCGATCTATTTGTAGCCCTACTAGCATCGTTATGCGTATACAAGAGGATGTGTGTTGAAGATGTATCAGCCAAAATACTAAGCACTTCAATTATCTAAAGCATAAAGCATACATACCAAGCAATAAGGTTTCACTATATAGAAGAGAGAAGAAGTAATGGCTTTATTGATAAAGGGAATATAAACAAAAACAGCCACACTTATTATTCACGTTTTCACCTCTCTCACTATATATATAGGATAAAACTCTTAAGATAAGATAAAGATAAAGTAAAGATAAAGCCTCCTAAAAGATAACTACAAAAGACTCTTATCAAGATAAACTATTAACCCTATCCAACTAGACTCTACTTATCTTGTGGATAAGTTAGAGTTTGGTGATGACTCTTAACACTCCCCCTCAACGCCAAATCTCTACTAATGACGCCAAGTGCATCTCTGAACTTTGTGAATTTTGACGAACAAAGCCCTTTTGTGAATATGTCCGCCACCTGCTCATTTGTATTAACTGGCATAAGATCAATTTCTCATCGAAGCACTTTTTCTCGAATAAAATGATGATGAACTTCAACATGCTTCGTTCTAGTGTGAAATACTAGATTTTCTGCTAGTCGAGTTGCGCTTTCATTATCGCAATATAGTCTGATCTCATAATTTGTGGTTTGATGCAAATCAAACATTAACTGTATTAACCACGCACTTTCTTGCGCTGCCATAGCTGCAGCCCGATATTCTGCTTCCGTTGTTGACAAAGACACAGTTGGTTGTCTTTTGCTGCACCAAGAAATAACACCCGAACCAAGACTAAACATATAGTCTGTAGTTGATCTTCGAGTCGAGAGATCACCTGTGTAGTCTGCATCACAGTATCCTACAATTTTGCATTCGACAGCTCTTTCATACCAAACACCATGATCCATTGTTCCTTTTACATATCTTAGAATTCTTCGAACAATCTCAAGATGTGGCTTTCTTGGACTATGCATAAATCTGCTCACGACCCCTACTGCTTGAGTGATATCAGGACGAGTTAGAGTTAAGTAGATCAAACTTCCCACTAACTGTCTGTACATGCAAGAATTTTCAAGTTCTTCAACTTCATCTATACGAACTTGAGTGTTGACATCCATCGGTGTAGCCATCGGTTTGTAATCAAACATTCCAAACCGCTTCAACAGGTCACTGGAATATTTTTTTTGACATAAAAATATTCCATATTTATTTTGATCTATCTCAAGTCCGAGAAAGTGCTTCAGCTCTCCAAGTTCCTTCATCTGAAATCGAATTTCAAGATTCATGCGGATTCTTTTAATTTCTTCTAGATCATCTCCAGTAATAATCAAATCATCAACATAGACTAGCACAACTGCAACTTTGTCTGTTACAAATTTTACAAACAAACTTGAATCAGTTGGGGCTAGAATATAACCATTGATTGCGAGAAACTCAGCAATCTTTCCATACCATGCTCTCGGAGCCTACTTCAACCCATATAGAGCATTTCTCAATTTCCAAACATATTGAGGATAATGAGGATTTTCAAATCCCTTGGGTTGCTCCATATAGATTTCTCGATCTATTTCACCATGAAGAAATGCATTCTTCACATCCATTTGCCACAACCTCCAATCTTTGCTAGCAACGATAGCAATCAGAACTCGTACTGTTGTTATCTTAGCCACAGGACTGAAAGTCTCATCATAGTCTATTCCATACTGTTGTGAAAAACCTCGGGCAACTAATCGAGCCTTGAATCGCTCCACTGAACCATCTACTCGGGTCTTGATCTTATATACCCATTTGCAAGAAATAGGTTTTACATCATCTGGTTTTGGCATTAGATTCCAAGTCTCATTCTGCTTTAAGGCTTGAATCTCATCTGCCATAGCTTCCTCCCATTCAGGAACCCCTCGAGCTTCTTCAAATGACTTTGGTTCTTCAATCACCAAATCTTTGCCAATCATTACTTACGCTAGATCTGCATTCACATTCTTCAGTTTTGGCTTTTCCGTTGCATACTTTAGATTTGGCTTTGGTACTCTTTGTGACCTCCTTAAGACATGCTCATCTTCTTGTTCAGACTCTTCAAGTTGTGAGAGTCGATTTTCTTCTATAACAGTCTGTTGATAAGTTCCAGTTTTCCAAGGGCTTGCACTAGATGTCATCTGTGACACATCCTCATCAACCTGTACACTTGGTTCAAGTGTCTTCTGATTTGAAGGACACTTAAGTCTCGTCTCCTCTTCTAGTTCTTCTTCAAACTTTTGATCAACTGGAAGATCGACATGATCGACCGACCACCATGATGATGACTCATCGAATACAATGTTTCTCGACACATGTACTCGATCTGAGGTTGGATCAATACACCTCCAGCCTTTCCTTTCTGAATCGTATCCCACAAAGATACATCGGATCGCCTTCTTATCAAACTTGCTGCGAAGATGGTTAGGCACAAATACATAACATACACTACCAAATACTCGAAAGTGACTTACTATAGCCTTCATCTCGTACAGCTTCTGGAAGGGTGAAAGGTACTCGAGCTTTGGTTATGGAAGGCGATTAAACATGATTTGCAGTCATCATGCATTCAGCCCAAAAACGAGCTAGCACATTTTTCGAATGTAACAAACTTCTGCATGTCTCGGCTAGATGCCTGTTCTTTCTCTCCGAGACCCCATTCTGTTGTGGCGTATAGGGACAAGTCAGTTGTCTTCGGATACCATGCTCTTGTAGATACTTGTTGAACTCTTCTGAAGTATACTCTCCCCCGTTATCCGATCTTAGACATGTTATCTTATGTCCAAGCTCTTTTTCCACCTTACTCTTAAGATCCTTGAATTTGTTGAGTACTTCCCCTTTCTCCTTTAGGAAGTAAATCCAAGTATATCGAGAGTAATCGTCGATGAATGTGAGCATGTATTTCATACCTCCAAGTGAAACATCTTTCACTGGACCGAACACATCTGAATGCACCAATTCAAGAAGTTTCTTAGCTTGAAACTTCGACTCAGTATAGGGAAGCTGATGTGCCTTGCCATACTGACATCCTGCACATACTGAATCATCTCGGATCTCCAGATCAGGAAGCCCTTTAAACATGTTCTTCTTCATCATAGCCTTTAACTTGACAAATCAAACATGAGCAAGCCGAGCATGCCACAAATCAGCTGTTTCACTCTTTCGAGTTTTGTCTACATAAGCAGCCTCAGCTGACATAACATAGACGGATTCAATTCTTTTGCCTTGCATGATGGGAGTACCTTCGATCTGTATCTCTTTGTAGATCTTCACATCATCGGGTCTGAACACGACGGTGTTTTCAGATGTCGCCAATTGAGAGACAGACACCAGGTTCTTCTTCATCATTGGGACATAGAATACGCCTTGAAGCATGGTTGACTCTTCACTTCCTTTTGGTATACATACAGCACTGCCTACATGAGTGATTGGCAGCCTCGCATTATTTGCTGTCACTACTACTCGTTGGCCATTATATTGTTTCTTTGAAAGAAACTTTTGATCATTTCCAGTCATATGATTTGAGCAACTTAAATCAACTATCCAATCAGTAGAATAGTCTATTCGATTATTATTGCTCGTAGGCATAGTAACAGTAGTAGTCAATCCGAATGCATTGGATTGTTCTTCAGTGATTGACAAATAAGCACTCCACTCCTCTTCCTCACCATCAATTTTCTGTAGTAGGTCTTCTGAAGTTGCTGCATTCCCTTCATCTTTCTTCTTCTTGGGTGCTCGACAATTTCTGGCAAAGTGACCTGGCTTGCCGCAATTATAGCACGTTTTGGTTCTAGGATCCTGAGAATCACGTTCCTTGAAAACTATCCTCGCTCTTCCTTGAATTCGAGTTCGATTGATACTTCGAATTCTTTTGTTTTCTCCTGTCATTAAAAGACCTTTTACTTTTACCAGTGTACAAGGCTTCTTCTTTCTCATTCGTAGAAAGACCAGTCATCTGCTTTGTTAGACTCTCCTGGTTTGCTAGAAGGCTTTCAAGCTCCAAGAGTGTTGGTTGAGTCGGCCATCCATGAATTGCCGTCATGAACCCATGGTACTCAGGCTTTAGACCTCGAATGATAATTCTTCTCATACGAGCATCTGTAATTTTCGACTCATCATCAAGTTGCAATATCTCAAGACAGATTCCTTTTACTTGCATAAAGTATTGATAAATCGACATGCTTCCTTGAGATACCGAACTGATCTCGTCCTCCAGCAATTGCAACCTTGCATCATTAGATCTGGTGAAAAGTGTGGATATCGCATCCCACGCTTCATTCGGAGACTTGACCTCTCGAATATGTTCGAGCAATTCTTTCTGAATTGTAGCTTTCAACACGAACAAAGCTTTGCCTGCCCTTATCTTCCACTTCCTTAATTTCTCAGCATTCTCTTCAGTTTTGGGTGGTGCGATGATATCTTTGCCATTCATCACCTCCCAAAGATCTTGACCCTGTAAATACGATTCCAAACAGGATCTCCAATACTCAAAGTTAGTATTGTTCAACTTCTCTATACCGCTTACAGAATTTGCATGCTCCCTTGATCTGAGTTGAGGAATACAAGGTATTTGATGAGATCTTCAGACTCACCGTTTTGAGGTCTTCACGCTCGTTCCCTGAACCTGGCTCTGATACCACTTGTTGAAGATGTATCAGCCAAAATACTAAGCACTTCAATTATCTAAAGCATAAAGTATACATACCAAGCAATAAGGTTTCACTATATAGAGGAGAAAAGAAGTAAGGGCTTTATTGATAAAGGGAATATAAACAAAAACAGCCACACTTATTATTCACGTTTTCACCTCTCTCACTATATATATAGGACAAAACTCTTAAGATAAGATAAAGATAAAGTAAAGATAAAACCTCCTAAAAGATAACTACAAAAGACTCTTATCAAGATAAACTATTTTAACCCTATCCAACTAGACTCTACTTATCTTGTGGATAAGTTAGAGTTTGGTGATGACTCTTAACAATGTGTTTTTAAAAGTGGACTGGAAGTACTCTATCGTGGACAACCCACAACCCAACTAATAGGAGCCTAGTTGAAGCTTGGAATGGTAGTGCAGTGTGGGATTCTAGGCCAAGGAGGTGGGTGGCTAGGACACCCCCCGATGGCGATGTTATCAAGGTTAATATTGATAGGTCATGGCGTGCAGATTTTGGGGGTTATGGTTGCATCATCAGAAATTACAGAGGCGTACCTCTTCTTGCTATAGCAGGGGGACAAGATGAGGGTTCGGTGATCTCAATGGAAGTTACGGCCCTTAGGCGTGGTATTGAGGTGGCAGCCCAATGAGGATTCAGACGAGTAAGGATGGAATCAGATTCTAAATGAGTTGTGGGATGCATAACTCACCAATATACGTGGCCGTGGTAGCAAATGCATAGTTTATACGCAATTAGGGATGATTGCCGTCAATTTGACTTCATTGAGTTCCACTCTGTCCCTGGGGAAGCTAATCGTGCCACTGATTTTTGGGTTAGAACCCATCTTATCCTTAAATGACAAATAAGTGCCTCTTTTTAACTTATTTCCTTTGACGGACCTACTTTTCAAACTATTGGACAGATAGGGACCACGTTAACACTAGCTAACTACTGTTTGTATTCTTAATTGAAATGCCGAAAACACCCTTAATATGAAGTCCATTGCCGTCCTCCTTCTTTAACCCTAACCACCTTGCGCAAGGCCCTCCCTTTTAAGAGAGCCACTATATGATTAAAAATTAGTTGTGTGTTTTTTTAAAAAAAATTATGGGGCATGCGAGTTTAACAAGCACACCTCTCCAACCTGTTACAAGTCCATTTTAATTCATTTAACTGTGGTTAAGATCACTAATTCATAAGTTAATTTTTTTTCTTCTAAAACCAATGTTAAATTTATTAACCCTAAGAATTAAATCATAGTTAAAAAGAGTCAAAAGGGACACATGTCGAGTTGGAGAGGCGTGCATGAGCGGAACACATATGCGTTAACAATCTTTAATTTACCCTTTATCCATCTAACCTTGATTTTTAGAAAAAAAGTTAAATGAAAAAAATATTAACTTTAAGTTGATTAAGTTTAACCATATTAAATGAGCTATACAAGTTGTCATGTGTCCCTATTAACACCCACTAATTGTGGTTAAGATCCACTCGCTCTAGGTTTCACCAATTTAACCTTTGTTCTTAGAAAAAATATTAACTTTATGTTGATTATAGTTAACCACAGTTAATGGGGGCACTATAAACCTCTATGTGTCAGTTTTAACAACCACTAACTCTAGTTAAGGTTCACTTAGCCCTAGGGTTCATCCATCTAATCTTGGTTTTTAGGAGGAAACAAATTAACTGTATGTTGACTAAGTTTAATAACAATTAAAAGGAGGCAAATGGGACACGTGATGGCTTGTAGATGCGCGTCCCGTCCAGATAATTAGAACCCTTAAAAAATTATAAAATTTTGAGAGGGCCAAACTTGAACAATTACATTATAATTTGGGAGGGTCACTGTATACAAAATGTATATATATATATAGGGAATAGCTATATATACTAGCGGGTGGCACATTCGATGCATGTGAGAGCGAGGGGAAGGAGTTAACCACAGTTAATAGGAGTTAAAAGGGACACGTGTTAACCCGCAGATGCTCGCTATTGGCTATGATTCTATTCTTTAAATAGATAAATGAGCAAGGGATAATTTGGAAATTAAAGTAAAACATTAAATCAAAGTTTTGTTTTATATTAGGGTAGTTTGAGAATTTCTGAAAAATCAGTCTACGCCTGCCTCTCGCATTATAATAGTAAAGATATATATATATAATTTGTACTTGTATAGTTAAAAAATTCAAAATTTGGGGGGACAATAACCCTCTCTGCCCCTATTACAAATGATGAGTGAATTCAATTACAAAACTTTGTGTGAATTGTAACCCCAAGGCAGGGTTAGAGCCTTGGCAAGTGTTCTGACTTTCAAGCAAACAAAAAACAACATTTCCATCTTGAATGTTGTAGCATTTAGACTACAAAAGAGCTTGTAGAGTATACTCTTGCCCCTTTGAAAGGGTAATATAGTCATTTCATAAGAAACCACTCATATCAGGTATTTTTGGCATTTCAAGTAAATATAAAAAGGAACCCAATATTTTTGTCTTGCATATTGTAGCCTTCGGACAAGAGATATTGTAGCTAATCCAAACTCTTGCACTTTTAAAAAGGTAATATAGTCATTCTAAGACAAATCACAAGAGTGAGGGTATTTTTGGCATTTGAAGTGAGACCATAAACGGACTATGGCTGGAGATAACGTTGGGTTCCTATATGTCCAATAGTAAAGGTAATATAGTCATTCTAAGACAAATCACAACAGTGAGGGTATTTTTGGCATTTGAAGTGAGACCATAAACGGACTATGGTTGGAGTGAGGGTATTTTTGGCATTATTTTTGGCATTTGAAGTGAGACCATAAACGGACTATGGTTGGAGTGAGGGTATTTTTGGCATTTGAAGTGAGACCATAAACGGACGTTGGCTGGAGATAACGTTGGGTTCATATATGTTCAATAGTTTGAAAAGTGGGTCTCTTAAAGGAAATAAGATAAAAGGAGACACTTATTTGTCATTTAAGGATAAGAAGGGTTTTGATATGGAATTAACCCCGGATATGTTTTTGTCTAAAATGTGTACCCATGTAATTGAAAGTAGTCTAGATCCGGACCAGTTTCCGGTTAACCTTACTAAAATTGTCCATGATGATCAGCAGGGCGTCATTTTTTGAGGATGTAATTAGGACGTTTTCAGCTATGCTGGTAGGGGCCCTCCTAACCCTGTCTTTCTTTTCCCCAAAAAAGAAAAAAGTTAACAGAGGACAAGTTACTTTCAAGTAAAAGAAAAAAAAAAACTAAGGTTAGATTCTTATCCCTAAGGGTTAGTGAATCTTAACTATAGTTAAGACTTAAAAGAAGACAAATCACTACAAAACTTGAGCTTTTTTACGGCGGTTCTAAACCGCCGTATTATATACAATTACCACCGTTATAATGTATCACGGCGGTAAGTTGACCCATCGAAGAATATGTTGTCAGGGATTCCTATTGCGGCGGGTATTGACGGCGGTTCATCAGCACCGCCATATTATATCAATACATTACGGCGGTTACTTACCGCCGTAATTTTCTTCCGCCGTCCTTATTGATTCTATCACGGTGTTCGTCACCGCCATTATATGTCAAAAATTTACGGCGGTTAAAACCGCAATAATATATTACGGCGGTTGCAACCACCGTAATATTAATTTAATCAATTAAATTATTATTATATGCTACGACGGTCAAAACCGCCGCCATATTGAAATATTTAAAAAATAATAATTTATTTTTGCAAAAATTTGGTTTTTTTCTCCCTGTATTATCTGTACCTGTGAGCAATATATAATATAAATAAACATGTATTGTACCTGTAACAATATCTAATACCAACTAAGAATAAAAAATTCATGTAATTAAAAAAATGCCTCAAACAAGCAATATCAAAATTATATATACATGCCCATAAAAGTATTGTCATAAAAACTATACATAATGAAAAAGAAACAAAAAGTAGCCGTCTAACTCCCGCCTGACGATGGTCAAAAACCCGATATGTGCGTACTACCGGCTCCCTCCTACAAAAAAAAATATATACAAAATTTATTAATCTTTTTACTAAATGAAAAAATTTGAGAATGTAATAACTAATAAATATGCAAAGATCCAAACTCATCTCAAAATATTAAAAGTTTGCAGTATTACATCGGCCTAAACCTATATCGTCCCGCCATTTCCAAACCGGGGTTCGATCCCGTTTCTTCTAACACTTGTATTTCAGTACATCCTAAGTGTTGGAGTTGGTTTCGAGCGAATCCAAGGCCGTATGCCCGATATGGGCGCCGAGAAGGCCGAAATCCATATGTAGAGCCCCAGACTTTTTCATGCTTAATACATGACACTTTCGTTGTCATTTTGCCTTTTTAAGAGGTATAATTAATAAATAAGGAAGAAATTGGAAATTTCGAAATGTCAGAAATGTTCCTTTTCGAAGTACGAGCCCAACGCAAGTTAAATCGTCAAAATCGGACGAACGAGTCAAAAGATATGGCCAAAACAGTCTGGGCTTGCAGGCAATCCGTAGCTCGGTTATGCGCTAAGGACGTAGCTCGGAAGGCGCTAAGGTCGTGCTATGATAAGACACCAACAACGCATAGACAACGTACTCTGAGAACGTAGCTCGAGCTCTGATAACAAAATTGTTGTGCATCCGTCGCGCAGCAGATAACGTATCCGTTGTACAACAACAACGGGTGCGTTGTACAACAACAACGGGTACGTTGTAGATAACACAACGGACCATGGGTTCAGCACTGTTCATAGCACCACGGGTTCAGCACTGTTCACAGCACAACGTGTTCAGCACTGTTCACAGCACCACGGGTTCAGCACTGTTCACAGCACCACGTGTTCAGCACTGTTCACAGCACCATAGGTTCAGCACTGTTCACAGCACAACGTGTTCAGCACTGTTCACAGCACAACGGGTTCAGCACTGTTCACAGCACCACGATTTGGCACTGTTCGCAGCACCACGAGTTGGCACTGTTCACAGCACAACGAGTTGGCACTGTTCACAGCACCACGAGTTGGCACTGTTCACAGCACAACGAGTTCGACACTCGTGTTTTTACAGAAATTTAGTAAGGGGTGTTATGGTCTTTTGTCAGTTCACTATTACCTTAAGAGTTTAACCCGAGCCTTTAGGGCTCATTCTCAACACTTAGAGAGTTTGAGAGAATAGGAGAAGGGGAGAAGGCGATTCCAACCTAGGGTTTCCATTTTGGAGAGAAATCAAAGGGTTTGAAACCCTAGATCAACCTCAAGCCCGTTTTCTTCAAGATTTCGGTTCAGGCATTGTGGAGCTCGCGATCCAAGCTAGGGCAGCAACTCACAGTCATTTGGAAAGAGGGTTTCTTCCTCATTTCTTCAAGGTCGGTATTTCTTACTACCCTCCTAGTTATAGTTCCTCTTTCCCCTTCTTTTCTTTTGATTTCCTTTCATTTACACATGTGCTATGAGATGGATGAATGGTAAATGATGAATGGTAAATGGTGAATGGAGATGAAATGGGCGATTGGATGCCAATGGTGGTGTGTGATGAACAAATGGGGAAGGGCATTGTTCCAATAATGAACATACATGTATGATTTGAGTAAAACCCATCTAGAAAAGCATGTTGTAGGGTAAATCCATAATGAACACACCATGTTTGATGAAATGCCAAGGTGAACACAGTGAGCTGAAAATTTGGAAATGCATGCCTAATAAATTATGAATGTTGCTAGGGACTATGATAGTGTGTTTCCTGCTTTCCCTAAATGCTATGAATATTGAATTGCTCAATCTTTAATACTATATGTGTTGTGAAATTACCCAAATGTCATCTTTAAATTGGAATGCAAGTATGTACACGGTTCCCACGAGCACGGCATGCATGGCATGATTTATCGAGGTTTTCAAGAACATGGTTAGAGGTGGGACATATCCTAAGATATGTTTTATCTCGCTTTTCACAAGAAGACAAGAACCAACATTACATGAGGGGTCTCCCCTCATTCACAAGTGCATGACATGAAGAAGGGCCTCCCTTCCCTCGCAAGTACATACATATCATGAAGAAGGGTCTCCCTTCCCTCTCAAGTGCATTGCATAAAGAAGGGTCTCCCTTCCCTCTCAAGGCATCTCACAAGCGCATCTCACAAGTACATCTCACAAGTGCATCTCACAAGTTACATGATCACAAGCAAGCACGCATGACAAGACACAATATACAAGAATCAAGCAAGACAAACAAGACAAGCTTTCAAGTACGAAAAGATATTTCAAGCCAAGTCAAGTGCACGATGTTTTCAAGAAGTTTTATCGGCTTTCTACGAAATACAAGTATGATTATAAATTGCTTTGCTTCCTTGTATGATATGAATTGTTTCCTCCTAACATATATGAATTGTTCCTGCTTTATGTATGCTATCCGTATGCTATGACTGTTGGTTAGTGCTTAGTACCCGCTGAGTATTCCATGCTCAGCCGTACTTCTTATGTCGGCAGGTTCTGAGGGAGCTGCTGCTCCATTTGATGTGTGTGCTCCTGGCCCATGGGAGGAAGAGGAGTACGTCGAGGAGCCTTTGGAGGAACCTCCCGTAGAGGGTTATCAGTAGGTGGTGTTAGATTCTGAGTGGATTAGCTGTGGGTGAGATGAGAGTTAGATTCATGTATTTTAGCGGGCATGTCTGCACTTTCTTTTGATTACTTTTCGTATAACTTGGATTTGCATATGCATATACATAGAGGTTTGGTAGACTTCCGCTGTGCTTTATGGTTATGTTTCCGCTATGATGTCCCCTATTTTATATGCTCTGTGGGTTTTTGCAGGTTGGTTTGTCAAGCAAGTCATGTAAGCCATGATTAGTCGTCCAAAGTTCACTCTAACTCCTAGGGTGGGTTTTGGGTCGCGACACCATACTTGGATACTATACTTTGGCCTATACCTACATCGTCCCGCCATTTCCAAACCGGAGGTCGGATTTCAATCATGTTTCTTCTAACGTGTGTATTTCAGTACATCCTAAGTGTTGGAGTAGGTTTCAAGCGAATCCGAGGCCGTATGCCCGATATGGGCGCCGAGACGGCCGAAATCCAAACTTGAAAACTATACTTCGGCCTAAACCTACATCGTCCCGCCATTTCAAAACCGGGGGTCGGATTTCGATCCATTTTCTTCTAATGCGTGTATTTCAGTAGTTCCTAAGTGTTGGAGTTGGTTTCGAGCGAATGTAAGGATGTATGCCCGATATGGGGGCCGAGACGGCCGAAATCCAAACTTGGAAACTATACTTCGGCCTAAACCTACATCGTCCCGCCATTTTCAAATTGGGGGTCGGATTTTGATCATGTTTTCTCTAATGCTTGTATTTCAATACATCCTAAGTTTTGGAGTTGGTTTCGAGCGAATCCGAGGCCGTATGCCCGATATGGGGCCAAGACGGCCGAAATCCATACTTGGATACTATACTTTGGCCTAAACCTATATCATCCCGCCATTTCCAAACCAGGGGTTGGATTTCGATCTCCTTTCTTGTAACACGTGTATTTCAGTACATCCTAAGTGTTAGAGTTGGTTTCGAGCGAATCCGGGGCCGTATGCCTGATATGGGCGTTGAGACGGCCGAAATCCATACTTGGATACTATACTTCGACCTAACCTACATCGTCCCGCCATTTCCAAACCGAGGGTCGGATTTCAATCCCGTTTCTTCTAACGCGTGTATTTCAGTACATCCTAAGTGTTGGATTTGGTTTCGAGCGAATCCGAGGCCGTATGCCCGATATGGGCGCCGAGACGGTCGAAATCCAAACTTGGATACTATACTTCGGCTTAAACCTACATCGTCCCGTCATTTCCAAACCAGGGGTCGGATTTCGATCCCGTTTCTTCTAACGCTTGTATTTCAATACATCCTAAGTGTTGGAGTTGGTTTCGAGCGAATCCGAGGCCGTATGCCTGATATGGACGCCGAGACGGCCGAAATCCAAACTTGGATACTATACTTCGGCCTAAACCTACATCGTCCCGCCATTTCCAAATCGGGGGTTGGATTTCGATCCCGTTTCTTCTAACGCTTGTAGTTCACTACATCCTAAGTGTTGGAGTTGGTTTCGAGTGAATCCGATGCCATATGCCAGATATGGGGGCCAAGACGACCGAAATCCATACTTGGATACTATAATTCGGCCTAAACCTACATCGTTGAGCCATTTCCAAACCAGGGGTCAGATTTCGATCTCGTTTATTCTAACGCTTGTATTTCAGTACATCTTAAGGGTTGGAGTTGGTTTCGAGCGAATCCGAGGCCGTATGCTTTATATGGGGCCGAGACGGCCGAAATCCATACTTGAATACTATATTTCGGCCTAAAACTACATCGTCCCGCCATTTCCAAATCGGGGATCGGATTTCGATCTCATTTCTTCTAACGCGTGTATTTCAGTACGTCCTAAGTGTTGGAGTTGGTTTTGAGCGAATCCGAGGCCGTATACCCGATATGGGCGTCAAGACGGCCGAAATCCATACTTGGATACTATACTTCGGCCTAAACCTGCATTGTCCCATCATTTCCAAACCGGGGGTCGGATTTCGATCCCATTTCTTCTAACGTGTGTATTTTAGTACATCCTAAGTGTTGGAATTGGTTTCGAGCGAATCCAAGGCCGTATGCCCGATATGAGCGCCGAGACGCCCGAAATCCATACTTGGATACTATACTTTGGCTGGACCCAATCCATACTTGGTTTCAGTACTAACACTACGACTACCACCACTCATCCACCACCAGTAGAATCACCCAACCACCACTAACGCACCACCACCCAGCAAATCCTGCACTGCTTACTACAACTGTATTTATGGAAGATTATACTTCATAAATTTTCTTACTAAATGACCCTTGCAAGGGTCAAGAATGTCCTCTTTCTTGGGCCGCTCATTCGGGCACTCTTTACAATAAAAGGTTCAATGATGTTGAGACTCGTGATTCCTAGATATACATTCTTTCAGAACATTTTCCTGGACTAGGAATTCACGTGCACATGTACACATAATCAATGATGATAACATACGGTGACCAGAACAATACTTATTCAATATTATTCACCTTTCAATTATGTCATTAACATCGTGGAGGAATCTGTACTACGTACTGAAGGACCACCAACATACCTAAATTTGAATAGGTTGAAAATTTGGAATCATTTCTCGACTTATCCCTTTCACTAGTACCGTTTGCGACAACTTCATTTGGCTATCCATTCGAAGAACTATCTGGAATTCAAAAATTTTCTATTTGAGCGACTATGTCTTCCACTAATTTTATACCTGGATTTAGACTAGGTTCTTGGAAGTCAGCCTGATTTGGGCATTGAGATGTCATTTCTTCTATCTTTGAATGGTTTAAATGACCTTCATCCCAAAAAGGAAGTTGTCAGGAACGGTAATGGAGATAGGGATAAGAAGAGAACGACATGACAAAGTTCAGGTTATTCAAATTCACGTAGTTTGGTGGTTGTTCAGTAACACGGAACCTGCCACGATGTTAACGACATAACCACATGTCAATATTGTTGTTCACGTTGTTTTGGTCATTGTATGTCATCATCATCCATGCTGTGTGCATGCGCACGTGAAGGTCTGGGCAAAGACGAGCTTCGAAAGATTGTATATTTATGAATCGCGAACCTCAAGATCACCAGACTTTTTATTGGAAAGAGTGTCCGCATGAGCAGTCCAAGAATGAGGACATTCCTGAGCCCTGTAAGGGTCATTTAGTAAGAAAATTTATCAAATATCTTCTTCCATAAATGTGGTTGTAATAAACAGTGCCGGAACCGGGTGGTACATCAAGGCATAACATGCAATCTGTGCGTCAAAGTTTATCCTTGTTCTTAATTTAGTGTTAGCTAGTGTTGGAGTTACATCTGCACATTTTGATGCCTGATTTGGGCACCGAAAAGCCGAATTCTGGATCTGGAAGCTAACGCTTAAGTTTTAACTATAGGAAATCTCCAATTAATCTGACTAAATCTCGGATTTGTAGAATATAGTGTTCCAACTCACGAAAGTGAGACATCTCTATCACTAACACATGCTAAGCCAATCACATATATTGTAGATTTTGCAAGGTATAGAGTCCAACTCACAAAAGTAAGGTTCATCCTTCACTAACATACTAACTAAATAGGTATAAGATTCAGATTTTGCAAGGTAAAGTGTTCCAACTTATGAAAATGAGGTATTTTTCCATTACTAACATACTAACTAAATAGGTCTAAGATTCAGATTTTGCAAGGTAAAGTGTTCCCTAGTAATGAAAATGAGGTATTTCCATTACTAACATACTAACTAAATAGGTCTATGATTCAGATTTTGCAAGGTAAAGGGTAAAGTGTTCCAAATTATGAAAATGAGATATTTTTCCATTACTAACATACTAACTAAATAGGTCTAAAATTCAGATTTTGCAAGGTAAAGTGTTCCCTAGTAGTGAAAATGAGGTATTTCCATTACTAACATACTAACTAAATAGGTCTAAAATTCAGATTTTGCAAGGTAAAGTATTCCAAATTATGA
Source organism: Tetracentron sinense (assembly GCA_015143295.1). NCBI lineage: Eukaryota > Viridiplantae > Streptophyta > Magnoliopsida > Trochodendrales > Trochodendraceae > Tetracentron > Tetracentron sinense. The sequence goes on along the minus strand of CM026555.1, from coordinate 14,572,432 downwards.
AAATGAGGTATTTCCATTACTAATATACTAACTAAATAGGTCTAAGAGTCAGATTTGCAGAGTAAAGTGTTCAAACGGCCGAAAATGAGGTATGTCCATTACTTACATACTTAACTAAATAGGTCTAAATAGAAAATAAAACATTTAAAATTAACATTTACCTGCTCCGACGTGTGTGGTGCTGTCGAAGGCTCACCTGCATGTTGTTCATGATGTATTTGAGTCAATAAATGATTCAAGGATCATATTATTAAACATGTATAATTAATGTCGATTAGATTATATGCCTGCCCCTGCCCCTACCCCTGCCCCTACCCCATCCCCATCCCCTGTAGTACCCGATCGAGGGTCACCTGGATCTGAGCGATCTGAGTCTGCTGGGTCGCCACAAGCGCCTGAGTAGACGCGAGCTGATCCCTCAGCATCTGGGTCTCAACAGCTCCTGACGCAAAACCAGCATAGCTCGACAATCGTGACAGCCTAACTGGGTAGCGGTCGGGCCTAATCTGAGACCACGTATTCTCCGAGGATGCTCAGGGGCATGACCTGGGAGAATACATCATCTCGCGCCGTGCTGTCCTGCGACCCATCTGGTAGCTGCTCCAGGAGCTCCCTCATGCGTCCCTACAAACAATTGGAAACAGTTGTTGGATGTCGCATATGTTAAAAAATGAAGTATTTTATATAATCGAATATTTGAACTTCTAAAGATTACCGACCATCAACTCTCCAGCCTCCTCGTTCACCAGTGTACCACTCTTGCCTTGGTGCGTGGCGATCCACACCTCTGCACGCCCCGGGGCTGTCTGGGTCGGGCTTGCCTTCTTCTATGCTCCTAATAATGACAACATCAACCAGCGAACATAACATAAAGATGAATGATAAATTTCAAATTTAGGAAACGTTTTTTCGAACATACCATCGCGTCTTTGACGCGAGCAAAGCTCTAGGACCCAGAATGAAAGTGACATTATTGAAGTCTATTACATATTAGAATAAAGAACTTCTAAAGATATACCATCCCCGTATCGGAGAACCAAAATCCACGAGGCCATGCCACTGGCTCTCTGAAATATCTAAGGGGCATCTGGCATAGACACCCACCGGTCCAAGCTCCGGGATCATGTATTTCATCTTCAACCTCGACCTCCAGTCCCTCTACTTATGGTCGAGTGAGAGGAAGACATTTTTCTTGAGGCTAGGCGGGACCCGGAAATGTTCCTGGATCACATTGTCAATTGCTTACTTTTTTAACTATTAATAGAACAATGGTCATTCTATTCAAAAATGAAAACTATCAGACATGCATATTTTTTGTGTCTTACCTGGACGAGATGCCAAACACGTGCCCTGGCCTCAGTGCCGATGTCCCTCCAACCGACATCAACCCGCAAAAGGTGTGGGTCATGAGCTATGGGTACCCAAAAACTGACCTAACGTCTTGCCACCCAACCCTACGGGCTGGACAAGATCGTCGATCTCAACCTCTGTCAACTCCCCTGGCTGGGTAGTGTGCATACCCAACATCCTGGTACGGCCTCGGGTCTTCCTCATTAGCCCGGGCACAGGTGCAAAGGACTCAACATGTGGTGGCAAACCACTAGGACCTGCAGGATCCATTTGAAAAAGAACATGCAAATAAATAAGTTATTAATGAAAATTTCATATTTAGAGAATTTAAACACATAAAAATATCTGGATTTCGTCATTAACATGCACAAAAAAACACTTAACAAAGTACAAGAAATTTCATACTTAGAGAGTTTTCTCAATTAAGAAGTATATGGATTTCGTCATTAATATGCACATAAACAATTAACTAAGTGGACGGAAATTTCATACTTAGAACGTTTCAATATATAGAGCAAGCATCTGGATTTTGCCATTAACATCCAAATAAACACTTAACCAAGTAAAGGACATTTAATACTAGATAGTTTTCTCAATTATGAAATTATATGGATTTCGTCAATAAAATGCAAATAAACACTTAACCAAGTAACAGGAAATTTCATACTTAGAAAGTTTAAACATATAGAGCAAATATCTGGATTTCGTCATTCATATGCAAATAAATACTTAACCAAGTAAAGGAAATTTCATACTTAGAGGGTTTAAACACATAAAAGTATCTGGATTTCGCCATATGTTTCATCGTTATAGTCCGATGATTGGATTAAACTTACATTGTTTATGTTTGTATATTTAGGTGCATGTTATCCGTTGCAATATGTTTCATCGTTATAGTCCGATTCAACTTCATCCTCACTAGATTCGGTCGAAGGAGTTTGGTGGAGTTGCACTTAAGGGGGTGCATCAACAGTTGTTCCGGTTATCCCTAATCTCACCCAACTGACATCACTTTCATCGTCATGTTCAATAATATCTAAATGTTGGTCGTTGAATGGCTCGTTTTCTCTTAATGCGCTATCGTCCACAGTAGATTCTTCATTCATGTCAAAAAAGTTCCTTGGTCGTCTTGATGACAACATACCAATCTGGGTCAAAAGGATCTTCTACGAAAAATACCTGCTCTGCCTGAGATGCCATTACGTATGGTTCATAAGACACAGCGTGTGTCGGGAGCAGGCGTGTAAAGTTCACAAGCGTAAACATACTCATCGGTCTTTATTCCTCTACTATGTGACGTCACATCAACCCAGTCGCACTTAAACAATACAAATTTTAAGTTTTCTGAATACGTCAATTGCACAACGTCGGTTAAGCGGCCATAGTAGGTTATATCTCCTGCAATGGGAATCCTGTCCCTAGAAGATGCATAACAAGGAGTCGTTGCAGTGACCATAACACCACTATTTTGACTTATGCATCCGCGTTCTCTATCTGTAGTACAAAACCTATATCCATTGATGACGTAGCCCTTAAAACTTTGTGCGACTGACTGTGGACCGTATGCGAGGCATTTAATCTCATCAAACACCAAACTGCATGACGCTCGCAGCCTTTCAACCTAATTGAAGGCCAAAGGCATATGACTTACATAATAAGATTGGTTCAATATGCAAAACTTCGTATAAGTGTTGTGCAAATACTGAATTTAAGAGCATATGACTTACATAACTCCTAAACCATTCAACAAACTGATCGCTATGCTTTTTTTGGAGTTCGTGCGGAGACGATCTTAGTTTGGGATTGGTCATCTTCAGTACATTCATGTCTTGACTGCAGATAACGAATCGATCCATGTTTTCAAAGTCAAATCGACCAAAAATAAAAATTAAATTAAAGACAATTAACAAAAAATTCATGATAGTATTCGTCTTACTCTCGATATGTTGTGAGTTGCTCATCGTTGAACAACACATAATGATGTGCCTGCTGCCATTCTAATTCACTTAGGGCAAATGGTTGCGCACCCCCGATTACACTTTCATCGTCATTCCTCACTGGTCGATTGGATCTCGATTCAACATTATTTAGGTACCTTGAGCAGAATGTCAAGCATTCTTCGGCCAAGTACCCTTCTGCTATGCAACCCTCTGGTCGAGCTCGGTTGCGGACATATGATTTCATCGTCGATAATTACCTATAGGAATTACATTTAGGTAAAACAATGAGACAATCATATAACGACAAGAAGTTTGAGCAATTGATACATTAAAATTGAAGTCATACCTTTCGATGGGATACATCCACCGGTATTGTACAGGTCCACCTAGCATTGCCTCTGTTGCCAGATGTGTAGGCAAGTGCACCATAACATCAAAGAATGCCGGTGGAAAAATTCTCTCTAAATGACATAGCGTAAGCGCAATTTTCTCCTCTAACCGTCTTAATTCCTCGACATCACAGACTTTGGAACATAAAACCAAAAAGAAGTTGCTCAATTCAATTAGCACGGAAGTGACATTCTTCGGCAATGTCTTCCTTACAGCCAATGGTAGAAATTGTTACATTATGACTCTTTAGTCCATAAATTTTACACTGCCCGATATTGACATGTCTTGCAATATTAGATGAGTAACCATCTGACACCTTCACACTCTTCAAAACTTTGCAAAAAAACTCTTTCTCATTCTTGTCCATCGAAAAATAAGCTGGGGGCAAATACACTTTGTTTGTGCCAGGCTGCAACTGAGGTTGAAGTGCTGGTCTTATGCGCATATTAACTAAGTCGAGTCGAGTTTTTAAGCTATCTTTCGTTTTTCCGTCCAAACCCAACAAACTTTCAAGCACATTGTCGCATACATTTTTTTCAATATGCATTACATCAAGGATGTGCCTCAACAAATTGTGCTCCCAATATGGCAACTCAAAGAATATACTCAGCTTCTTCCAGTTGATATCCTAGGTAGCCTACCTTCGTCGTTTTTGCCCTGTCTGCTTCCCAAGGCAGAAAGCAATCCCCTCCAATTGACGGTACATATCGGGCCCAGAAATTGTAGTTGGAGCAGTACTTAGCTCTACAGTGCCATCAAAAGAGTGTTTGTCCCTCCGAAACCTGTGATCCGCCTTTAGGAAACGACGGTGTCCCATGTAACATTGTTTCCTGCTATTAGACAAATGCTGACTGCAAGTGTCCTTGTGGCATGAAAGGCATGCAAACTTTCCTTTCGTACTCAAACCAAACAACATAGCATACCCTGGGAAGTCGCTAATAGTCCAGAGCAATGCCGCACGCATTACAAATGTCTCCTTTTTTGACGCATCATAAGTTGGTACACCATTCTCCCACAAGTCCTTCAACTCTTCGACTAAAGGCATCATGTAGACATTAATGGCATTTCCAGGCCCGAAGGGACCGGGAATAAGCAAGGACAGAATGAGGTTTGGCTGCTTCATGCACATCTATGGTGGTAAGTTGTATGGGATAAGAACCACAGGCCATGTGCTGTGAGCAATACTCATCGTTCCAAATGGATTGAAGCCGTCAGTCGCCAACCCAAGTCTCACATTTCAAGCATTCGAAGCAAAAAAAGGGTAGTTGTTGTCCAAATTTTCCCAGGTTGGTAAGTCTGCAGGATGCCTTAACCTCTCATCCTTAGTTCGACCCTCATCATACCATCTCATTTCAGAAGTAGTCTTGGATGACATAAACAATCTTTGTAACCTGAGTTTTAATGGAAAGTGACGCAAAATCTTTGCAGGAGTCTTTTTTTTCTTGCCTCCCAACTGATCATCCTCTGTCTTCCATCTCGATTCACCACAGATGTCACATGTTTACTTGTTCACAGTGCCTTTCTAGTAAAGCATGCAATCATTTGGGCAAGCATCAATTTTTTCAAAGCTAAGCCCCAAGTCAGACATCACTTTTTTTGTCTGAAAGTACGTATCCGGTAGTGTTGATCCCTCAGGGAGTATCTCCCTCAACAATTCAAGAAACAAGGTGAATGATTTGTTGCTTCATCCACTAAGACACTTAATGTGATATAATCTTATGATGACAGACAACTTCGTGTGATTCAAGCATCCTGGATACAAAGCCTGTCCCGCATCCCTTACCAATTGGCAGAATTTATCCGCCTCAGGAGTGGGATCTCGACTACTGGCACCGATTTCATCTCGATTTGATACCCCAAACAAATCGTGCACCAGGTCTTCCATCTCATTATGTCTGTCGTGCAAGTCAGGATTCTGAGACATTCTTCCGCCAACTGATGTGTGTTGTAATATGTCTTCCCCGTGATAAAACCAGATTTTATAGTTAAGGTCAAATCCATAACAGATCATATGGTCGTACACTGTACTTCTCTCTTAATAAAGGATATTGTTGCATTTGGGACATGGACACTTTATACCGCCATTGTTATCAGTCGCTCCACGAGTTAATGCAAACTCTATAAACTTCTTCACCCCTTCTATGTATTCCCTTGAAACCCTATGCAACCAAAAAAATATCATATGCTTAGATGGTCATATTTTCTCACTCCGGGTTTCGTCAAAACTTATGGCAAATAGTACCTTGACTTTCTAATCCAACTCCTATCCATGAGGGATGAGATGAGATTTCTAAGTCCTGCTTCGTTAGCTATTCTGAGAAATAGGAAACGTTGATCACATCAGTCAATTGCAATAACACAACTATCAAATGACTTCCCCATCTACACAATATGTATGCATGCATGCTTCCTATCATTTTCAACTTCTCTTCTAACGGGTGGGGTGTTCCTATCCTATTTAGGAATGCATAATCTCCAATATTCACTTGCTCAAATGGTTTGTTCCATTTCAAGGAAATTTCAGCAGCATTTCCCTATGGTTCTCCAAGCACACGACTTAGACTAGGGGCAAGTATGCCACATAGTCTAAATATGTACCCAGAGAACAAGAGAAACAACAGCTAAAATTTCCCTCAATCTGGACAAACAATGAGCAACTGAATATACTAGAGATTATGCATTCTCAAACTGTCCAACCGGACAATTCAATAATCATATACAGACAAATACACTGTATCACAAACAAAACCAAAAAGTTGTTAACCTGCATTTAGCCCTACAAGAGAACTAAATGACATAGTTTACAACTAATCCGTTCAAATAGGTAATACAAGAAATGCACTTGCCACGCAATGATTGTTGAATGGGAAATCTAAGCTTCAATGCATGGATGAGTATGAACCTATATGTAGAGCCCCGAAACTTTTGCTATGCATTGGAACTCATGCCAAGGAATTTTACCTTTGTAATCTTTTTCCTTTTTATGAAATGAGAAATTTTGAACAACTTAAGTGTTAAAAGGTAGTGTTCCCAAGTCAGATGTGTCGAAAAACCCGAGTTACTGAAACCATTGGCGGATCAGTTGAATTCAGGGGTAATTTAGTCAATAAATAAAGTAGAAATTGGAAATTCTGAAATATTAGAAATGTTCCTTTTCGAAAGACGAATCCAACACAAGTTGAATCGTCAAAATCGGACAAACGAGTTGAAAGTTATGGCCAAATTACCAAAGTGTGGAAAAATGGGAGAAAACAACAAAATCTGGAGGGTGCGATCGATCGCATGCAAGGGAAATAGGTCCCAAACTCTCGGGGTCATATGTGATAGATGGATCCCCAGGTGCAATAGATCGCAGGGATCTGTGATCGATCGCAAGAATGTGCGATCGATCGCATGCAGGGGGAAATCAGACCAGGAATGTTCGGGTTCATGTGCGATAGATCGCATCCAGGTGCGATCGATCGCAAGGACCTGCAATCGATCGTAGATAAGTGTGTGATCGATCGCATGCGGTAGCAGATTCTGGATTTGAGGGTCTTAAACCCTTTTCTTGTTAGGGATCCTCACTTTTGGGCATTTCTAACCTAAAGGAGAGAAAAGGGGAGAAAGAAGAAGAGAAGATTTTGAGGAAATCCTCCAAGGAGCTTGGATTGAGAGATCAAAGGGAGTTCAAGCTTGGGAAATTTCAAGCAAGGGGCTTCCCCAAAGCATCACGAGTTCTCCATACCCAAGTGGGAGTTCTTCCTCAAGTTGGAATCCACATCAAGGACGTTATTCAACCCCAAATCAAGGTCGGTACCCTATACTACCCTTCTAGTTCATCGATTATCTCTATTTTCCCCTTATTTTATGTTTTTCCTAAATTTCTAAACAAGATAAGGAAATGAGATGAATGGATGGTTGTGTGGATGTTTATGGGCGATTGGATGCCGTGTATGTGTTGTGATGATTAAAATGGGAAGGGCATTTTACCTCAATAATGAACATACATGATGTGGATTTAATGAAGAATGATTCATGTAGAATAAAATGAAAGATTTAGGTATAAGCATAATACCATACCTGTGTTTGATGAAATGCCTCAATGGAGCAAATGATGATTTGTAGTGGAAATTGCATGTTTATGGAATTGCTAGGGCTTATGATAGTGTGCTTACTTGTTTTCCCTAAAATTTGAATGAATGATTACTTGCTCAAATTTCGATGTTCTATGTATTGTTTTTTTTTTTTTTTGGGAAAGCCACTCAAAAGGAGTGGGGGGTTTGGCAGACCCCTACCTGTTTATTAATTAAATAAAATGGGGGGGACATAAAACCTTACCCCTACAATGACACAACCAGGGGGGACATAAAACCTTACCCCTGTAAGGACACAACAAGGGGGGGACATAATACCAAAACCCCTAAAGAGACACAAAAGGCCAGGGGAATTAAAAACCCCCAGCCTAACACAAGGACACAAAAAAAACAAAACAAAACAAAGACAACACATTAAGATCTTCTGATATTCCCTATGCCCAATTTATCAAGGAAAATAAGAGATTGGAGCCGAGGAGGGCACTCCTGTCTAGAAAGAAAAGTACCATTAAGATGAGTATCACATCCATAATTGGCTAAAAAATCAGCCACCTGATTAGCTTCCCTGTATATGTGATGAATATTAGAAACTAATCTGAGAACTTTATTTATCTATTTATTCCAATACCAAGCAGTCCATGAGTGAGTAGACTTCCCATTCCAAGCTTCAACCAGAGTTTTAGAGTCAGAATCAATGTCAATCTGCGAATACCCTCTAGATTGACAAAGCAAGATACCATCAAGCAAGGCTCTAGATTCAGCCACATAACTGGTACAATGATCATAATAAGCAAAGAAACAAGCTAGAATATCTCCATTGTGGTTTCGAATGATACCTCCACCTCCTGCTATACCTGGATTACCTCTTGAAGCCCCATCTACATTAAGTTTAATTCTTCCAATTGTAGGACGAATCCACTTGACAATAGAAATGAAAGCTCTTTGCTTTTGAGGAGAAGTACCAATATTTAGTATAGAGAAATCCAATCTCTTCTTTCTTGGAATACTTCCCATAGCCATCATTCCATGATTAATACGGGCAATAAGACTATCAGAAGATTTCTTGGTACCTTTGAATCTGTGAGAACACCTTTCTTTCCAAATTTCCCATATAATAAGAAGGGGAAGCAATATGTAGAGTTCATTCTGGATGCTGTCAAAAGCTCTGAACCACCTCATCAGAAAACATTGGATGGTGTCACTGGGCTGAATGATGATAGAACAATAACCTGCAAAATACCTCCATATACGAGCTGCAATATTACTATGAAAAAGAAGATGAGTTAGATTTTCAATGTGGCCATTGGTGCAACAGGTGCAACAGCTAACAAAAGGAATACCAGTAGATTGAATCTTGTTATCAGTTGATACTGCACCATACATTACCTTCCATCCAAAGATTTGAATTTTCTTTGGGACAATGTCATTCCAAATATACTTACTCCATTCTTTCCCAGGGGAAGGATTTCTAATGTTCTCCCAAGCAGACTTAACTGAAAAATTACCTTTGGAATTGGGGCTCCATATGAAAACATCCTCTGATTTAGAAAGGAAAAAACTAGCTTTTCTAATAGCTATTAGAAGATGAATAGGCAAATATTCATTAACCATAGAGAAATCCCAGTTAGCATTATAATCAAGCATATTAAAAATAACTGGAAAAGAATTAGGAGTAGAAATAGCATAATCTATGAGAGGAACCTCTCCAAACCATCTATCAAGCCAAAAATTTATCCTAGAACCATCACCAAATAGAGAAATCGAATTATAAATCACATGCTTACAGAGAAGGCTAATTTTGATCCAAGTTTTAGAAGAGCTCGCCCTGTAGGAAGCATTCCAAATATGCTTAATTTGATACTTATCTCTAAAAAATTTAGACCAAAGATTAGATGATTGATAAAGGTTCCAGGCTTGTTTAACTCTAAGGGCTAAAGCAAAGTCATTCATTTTCCGAATTTCCGAATTCCTAGACCACCTTCCAAAGTGGGAAGGGAACAAACTTTCCAGTTAACCCAGTGACGCTTTTTAACTTCATTAGTATTATTCCAAAAAAAGCGAGCCAAAATGTTATCAATTTGGTTTGTTATAGCTTTAGGTACATGAATACCAGCTAGTAAATAAGTGGGAATGGAGGATAAAACATGTTTAATCAGAATAAGTCTCCCACCCGAAGATAGAAATTTGGATTTCCAACCTTCTATCTTAGCATTTATAGAATCAATAAGGGAGTTGAAATACACCTTTTTAAGGCGACCCTTGTAAATGGGAACTCCCAAATAACGAAATGGGAAATTCTTTCGAGGGATCCCCACCCAGTTAGATATGGAATCTGATCTTCTTCTAGACATGTGATCAGAGCAATAGAAAGCACTTTTTTCTCTATTAATTAATTGCCCTGACGACTTTTCATAAGAGGCAATAAAATCAAAAAGTTTCTTAATATTATTCTTCTTGCCATTGCAAAATAAAAGGGTATCATCCGCAAAGAGAAGGTGAGTAACCGGGTTACCAAATCTCCCTAATTTATAAGTAGAAGAAAGACTCACAGAGATATGTTTGATACCCCGACTAAGAACTTCTTCCGCTAGAATAAAAAGAGCCAGAGAAATAGGATCACCTTGCCGGAGACCTCGCGAGCTCTGAAAAAAACCTTGTAAACAGCCATTGATAAGAATAGAAAAGGATTGATTAAAAAGACAGCCACGAATTAATCTCATAACCGCTTCATTAAAACCCATTTTACCCAAGACTGCAAAGATGAAATTCCACTCTATTCGATCATATGCTTTAGACATATCAAGTTTAAAAATAGCATTACCTCCAATAATTTTCCTATCAATATCTTGCACCATTTCCTGAGCAATACTAACATTATCTAAGATATTTCTACCTTTAACAAAGGCACTTTGCTCCTCAGAAATAATGTTGGGAAGCAATAAACCAATTCTATCAGACAAGATACGCGATATGATTTTGTAAAAGAAATTACATAAGCTAATAGGCCGAAATTCCGAGAAAGAAGTAGGAGAAATACATTTTGGAATTAAGGCAATAGCAGTCGCATTTATAGCTCTAGGCATATCAGCAGTCAAGAAAAAAAATGTAATAGCATGGAAAAGATCATCTTTAATTATATCCCAACAAGACTGAAAAAAATATCCAGTATAACCATCTGGACCAGGAGCACTATCAGCCGACATGCTAAAGACAACATTTTTGATTTCTATAATTGTGGGTGACATAGAAATAGTATTATTATTATCCTCAGTAATAAGATTAGGAATAAAATTCAATATAGTAGAATCAATCATAGAATTGTTAGAAGTAAGCAGATTTTGAAAGAAGGAAACTGCTTCCTTCCCAATATCCTCTTGATTATCTAGCCAATTTCCTTGAGCATCTTTGATTCTATGGATTCCATTCCAACATCTTCTAGAATTAGTGACCATGTGGAAAAATTTTGTGTTGTTATCCCCCTCTTTCAGCCATTGGATTCTAGATTTTTGTCTCCAATAAATTTCTTCTTGGAGGAGAACAGACTGCAACTCAGTTTTAAGCTTAGATAATCTATCATGTTTTTCCTCATCCCAAGAATTTTGAATTTCCTCTTCCAGAAAACCTATTTGATTCTCTATTTCTTTCAGTTTTATGAAAATATTACCAAAGACATCTCTATTCCAAATTTTTAGGGTTACTTTTAATCTTTTAAGTTTTAGGAAGAAAGTCATAATAGGATTAGCTGAAATAGGGGAAACCCAAGAGTCAATCACAACTCTAGAAAAATCCGAATGAGAAATCCACATTTGCTGAAATTTGAAAGGAGAGGGATGATTAATGGGAGCTTCACCAAATACAAACAAAAGGGGAGAGTGATCTGATGCAATTCTAGATAGATGAGAAACCGTCGAGTAATGGAATTTATGAGTCCACTCAGGATTGATTAAGATACGATCAAGACGGGCATAAATATGATGAACACCCTGTTGATTGTTACACCAAGTGTATTTGTTACCAGAAAAACTAGCATCCATCAGGCCCAAATCATTAATCATAGTTTTAAAATCTTCCATAGAGTCATAGTTTACATCCCTACCTCCCATTTTTTCATTAGAAACAGCAATAGCATTAAAATCACCACCGATGAAAAAAGGACCAGAATAAGTATTAAAAGCAACATTAAGATCTGCCCAAAGGGAAAGTCTCTCCTGTCTTGTACATTTGGCATAAATGAAAGCGCATCTAATCTGAACCATAGAGTTATCGCATACATCTACAACTAACATTTGATCAGAAGAAGAAATATAGGATACAGTAATACTATTTTTCCAGAACAACCATATCTTATCATGATTAAAGTTAGAATTAAAGTGATTGTCCATACCAACAAAAGAACATATTTCATGGATAGAGTCAAATTTTTTTTTGGTTCAATAATAGCCGCTAAGGAAACAAGATTAGAAGAAATTAAATTTTTTAATTTAGCTTTAGAAGCCAAATTTCCAACTCCTCTTATATTCCAGATTAAATATTTATTCATTAATAATATTTTTGGAGTTTGTTTCTTTAGAGAGAACCGCAGTTCTAGATCAAGTAACTCTGTCCGTTGTGGCACTAATTTTAGTTGAGTTATTTTTCCGTTTTGAATTTTCCAAAGGCTGATTGATAAATAATTCCGAATTAAGGAGTTTTTTGGAAAACTTTAACCCATCTTTTTTAAAATCTTCTATATTAACTAAAGAACAAACTTCAAAAGTGGAATGAAATTCCATAGTTTGAGATTGTTCTTTAAATTTAGTCCCCATATTCTGATATTGAGAGGTAGTATCTAGATTTTCTATAGTCTCCACTAGATTGTTCCACATACAATAACGATTTAAGTATTGAGAATTAATTCGAAAGGATATGTTTTCTGACATCCGAAGACCATTTAACTCAGATTTAGATAGGATAGTATTCCTTTCCAGGGCACTATTGGATTCATTAATTATCTTGTTGGTATTATCAGATTTTGGGTTCTTATCTCTAGATAAAAACAGATTATTACCCTTGTTCAGCTCCATGCTTTGATTATCTGAATCTTGGAGAGAGTTTCTAATCATCACCGATTCTATAGCATGATATTCCTCAAGATGATCAGTGTTTTTATCAACTGAAATAATAGGAGAGATCATACCTTCCAAGACTTGCTGGGATTTATTTACGTTGAGTAAATCCACTTAGTTAGCACTATCTTTTTCTGTCAAAAAAGAAGAATCATTAGTATCAATTTTTTCCATTACCTGGACCGTGTGGAGATTATCAGAATCATCAGCATCTTCGAACTGAACAGGAGACTCTTTAGAGCTTGGATTCGCAGAGTGAAAAGCCTGGAGTATCCATTGTTTTGTTTGATTATTATTTGGTCCAGCATCTCCCTTGATTCTGGCGTTGGATATTGTAGAAATAGGATCTATGTTCTGGGAAGTTTCCTTGTTCTTTCCTTCTTTTAACAATCGAGAATTAGTATCTTCCTTTTCTCCCATATCAATAGTTTCTATTCTCTCATTCGAGTCCACATTCTTCACTATCCACTGCTGTTTTGGATTCTTAGGTAAATCTGAATTCTCTTCACGTTTATTGGATTTTCTTTCTCTGGGTTTCCCAACCGAACAAGTTGCATCATCATGCCCTAGCTTCTTGCATTTCAGACAGAATTTATATTTCTTCTCATACTCAACTTATTGCCATCGACCTTGGTCTCCTACTCCAAGCCAAAATCTATCCGGGTTTTTTTTCAGAATATCCATCTCTATACACACACGAGCAACACTAGGTCTAGTGAAAGTTTTCGTAGGCCCATCAATCTTTAATACCTTTCCTAGGATGCTACCAATGGATTCAAGGGCTGAGTTATTAAAAAGATGGATAGGAAGATTCGGAAAACTCACCCAAATCGGAACGATTGAAGGTTCCAACCCTGATTCGAACGATGGAGTCCACTTGAAGAAACAAAAGAGATAACCCTTAATGTAAACAACTTCTTTAAGCCATATAATAAGAAAGTCTTCTTCGGAAGAGAATCGGAAAAGAAGGTGTCTTGAATCAAGAATTCTAACCGAAAAAGCTAATCTGAGACCCTCGGATTTTTTCATGTGAGCTTTAATAACATCCAAAGGGGGACGGCCATAAGAACACTTTGCAATGAGAGTAAACCGGTGAGGAGTTGCAAGAAGACAAGATTCTTCTTCTGTAAAATATATTGCTGGTTCTCCCTTGAAGATCCCTGGTTTTTTGAAAGGAAGAGTGATCTGAAATTGGATTGCTTGAGAAGAAGTTTGTCTTCCAACTATAGCTGCATAGGAAGGGGGATCCGGCGCCTTAGAGGTGGGACATATCCTATGATATGTTTCACTTCGCTTTTGACAAGAGGACAAGAACAAGCATTTATTAGGAGAAAGTTTACACTTCCCTCCCTTCCACGAGGGGTCTCCCCTCACTCACAAGTGCATTGTGTAGAGACCCCGAATCTTTTTCATGTTTTTACTTCATTGTATTAGGGGTATTATAGTCCTTATGATGTTTTGATGTTTATTGTATTATATATTTATTTGGTGTGGTGTGAACTAGGCTTAATCAAACTTGTAACGGAGGGACGTCATATCACACCCTAAACTTTAGGAAGCTCTAGTTTTGGCACCGTTTACTGGAATTGAGTGATTCTTGAACCATTAGAAAGGTGTTGGAACCCTCTTCGAAGTTCATGTTTAATGTTTTTCCTTATTTTGAGTTTAAGCCAAGTCAATGGTGGGTTTTATCTAATGGAATTACAGATCAGTCAACTTTGGGGACAATTTAGTCTATTAATTAAGTGGAATTTAGAAATTCTAAAACACCAGAAATGTTCGTTTTCGAAAGACGAATCCAACGCAAATTGAATCTTCAAAATCCGACGAACGAGTCAAAAGTTATGGCCAAAACAGTAAAATGAGTCGAAATAGAGCACCGATCGCTCGGTCAGAAGTAGCGATCGATCGGTCCAAAACCGATCGATCGGTATCTATCGACTGGCCCAGAATTTTGTATGGGGAAAATTTACAGAGAGTGCTTTTTTGACCGATCGCCCGGTCAAGAGCACTGATCACTCGGTTGAGAACCGATCGATCAGTCATAACCACCGATCGCTCGGTCTTTCGTGATTTTTACAGAATTTTAGTATGGGCGTTTTGGTCTTTTTGTTCTCAGACCTTGGGGCTATAAATAGGGGGTCCTACTCGAAATATTAAAATACTCTACCTATTTCTAACCTAATTTGGCAAAAAGGGCTAGAAAACCTAGGGTTTGAGGGAGAGAGTTGCTTGGAGAAGAAGGAGGTTGCTAGAAGATTGAGAGGAAAGCTTGGAGATCGTCCTCAAAGCTTCTCCAAATCTCCTCGGGAGCATTTTGAATCCAATGGTAGGATTCCTAAGGTCGATATACTATCCTAATTAACTTTATTTTAATGTTTTGTGAATATTAATTTGATAGAAATGATAGAATAGAGATTAAATGCATTTTCCCCAAATTTTCTATGAAGTAAGCTAATTTTGGATGGAAATGTGGATTAGAATGTGGATGGAATGTATGGAGGATGGGAAATGTATGGAGGATGAGATTAATATGTGGATGTGAATAGTGAATTGATTGTATGGATGAATTATGGTTTGATGAATGCTTGAAAATATAGAGGGGAAATGGATTCATATTATGCGTACACAAGGTGTTTGTGAAAATGCTTGAAAGGATAAATGCTATTATACTCTTATGAAATGGTGGTAAATTGATTATGAATTGCGATATGAATTATGATAAGATATGTATATGTGAATGGTTTGTTAAGTATGTCTAATTATTTGCATGGAAATTGATAGTCGGGAAGGTAAGAACTTAGAGGAACATCTCTCGAACCGGGAATTCTCTAACTATTTAGTATGGGACAGTATAGTGGAGTTTCCATGGTAGGAGATCGGAATCTAAGCAATTACCAACTCGAATGTTAATTTCGACACTTAAGCACATATGCACGTGTATGTTAAGATAAGAGTCTCACAAGTCACACATGTGGACCACAAGCATGAGCATGGCATACGTATGACATTCTGAATGAGCATAAGCATGGCATGGTCCGTATCCGCCAAGAACGGCATGTCAATTACATTTGATTCATAGGCATGGTCCGTATCCACCAAGAACGGCATGTCACATCATTGTATGATCTGAATAAGTGCATAAGCATAAGCATCTCACAAGCACGTGGTCTCATAAGCATAAGCAACTCATAAGTGTATTGTCTTCCAAGTCTAAGATTCTCACAAGTACACGAGTCAAGGTGATGATATGATGTATATGCACATACGTTCTTCCGCACTCTGATTATGTTATTATGTTATTGGATATGTTTCTGACTAAGTGCAGGTATATTATTATTGTTGGTTGGATTTTATATACACTAAGTACCTTTGTAACTCAGCCGGACTTTGTCTTGACAGGTTTAGAGCAGGAGTACACGGCGGAGCCGTGGGTTGAGGAAACATATGCAGAGGAAGGAGGTGAAGGTGAGCCTTCTGATGAGGGAGCCAGAGACTTGGGTGGCTACACCTCTTAGTTTTTATTTCATTTGATTGAGAGAGTTGTATTAGACTTGAGTAGATGTTGCTTAGTAGACTTTTATAGTTGTGTATCAGACTCTTTGGTTTTAGTGGGTTGTATTTGTTGACTATAGACTCGTGCTATTTAGTTGGTTACAGTTGATATATCGAAAATTTTACTATCCTCATTTTTGGAGACTCGTGTTAGTGTGCCTTGCATGTCATGGATTTTAAGCAGGTTTAAGTAATGTGGCGATCCCAAAGTCCTATTTTAGCCTTGTAGGATTTTGGGGTCGTTACACATTGCATTAAAGAAGGGTCTCCCTTCCCTCTCAAGGCATATCATGAAAGAAGGGCCTCCCTTCCCTCTCAAGGCATCTCACAAGCGCATCTCATAAGTACATGAGCATGTTGAACTCCCAAGCAAGCACGCATGATAAGCATGGTACACACATGACACGCATGATACAAGCATGACACGCATGACATGACACGACACGAGAAAACAAGACACATGACAAGACAAGTTTTTAAGCACGAAAAGGATGTTTTAAGTCAAGTCAAGTGCATGATGTTTTTCAAGGATTTTATCGGCTTTTACGAAATGCAAGCATGATTATCAACTGTTTTACTATCGCGTGATGATATGAATTGTTCCTACTATTATATCTGTGAACTGCTTCCTGCCTTCCATATAGTTATTGTTTGCTATAACTGTTGGTTAGTATTTGGTACACGCTGGGTATTCCATGCTCAGCCGTACGTTTATGTCGGCAAGTTCTGAGGGAGCTGCTGCTCCATTCGATGTCTGTGCTTCTGGCCCATGGGTGGAGGAGGAGTACGTTGAGGAGCCTGTGGAGGAACATCAGGGTGAGGGTTACTATTAGGTTGTGGTAGATTCTGAGTGGTTAGCTGTGGGTGAGTTGAGAGAGATGTATTCATGTATTTTGGCGGGCCTGTCCGCACTTTCTTTGTCTTGATTTCTTTTGTATTAAACTTGGATCACGTATGTATATACATAGAGGTTTGTTAGACTTCCGCTGTGCTTTGTTATATGTTTCCGCTATTATTATCCTCTGTTGTATATGCTTAAGGTCTTTTGCAGGTTATTTTGGTCAAGCAAGTCATGATGAGTCGTCCAAGATTCACTCTAACTCCTAGGGTGGGTTTTGGGTCGCGACACTATATGAACTTAAAATTCCATTTAGTCACTGATAATGTCCTAAATAGGGTAATATGTACATTATTTGCTCCAACATTGACATATAAAATAGAGATCAGAAGGAAATATCATATAACCACCCAAATAGTTAACATAGACCACGAGATTCAGTTATGCATGCACTATACAAAGTGTACCAGATCGAACGGGAACAAGGATGTTAACAATTAAGTAAGCATAAGATACATACAATTGAACTACAAATCTTACTGGACATATATTCCATAGATAAAATAGTAGATTAAGAAATCTCATTACTTGGGGAAGGTTAGATGAATAAATCTTAGTGTTGAGTCACTCATAACCCAAAGATTAATTTTTTTTTTTTAATCTAAAAATTAAAGGGGACATGTGGTGTCTTTCAACTATGGTTACCAAATTTTAACCCTACGAGTAATTTTGTAAAAAATCTAAAAATTAAGGATTAGATGCTTTAACACTAAGGGTTAGTGAATCTTAACTATATTTAAAGGATGTTAAAAGATGACACCCCTTTAACTATCCTTCAACTATGGATAACATTTTAACCTCTGTGCATAATTTTATTATATTTTTAAAAAACCAAGGTTGGATGCTTTAATTTTACCCTTGTTGTTAAATTTTGTATAGGATAAATTACACTCACCTCCCTTGAGGTTTGATGAAATTTCAGAAACCTCCCTTCTAGTTTATGAAATTACACTGCCCTTTTCCCATTTTCCCCCTATTACAGTAGCCCCTCTTATAATTAATATTTTATAAGTTAATATTCTCTTATAATTAATATTTTATAAGTTAATAATCTCTAATAATTAATAAATTTGTAAGGAACCAACTTGGTTCTATAGTATATAATTAATAATCTCTTATGCTTGCTATTTAATAATTTTTTAAGAAAGTTCTAGTATATTATTAATTATAAGAGATGTTTTTTTATACTATATTAATACATAGTCATTCGTCTCTTATAAACACTTTATGATGGTTTAGGTATCAGGAAGAGAAAGAGATAAAATTATTTTAAATATTTTGACTATGTATAATAAATTATCATATACATAATATAAACTATAAAGTTTTAGATATTTTAAAAAGAAAAAACTAAAAAAAATAATTGTATGGAAACTTCAAAATAATTAACAAAAGTTAAAGGGAGAATCCCACAAATAGCAGAGTTCAAAACTAATTTTGTCTCTTCCCAAAATAAATGATGTTTTTTCTTCTCTTTGAAAAATGAGTTAACTTTACCTAACTAAAATTACCATATACTAACCTTATACATTTGTATCTACATGAAGCTTATAAGGGAAACACAATACATTCAGAAGAAATTATGAAAAGAAAATTTTGATGAACCATTATAGTGATTCTTATATATAATATTCTCTTATAATTAATATAATTTCTTTCCACCAAGGTTATTGATTACAAGAGAGTCTACTGTACTTGAATACACATTAACTATGATTAAGATTTACTCACCCCTAGGGTTTATCCATCTAACCTTAGTTTTAAGAAAAAAATAACCTTAGGCTGGTTATGCTAAACCGCAATTAAAGAGGGCTCTACAAGCCGTCAGGTGTCCCTTTTAACACCCACTAAATGTGGTTAAGATTCACTTATCCCAGGATTCAATAATCTAACTTTGGTTATAAGAAAATATAAGAAAAAATATTAATCTTAGGTTAATTATGTTTAACACCAGTTAAAGGATCTCTATAAGCCACCATGTGTCCCTTTTAACACCCACTAACTATGGTTAAAACTCACTCACCCCTAGGGTTCATCCATCAAACCTTGGTTTTTAGTAAAAAAACCTTAGGTTGCTTATGCTTAACCACAATTAAAGGGAGCTCTATAAGCCACCACGTGTCCCCTTTAACGCCCACTAATTGTGGTTAAAATTCACTCACCCCTAGGATTCATCCATTTAACCTTGATTTTTAGAAGAAAAACAAAACTTAGGTTGATTATTCTTAACCACAATTAAAGGGGGCTCTACAAGCCGCCACGTGTCCCCTTTAACACCCAGTTAATTGTGCTTAAGATTCACTCACCCCAGATTTAATCCATCTAACCTTGCTTTTAAGGAAAAATTAAACATATTAACCTTTCGTTAATTATGCTTAATCACAGTTAAAGGATCTCTATAAATCGCCATGTGTCCCTTTTAATACCCACTAACTATGGTTAAGATTCACTCACCCCTAGAGTTCATCTATCTAACATTGGTTTTTCAAAAAAAAAAATATATATTCTTGATTTTGGAAATATATATTAACCTTAAGTTGATATTATTGAACCCCAATGGTTAGTTAATCAAAACCATGATTGATTTGGGTTAAAAGGGACACGTGTTGGCCGATGGGTGCATTTGAACTCTCCCCAAATCCAATCACAATTGGCTGTGAATCGATCTCTAGGATTGGGAATGGGAGTAGGTAACCTTAAACTTTGAAATTTTTTTTTGAGTTGACATCATATTCGATCACGATTGAACTTTCCCTGAGCTCAATCACACCCACAGGTTCAACAATCTAACCTTTGTTTTTAGAAAAAAAAATTAACTCTAATGGTTTAAACTTCTTAACTAGAATTCAAAGGAGGTTATGTGAGTGTTACTGTCCAAATTCAATCACAATTTCATAGGATCGGGACTCATAATTTTTTATACTAATATGTTTAAGTATTTTTTTTCACAGTCTAAGGTTAGGGGTTAGTATATGTTCTAGCAAAGTGTGGAGAATTCTCAATAACAAAAATTTTCAATAATTAGATTGGCAGCACATCCTTTCCAAGGCACCTATTTCCGTCTCCCATAATCATGAGTACTTATGCTATGAATAAAAAAAAAGAAAAAAACCATGATAACCAAAATAAAAATAAAACAGGGATAACAGTAAACCATGAAAAAAATAAATAAAAAGGGATCACCATTACAATAAACCATGATAACATAAGCAAAAAACCATGATAACCAAAAGTAAAAAATAAAAAAGCTCTCACATGAACAAATCTAGCAAGAAATAAAAAAAATTCAAATTTTTTATAACCTGAGCGTGGCCGGAGGTGGAGGGGTGGAGCTACCGTTAACTGTCCGTAGAGCTGCCGGAGGTGGGAGAGAGAGTTAAGAGAGAATGCAAAAATTTTAAAAAAAATGGCTTGCATGTGGGTTTCGAGGGATTACCTGAGCGTGGAGAGGGGATAACAGTTGGCCGGAGGTTTAGGATGTCGCCGGACGTTCCGGATGTGGCCACCGAGGGAGAAAGGGTCACCAGAGATATATGCTGTCGGAAGTGTCGTTGGAAATCGTGGAGTTGCCGGAGTTCAGGTGGTCAGCGGTCATGGAGTGGCCGGAGAGCAAGATAACAGGAGAGCAGAGAGCAGGAGAGCAGAAGAGAAGGGGAGGAAGAAAGAAGAAAGAAGAAAGTATCGGGGTGTTATTAAAAACCTATCACAGCGGTTACAATATTACCGCCGTCATATATAAATCTATGACTGCGGTTTTCTTATACATGCCGCCCTTAATTAAATACTCACGACGGTTATTTTGAAACCCGCCGTGCTATGTTGAGAAGGCGGGAAACCGAAATAGGTGGAGGGAAATCCTACCACGACAGTTATAGATAAACCCCCCCGCCATATAGTATATAACATAGCGGGTATTAATTAACCGCCGTGATATTTGTTCCGAAAATAGCCATAGACGGCGGTATTATAATACCGCCGTGGTATACTCTATATGGCGGCAGATTTTAGTAACCACCTTCAAAAGTCCGCCGCGACAGGCCTTTATTTTTGTAGTGAATTAATCATAAGAGTCAAAAACTTATTAACCATGGTTTAAGAGCAATTAAAGGGGCTTTTTGATGGTATGCAATTTGTTAGGGCATTATAGTCATTTTAGTGACAATTTCAAACGAAAGTTTCACGGAAGTAAGATTTGAGGGTATTTGCTTGGAAAACCATGAGTTAATTTGCAAAAGAAATAAACATAACAGTATATTTACAAACTAGGAAGAACCTAGCAGTTAATATGCAAAAACCCACCCATGATATCTTAGAGGGAGGCAAAGTTTTATTAACTTGTCCGAAACCTATCTCTTAAAGTCCTATCCGATATGGGAGTAAGGCAGCAAGATAGAGAATCAAGCTTCAAATGTTCCTCATTCGCTCAAAATTAAAATTATTTGTTTTTAAGAAAGCTTATTAAAATTAAGGATAAAACTTTGAGACCCCCTTAGTCCAAGATCATCGAGACCATGCGCTAAGAGTATGAGATTTCTCGTAGGGCCTACAATGTGAATGGGCATATTTCTGGTGGGGCCTAAAATTAAAAGCTGATTAAAATTATTTTCATCCTTCCACCCCTAAGAGAAATTACATAAATAGGGCAGATTTCTGACCAATCCAGACCGTTCGTTGAGTCGGCTCCATCTGAAAACCTTCTCAGACCAGTGGACTGCACCACTCTTGTACTATAACTAAAATAGTACCGGAACTATTCCATGTTTCTCTGTACAACTAAAGGCTGGAGCTCGTTTGAAGCTCGTGGCAACCACAGCCACCAATAAAACGAGGAGCCTCCCATCGGGGATAAAGGAAGAGTAACACTAAAGGCTGGAGCTCGTTTGAAGCTCGTGGCAACCACAGCCACCAATAAAACGAGGAGCCTCCCATCGGGGATAAAGAGATAAAGCGAGTCACAATATGGTGCCACGTGGATGGATAGAATCCATACCTTCTCTATCAACCCACGCTATTTACACAAAGCCTCCCATCATCTACACTAGTCTTCCCTGCTACCTAGATCAGCTTCCCCTCTCTCTCTTTGTAATAAACCAAAATGGCTTCAGCCACACTCCCAGGCACCATGGTTAGCACTTCCTTCGTTCGTCGACAGCCTTTGACGAGCCTCCGTTCATTTCCCAGCATAGGCCAGACACTGTTCGGAGTCAAGGCCGGTCGTGGTAGGGTAACAGCCATGGCCACGTACAAGGTGAAGTTGCTTACACCTGAGGGGCCGCAAGAATTCGAATGCCCCGATGATGTTTACATCCTCGACCAAGCTGAGGAAGTTGGGCTCGATCTACCGTACTCCTGCCGTGCAGGTTCATGCTCTTCTTGTGCCGGCAAGATCGTGGGAGGAAAGGTCGATCAATCAGATAATAGCTTCCTTGAGGAAGATCAGATGGATGAAGGATGGGTCCTCACGTGTGTGGCTTATCCACAGTCCGACGTTGTTATCGAGACCCACAAGGAGGAGGATCTAACTGGTTAATGATATATTTATTCGCTTTGGAGTTTTTCTCTTAGAGGAGTAATGATCACGCGTCTGTAATTTGCTAATAGTTCTATCATTTGTTTTGCGTGTTCCAAGGATATGAGTTTCATGTTTCTGAGTAATTCTAGTCTTTGTGATTTGCTTGCATAAATGATTATAGATTATACTGTATTGCCTGCTTACGAGTTCAGCCAAACTTTGCTTTTACTTATAAGGGCAAGACCTTAACCATGCCCTGAACCTGAGGACCACAGGGCACCAAAGAAAAGTGAAAAAAAAATCCCATTAGAGATGATGGGAGAATGCTCATGACACACTACTACTAGAACTAGTAGTTATTGAAAATTCTGGTGAACCCCAAAAATTATTTTTAGGTTGAGAACTCACAAACTCAAGAGTTGGCTAGGTCTTCATAAGGTCTATCTAACTTTTTAATTTTAACAAATTAAAATGCAGAATTAAGAAAGATAAAATTAAACCACAACATAATGAATTTTTACATGAAAACCCTTATGAAAAAAACCACAGGACCTCGTCCAGGAAAAGATATCACTAAGAGGAAGAAACAAATACTTACACAACTCAAATTATACTCAATCGGACTCAACACAACGATCCTTAGTACTCCATCCTCCATGTCTCGATAAACAATCACAAACCGGCAAGTCTCGCAATTTACTGTAGTAACTTGTGTTTCTCCTAGATCTCCGTAACCACGATCTATCAATCGATCTCCATCAATGACGGCTCTAAATTTCTCCGACCTAAACCACGATCATCCTCAAAGAGATCGCTCATTCGCAAAGGCTTCGAATTACTCCGACCAAGTTGTTCCTTACAAGAATAGGGTGATGATTGTTCAATTAACAGACCCTAGATGATTCCAATCACATGGAATAATCAAGCAAACAAGAAGGAACAATGGCTTCAAAGTCTAGGGTGGAAGGGGAGAGGAGAATAGGTTTGAGAAACCCTAACAATATCTAAGAAAATCTATCACAAACACTCACAAAGCATTAGGTTCATTATGGGGAACAAACTATTAAATTGGGAAGCCCAAAACAGAGTTTAAAGAGGAATAGGAACTCTATTTTACGGGGGCATTCGAACGGTCAGAAAGGGCATTCAAATGCCTAAGCTTCTTCATGTCTTGACTGGCTCCCTACGTAGGAGGCGTTCGAATGGCCAGAGGGGGCGTTCGATCGGCCAGCCTACTATAACGTGTTTTCAGATTTACAGTAGCAATCAAGAGGGACCGTTCGGACGGCCAAAATGGGCTCCGAACGCTTGGACCAGTTTTTCAATTATTTCGTCTTTTTGAATTGGAAATCACTCAAATGATCATATCACTAGTCACCTAAGGTATCTTGATTATTCTAAGTCAATTTCTCCTAAAGTATACTAGGTATCTAGGTCTCTTACCATCCTGCTGAGTGACACGAAGGCGATGATCAGAATGTTTCGTGCCCCAAAATCCCACCTTGATCAAATGGGACCTTGGGCCTACGACACTGCTTGCACTTACTTAACTTAACAGCTTACAAGGCATGACAAATTGAGAATCTAAAATTTTCCTCTTTAACATCAATAATAAGATTCTCAACAGGAAATGAACTAGCAAATATAAATGGTAACCAACTTAAAACTTTAACAAAATCCGATCATCCGTGGTGATCTCCAATATCGAAATCAAACCTAAGCAACATCAGTAATCAAGTATCACGTATCTATTACAACCCTTTTTATAAACAACTAAAGTCTAGTAATATGAAAAATGGTCTAAGTCTCTCACTCCCTAATCAAGGTGGTCACCTTCTTGCTCTTATTGATATTCCACCTCAATCTAAGGCTCAGCAAGTCTTTCCAAGTCAAAACCTACCAACATCAATAGTACGACTGGGCAGCGACAAAAACGCTCAGTGTAGAACCTCGGATCTTGATTCTTGGCATGGTGAATGGTGCTGTGATTAGTGTTTTGAGGCATTGAAGTCTTTATGTATTGCATTGGATATTATCAATGAAGATAAGGGTTTTGATTTTTAATTAAAGTGTTATATATTTTATGAATGTTTTAAATTCTTAAGGGGGTTTCTTTTGATGTTTATGGGGGTTGAAAAACAAAGGGGGAAGAGTCATAAGTATGAGAAAATGGGAAAAAAATCAGCAAATCAGGCAAAAACAGGGCCAACCAGTCGACTGGTGCCCATGAACAGTTGACCCGTCCACTACCTATAGAACCCCAGAACTCCTATTCACAGTGTTGTGAACATGTGAATAGTGCCCATGCACGGGGTTTGTGAAGGTCTAGGGCCTTCCATTGTGTTCTTGGTTTTATGGTAAGTAAAGTAAGGGTTTTATGTGTGTGTTGAGTTTCAAAATAAGAGTATAATAATAATCAAAGTGTCTAAGAACATAGGGTATAGAATAACCTAAGTGTGTATGTAACAACCTGGAAACTTAGGTGAATATTGCGGTGTTTTCTTGAGTGTTCCTGTCGCGCCAAAACCCACCCTAGGAGTTAGAGTGAATCTTGGACGAGACTTGACATGACTTGGCAAACCATCCTACAAAATAGAGTCAGAGCATGCACTAGCGGAAGCAAAACGTGACACAATGGAAACAAAATATCTATCTCATATATATATAGAAACAAGTATCCCAAGTGATGTACAACATACAAAAGACAGGTGGACATGGCCACTGCAAAATATAGAAGTATCTCTCCCTTGCCAATTCTCAATGTTTACTAAACATAATCTAGATAGGGCCATTTCCCCCCATCCTCACCATAAGGCTCACCAGCTGGAACCTCCTCTACGTACTCCTCTTCCTCCCCTGGATCAGGAGAACATATATCAAAAGGAGCAATCACTCTACTAATGTTGCGACCCAAAACCCACCCTACGAGTTAGAGTAAATCTTGGACGACTTATCATGACTTACATGACTTGCTTGACGAACTAACCTGCAAAATACCTGGAGCATATATAATAGAGGACAATAATAGAAGAAACATAACTAACATTGCACAGCGGAAGACTAACCAAACCTCAAAATATATACATGATCCAAGTTATACAAAATGAAATCACAAAAGAAAGTACGGACAGTCCTACCAAAATACATGAACATACTCTCTCAAGCTCACTCACGGATCACTCAGAACCTACCACCTAGTAGTACTCATCTACATGAGGTTCCTCTGTAGGTTCCTCAACATACTCCTCTTCTACCCAAGGGCCAGGAGCACAGATATCGAAAGGAGCAGTAGCTCCCTCAGTACCTGCCGACATAAACGTACGGCTGAGCATGAAATACTCAGCGTATACCAAATGCTAACCAACAGCCACAACATAACAATAATGCTATATATAAAGCAGGAAGCATTTCATATAATAACAGGAAAGTAAAACAGTTTATATTCATGCTTGCATCATATAAAAACCGATAAAACTCTTGAAATCATCGTGCACTTGACTTGACTTAAATACCCTTTCGTGCTTGAAAAACTTGTCATGTCTGTGTCTTGCTTAATCTTGTCATGCGTGTCATGCGTGCTAGCTTGGAATTTAACATGCTCATGTAACTTGTGAGATGCGCTTGTGAGATGTACTTGTGAGATGCACTTGAGAGGCAAGGGAGGTCCTTCTTTCAATGACATGCACTTGAGAGAGAAGGGAGACCCTTCTTTCGATGATATGCACTTGTGAGTGAGGAGAGACCCCTCTTGGAAGGGAGGGAAGTGTAAACTCCCTCCTATGCAATGCTTGTTCTTGTCCTCTTGTCAAAAGCGAGGCAAAACACATCGTAAGATATGTCCCACCTCTAAACCTTATTCTTGAAAACGCCGATAAACCATGTTATGCATGCTATGCTAGTGGAATCGTGTTCATGCTTTCATTTGGAATTGAATATGACATTTGGGATTTCAACAATACATAGGATATCAAAATATTAAACAAGTAAATATTCATGCCATTTAAAGAAAGCAATTACTCACACTATCATAAACCCTAGCAATTTCTTACACTTTTAAACATGCATTTCTTGATTTACAACTCATTTTCTTCACCTTAACATTTCATCAAACATGTGGTGTGTACGTTATTCATTAAAGCCTACACCATGCTTTTCTAGGTGGGCTTATGTTCACAACATACATGTGTATTCATTATTGGTACAATACCCTTCTCCATTTCATTCATTACAATACATCCACACAGCATCTATCGCCCATCATTCTCCATTCATTCATCCCATAGCATTTATATGTTTAGATAGTAGAGAAAGATCATAAAAAGGAAGAAAAGAAAGAAGAGTGTGAGCTAGGAGGGTATCGTATGGTTCGACCTTGAAGAAGTGAGGAAAACCCTCCAACACGTGCGTGGAGTCACTGCCCTAGCTTGGGGAACGTGCTCCTCACGAGTTGAACCTTGGATTGAAGAATCTAAACCTTGAGGTATGATCTAGGGTCTTTAAACCCTTTGACTCCTACCCAAATGAAAACCCTAGGTTAGAATCCCCTTTCTCCTCTCTCTATCTCCCAAAATGCCTTACTTAGGGTTTATGAAACCCATAAGGCTCGGACAAGCCTTAATAGGTAAGGGTATAAATCCCCAAAGACGAAAAGGCCCTTAATGAAATTCTGCAAAACGCGATAGACAATCGATCGGTGACTAATACCCAGCGATCGGTCGCCTACCGAGCGACCGGTGTTTTGACCGATCGACCGGTTAGAAACAAGCTCTCAGGAATTTTTCCTCATACAAAAAAGTGCACCAATCGATAGCTTCCAATTGATCGGTTGTGGACCGATTGATTGCCCATATAGACCGAGCGATTGGTTATGGACCGATCGATCTCTCTCGTGACCGAGTGATCGGTGTTCTGCAGGTTTTGACACTAAGTCCATTTTTCACTCATTCCTACTACTTGGACTTGTCCTACTTCCCTTTTGACCTCTTCTAAACATGACTAGGACTCCTTCAAGGCTGATAGATATTATTCAATAATTTATTTAATTAATTATAGCATTCTTGAAACTATTTTCAAAAGTTTTCAATTCTCATTTCATGAAATTGGAGATTACAAGCCATCATGCCTTGACACACATACCAAGGCATATACAAAAAATTCTGGGTTTCTACATCCTCCCCCCCTTATAAAAATTTCATCCTTGAAATTTGGACACTACTTGCATTACAAAACCAAAACAAAATTACAAGTCACATTACAAAATTCATTCAAACAATTCCGGGTACTTCGCTTTGACTTCGGTCTCTCGCTCCCATGTAGCCTCTTCTTGAGCATAATGTTGCCATTGCACGAGAACTAACAGGATAGTCTTGTTGCGAAGAACTTGATCTCTACGATCCAATATGTGAACCGGCTTCTCAACCAAAGTGAGATCCTCTCGGATTTCCAACGGTTCCAAGTCTATGACATGTGAAAGGTCCGCAATGTACTTCCGAAGCATAGATATGTGGAAAACGTTGTGAACCGCGGCCATGTGAGGTGGAAGAGCTACCCGGTAAACAACTTCACCAACTCGCGTGATAATCTCAAAGGGGCCGATATACCGAGGACTAAGCTTGCCTCTTTTGCCAAATCTCATAATCCCTTTGCTAGGAGATACTTTCACAAAGACTTGATCCCTAACTTGGAATTCCAAGTCCTTGTGGCAAGTGTCCGCATAGCTCTTTTGACGATCTTGAGTGGCTTTCAATCGACCCTGGATGATCTTAATCTTGTTCGTAGTTTGCTCGATCAACTCCGGACCTAACACTTTTCTCTCTCCTACCTCATCCCAGTAGAGAGGAGACTTGCAGCTTCGCCCATACAAGGCCTCAAATGGTGTCATTTGAATGCTCGCCTGATAGCTATTATTATAGGCAAATTTAACTAAAGGCAAGTACTCTTCCCAACTGCCCTTGAAATCTAACATACATACCCGAAGTATGTCTTCGATGATTTGATACCACTTCTCTCGGTTTGTCCATCTGTCTGTGGATGAAAAGTAGTGCTAAAATCAAGTCAGGAACCCATGGTATCCTGAAAAATCTTCCAGAACCTGGACGTGAATCTTGGATCCCGATCTGACACAATACTAACTGACACCCCGTGTAACCGAACTATCTCCTTGATATACAATGCCGTCAACTGGCTCGAGTTGAAAGTAGTACGGTAAGGCAAGAAGTGTGAGGACTTAGTCAAACGGTCCACCACAACCCATATCGCATCTGAGTTTCTTGCCCTTTTTGGCAAGTCAACAACGAAGTCCATGGAGATGTGCTCCCATTTCTACTCGGGACTAGGGAGAGACTGTACAGATCCGCCGGTCTCAAGTGCTCTGCCTTCACCTATTGGCACATCAAGCACCATGCCACATACTCCGTAACATCTCTCTTCATATTACGCCACCAAAAGTACCCCTTGAGGTTCCGGTACATCTTCGTACCCTCTACGTAGTCCTCTTCCTCCCATGGATCAGGAGAACATATATCAAAAGGAGCAATCACTCTACTAATGTCGCGACCCAAAACCCACCCTAGGAGTTAGAGTGAATCTTGGACGACTTATCATGACTTATATGACTTGCTTGACGAACCAACCTGCAAAATACCTGGAACATATATAATAGAGGACAATCATAGCAGAAACATAACTAACATTGTACAACGGAAGAGTAACCAAACCTCAAGATATATACATGATCCAAGTTGTACGAAATGAAATCACAAAAGAAAGTGCCGACAGTCCCGCCAAAATACATGAACATACTCTCTCAAGCTCACCCATGGATCATTCAGAACCTACCACCTAGTAGTACTCATCTACATGAGGTTCCTCCATAGGTTCCTCAACATACTCCTCTTCTACCCAAGGGCTAGGAGCATAGATGTTGAAAGGAGCAGCAGCTCCCTCAGTACCTGCCGACATAAACGTACGGCTGAGCATGGAATACTCAGGGTGTACCAAATGCTAACCAACAGCCACAACATAACAATAATGGTATATATAAAGCAGGAAGCAATTCATATAATAACAGGAAAGTAAAACATTTTATATTCATGCTTGCATCATATGAAAACCGATAGAACTCTTGAAATCATCGTGCACTTGACTTGACTTAAATACCCTTTCATGCTTGAAAAACTTGTCATGTCTGTCTTGCTAGATCTTGTCGAGCGTGTCATATCATGAGTGTCATGCGTGCTAGCTTGGAATTTAACATGCTCATGTAACTTGTGAGATGCGCTTGTGAGATGCACTTGAGAGGCAAGGGAGGCCCTTCTTTCAATGACATGCACTTGAGAGGGAAGGGAGACCCTTCTTTCGATGATATGCACTTGTGAGTGAGGGGAGACCACTCTTGGAAGGGAGGGAAGTGTAAACTCCCTCCTATGCAATGCTTGTTCTTGTCCTCTTGTAAAAAGCGAGGCAAAACACATCGTAAGATATCTCCCGCCTCTAAACCTTATTCTTGAAAACGCCGATAAACCATGTTATGCATGCCGTGCTCATGGAATCGTGTTCATGCTTTCATTTGGAATTAAATATGAAATTTGGGATTTCAACAATACATAGGATATCAAGATATTAAACAAGTAAATATCCATGCCATTTAAAGAAAGCAATTACTCACAATATCATAAACCCTAGCAATTTCTTATGCTTTTAAACATGCATTTCTTGATTTAAAACTCATTTTCTTCACCTTGACATTTCATCAAACATGTGGTGTGTACGTTATTCGTTAAAGCCTACACCATGCTTTTCTAGGTGGGTTTATGTTCACAACATACATGTGTATTCATTACTGGTAGAACACCCTTCCCTATTTCATTCATCACAATACATCTACACGGCATCCATCGCCCATCATTCTCATTTCATTCATCTCATAGCATTTATATGTTTAGATGGTAGAGAAAGATCATAAAAAGGAAGAAAAGAAAGAAGAATGTGAACTAGGAGGGTAGCATATGGTACCGACCTTGAAGAAGCAAAGAAAACCCTCCAACACGTGCGTGGAGTTGTTGTCCTAGCTTGGAGAACATGCTCCTCATGAGTTGAACCTTGGATTGAAGAATCCAAGCCTTGAGGTATGATCTGGGGTCTTTAAACCCTTTGATTCCTTCCTAAATGAAAACCCTAGGTTAGAATCCCCTTTCTCCTCTCTCTTTATCTCCCAAAATTCCTTACTTAGGGTTTATGAAACCAATATGGCTCGGGCAAGCCTTAATAGGTAGGGTATAAATCTCCAAAGACGAAAAGGCCCTTAATGAAATTCTGCAAAACGCGATAGACCGATCGATTGGTAACTAATACTGAGCGATCGGTTGCCTACCGAGCGACCGGTGTTTTGACCGATCGACCGGTCAAAAACAAGCTCTCTGGAATTTTTCCCCATACAAAAAAGTGCACCAGTTGATAGCTTCCGATCAATCGGTTGTGGACCAATCGATCGCCCATATGGACCGAGCGATTGGTTATGGACCGATAGATCTCTCTCGTGATCGAGTGATCGGTGTTTTGCAGGTTTTGACACTGAGTCCATTTTTCACCCATTCCTACTACTTGGACTTGTCCTACTTCCCTTTTGACATCTTTTAAACATGACTAGGACTCCTTCAAGCCTGATTGACATTATTCAATAATTTATTTAATTAATTATAGCATTCTTGAAACTATTTTCAAAAGTTTCCAATTCCCATTTCATGAAATTGGAGATTACAAGCCATCATGCCTTGACACACATACCAAGGCATATACCAAAAGTTTCGGGGTTCTACAACTAACACCTACCAACATCAAATGTACGGCTGAGTATTGAAATACTCAGCGGGTACCCACTACTAATTGACAAGTCATAAAAGCAGTACATGATAATAATGATAAACAGGTCAACAAACAATAAATAACAATCTTAAAGTAATAAGTTGTAGAGCCCCGGACCTTTTCACATTTAATGCATGACACTTTCGTTGCCATTTTGCCTTTAAAGAGGTATAATTAATAAATAAGGAAGAAATTGGAAATTCTGACATATTAGAAATGTTCCTTTTCGAAGTACGAACCCAACGCAAGTTGAATCGTCAAAATCGGACGAACGAGTCAAAAGATATGGCCAAAACAGTCTGGACCTACAGGCAATCGTAGCTCGGAAGGCACTAAGGACGTAGCTCGGAAGGCACTAAGGACGTAGCTCTAATAACGTATACGTTGTGCATCCGTTGTGCAACAGACAACGTATACGTTGTGCTACAAACAACGGGTACGTTGTACAGCTCATGACGGGCACGTTGTACAACGGACAACGGGTTCGGCACCCTTCACAACGGACAACGGGTTCGGCACCCTTCACAACGTGACAACGGGTTCGGCACCCTTCACAACGGACAACGGGTTCGGCACCCTTCACAACGTGACAACGGACAACGTGTTTGGCACTGTTCACAGCACAACGTGTTTGGCACTATTCATAGCACAACGTGTTCAGCACTGTTCACAGCACAACGTGTTCAGCACTGTTCACAGCATAACGTGTTTAGCACTATTCACAGCACAACGTGTTCAACATTGTTCACAGCACAATGTGTTCAGCACTCGTGTTTTTGCAGAAACTTCAGTAAGGGTAGTATGGTCTTTTGGTCGGTTCACTCTTACCTTAAGAGTTTAACCTGAGCCTTTAGGGCTTCATTTCGACACTTAGAGAGATTGGGAGATAAGAACAGAGGAGAGGGCGATTCCTAAACCTAGGGTTTCCATTTTGGAGAGGAATCAAAGGGGTTTTGAGACCCTAGATCACTTCAAGCTCGGCTCTTCTCCAAGATCTCGGCTCAAGCACTCGTGGAGAGTGTTCTCCAAGCTAGGGCAGCAGCTACACGGTCGTCTTGGAAAGGGGATTTCTTCCTCACTTGATCAAGGTCGGTACTTCTTACTACCCTCCTAGTTATAGTTCCTCTTTTCCCCTTATTTCTTTTGATTTTCTTTTATTTACACCTGTGCTATGAGATGGATGGTTGTGAATGGTGAATGGTGAATGGAGATGGAATGGGCGATTGGATGCCAATGGTTGTGTTGTGATGATTAAAATGGGGAGGGCATTGTTCCAATAATGAACATACATGCATGATCTGAGTAAAACCCATCTAGAAAAGCATGTTGTAGGGCAAATGAATAATGAACACACCATGTTTGATGAAATGCCAAGGTGAATAAAGTGAGTTGTAAATTAGGAAATGCATGCCTAATAAATTATGGATATTGCTAGGGCCTATGATAGTGTGTTTTCTTGCTTTCCCTAAATGATATGAATATTACATTGCTCAATCATTGATGTTATATGTGTTGTGAAATTACCCAAATGTCATATTTAAATTTAAATGCAAGTATGTACACGGTTCCCACGAGCACGGCATGCATGACAGGATTTATCGAGGTTTTCAAGAACATGGTTAGAGGTGGGACATATCCTACGATATGTTTTACCTCGTTTTTCACAAGAAAACAAGAACCAACATTCCACGAGGGGTCTCCCCTCACTCACAAGTGCATATCATGAAGAAGGGCCTCCCTTCCCTCGCAAGTACATACATATCATGAAGAAGGGTCTCCTTTCCCTCGCAAGTGCATTGCATAAAGAAGGGTCTCCCTTCCCTCTCAAGGCATCTCTCAAGCGCATCTCACAAGGATATCTCACAAGTGTATCTCACAAGTTACATGATTACAAGCAAGCACGCATGACATGCATGACATGACACGACATACAAGAATCAAGTAAGACAAACACGACAAGCTTTCAAGTACGATAAGATATTTCAAGCCAAGTCAAGTGCACGATGTTTTCAAGAGGTTTTATCGGCTTTCTAAGAAATACAAGCATGATTATAAATTGCTTTACTTCCTTGTATGATATAAATTGTTCCTGTTCTATATATGCAATTTGTTTCCTACTTTATGTATGCTATCTGTATACTATGACTGTTGGTTAGTATTTAGTACCCGCTGAGTATTCCATGCTCAGCCGTACTTCTTATGTCGGCAGGTTCTGAGGGAGCTGATGCTCCATTTGATGTTTGTGCTCCTGGTCCATGGGTGGAAGAGGAGTACGTCGAGGAGCCTTTGGAGGAACCTCCCGTAGAGGGTTATCAGTAGGTGGTGTTAGATTCTGAGTGGATTAGCTGTGGGTGAGCATGAGTGATTATATCTATGTATTTTGGCGGGTCTGTCCGCACTTTCTTTTGGATTCCTTTTGTGTAAACTTGGATTCGTATATACATAGAGGTTTGTTTAGACTTCCGCTGTGCTATGTTAGAGTATGTTTCCGCTGTTTATATCCTCTATTGTATATGCTTTGTGGGTTTTTGCAGGTTGGTTTGTCAAGCAAGTCATGTAAGCCATGATTAGTCGTCCAAAGTTCACTCTAACTCCTAGGGTGGGTTTTGGGTCCCGACATAAGTAGTGAATATTCATGCATACTTGAAATCATAAACGGTAAAACCTCAGAAAATCATCGTATTGTTGTTTTGACTTTGTGAGCATGGATTTCCATGACCACTGACATGGATATATATATACCCTCACGGGTGTGTGAAGATTGATTTTTCAGAGTCACCACCTATTCATTCAGAAGAGATAAGTCCCCCGAGTTTTGATAAGGTCTTAGTCTGCGAGTGAGAATAGGGTAAGGGGTTCAGTTAAGTCTGAGGAAGATGTTACGCACCCTGAGGCTTCTGTTTTACAACGGTTCCATACTCCCCAGGTATAAGCCAACTAAAGTTAATCTTGTTCAAAATGCCAGAGTGTTTAAGTTAACACTAATCCAAGAAAGGAAAAGCTAACTGGGGTCGAACCAGGGTTGGGTTGCCTACGTACTCACAGGATGAGATCAGAATGAGTGTAGTTCTGGCATGTGAGCCTGTGCCGAGCCTAAGGCATGTGTGTGTGCACCAAGGGTGGCTAACATGGACTAGTCTGGTAGACTAGGGTTTGATTGATCGAGGGCGGTCAAGTACAAGGTATTCAAGCCGGTAGGCTTTAGGGGTAGTCCAGTTGACTATGACAGAGTCCGACTAGGGTTAGGATTGCTAACTGGGGTTAGGTCGAACTAACTATGGTTAGGGTTGCTAACCACAGTTAAGGGGGATGTGTGTTTTAGCCTAGTAGGAAAAAGGGAGGCCTGGTAGACCGAAAATAAGTCTGGTAGACTTGGTTTTTAGGCCCGGTAGGTCGTAAACCAAGAGATAACTGCTATTCGGGTTGCTAATCGGAGTTAAGGGTGATCTAACTGTAGTTAGGGTTGCTAACCAGGGTTAGGAAGATGGCCAAAGTCAGTTTTATGGTCCATTTTGATTTTTTAGGATTTTTGATCAATTTTCCCAGAGTTGGTAGGGTTTAAGGGGTGCTTAACCGTGGTTAAATATTAACCGGAGGTACATTTATCCACGGTTAAGAGTCAGGTTAAGTATGTGGTGAGCCCAGGGGGCTAGGCAGGGCCTAAAGTGGCCTCCTACCAGGCCTGGGCACCTGCAACAACCCAAAATCAAAACAAAGTTAATGTCGGTAATAGGATTATCGACATTTAGAACAATGTTCTTAACTGAGGTTTGCACACTAATTAACTAGGGTTAGGATGTAACCCAGGGTGAACCAAGATCATGGAAGTGTATAGGAGACTCCAGGGAAGATTTTGAGTCTGGTGTGGACCCCAAGGGGTGCTTGGAGTGGGTCCCACAAAGCTGCAAAGGTACTGTAACAGAGAGTTCATATTGGCGGTAGTTATTCTACTGCCAATACCAAACAAGGCAAAATGGGTATTGTTGGTAGAAGGATTATCGCCAATATGCATAGTTTTGATTATCTGGGATTTAACCATGGTTAGGCTTAACCCAAGCACCTGGAAGGATCAGGTGAGGTCCAGGGGAGTGAGAGGGATTCAACTTGGGCTCTGGACATGGACCAGGGCCCACCTAAGTTGGCCAAACAAGCTTAAAACAAAGTGTGCCAAGAATGGCGGTACTGAGATTATCGCCATTCCCGATTTTGTTAAAAATCGGATTTCATGCCCTATGGGCTATGCACAGAGGTATCTAAGGGTTTCCTCATGAGCTGAGGGACCCTTAGAAGGTCTTGTGATGATTTGCAAGTCCAAGGAGATGTGTATACCCATAGGGGTTCACCCTACCTATGACAAAGGTAGGGGAACACCCTGTTGGGTTCGGTTTATACTAAGCAACAACAATGAGGAGCAGGTAACTCCCCTGGAACTAACCAGGGGCTCACAGTAATTCAAAAAGAAAAAAATAGTGGGGGAGGGGCAAGGCCCTACCCTGCTCTACTCTTGCCAAAGAGGGGTGGTGGTCTGTGCGTGAGGTGGTGGTGCACTCCGGTGGTATTGCAGCCACTGGGAGTCCTAGGACAGGCCAACAGGGGTCCTGGGATTAAGACCAGGATGTTGAGTAGGCTGAGGGAGAAGATTTCGGAACAGGGGTTCACCTATGGGGATTTGCAGACTGTTTCTACGGTTGAGGGTGACTGGCTTTTATAGGGGAAGCAACTAGGGACCTAGGAGGGATTAAAGAGAAGGTTGGGCATGGTATTGGACCTAGTGGAGGTTGAGTAGGGAGGCTGAAGGGAGAGTTTGAAGTGAGGGTGGAGTGTCCAGGATGTCTACAGTGCTGTAAACTCGAGTTCAAATAGTGTCGGTAGATGATTTACCGCCAGCTAAAAACAGGCTAAATTGATAATGTCGATAAAGGATTTACCGACATTATGAGATTTGAAAGAGAATGGGTCTGGCCCACACCCACTTAGGCTTGGGAGTTTAGGGTTAGGGTTTCTGGGCCTTGTGGGCCCAACTAAGGGTTCAGGCCCTATAGACCATGGACTTGAGGGTTTATGCCCTAATAGTTCTAGGGCTAGGCTAGGGCTTCAGCTAAGGTCAACTAGGTCTAGGTTTTGGACATGGTTTTTTATACCAGGGGTTCAACTAGGGTTAAACTAGGAATAAGTCCTAGGGTTTAACTAGGGTTTAGCTAGGGTTTAGCTGGGTTTACCTAGGGTTAGGGTTTGTACTAGGGTTTTTCTAGCGTTTGACTCAGGGTGTTACCTAGGACTATCTAGAGGCTTACCTAGGTTTAAGGGATTTGGCAGGGGGTAACCATGGTTAAGAGAATTTAACCATGGTTAGATGGGGTGTAAAAATTGGGTTCTTATAGTTGCCCCTCTTTGCTAGAGAATACCAAGATTGGCGATTTGAACGGCAAAAACTAGAATCAACCTATTTTTATACCGAGCTTGGATCTCAGGGATGCAAAATAATGACATGTATGGATGCAGTGCAAATGGTGGGTGCAATGACGTGGTACGGCCATTGCTGAGGGTGAACGAGTAGTTCAGACTACTCACTAAGGATTGATGGATATAAGGATGGCACAACCCGGAGGCGTTAGCTAGAGGGATTTGATCGGGTTGATCGAAAAGACACACAGGGCGTCGGGAACACGCAGGGTGTTGAAGGGATGACATGCGGGTGGTGTACATTGTAAAGATACACATGGGATGTCGAGGATACACGGGGTGTCAAAGAGGAGGACATGCAGGAGGTAATGCTGCAGTATGACGAGATTTCCAAGGAGCATACCGGATGCCGAGGACACGCAGGGGTGTTGAAAGGGTGACATGTAGGAAGTAATGCTGCGATATGGCGAGATTGCCAAGGAGTACACCGTATGCCGAGGACACACGGGGGTGTCAAAAGGGATGACATGCAAGAGGTGACACTACGGTATGACGAGATTTCCAAGGAGCACACCGGATGTCGAGGACACGCGGGGGTGTCGAAAAAGGTGACATGTAGGAGGTAATGCTGTGGTATGGAGAGACTGCCAAGGAGCATACCGGATGTCGAGGACACGCGGGGGTTTTCGAAGTACGAACCCAACGCAAGTAGAATCCTAAAATCGGACGAACGAGTCAAAAGATATGGCCAAAACAGTCTGGACCTGCAGGCAAACGTAGCTCGAAGGCACTAAGGATGTAGCTCGGGCTCTGATAACGTATACGTTGTGCATCCGTTGTGCAACAGACAACGGGTTACATCGTGCAGCAGACAACATGTACAACGAGCTCAGCACTATGCACAACACAACGGACAAACGAGCTCAGCACTATGCAACAACACACGGACAACGAGCTCAGCACTATGCACAACACACGGACAACGAGCTCAGC
Source organism: Tetracentron sinense (assembly GCA_015143295.1). Taxonomy (NCBI): domain Eukaryota; kingdom Viridiplantae; phylum Streptophyta; class Magnoliopsida; order Trochodendrales; family Trochodendraceae; genus Tetracentron; species Tetracentron sinense. Next base: position 14,534,348 of record CM026555.1, on the reverse strand, counting down.
ACTATGCACAACACAACGTGACAACGTGTTTGGCACTGTTCACAGCACAACGTGTTTGGCACTGTTCACAGCACAACGTGTTCGGCACTCTGTTCTTGCAGAATTTCAGTAAGGGTATTGGGGTCATTTGGTCGGTTTCACTCTTACCTTAAGAGTTAACCCGAGCCTTTAGGGCTCATTTCGACATTTAGAGAGATTGGGAGATAAGGACAGAGGAGAGGGCGATTCCTAAATCTAGGGTTTCCATTTGGAGGGGAATCAAAGGGTTTTTGAGACCCTAGATCACTTCAAGTCGGTTTTTCTCCAAGATCACGGCTCAAGCACTCGTGGAGAGCGTTCCCCAAGCTAGGGCAGCACCTCACGGTTGGTTTTGGAAGGGGTTTCTTCCTCATTCTTCAAGGTCGGCACTTTTACTACCCTCCTAGTTATAGTTCCTCTTTCCCCTTCATTTCTCCTTATTTTCCTTATTTACACATGTGCTATGAGATGGATGGTTGTGAATGGTGAATGGAGATGGAATGGGCGATTGGAGGCCAATGGTTGTGTGGTGATGATTAAAATGGGGAGGGCATTGTCCCATAATGAACATACATGTATGATTGAGTAAAACCCAATAGAAAAAAGCATGTGTAGGGTAAATCAATAATGAAGACACTATGTTTGATGAAATGTCAAGGTGAATAAAATGAGATTTATAACCGGCGTCGGTCATTTGGGACCGAAGGCGATCCGTTTTGGGACCGAGCGAAATGCAGTAGTGAGAGCACCGATCGATCGGGTCCCCGTAAAAAGAATTTTTCTTTTCTGAGATTCTTTTTTTAAACCCTATATAAATACTTTTTGGAGACCTAATTCCGGGTCGTTGATAATTTTGAAAGAGTAGAGGTCTGAGAAATCTCTTTATGGTTTTCTCTTATTGATTTTAATTAGATCTTTGGTTGAGTCCCTCCTCTTCTTTGATCCTAGGAGAAGGCAAGTATAGATCTAAACCTTGTGATCCTTGCATTGTGTGATCCTGCGTATCTGTATGAGATCCCTCTAGTGTTTGAAAAATTTCCATTAATTGAGTCACAACCCTACAACCTTGGTGTTGTGGTCCGGTGGTTTGATCCGAGCCTTTGTGGAAGGAGATCGATCGTGTTGATCGTAGGTTTTGAAGTAGCTTGAAAAGTTGGTCGGTGTGGAACCGAAGCTGCTACGGCGGAGAAATCGAAACCTGCTGGTTCGTGGAATCAAGAGTAAGAGTCTATAGCCTAGGAACGTCGTTTCATGTATTGGTGTAAGGTTCTGGTCTTGTACTTGAAGATCTTTCATAGTGAATTTTTTGCTGGACAAGGTTCCCGTGATTTTTTCTCCCGTTAGGGTTTTCCACGTAAAAATCTTCTGTGTTGATTTGTGTGGATTGGCTGATTGTACTTGTTCACTTGAGTTCTAAACATAGTAATTGAAAAATTAAAAGTTGGTTAGAAATTATTAGATAGACCTATTCACCCCCCCTCTAGGGTCTTAGAGATCATTGAATCTGGATACAATTTCAATTGGTATACAGAGCAAGTTCACCTTGATAAAGCTAATCCCTTAAGTGTGATCCTGTATTATCCGTGATCATGAGTACTCTAAGAGAAGGAGGATCCGTCTCTCGTCCCCCACTTTTTGATGGGGAATAATTATGCTATTGGAAAGCTAGAATGAGAGCCTTTCTCAAATCTATTGACGAGAGAATTTGGATAGTCTATACAGAATGGGTGGACTACGCCCATAAAAAATGTAGGATGATTTGACTGTCGGTCAATATTCTGATGAATGGACCAGAGAAGAGCTTGAGTCAAGTGGATGGAACACTAAAGGTCTCAATGCTATCTTTACTGCAGTCACTGCTGAGGAATTCAGACGAATTTCTTCATGTGAAATAGCAAAGGAGGCTTGGGACATTCTTGAAATTACCCATGAGGGTACTACCACTGTTAAAATCTCAAAACTCCAAATGTTAACCACCAAATTTGAACATTTAAACACGGAAGACAATGACACTTTTGATGAATTCTATGCAAAACTTAGTGACATTGTCAACGCTAGTTTCAATTTAGGTGAGAAAATATTTGAGTCCAAAATAGTTAGAAAAGTCATTAGATCTCTCCCAGAGAGATTTTAACCCAAAGTCACTACAATCGAAGAGAGTAAAAATGTTGACTCTCTGAAGATTGAGGAATTGGTTGGTTCACTCCAAACCTATGAACTCAATCTCCGTCCATCCAAGAAGAACAAATCTTTAGCCTTGAAATCCATCAAGGAAACTTTGGATGAGGATGACAGTGATGGAGATATGAATGAGGAAGAAATAGCTCTCTTCGTTAAGAAATTTCAAAAAAATTTTAGAACGAAAAAGAGGTTTAATCCCAAACAGGGAGGAAAATCTTTTGAGAAGTCAAAGTCTAAGCCCTGGGAAAACAAGAAAAATTCCAAGAGTGGCGACAAGAAATCCCAAGGTGTTCAATGTTATGAATGCCATGGCTTCGGTCATATTTCACCTAACTGTCCTAACAAGAAGAAGAGTAAGGGCAAGGTGATGAATGCCTGTTGGGATGACAGTGATTCCGAAAATGAAGAATCGGACAGTTCCTCTTCAAGTGAAGATACTGGAAATCATACGGCTTTCGCTGTTTCCCTTTCTGGGATTCTTGAGACTACCTCTGCGGTTGATGAAAAGGATAGAAGTGATGAGAGTGTTCATACTGAGTCTAGTGATGACATACAGAAGAGTCAAACTGACTCTGAAAGTGATGAAAATTTGTAAACAACTTATGATAAGTTGTATGCTGAAAGTTTGAAGCTGACTAAAACAAAAATCTCCTTGAGCAAAAAACTCGAAATCATTCAAAATGAAAGAGATATTTGTAAACTAGTAGCAGAAGAGAAGAGTGCTCTAGTTAGTCAGTTGGAAAATGAAAAAGAAGCATTTGTTATAAAAGTCCAATGTCTTTTGGAAGAGAATGTCTCATTGACTAATGTGGTCAAAAAATTAGAATTTGAAAGAGACACTTCCATGAAAGAAATTGAAGAGTTAAGAACTCTGCAAATGGAGCTGGAAACTTTTAAAGACTCTCTTGTTGATAAGGTGAAATTTCTTGAAAAAGAGCATCAAATTACCCTTAAAGACAAGACTGACTTGATTCAGAAGGTCTATACTCTTGAAAAAGAAGTAAGAATGTTTGGTAACACTAGCTGCCTAGATGAATTAGTTAGAAAGTATGGATCAAATTCGAGTAGATCTGGGATAGGACATGCTGACACACCAGCTGGTCCTTTAGCTGTTGGTACAATGGCTAGTGCAGTGTTTGAGCCAATACATTCTGATCCTAAAGAAAATTTACCTTCTACATCAAGTACTAAGGCTTATACAAATTTTGCAAAGCCTAGAAATACAGCTCCTAGAGTGAATGCTGTGAGGAATCAAATTCCTGTTAGAAGAAATTCTCCTCCTCTTCCAAGATTCATACTCACATGTCACTTTTGTGGTGTGAGAGGTCACATTCGACCTAATTGTAATGCTTTTAGGAGAGTTCCCCGAAATGTTTCATGGAACCAAAATCAAAGTCAAGGGACTCTTCAAAGGCAGATTCAGGTTCTAGCTGAAAAGTCTAGAATGTTGAGCGATGATGTTAATAGAATTGCTCAAATCTCTAGGACAAGAACTGGTCAATTTATTCCAAATGATTATTCAAGAGGAAACAATTTGACTTATCAAAAAGCTAGAACTGAACAAAACAGAAAAAGGTCAAGGAGGACAAAAAGGAAAAAGGTCTCTACTACACAGATTAATAATCAAAGATCTAAACAAAGTTTAAAGACTGTGTATGTAAGAAAGGATGACCTTAAGTGCTTTGTCATTCATACTGCCTTGAAAGCCCAAAACACAGAAATGTGGTACTTCGACAGTGGGTGTTCTCGGCATATGACAGGTAACAAGTCCTTATTTATTCAATTTGAGGACTGTCCAGATGGGACTGTTACTTTTGGTGATGGAAGCAAGTCTTTAGTCAAAGGAAAGGGTATCATCGATTCACCAGGCATACCTAAATTGAAAGATGCCTTGTTTGTTGAAGGACTGAAAGCTAATTTAATTAGCATAAGTCAACTATGTGATGATAACCATGCTGTACACTTTACCCAAAATAAATGCTTAGTCATTAATGGTAAAGGTAAGTGTGTTCTAGAAGGATTGAGAACCACTGACAATTGCTACGGCTTAACTCCCAGTCCTAATCCCTCAAATGTCTGTTATAAGACTAAAATTGAGGAAGTTGATTTATGGCACCGAAGACTAGGTCACATGAACTTCAAAGACCTATGCAAAATCTCTAAGCAAGAGCTTGTGAGAGGTGTTCCCAAACTAGGAAAGCCTTCTACTGCTGTGTGTGGGCCATGCCAAATTGGTAAACAAATTAGAACCCCACATAAGAAGACTTCAAGTATTGCTACTTCATATCCACTGGAATTAATTCATATGGATCTTATGGGTCCTACAAGAACTGAAAGTCTAGGTGGAAAGCGATACATCCTAGTCATGGTTGATGATTTCTCAAGAATGTCATGGGTGGCATTTATAAGGGAGAAATCCGATGCTTTTGACAATTTCAAAAGTATTTGCCTGAAAATTCAAAATGAGAAAAGATGCCCAATCACTCGAATTCGAAGTGATCATGGAAAGGAGTTTGAAAACTCTAAGTACAACGACTTTTGTGATGAGTCGGGTATCAAACATGAATTTTCTGCACCTATTACACCTCAGCAGAATGGTGTAGTAGAGAGGAAGAACAGGGTTCTCCAAGAGATGGCTAGAGTTATGCTTCATAGCAACAATCTAGCTTCTCATTTCTGGGCTGAGGCAGTTAACACTGCTTGCTATATAGGTTAATAGAGTTTTTGTAAGACCTGGAACAAGGAAAACCCCATATGAGTTGTGGAATAACAAGAAACCTAGTGTCAAGTACTTTCGAGAATTCGGAAGTAAATGCTATATCCTTAAGGATAGAGAGCAACTGGGCAAATTTGAATCCCGGAGTGATGAAGGGATATTTCTTGGATATTCCACCAACAGTAGAGCTTATCGAGTGTATAACTTGAGAACCTCTATAATTATGGAGTCCATAAATGTAGTTGTGGATGACTCCGGTGTAGAAACTGTGCAACTTGAGGATGATGAAAGTGCTGAAAATGAAAATGTTGAAACTGTTTCAACTCCACCTATAAATAAGCAATCATCTCCATCAAAACCTACACATTCTAGGGTCATGAGTCCTCACACCCCCACTGATATAATTGGTGATGTTGAAAGTGGAGTGAGAACGAGAAAACAAATTGAAAATGAAGTTAGCTACATTTGCTATACTTCATCTTTTGAACCCAAGAATGTAACTGAAGCTCTTGCAGATGATAATTGGATAAATGCAATGCAAGAAGAGTTACTTCAGTTTACTAGGAATGATGTTTGGTATTTAGTACCTAGGCCTAATAATACAAATGTGATAGGTACCAAATGGATTTTCAAGAACAAATCTGATGAAAAAGGTACTATCATAAGAAATAAGGCTAGGTTAGTTGCACAAGGATACACCCAAATTGAAGGTATTGACTTCGATGAAACGTTTGCTCCTGTAGCCAGGCTAGAATCAATAAGAATTCTTCTAGCTGTGGCTTGCCATATGAAATTCAAACTTTTTCAAATGGATGTTAAGAGTGCTTTTCTGAATGGCATTCTACATGAGGAAGTCTATGTGGAACAACCAAAAGGGTTTGAAGATCCACATCACCTTGATCAAGTCTATCGGCTAAAAAGGGCCCTCTATGGTTTAAAGCAAGCTCCAAGAGCTTGGTATGAGAGGCTGACTACTTATCTCTTGGAAAACGGATTTTTGAGAGGGGGAGTAGACAGAACCCTTTTCATAAAGAATGTGAAAGGTGATATTGTCATCGCCCAGATATATGTTGATGACATAGTGTTTGGTTCCACATTAAACTTACATGCTCGTTCATTTGCTGAACAAATGAAAAATGAATTTGAAATGAGCATGGTTGGTGAGCTAAGTTTCTTCCTTGGTCTTCAGATCAAGCAATTGGATTCTGGGATCTCAGTATCTCAAATCAAATATGCTAAAAATCTAGTGAAGAAATTTGGCATGAGCTCTGCTAAGCATGTAAGAACTCCTATGAGTTCTACTACAAAACTTAGTAAAGATGCTACAGGCAAAGATGTTGATCAAACTTCTTATAGAAGCATGATTGGTAGTTTACTCTACCTAACTGCTACTAGACCTGATATAGCCTTTAGTGTTGGTGCATGTGCCCGCTATCAAGCGAGCCCAAAAGAGTCTCACTTGCTTGCAGTTAAGCGTATCATTCGATATGTGAGTGGAACTCTATCATTTGGCCTCTTGTATTCTTTTGATACAAATGCCACGATAGTTGGATATTCCGATGCCGATTGGGCCGGAAATGCTGATGATAGGAAAAGCACCTCTGGAGGATGTTTCTATATTGGGAACTGCTTAGTTGCTTGGCTTAGCAAAAAGCAGAATTCAATTTCGTTGTCCACTGCAGAAGTTGAGTACATAGCAGCTGGCAGTTGTTGCACTCAACTTCTGTGGATGAAACAGATGTTGAATGATTACGGGATTGAACAAAGCACGATGACTGTGTATTGTGATAATTCTAGTGCTATCAATATTTCCAAAAATCCCGTTCAACATTCTCGCACAAAACACATAGACATAAGACATCACTTCATCCGTGATCTTGTTGAGCAAAAGATTGTGTCTATAGAGTATGTCCAAACAGAGAATCAATTTGCGGACATTCTAACAAAACCCTTAGATTCCCTTAGGTTTGAACTCCTTAGGAAATCCATAGGTTTGTGTGGAGTTGAGTAAAGATGTACTTGTTTCATAGCCTATGTGTTCTTTATGTTCTATTTATGTCATAGAGCTATTTTTTATATTTTCTTTAAGTAATAAAAATCCAAAAACATTAAAAAAAATTGAAAAATATTGCAAAAAATAAAGTGTTAGTATGACCTTCTTTCCAATCATTTTGCTTAATGTTATTTCCTTGAAATCATATTTAAACATATAATCCAAGGATAAATATTTCATAGGATTGAGTAATATAGGATAGTTCAATTGTTGGTTCGATCTTGTGATTGAATTTGGTCAGGCTAACTAATCTCAGTTAGAGTTGAGCATACAAAGATGTTCTATTTTGCACATGCACTCTGATTGATTCTTTAGATGGTATTAGTTCCTAATTAAAGGTTCTGATATTATACCATATGGTTCCCTAGATTAATCAAAACTAGTATAACCAATGTCATAAAAAATTCCATAAGGTGAGCCCCCTAGTTATAAAAATTATTGACATAGAGAGGACTACCTGTGAGTTTGTGTGATAGCTACTAGTGAATGCAAACAGTGAGTAATGGCTACCTAGACAAACAGTAGGTATCTATATGGATTGCTAGTGTGAAAGCCCTTACTGTCATTAGAAAGAGCTACCTTCTCACTTGAGTGAAAGTCACCAATGTGCTAAAAACTATATATGTGTACTCCAAAAAGAATTTTCACAATGAGTACAATTTGACTGAAAAAGAAATGAAATAAATATGTTTAGTCAAATTTGGGGTAAAAATTGCTCATCATATAAATATGGATGATTATTGGTTTTAAAACTAGTTTTTGAAAATTTTAGAGTCTCATTTGAATTATAATGTCAAAATCTAGATTAAGGAAGGAAACCAATTCAAAGAGTCAAGTAATGAATTTTGATTTCATACTCACATTACTTCTAATTGTTTCTTGACTCTGATTGTGAATTTGATGCAAATACCATATTTAATCACCGGTGAAAATCAATTAATGTTTACATAATCCTTGTTTATGACTATTCTTGATATATCAATTCTTGGGTGATTATTATTTATGATTTTAATGAAATCAATTGTTGCATATATTTTTGGTCAATTGGTCATTTTGAGGTAAACAATGAGTTTAAACCAAACCATAGGTTGAGGGGGAGAAAAGGTTAAAATTGTAAAATTTTTGAAAATTTTTCAGACCACCGATCGCTCGGTGCTAAAGACCGATCGATCGGTCTTTCGTGAACAGAGTTATAAAACCCTTATTTCTATTTTTTTTGTTCACTTGTTCTCCGATCTCCAGAGCGATCTCTCGGTTACCTCTCCTCCAAATCTTTCCTACGGTCATTCCATTCTATTCTAAAGGTTTCCCAAGCATCTAAAAGGTAAGATTTGTGCATTTTCTTGGATTTAGATTGATTTTCTCATCTAGGGCATCGTTTTTCTTGCGTTTTCTTCCATGGCTTTCGTTTTGTCGTTAATCCTTCTTGCCTATCTCATGTCTGGCGTTCCCAAACGTTGGAGGTTGGTCCTCAACAACCAAGAGGACCCTCCTCAAGATGAGGAAAACCTAGAGCCTTTTACTTTCACTCCAATAGGGCATGGTATTTCCATTGGGGACAGGCCAATTCGTAGAATGATAGATTCTACAATTGAGAATCGTCAAAAATCTTTGGCTGATAAAACTCGAAAAAATAAAGGTAAAGCTTCATCTTCCCAGTCCAGTAAGTTATCCCAGTTTATAAGTCCTACTGCTACTCAACTCTATAGTGAGTATTTTAGCAAGAAAGGTGTTATGGTTGAAAGGGACATACATATTTCTGATTTTGGTGATTATTATCTTCCTACACTCATTACAGATCGTCAATGGGAAGGTATACTTACCTTATCCGGTCCTGCTTCTGTCCAGTTAGTTAGAGAATTTTACTCTAATTTTTCTGAAATCAACCAGAAAAAATGGTCATTCAAATCTCGAGCATTAGAACAATCTGTTGTCATAAATGCTGATTTGATTTCTAAATTCCTTGGCTGTCCTCGAGTTCCAAATGCATATTATCCTTATATTTATAAGATTGATGAGGATAAAGACTCCATGGAACATGTTGTTACCTTTCTTAGTGGTACTCCTACGTTTTGGGTTGGGTCTCTTATTGAAGTGGCGAAACTCACTAAGGATGCTAGACTAGTAAACCTAGTTATGAGTGCAAATATCCATCCAAAGGTTCATACTGCGGACCTTAGGGAAGATAGAGCTAGATTTCTGTTTAGTCTTCTACGTGGGTGTGATATTGATCTTGCCGCTCACATCATTGACTTGATGATCCAAGCCCATCAAACTAGTACAGCAGTTGGAGCCCTACCATTTGGTTCACTCATCACTAAACTTCTTGGGTCTCAAGGAGTTATCGCTCCTCCTGGTGTTCCTACTCGAGTTCCTAAGGGTCCAATCAACAAAAAGACCCTAGCTCAGAGTTTTTCACATGCCTCAGTTCGAGATACAGAGGAGGGAGCAGAAGTTGGTGCTGGGTCATCTCCTCCGACCACTATGGATGATCTTGGGAGGATGATGCGAGAGATGCAGATGGATCTCCGAACTCATGTTTCATCATACGAGGAGTTTACTACAGAGATTCGTGGTAAACTTGGATCTCTTGATGCAGCGGTGCTGGGCGTACAGAGAGATGTTCGAGATTTTCGAGCTTACTATGAGTCCCAGCTCACTTCTGATGATGAGCAGGAGTGATAGTTCGTGATTGGAGTTTATCTTAGTCGAGTGATAGTTTTTGTTTGACATTTTGATGTATTTTGTCTTGGTTGTACTTAGTACAAACCTACTTGGATATTATTGACTTGTTATGGATGTATACATTTAAATGGTTTATGCTCATTATCTTTTATCTCATCTCATTTGGATGGTTATGCATTAATTTTCTAGTCCACCTTTGGCATTTCGAGCCAAAAAGGGGAGAGTTATGATTGATGTGTTAAATTGATGTGTTAATGTGTTGGATGAGGTTATAAATGTTTTGGATGATGTTATGGAATGCTTAACCTGTTATGGATATAGTATTGTGGAATTGTGGATGTTATGTTATACATATTTTCATTCTTCCAATATTTTATCCCATATTTTATTTCCCATGCTTCACAGGTTTTTTGATTTAGCATGTGCAGGCAAACAGGTTCTAAGTTTGGTGAATCATGACAAGCTAACATGTCAAAAGTCCTGTAATTATATTTTTGAGTCATGTAAAGGTCAATTTTCCATTTTTGAATCAATTGGGAAAATTTGAACCTAGTATATGAGTTAGTCTTGTTTTGTCCCGGAATTGCCAAAGGGGGAGATTGTAAATCCCTAAATAGGTGTTGGCAAATTCCGTGATCATTAGATAGGTCATGTGAGTCGAGTCGTCGAGTCATGTTCAACTTGTCAGAAGAGAAGAGCTAAAGATTAAAGAAGATTGAAGAAAGAGAAGAAAAAGCTCATACTCTGGATCTAGACAGGTAATGGACTTAGAGACCCCTACCTAGGTTGAATTTGACTTAGATAAATCTAAACATACTTAGGAGGATAGTTTTAAGCCTAACAAAGTCTTTTGGTCTTGTTTGAATCAATCAAAAATAAAAGAAAATTGTTTTGGCTAAAATTCTGTCTCAACCGATCGCTCGATATTGGGACCGATCGATCGGTGGCTATCGACTGGACAAAATGTTTGTATGGGGTATTTTTCTAGAGAGATGATTTATAACCGAGCGATCGGTCATTTGGACCGAGCGATCCGTTTTGGACCGAGCGATCGGTAGTGAGCATCGATCGATCGGTCCCCGTAAAAAGAATTTTTCTTTTTCTGGATTCTTTTTTTTTTAAACCCTATATAAACAACTTTTTGGAGACCTAATTCGTGTCTTTGATATTTTTGAAAGAGTAGGGGTCTGAGAAACTCTTTTAGGGTTTTTCTTATTGATTTTATTAGATCTTTGTTGATCCCTCCTCTTTCTTTGATCCTAGAGAATGCAAGTATAGATCTAAACCTTTGATCTTGCATTGTGTGATCTCAGATCTGTATGAGATCCCTCTAGGGTTTGAAATTTCCTAAATTGATTCACAACCCTACACCTTGTGTGTGTGTGTCCGGTGTTTTGATCCGGAGCCTTCGTGGAAGGAGATCGATCGTGTGTGATCGTGGTTTTGAAGTAGCTTGAAAAGATTTGGTCGGTGTGGAACCGAAGCTGCTACGGCGGAGATCGAACCTGCTGGTTCGTGGAAATCAAGAGTAAGAGTCTATACCTAGGAACGTCGTTTCTGTATTGGTAAGGTCTTGTCTTGTACTTGATATCTTTTCATAGTGAAGTTTATTACTGGACAAGGTCCTGTGGTTTTTTCCCGTTAGGGTTTTCCACGTAAAAATCTTCTGTGTTTGATTTGTGTGGATTGTCTGATTGACTTGTTCATTGATTTCTAAACATATTAATTGAAAATTTTTAATTGGTTAGAAATTATTAGATAGACCTATTCACCCCCCCTCTAGGTCTTAGAGATCATTGATCTGGATAAATTTCAGTTAGGTTGCCTATGTACCCTTTGCAGGATCAGGTCATGACGTAGTTCAGGCAAATACCGCAGAGGGCAAGGGAGGGTGTCCCTAAAAAGGTGTCGCGACCCAAAACCCACCCTAGGAGTTAGAGTAAATCTTGGATGACTTATCATGACTTACCTGACATGCTTGACAACCATCCTACAAAACACTTGGAGCATATACAATAGAGGACAAAAATAGTGGAAGCATACACTACATAGCACAGCGGAAGTCTAACCAAAACCTCTATGTATATACATGATCCAAGTTGTACAAAGTGAAACAAAAGAAAGTACGGACAGGCCCGCCAAAATACATGAATACAATCTCTCACACTCACCCACAATCACCTAGAATCTACCACCTAGTAATGGCCCTCTACCGGAGGTTCCTCCACAGGTTCCTCAACTTACTCCTTCTCCACCCATGGGCCAGGAGCACAGATATCAAAAGGAGCCACCATTCCACTATCACCTGCCGACATGAGAAGTACGACTGAGCATGGAATACTCAGCGGGTACCAAATACTAATCAATAGTCATAGCATAATCATAACATGGTAAAGTAGGAAGCAGTTCATATAATTAATAGGAAAAGTAAACAGTTTATAGTTCATCCTTGTATCATATCGAAGTCGGAAAACACTTGAAATCATCTTTTTTTTTACTTAACTTGAAATACTCATTTCATGAGTGAAAACTTCTCATGTTTGTCTTCCTTGTCTTATGCTCGACTGGGTATGCCTAGCTACCGTTCATAGACCGTCGCAACTAGTATCTCCTATGCTGGACTTATGATATCGGAGCAAAGCATATCTTAGGATATGCCCTACCCCTATTATCAACCCTTACGTTTGGCCTTGTCATGGTGGTCGTGAATCAAGACAAAAACCCTTGTTCTTGAAAAACCCGATAAACCATGTCATGCATGCTGTGCTCGTGAAATCGTGTACGATTAACTCATGAAATTAAAAAAAAACATGATAGGCTCAAAATCATTCAAGGCAACATTTAATATCAAGGCAATTAAATCTACAAGCATGCAATTCTAGAGAGTGAGTAAATCTACAATCATACTATTCTAAAAGTGAGTAACACACTATCATAAACTCTAGAAATTTCCATATGATTTAGATCATGCTTTTCTTGACTTATGATTCATTCTCTCCACCTTGACATTTCATCAAACATATGGTGCGTACATTATGGTTAACACCTACTTCATACTTTCTTAGATGGTTTAATGTTCACAACATACATGTATGTTCATTATTGGTACAATACCCTTCTCGTTTCATTCATCACACACATCCACATGACATCCATCACCCTCACATCCACGACACTATACATCTCCTTACACGTATTCTGTTTCATTAACATGTTAGAATTTGGGGAGAACAAAGAAAAGAAGGAGAATATGAACTAGGAGGGTAGCATATGGTACCGACCTTGAAGAGGGAAGGAATCCTTCGAAAACGTGCGTGTAGATGCTGCCCTAGCTTGGAGAACGAGTCCCTCACTTGCTTGGAGTTGGATTTGAAGAATACGAGCCTTGAGGTGAGATCTAGGGTTCTTGAACTTTTGATTTCTCTCAAGATGCAACCCTAGGTGAAAAAGCTCTCTTTCACTCCTCTACTCTCTCTCAAAATGCTGCCCTAAGGGTTTATGAAACCCTTAGGCTCGAGCAAGCCTTTATTGGCAAGGTGAAAATTCCCAAAAGACGAAAAAGCTTTTAATGAAATTTCTGCAAAACACGATAGACCAATCAATCGGTGGTTAATACCGAGCGATCGGTCGCCTACCGAGCGACCGGTGTTCTTGACCAAGCGATCGGTCAAGAACACCCTCTCTGGAAAAATTCCCCATACAAATTAGTGCACCAGTTGAAAGATACCGATTGATCGGTTTTGGATCGAGCGATCGGTGCTTTGTGCATTTGAGTCCATTTTATTGTTTCGGCCATAACTCTTGACTCGTTCGTTGGATTTTGACGATTCAACTTGCGTTGGATTCGTCATTTGAAAAGAAACACTTCTAATGTTTTAGAATTTTCAATTTCCTCTTTTTCATTGATGAAATTACCCCTAAATTTAACTGATCTGCAAATGGAGTTCAGTAAACCAGATTTTAACATTTCCGACTAAGGAATCCCACTTCTCAACACTAAAAGTTCGTTAAAATTTTTCCTTTCATAGAAATGGAAGATTACAAGGGCTTAAAGCCTTAGCACAAATTCCAATACATGGGCAAAAGTTCTGGGGTTCTACATCGTCCCCCCTTATAAAAATTTTGTCCTCGAAATTAAGATGTTACTAAATCAAACGAGGATACTTTCCCATGCTTAACCTTGCCTATTGAACGATATGCTAATCCTTTATTGATCAATATAAGGCTAGGCACTCACTTGTTGGCGAGGCACCTAGGTTTTCTCATAAATTGAAACATCAATCCAAACAGCTAGGAAACTTTCATAACATAAGGTAGCATAATTACATACATGTGGCAACTAACTGCCCATGACAAAACACAAAATACATTCCTTTTTACAAAAAAATTTCTCTCTCATATCCTCATGCCATATCATTTGGTTCCTGAGCATTCTGTCCTGGCGTGGCAAAGGCTTATTCCTGGTTAGCCTGGCAAGGTGGCTGTGTGGACTGCTGGGGGCTTGATGCCTGTGTAGAGCCCTGCAGAGGTGACGGCCTAACTGGGGGCCTATTTCCTTGAGAATAATGTGGCATTCGACGGTGGGGACAATCTCTGATCATGTGGCCCCGACGTCCACAATGGAAACATCCACCTGAAATCCTCCTACATTCTCCGGCCACATGCCTCCTCCCACAAAGGGAACAAATCTCGTAAGAGTAGGTGGAGGGTGCGTATCCCGTGGCCTGAGATAGTGCGAGGTGGGGTGCCTGCATGGTAGCCGTGTGTGAAGCCAGTGGAGCAAACGAATGAGAAGCCTTTGGTGTAGTAAGAGGACTCTGTACTTGCGTATGTCCAGAGGACTGGTACCTAACCCATGCTTTTGCAACCAATAGGTCTATGCCACCATAAAACACCGAGGGACTCATCCTCCAAAGTGCCTCAATTCCTGTGGCATGACGTGTAGGGATAGGTACAAGTGCCGCCGTAGGAGTGGGGGTAGAGGGTTGCCTAGCTGCAAGCATTCCTAGTGTCTCTGCTATGGATCCCAAGACCTGAGTGAGATCAAGCTGCTCATCCCTCGATGGAGGAGGAGATACTCCACCTCTCCTAGTGTGGTATCCTCGACCCTGATTGCCATGCCTTATGGTTTATTCCTGAGGACGATAACAAAGCATGAGTCTAACTCGTATCTCATCATATTCCGACATTGCATTTTCATAATAGTAGGTATTTATCAAAGTATAGAACATACCTCAAGATACACACACCATAGTATAATATTATACTCTAAGGTTCCTAGCGAAGCCAAGATACGAGGTCGGTTGAGTTGCAACCGGTTATGGCCTAAGACTAACTTGTTAGTTGCTACTCAAGGGCAATAACTTCTCTTGAGCATAAGTTGAACTCAAGCCCCTAACCTATGCGAGCACATCGTATATATCTAAGTGCAACTATAATAGTATAATTGAGCTATTAGTTTTCCTAGCGAAGCTAAGTTTCACAGTCAGTTAAGGTATTAACCGATTACATACTTAAGACCTTAACCAGTTTAAAACTAATACTAATGACTAGTTCATCTATTTGAGTTGCTTAAGTGAAGTCCTCTTAATCTGGTGACATGTATGATGCTTCTAAGATCTGCATGATGCATGCAGGATATGCATATGATGTTTATGATATGTGTGAGATGTTCATGCCATGTATGAAAATGTATAATGTGAATGATATGTATGATGCTCATGCGGTACATGATGCTTATGCTAAGCATGATGCTTATGCCATGCATGGAGTGCATGATATGTATGATGATCATGAGGTGCATGATGATTATGCTATGTATGAAGTGCATGCTACCTTCTGGAGTTCGTAATTTCTTTATTATTTTGGACAGGGCATCGGGTCTAGAACGTGCTGCAGAATGAACGCACATCTGTGTCTAGAACTAGGACCGAGCACTAAGTCTAGAACATGCTGCAGACATGCATCTGTATCTAGAAACGTGCATTAGACGTCCGTGTGCTTGTCCAAAATTATTATTATTTGGGACTGAGCACTGGGTCTAAACGTGCTGCAGAAAATGCACATCTGTATCTAGAAGCGTGCATCAAGCATCCCTGAGTTTGTTAAAATTATATCTGTTCCTTGAGTTTAAAATATATTGATATCTATATCTGTTTCTACTAGTTGTGGGGTTACATAGACTCACATGGACTTATCGTCATACTGTCATGTGCGAGACGCATTAAGTATAGTTTAGCAAGTCAAATTACATCGGATACGCATAATATTATATATCAAAACCTATGTCTCTATTTTCGCAATAGCCCTAATTTTAATAAACTTGTAAGACAAAGGAGAATCCTACTGTCTCACTCGGAAGTCTATTCCCTACTAAGACCCCATAGTATAGGGTAGGACAAAGGACCTGCCACCCTCTTGTCAACTAACACCTAGGCTGGACTCTAGCCTGAGTATCACTCAACTCTTGAGTCATACTGGAAATTCATTCATAAAGCATTGGTTTTCACTTAGCATGTAACATATACTATGCACACCATATAGGATATAATACTACATAACAATACCATACATGATAGTATGTTGCTATCATATTCATCACGTCATGTCATTAGAGTATTTATGATATTATACCTTGGTGTTCTAGCGTCCCTAAGACCCGTACTTGGTTGAAGCAACCATTTTTGACTAAGACTAAAGTTTAGTCTTACACTTGGAAAACGACTCATTTCCGACTTACTTACTTCCTTCCTCACTTGCTTCCTGACATATGCTCTTGTCAAGTCGTGGTACAAGATTCTGAGTGACCCTAAAGACCTAAAGCCTAAGCTCTGATACCACTTCTGTCGCGACCCAAAACCAACCCTAGGAGTTAGAGTGAATCTTGGATGACTTATCATTACTTACCTGACATGCTTGACAACCATCCTACAAAACACTTGGAGCATATACAATAGAGGACAAAAATAGCGGAAGCATACACTACATAGCACAGTAAAAGTCTAACCAAAACCTCTATGTATATAAATGATCCAAGTTGTACAAAGTGAAACAAAAGAAAGTGCGGACAGGCCCACCAAAATACATGAATACAATCTCTCACACTCACCCACTGTAGAGCCCCGGACCTTTTCACATTTAATGCATGACACTTTCATTGCCATTTTGCCTTTAAAGAGGTATAATTAATAAATAAGGAAGAAATTAGAAATTCCGAAACGTCAGAAATGTTCCTTTTCGAAGTACGAACCCAACGCAAGTAGAATCCTTAAAATCGGACGAACGAGTCAAAAGATATGGCCAAAACAGTCTGGACCTGCAGGCAAACGTAGCTCGAAAGGCACTAAGGATGTAGCTCGGGCTCTGATAACGTATACGTTGTGCATCCGTTGTGCAACAGACAACGGGTACATCGTGCAGCAGACAACATGTACAACGAGCTCAGCACTATGCACAACACAACGGACAACGAGCTCAGCACTATGCACAACACAACGGACAACGAGCTCAGCACTATGCACAACACAACGGACAACGAGCTCAGCACTATGCACAACACAACGTGACAACGTGTTTGGCACTGTTCACAGCACAACGTGTTTGGCACTGTTCACAGCACAACGTGTTCGGCACTCCTGTTCTTGCAGAAATTTCAGTAAGGGTATTGGGGTCATTTGGTCGGTTCACTCTTACCTTAAGAGTTTAACCCGAGCCTTTAGGGCTTCATTTCGACATTTAGAGAGATTGGGAGATAAGGACAGAGGAGAGGGCGATTCCTAAATCTAGGGTTTCCATTTTGGAGGGGAATCAAAGGGGTTTTGAGACCCTAGATCACTTCAAGTCCGGTTTTTCTCCAAGATCACGGCTCAAGCACTCGTGGAGAGCGTTCCCCAAGCTAGGGCAGCACCTCACGGTTGGTTTTGGAAGGGGTTTCTTCCTCATTTCTTCAAGGTCGGCACTTCTTACTACCCTCCTAGTTATAGTTCCTCTTTCCCCTTCATTTCTCCTTATTTTCCTTTATTTACACATGTGCTATGAGATGGATGGTTGTGAATGGTGAATGGAGATGGAATGGGCGATTGGAGGCCAATGGTTGTGTGGTGATGATTAAAATGGGGAGGGCATTGTTCCCATAATGAACATACATGTATGATTTGAGTAAAACCCAATTAGAAAAGCATGTTGTAGGGTAAATCAATAATGAAGACACTATGTTTGATGAAATGTCAAGGTGAATAAAATGAGTTGTAAATTAGGAAATGCATGCCTAATAAATTATGAATACTGCTAGGGCCTATGATAGAGTGTTTTCTTACTTTCCCTAAATGATATGAATATTACATTGCTCAATCATTGATGTTATATGTGTTGTGAAATTACCCAAATGTCATATTTAAATTTAAATGCAAGTATGTACACGGTTCCCACGAGCACGGCATGTATGACATGATTTATCGAGGTTTTCAAGAACATGGTTAGAGGTGGGACATATCCTACGATATGTTTTACCTCGCTTTTCACAAGAAAACAAGAACCAACATTCCACGAGGGTCTCCCCTCACTCACAAGTGCATATCATGAAGAAGGGCCTCCCTTCCCTCGCAAGTACATACATATCATGAAGAAGGGTCTCCCTTCCCTCGCAAGTGCATTGCATAAAGAAGGGTCTCCCTTCCCTCTCATGGCATCTCTCAAGCGCATCTCACAAGGATATCTCACAAGTTACATGATCACAAGCAAGCACGCATGACATGCATGACATGACACGTACGACACTCTCGACAAGATCAAGTAAGACAAACACGACAAGCTTTCAAGTACGAAAAGATATTTCAAGCCAAGTCAAGTGCACGATGTTTTCAAGAGGTTTTATCGGCTTTCCACAAAATACAAGCATGATTATAAATTGCTTTACTTCCTTGTATGATATGAATTGTTTCCGTCTAACATATATGAATTGCTCCTGATTTATGTATTGCCATTTTTATACTATGACTGTTGGTTAGTATTTAGTACCCGCTGAGTATTCCATGCTCAGCCGTACTTCTTATGTCGGCAGGTTCTGAGGGAGCTGCTGCTCCATTTGATGTTTGTGCTCCTGGTCCATGGGTGGAGGAGGAGTACGTCGAGGAGCCTTTGGAGGAACCTCCCGTGGAGGGTTATCAGTAGGTGGTGTTAGATTCTGAGTGGTTTAGCTGTGGGTGAGTATGAGTGATTATATCCATGTATTTTGGCGGGTCTGTCCGCACTTTCTTTTGGATTCCTTTTGTGTAAACTTGGATTCGTATATACATAGAGGTTTGTTTAGACTTCCGCTGTGCTATGTTAGAGTATGTTTCCGCTGTTTATATCCTCTATTGTATATGCTCTGTGGGTTTTTGCAGGTTGGTTTGTCAAGCAAGTCATGTAAGCCATGATTAGTCGTCCAAAGTTCACTCTAACTCCTAGGGTGGGTTTTGGGTCGCGACAGAAGTGGTATCAGAGCTTAGGCTTTAGGTCTCTAGGGTCACTTAGAATCTTATACCACGGCTTGACAAGAGCATATGTTAGGAAACAAGTTAGGAAGGAAGTGAGTCGGGAACGAGTCTGGTTCCAAGTTTAAGACTAAACTTTAGTCTTAGTCTAAAATGGTTGCTTTAACCAAGTACAGTCCTAGGTACGCTAGAACACGAAAGTATAAGTATAATGTGATGAATACTCTGATGACTTGATGTGATGTATATTAGTATTATACAACTAATACAAATTGAATTATTGTGAAATGACATTGAAATAAACTGTGGTTTCAAGTTAGACTCATGTGGTGTTATTATTCTCAGGACTTTAGTCATGAGACGGAACACACGGGGTCGTGGACCACATACCAGAGCTTCCTCTTCTTCACGGGAAGAGGAT
This sequence comes from Tetracentron sinense, assembly GCA_015143295.1. NCBI lineage: Eukaryota > Viridiplantae > Streptophyta > Magnoliopsida > Trochodendrales > Trochodendraceae > Tetracentron > Tetracentron sinense. The sequence goes on along the minus strand of CM026555.1, from coordinate 14,514,801 downwards.
GAGCAGTCGGACCTCTCTCAGGTCTTAGGCTCTATTGCTGAGACACTCGCCATACTGCGGCTGGCAGGCTATACCATCATCGGCAGCACCTACTCCACCACCCGCAGCTCCAATACATCGTACCGCTGGAGTTGAGGCATTCAGGAGATTGAGGCCTCCACCCTTCCATGGGAGTGTGGACCCTCTTGCTGCGGAGGCATGGATCCTCCAGATGGAGAAGATCTTTGCGGTCCTCTCGCTTACAGAGGAGGATAGAGTAGCATGGGCAGTTTTCAGGCTAGAAGGTGAAGCCCACCATTGGTGATTGTCCGCATTGAGGACGCGAGATTTGACCATGCAGGGTCAACCTTGGACTTGGGAGGAGTTCAAAGATACTTTTTACAAGAAGTATTTTCCGATTGGAGCACGGGAAAAGAAAGAGAGAGAATTCATCAACCTTGAGCAAGGTTCGATGTCTGTGGCCGCTTATGAGGCCAAGTTCTCGGAGCTATCACGCTTCGCGACACATATGATTGCCACCGAGGCAATGAAGGCGAGGAGGTTTGAGCAAGGACTCAAGGATGTCATCATGGAGAAAGTATCGGTCTTTAGGCACACCACTTACGCTGAAGTGGTGGATAAAGCCTTGTTGGTTGAGACCAACTCTGAGGCGGTGTCCAAGAAGAGGGAATTGATGAGAGGCCAATCCAGTAGTTCAGCACCTCTAGAGAGGCGGGCTCATACCGGCCCTTATCAGTATGCGTGGCCAGCACCACCGATGAGGCCATCTTATGCGCCTCCAGCTCCACGGCAGTATGTGCCTCAGGCACCGCGACCTCAGGCTCTTCCCGCCCCATGGCCTGTTGCACCTCAGACGATGAGGTATGCTCCACCTCTGGCCCCTCCGACTTATACACACAAGGTCTGCACTTCATGCGACCGAAGGCACCCGACAGGAGATTGCCGAAGAGCATCGGGTGGATGTTTTCATTGTGGTCGCCAGGGCCATATGATCAGGGATTGCCCCAGTCGGCATTTACCAGGCCAGTCTCAGGGGATTAGGCCACCAGCACGCCCATCAGGATCATATCAGGCGTCATCTCAGATTAACCGGGGTGAGTTTTTGCCTTAACAGAGGGTGATGCACTTGCATCTGACGATGTAGTGCAAGGTACGTAATTGTAGCTTATTTAATTATCCGTAAATTAAACTGTTAAGTATTAATTGATTGTGTATGTACTTGGCATGTTATATATGTATATATACCTACATGTATACACTGTTGATGCATGGATTAACTCCGCTAGTTAAAATTTCAGGAACCCTACTAGTCAATGAGTATTTGGCTCGAGTGTTGATTGATACCGGGTCTACTCATTCATTTGTCTCGCTGAGTTTTTCAGAAGGCTTTTCTGTAGAGCCAAGTCAGCTAGAACTGGAGTTAGCCATTTCGACTCCTCTCGGCAAAACAGTATTGGCAGATAAAGTGTATAGAAATAGTGTGGTCCAAGTTGGAAGCCACGAGTTGGCGGTTGACCTCATCGTCCTTGGATTCCAAGACTTTGATGTTATATTGGGAATGGATTGGTTAGCAGCACATCATGGGCATGTAGCTTGCTTTGAGAAAATGGTACTCTTCAATCCAGTAAAAGGGAAACCATTCCACTTTCGCGGGTTGAAAAGTAGATATATTGCTCGTTTTGCTGCGTTGAGCTTAGCTAACCCCGAGGCAAAGGACTCATCGACTATTCCGGTTGTGAGTGAGTTCCTGGATGTATTTCCAGAGGAGTTGCCAGGATTGCCTCCAGACAGGGAGATTGAGTTTGTGATCGAGCTTGCACCAAGCACAGCTCCTGTTTTCAGGGCTCCGTATAGAATGGCCCCTATTGAACTCAAAGAGTTAAAGACCCAGTTGGAAGAATTACAAGGTCTTGGTTTCATTCGACCAAGTGTCTCACCGTGGGGTGCCCCGGTGTTGTTTGTTAAGAAGAAAGATGGCTCGATGCAGATGTGCGTCGATTACAGGCAATTGAACAAAGTCACTATAAAGAATAGGTATCCTTTGCCTAGGATTGATGACTTGTTCGATCAGTTGAAGGGAGCGAGATTTTTCTCGAAGATAGACCTTCGATCGGGTTATCACCAGTTGAAGATTAAGGTGGAAGATGTTCCCAAAACTGCTTTCAGGACTCGGTATGGACACTACGAGTTCTTGGTGATGCCTTTTGGACTCACGACGCGCCGGCAGCCTTTATGGATTTGATGAACCGGGTGTTCCGGCCATATCTTGATAGGTGCGTGATTGTATTTGTTGATGACATTTTGGTCTATTCCCAGACACGGGAAGATCACACACGCGACCTATGCCTTGCTTTGAAAATGCTAAGAGAGCACAAGCTATACGCCAAACTTAGCAAGTGTGAGTTTTGGTTGGAAGAGGTGGCATTCCTAGGCCACGTTGTATCAGCGGAAGACATTTCGGTGGATCCAAAGAAGATAGAGGCAGTCATGAGTTGGGCGAGGCCCAAGAGTGTTACCGAGATACGCAGCTTTCTTGGGTTGGCAGGCTACTACAGGAGATTCGTAGAGGGTTTCTCTAGCCTTGCAGCACCGCTTACTCACCTGACAAGGAAGAAAGCCAAGTTTGTATGGAGTGATAAGTGCGAGATCAGTTTCACAGAACTGAAGAAGAGGCTTACTACAGCCCCTGTCCTTACTGTGCCATCTGGACCTTATGGGTATGAGGTGTATAGTGATGCCTCACACGTTGGACTTGGGTGTGTACTCATGCAACACAAGAAAGTCATTGCCTATGCATCGAGGCAATTGAAGGAGCATGAGAAGAATTACCCCACGCACGACTTAGAGCATGCCGCAGTCGTGTTTGCACTCAAGATCTGGCGACATTACTTATACGAGGTGGAATTCTATGTGTATACGGACCACAAGAGCCTCAAGTACCTCTTTTCCCAAAAGGAATTGAATCTAAGGCAACGGCGTTGGATGGAATTTCTGAAGGACTATGATTGTACCATTCAATACCATCCGGGTAAAGCAAATGTAGTGGCTGATGCTTTGAGTAGAAGACCTCCGGGGTTATTAGCATGCATGTTAGTGCAGGAATGGAAGCTACTTGAATACTTGGCAAATCTGGACATTAGTGTGAATGACTCTGTCCGTAGTCCTATCTTGGCAAATGTCACGGTTCGGCCATACATTATAGATTTGATCCAAGAATACCAAGCCACGGATGCTGAATTGTTGGCTTATCGGGACAAGGAAGTTGCTAAGGGTAGTGAGGATTTCTGTCTCACTAGTCGGGGTGCTATCACATTCAAGGGAAGGCTGTGCGTCCCAGCCAATGTAGATCTTCGAAGAGAGATTTTGGATGAAGCACACCGTTCGAAGTACACAGTGCATCCAGGGGGTACAAAGATGTACCGGAACCTCAAGAGTCACTTTTGGTGGCAGAATATGAAGAGGGAGGTTGCGGAATATGTAGCACGGTGCTTGGTGTGTCAACAGGTAAAAGCAGAACACATGCGGCCCGCAGGTCTATTACAGTCCCTTCCGATTCCCGAGTGGAAATGGGAGAACATATCCATGGATTTCATAGTTGGCTTGCCAAAGACGGCAAGGGGCTCAGATGCGATATGGGTAGTAGTGGATCGTTTGACGAAGTCCGCTCACTTCTTACCTTACCGAACTACTTTCAACTCTAGTCAGTTAGCCACTTTGTACATCAAGGAAGTGGTGAGGTTGCACGGAGTGCCCGTTAGTATTGTGTCAGATCGGGATCCAAGATTCACATCACGATTCTGGAAAAGCTTCCAGGAGGCTATGGGTTCCAGACTTGATTTCAGCACCGCTTTTCATCCACAGACGGATGGACAAACCGAGAGAGTGAACCAAGTCATTGAAGACATGCTTCGGGCTTGTATGTTGGATTTCAGAGGCAGTTGGGAAGAGCACTTGCCTTTGGTTGAATTCGCCTATAATAACAGCTATCAGGCGAGTATCCAAATGGCACCATTTGAGGCCTTGTATGGGCGAAGTTGTAGGTCTCCTCTCTATTGGGATGAGGTAGGAGAAAGGAAAGTACTTAGTCTAGAGTTGATTGAGCAAACTGCAGGCACAGTTAAGATCATTCGGGATCGATTGAAAGCCGCTCACGATCGCCAGAAAAGTTATGCGGACACGCGCCGTAGGGACTTGGAATTTCAAGTAGGGGATCAAGTTTTTGTGAAAGTATCTCCTAGCAAAGGGATCATGAGATTTGGAAAGCGAGGCAAGCTCAGTCCTCGGTATGTTGGGCCTTTTGAGATTACCACACGAGTTGGTGAGGTTGCTTACAGGGTAGCTCTCCCACCTCACATGGCCGCAGTTCACAATGTCTTCCATGTGTCTATGCTTCGAAAGTACATTGCGGATCCTTCGCATGTCATAGACTTGGAACCGTTGGAGATTCGAGAGGACCTCACCTTGATTGAAAAGCCAGTTCAGATTTTGGATCGAAGAGATCAGGTGCTTCGCAACAAGACAATCCCTTTGGTTCTTGTGCAATGGCAACACCATGCTCGGGAAGAAGCTACATGGGAGAGTGAAGCCGAAGTCAAAGCAAAGTACCCAAAATTAATTGAATGAGTTTTTGTATAAGTTTATATATGACTTGTAATTTTCTTTTTGGTTTGTAATGAAAGTAGCGTCTAAATTTCGAGGACAAAATTTTTGTAAGGGGGGAAGGATGTAGAGCCCCGGACCTTTTCACATTTAATGCATGACACTTTCATTGCCATTTTGCCTTTAAAGAGGTATAATTAATAAATAAGGAAGAAATTGGAAATTCCAAAATGTCAGAAATGTTCCTTTTCGAAGTACGAACCCAACGCAAGTTGAATCGTCAAAATCGGACGAACGAGTCAAAAGATATGGCCAAAACAGTTTGGACCTGCAGGCAAACGTAGCTCGGAAGGCACTAAGGACGTAGCTCGGGCTCTGATAATGTATACGTTGTGCATCCATTGTGCAATAGACAACGGGTACGTCGTGCAGCAGACAACGTGTACGTTGTACAGCTCACGACGGGCACGTTGTACATAAGACAACGGACAACGAGCTCAGCACTATGCACAACACAACGGACAACGAGCTCAGCACTATGCACAACACAACGTGACAACGTGTTTGGCACTGTTCACAGCACAACGTGTTTGGCACTATTCACAGCACAACGTGTTTGGCACTGTTCACAGCACAACGTGTTCGGCACTATTGTTCTTGCAGAAATTTCAGTAAGGGTATCGGGGTCATTTGGTCGGTTCACTCTTACCTTAAGAGTTTAACTCGAGCCTTTAGGGCTTCATTTCGACATTTAGAGAGATTGGGAGATAAGGACAGAGGAGAGGGCGATTCCTTAATCTAGGGTTTCCATTTTGGAGAGGAATCAAAGGGGTTTTGAGACCCTAGATCACTTCAAGTCCGATTTTTCTCCAAGATTACGGCTCAAGCACTCGTGGAGAGCGTTCCCCAAGCTAGGGCAGCACCTCACGGTCGTTTTTGGAAGGGGTTTCTTCCTCATTTCTTCAAGGTCGGTACTTCTTACTACCCTCCTAGTTATAGTTCCTCTTTCCCCTTAACTTCTCCTTATTTTCCTTTATTTACACATGTGCTATGAGATGGAAGGTTGTGAATGGTGAAAGGAGATGGAATGGGCGATTGGATGCCAATGGTTGTGTGGTGATGATTAAAATGGGGAGGGCATTGTTCCAATAATGAACATACATGTATGATTTGAGTAAAACCCATCTAGAAAAGCATGTTGTAGGGTAAATCAATAATGAACACACCATGTTTGATGAAATGTCAAGGTGAATAAAATGAGTTGTAAATTAGAAATGCATGCCTTATAAATTATGAATACTGCTAGGGCCTATGATAGAGTGTTTTCTTACTTTCCCTAAATGATATGAATATTACATTGCTCAATCATTGATGTTATATGTGTTGTGAAATTACCCAAATGTCATATTTAAATTTAAATGCAAGTATGTACATGGTTCCCACGAGCACGGCATGCATGACATGATTTATCGAGGTTTTCAAGAACATGGTTAGAGGTGGGACATATCCTACGATATGTTTTACCTCGCTTTTCACAAGAAAACAAGAACCAACATTCCACGAGGGGTCTCCCCTCACTCACAAGTGCATATCATGAAGAAGGGCCTCCCTTCCCTCGCAAGTACATACATATCATGAAGAAGGATCTCCCTTCCCTCGTAAGTGCATTGCATAAAGAAGGGTCTCCATTCCCTCTCAAGGCATCTCACAAGGATATCTCACAAGTGTATCTCACAAGTTACATGATCACAAGCAAGCACGCATGACATGCATGACATGACACGTACGAGACGCTCGACAAGATCAAGTAAGACAAACACGACAAGCTTTCAAGAACGAAAAGATATTTCAAGCCAAGTCAAGTGCACGATGTTTTCAAGAGGTTTTATCGGCTTTCTACGAAATACAAGCATGATTATAAATTGCTTTACTTCCTTGTATGATATGAATTGTTTCCGTCTAACATATATGAATTGCTCCTGATTTATGTATTGCCATTTTTATACTATGACTGTTGGTTAGTATTTAGTACCCGCTGAGTATTCCATGCTCAGCCGTACTTCTTATGTCGGCAGGTTCTGAGGGAGCTGCTGCTCCATTTGATGTTTGTGCTCCTGGTCCATGGGTGGAGGAGGAGTACGTCGAGGAGCCTTCGGAGGAACCTCCCGTAGAGGGTTATCAGTAGGTGGTGTTAGATTCTAAGTGGTTTAGCTGTGGGTGAGCATGAGTGATTATATCCATGTATTTTGGCGGGTCTGTCCGCACTTTCTTTTGGATTCCTTTTGTGTAAACTTGGATTCGTATATACATAGAGGTTTGTTTTGGACTTCCGCTGTGCTATGTTAGAGTATGTTTCCGCTGTTTATATCCTCTATTGTATATGCTCTGTGGGTTTTTGCAGGTTGGTTTGTCAAGCAAGTCATGTAAGCTATGATCAGTCGTCCAAAGTTCACTCTAACTCCTAGGGTGGGTTTTGGGTCGCGACACCCACAATCACCTAGAATCTACCACCTAGTAATGGCCCTCTAACGGAGGTTCCTCCACAAGTTCCTCAACTTACTCCTCCTCCACCCATGGGCCAGGAGCACAGATATCAAAAGGAGTCGCCGCTCCACTATCACCTACCGACATGAGAAGTACGGCTGAGCATGGAATACTCAGCAGGTACCAAATACTAACCAACAGCCATAGCATAATCATAACAAGGTAAAGTAGGAAGCAGTTCATATAATTAACAGGAAAAGTAAACAGTTTAAAGTTCATGCTTGTATCATATCGAAGTAGGAAAAACACTTGAAATCATCTTGTTTTTGACTTAACTTGAAATACTCATTTCATGCGTGAAAACTTGTCATGTCTGTCTTGCTTTTCTTATGCTCGACTGGGTATGCCTAGCTGTCGTTCATAGACCGTCACAACTAGTATCCCCTATGCTGGACTGGGCATGCCTAGCTGCCGTTCATAGACCATCGCAACTAGTATCCCCTATGCTGGACTTATGATATCAGAGCAAAGCATATCTTAGGATATGCCCTACCCCTATTACCAACCCTTACATTTGGCCTTGTCATGGTGGTCGCGAATCGAGACTAAAACCCTTGTTCTTGAAAAAACCCGATAAACCATGTCATGCATGCCATGCTCGTGAAATCGTGTACGATTAACTCATGAAATTAAATAAAACATGATAAGCTCAAAATCATTCAAGGCAATATTTAATATCAAGGCAATTAAATCTTTAAGCATCCAATTCTAGAAAGCGAGTAATTCTACAATCATGCTATTCTAAAAGTGAGTAACACACTATCATAAACTCTAGAAATTTTCATATGCTTTAGATCATGCTTTTCTTGACTTATGATTCATTCTCTTTACCTTGACATTTCATCAAACATATGGTGTGTACATTATGGTTAACACCTACTTCATACTTTTCTAGATGGTTTAATGTTCACAACATACATGTATGTTCATTATTGGTACAATACCCTTTCCATTTCACTCATCACATACATCCACACGGCATCCATCGCCCTTTCACATCCATAACACTATACATCTCCTTACACGTATTTCGTTTCATTAACATGTTAGAATTTGGGGAGAGCAAAGAAATGAAGGAGAATATGAACTAGGAGGGTAGCATATGGTACCGACCTTGAAGAGGGGAGGAATCCTTCCAAAACGTGCGTGTAGATGCTGCCCTAGCTTGGAGAACGTGTCCGTCACTTGCTTGGAGTTGGATTTGAAGAATCCAAGTCTTAAGGTGAGATCTAGGGTTCTTGAGCTCTTGATTTCTCTCAAGATGCAACCCTAGGTGAAAAAACCCTCTTTCACTCCTCTACTCTCTCTCAAAATGCTACCCTAAGGGTTTATGAAACCCTTAGGCTCAAGCAAGCCTTTATAGGCAAGGTGAAAATGCCCAAAAGATGAAAAATCCCTTAATAAAATTTCTGCAAAACGTGATAGACCAATTGATCGGTGGTTAATACCGAGCGATCGATCACCTACCGAGCGACCGGTGTTCTTGACTTAGCGATCGGTCAAGAACACCCTCTCTGGAAAAATTCCCCATACAAATTAGTACACCAGCCGATCGATCAGTCACCTACCGAGCGACCGGTGTTCTTGACTTAGCGATCGGTCAAGAACACCCTCTCTGGAAAAATTCCCCATACAAATTAGTACACCAGCCGATCGATCAGTCACCTACCGAGCGACCGGTGTTCTTGACTTAGCGATCGGTCAAGAACACCCTCTCTGGAAAAATTCCCCATACAAATTAGTACACCAGTCGATAGATACCGATCGATCAGTTTTGGACCGATCGATCGCTAATTTGGACCGAGCGATCGGTTGTGGACCGATCAATCCCTAGCGATCCGTGCACTGTGGATTTGAGTCCATTTTACTATTTCGGCCATAACTCTTGACTCGTTCGTCGGATTTTGACGATTCAACTTGCGTTGGATTCGTCATTTGAAAAGCACCATTTTTGGTATTTTAGAATTTTTAATTTCCTCTTTATTCAATGACCAAATTACCCCTAAATTTAACTGATCAGCAAATGGAGTTCAGTAAACCGGATTTTAACATAACCGACTTAGGAATCCCACTTCTTAACACTTAAAGTTCTTAAAAATTTCTCCTTTCATTGAAATGGAAGATTACAACATTTTTCAGAGAACCAGGTCACCGATCTCGATGTTTCTTTACTTGACTTTCTTGCTTGTTGAATGCCCTAGCCATGCGGCTCTGATAGGGTTGAGAATGATTGATGGCTTTCAGTCGCTGCTCTTTAATTAGATTCAGCTGCTCATATCGGGTCAGTGCTCATTCTGCTTCTAAGAGCTATGCTTCTATTAATACCTGGAGTGATGAAATCTGTACTTTGACGGGGAGGATTGCTTCCATACCATAGGCCAGAGAGAATGATGTAGCCCCAGTTGAGGTTCGGATAGATGTTCTATAGGCCATGAGCGCATAGGGAAGCATCTCATACCAGGCAGAGTACTTGGTGGCCATCTTCTTAATGATTTTCTTTAAATTTTTGTTGGCGGCTATAATTGCACCATTAGTCTGTGGCCTGGATGACGTATAGTTGTGATGCTGGATCTTGAATTTCTAGCAGAGGTTAGTCATCCCCTTGTTGTAGAAGTTAAGAGCATTATCTGTTATAATCTTATATGGGACCCCATATCGGCAGATGATATCCATTTTCAGAAAATGCTGAACCACTGAGGCTGTGACGTTGGTATAAAAGGCTGCTTCAATCCACTTTGTGAAATAATCGATTGCGACTAGAATGAATCGATGTTCGTTGGATGCTTTCGGAGCTATGGGTTCGATTATGTCGATGCCCCAAGCAGAGAATGGCCAAGGAGCAGTGAGATTATACACCCTGTTTGGTGGTGCATTTACCCTATCGGCATAGATTTGGCACTGGTGGCATTTCTGTACATGCTTGCAAAAATCTGATTCTATGGTGGACCAGTAGTAGCCCATTATGAGTATCTATTTAGACAGTATCAACCCGTTCATGTGTGGGCCACAAGTTCCTCCGTGAACTTCTTCGACTACCTGTGCTGCTTCACTAGTATCTAGGCATCTGAGCCAGAGTAGGTTCGACGACCTTTTGTACAAGATGCCTCCAGAGAGGATAAACTGAATGGCCAATCTTCTAATGGCCCATCGATCTGTTTTGGTAGCGTCGAGTGGGATGGTCCCGTCCTTAAGGTACTGCTTGATGTCTGTATACCAAGGTTTATCGTCTGATACTTCGTCGATCTGAAGGCAGTAGGTAGGCTGATCCTGTTGCTGAATTTTGATTGGCCAGAGAATGATGTCTGTAAGGATCTGTACCATGGAAGCTAGAGTGGCCAGTGTGTCGATGAATCTGCTTTGGTTCCTGGATCTGTGATTGAATCTGATTCTTCTGAACTGACTGATTAGCATATTGAGGTAGGTTAAGTACGGGATTAGCCTCACTTCTCGGATGACCCAATATTCGTTCGCCTGACAAATTACCAGAGATGAGTCACCGTAGATGTCAACCTCCTCTATCCTGATGTCTATTGCATCTTTTAGTCCGGCTATGCATGCCTCTTATTCTGCTTTATTATTGGAGCATCTGAATTTTAGCTTGACCGAGACAGGGAGGTGTGCTCCCTTTGGTGAGATAAGGACTGCTCCGGCCCCATGTCCGTGACTGTTGGTAGCTCCGTTAAAGTATAACTCCCAACCGGAATACTCTTATTTATCTGCTTCTACGTACAGGATGGCTTCGTCTGGAAACCGATCATACACAGCCACATAGTCCTGAGCTGGACTGAGGGCCAGGTGATCTGCTATTGCCTACCCCTTGATTGAGTTCTGAGTCATGTGTGTGATGTTGAATTCAGATAACATCATGAGCCAACGAGCAATTCTTCCGGTGGTCCCGGCTTTTCTAGCAAGTACTTGTGTGGGTCCATCCGGGAGATCAGAATTACCGGATAGGAAAGCAGATAGTGCTGGAGATGCTGAGTAGCCCAAACCAGTGCCAGACATGTCTTCTCAAAGGGTTTATACCGCTCTTCATACTCTAGCAGGCGTTTACTGATGTAGTAGATGACTTGCTCTGTTTAGCTTGTCTCGCCATGTTATGCCAAGACGCATCCCATGGAGGTCTCTTGTACAGAGATGTAGAGTAGTAGTGGCTATCCTGGTGTAGGAGGCACAAGTACTGGAGGATTTAGAAGATACTGCTTTATTCTGTCAAAGGTTTCTTGGTATTCTACTATCCAGACTGTGGGTGTATTCTTTCAGAGAAGCTTGAAGATCAGCTTGTTGGACATAGATGCCCTCGAAAGCCAATAAGAGACTTTTCTATGTTGATTAGATAAGCATCATATTCACATAACCAACTATAAAGGGTATTTATATTAATTACTGTCTCATATGATGAAGACATAAAGTTCCATATGTAACATTGTAGGAAAATCATGCAAAGGTTGCGAGGAGATATGATTTTCCAGTTCCTTGTAAACCTAATATTGTTCGAAGCCTCTAGAGTACTGGTTAGGCACCGTACTTCATCATGGCTTGCACATGTGTAGTTCTATGAGATAGTGTGATGAATCTCATTCACAGAGAGTGGTGACTCTTAACTAACATGTGAGTATATGTAGCAAGTACATAATACTGAACGGGGTCACTAGTGGATACCCAATGGAATACACTGTCAGATTGTATTAGGGTTATCCATTTGATAAATTGTCCTTAGACCTGAGAGGTTAACATCTTCTCAGACATTTGTCTATATGGCTTTGATGTGCCAATCGGCAATGTCCAATACACAGGACTAACTCCGAGTACGTTGGGTCATGTACACAATGTTTGGAGAAGTGTGTAAACACTCAATAAGGAATCCACAACTCCTTAATTGGAGATAATGATATCAAGGTGATACTTGTTGAACTGAACTGTTAAATCCAGTACTGGTGCTTTTCAGTAAAATGGTTTTTATCGAAGTTGATATTTTTAATATGGAAAAATATATATAAATATATATGTTAGTTCTTTTCTAATGTTTCTTCAAAAGTGTTTTGGAGGTTCAGTTCATTGAAAAAGTAATCATGAGAAAGAGTTCTATTCATAAGCTAGGGACTAAGACAGTGGAATTGTTCCAATCCCGGAAGCTTACAAGTGATATCGGAATGTGGAAGGATTTATTTTTAAATATATCGTGAGATGGTACTTACAAGCAATTCTCTAATTTCTGGAGGTTAATCACATTGTGTTAATGGACATTAATTGTGATTGGTGGAAGTCCAGGGACTTAGATAACATTCTATGATCCTAATGGAGTATAGGAAAGGTGTTTCCTAGTAACAATGCTTCAACCAAAAAGGTGAAGTACTTGGTCCCACAACCGGAAATAGGAGATCCCTTTAGATCCCACACACAAGGACCTTCTTAAAGTATTTAATTTAATTTATAATTAAATTAATTAATTTCTCTAAGTAATCACTATATGGTATAGTGAAGCTCTAAAAGATGGAATCACATTAGATGTGAAAAACCAAATGGGTAGGACCCATTGGGAATTATTATAAAAGAATAATTCAAGTGACTAAGAGGGTTTTGGAAACCCTTTGGGCATGTGGAGTGGGACTCACCTAGGGTGGGACGCCCACTTCATGGAGAAAATAATAATTGTTATTATTTATTTAATTAGTTTCTAATAACTAATATCCTTATTGGATAAGGTTAGTTAGTTAGTTAGAGTTAGTTACTAATTAAAGATTCCTTGTTGGACAAGGATTCTATTAGTTTCTTGCTAATCAAGGAATCCTAATTGGATTAGGATAAGGATAAGATTAGTTGGACACTAATGGATGAGATTAGTTTCTATTTTGATTATTCCTAATTAATTATGGAGAAACCAAATAGGAAACTAATTGAGGAATCCTTATTGGATAAGGATTAGGAAACTTTGGTTTCAAGCAACCAATGAAGCCTATAAAAGGGATGGACGTCCAAGGCTTTGGGCATTCTTGAATTTTCCAGAATTTTCCAGATTTGGAAACTTCTCCCCTCTCCTCAAACCTCACGCCCTCCCCTCTCTCTCCTTGAGGTGTACGGTCACACCCATCTCTCTCTTCTTCTGTCTTCTTGATTGGATCTTGAGAAAAAGAAAGAATTCATCTTGTTCATCAAGAAAGGTTCCTGATCAATAAAGATTAGATCTTTTATTCAAGATTCCTAGAGCTGGAAATTTGGAAAGGCCAGTAGCTTCCATTAGAGAAAGCTTTAAAGGAAAAAGAAGGTTCGTGTGAATCGACAGGAGACTTGACACTTGTGAAGTTTTGCGAGTACTATTCTAACGTGGATTTGACTTAACAATTTCAAAGTCGCAAAGGTGAATGTTATTCCTACCTTCATTGAATAAAATCAATTAGAATCTTAGTCAGATCTTGGGATTCGATGTATGCCCCCCAAGAACTGTGTTTCTAAAATTAAAAAGAGGCATACTTTCACGGCTTGCATATCAGAATGAGCTGAGAGATGAATCTACTGATGTAATGAATTATGCCCAGGAACCCTCAGATTTCCTTTTTAGTATAGGGAATCAACATTTCGATGATAGCTCTGGCTTTAGCTGGATCGATCTCGATGCCTCTCTTACTGATTATGAAGCCAAGGAGCTTTCCTGATAAGGCTCCAAAGACACACTTGGCTGGATTCAGTCTCAGGGCGAACTCTCTGAGTCTGTTACGGAGTCTTTTTAGGTCTTTCGGGTACTGTTCAATAGTAGGAGACTTGACGATCATGTCATCCACATATATTTCAGTTGACTTATGGATCATGTCATGGAACAGTGCCATCATGACCCTCTGGTAGGTTGTTCCTGCATTCTTGAGTCCGAAAGGCATCACCTTGTAGCAAAACGTACCCCAAGGTGTGATGAAAGAGGTTTTCTCCATGTCTTCTTCTGCCATCCTAATCTGGTTGTATCCAGAGAAACCATCCATGAATGAGAGTGTCTCGTGCCCTGCAGTATTGTCGACCCGAATGTCGATGTGCGGGAGAGGAAAGTTATCTTTGGGGCTTGCCCTATTCAGATTCTGGTAGTCAATGCACATTCGGACCTTGTCGTCCTTCTTAGGTATCGGGTAATGTTGGCTAACCACTCAGGATAAGTAGTAACTGCTCGGAAGCCTGCATTGATCTGCTTTTGACCTTCTTCCTTGACCATTCGGGCCTCATTTGTCTCAATTTCTACTTTACTGGTCTGATGTTGGGGTTCAAGGGCAGTCTGTGCACTACCAATGCTGGGTTTAGGCCGAGCATGTGTGCATATGAACAGGTGAAGACGTCACTGTAGCTCTCCAGGAAGCTAATCATGTCTGCTCTTTGCTGAGGGCTCATGTTTGTGCCGATCTTGACTAGTTGGGGGTTGTCTGTGGATCCTAGATTGACTATTTCAGTGTCTTCCCTATTTGACTGTAAAAGTCCTTTGCTGTGCTCAAGGAGGTCCAGAATTTCCTGAGGCAGTTCCTCTTCATGTTCTGAGTCATACTCTACTTCGAAGAGTTCAAGGAAAGTTTGAGGGGTAGCCCTGTCAGAGGCAATTTCCTGGCAAATCAATTAGCTTTAGTTTAGCATGCTTATGGTTTTTTTTTTGTTGGCTTTAGGACACTAGGCCTTCTAAAGGAAGAGATCGTGTGATTTCGTTACCAGCCGATATAAAATGTTTTTTTTTAAAAAACATGATTTTGAGTCAAAACATCTGATTTTTATTGACAAAATGATGACTTGTTACAAAAATGACTCGACAAAAAAGGAGGCCGACAATGGCCTGACATTTGGTATTACAAATGGGAGGCCCTGAATGGCCTCAAAGGTGAGAACCTGTAGCACCCCAGACTTTTCCATCTTTAAATGAATAAGTATTTCGTAGTTGAATGGCCTTTCGCGTAGTCTAATTAATAAATAGTGGAGAAATTGGAAATTCCGAAACATCAAAAATGTGCGTTTTCGAGAGACGAATCCAACGTAAGTTGAATCGTCGAAATCGGACGAACGAGTCAAAAGATATGGCCAAAACAGTCGGGACCAGCAGAGCACCGATCGCTCGGTCCACAGAGCGATCGATCGGTCCAAAACCGATCGATCGGAGGCTATCGACTGGTCGAAAAATTTGTATGGGGAAATTTTCCAGAGAGTGAGTTTTTGACCGGTCGATCGGTCAATAACACCGATCGCTCGGTAGGCAACCGATCGATCGGTCATAACCACCGATCGCTCGGTCTTCGCGTTTTTGCATAAATTTCAGTAAGGGCGTTTTCGTCTTTTGGGTGTTAAACCCTTACCCATAAGGGTTTGCTCGACCCTTTGAGCCCTCATTCACAACCCTTAGACATTTTGAGAGCTAGAGAGTGAGAAGAAGAGGGTTTTGACCTAGGGTTTCCATTGAGGAAGAAATCAAAGGGGTGGACCATCCTGGGTCGTCCTCAAACTTGGATTTGCTTCAAGTTCAAGGCTTGGATTCTCCAAATCCAACCTCAAGCTCGTGTGGAGTACCTCTTCCAAGCTAGGGCAGCGTTTCTACATCATCCTCAAGGATTTTTCTTTCCCTTTTCAAGGTTAGTACACTCTTCCTAGTTACTTTGGTAATAACCTAGGATTTTTCTAAGTAAATATGTGTTGGACCTTCCCCATTGCTCCCTTGTGTTGGTATATGCTAAATCCCTAAAACATAAACAAGATAATACAAAAAAATGATGGAATGTATGAATAGATGAGGAGTGGAGGCGATTGGATGCCATGTTGTGATGTGTTGAATGATGGGAAAAAAATGGTGGAAGGGCATATTACGCATAATGAACACACCCCAAGTGTTTGATGAAATGTTCGAATGAGAAAATATGAAATAACTAAAGGTAAAAAGGTTGAATACCACATGTTTGATAGAATGCATGAATAAACTAAGATTTGAAAGCATGAGTCACATAAATGTTCCCCATTTGGCAAGTTGTATGCATGTGTTTATTTCGCTTCTTAAATCCTCATGTGAGTTGGGAATTGTTAAAATGCTATATGTCATCATGATTTTACGATTGCTATGCACGAGCACATATGTAGATGGAGGATATTGTCAAGGAGGTTGGTAGCTCAGGATTATGCGGGTGCTAGCCTCTGGCTCATAAGAAACGTATTGCATTGTCAAGGGGGTTGGTAGCCCAGGGATCATGCGGGTACTAACCCCTGGCTCATAAGAAAGGACTCGGAAATGTTGCACTGTCAAGGAGGTTGGTAGCCCCGGTTAAGGGTGCTAACCTCTGGCTCATAAGAAAGGAAATGGTATTGTCAAGGAGGTTAGTAGCCCAGGGATATGCGGGTGCTAACCTCTGGCTCATAAGTAAGGTATCGTACTGTCAAGGAGGCTGGTAGCCCAGGGATGTGCGGGTGCTAGCCTCTGGCTCATAAGAAGTGTATTGTACTGTCAAGGGGGTTGGTAGCCCAGGGATGTGCAGGTGCTAACCCCTGGCTCATAAGAAAGGTATTGTACTGTCAAGGAGGCTGGTAGCCCAGGAATGTGCAGGTGCTAGCCTCTGGCTCATAAGAAGTGTATTGTACTGTCAAGGGGGTTGGTAGCCCAGGGATGTGCGGGTGCTAACCCCTGGCTCATAAGAAAGGTATTGTACTGTCAAGGAGGCTGGTAGCCCAGGGATGTGCGGGTGCTAGCCTCTGGCTCATAAGAAGTGTATTGTACTGTCAAGGGGGTTGGTAGCCCAGGGATGTGCGGGTGCTAACCCCTGGCTCATAAGAAAGGTATTGTACTGTCAAGGAGGTTGGTAGTCCAGGGATATGTGGGTGCTAACCTCTGGTTCATAAGAAATATTGAAAGGACAACTCAAAGAGGAATTGTATGATGCATAGACATGTTTTAGTTTCATAATAATTATGACTTGATAAAATGTTTATGTATGAAGTTGCTAGAAATGATTATGAACTATACTCCTCCCATTACTTGTATATGATGTTGTTCGTTATTACCATTGTTAGTTAGGGGCTTGTACTCGCTGAGTATTCCATGCTCAGCCGTACTTTCATGTCGGCAGATACCCGAGTCCTCTCGACATTTGTGATCCGGGTCCTTGGATAGAGGAGGACTATGGCGAGGAGGAACCTTATGAGGATCTAGTAGTCGAGCCTCAGGCGGAGGCGAGAGACTTAGACCATTGGCCCTACGGGGGTGACTATTGAGCGAGATAGAGTTGTATTTTATCTTTTGTATTTTGTTAGGTGGGCCTGTCCACCTTAGGCTTAGACGTGTTGTACATATGTTAAACTTGGAATACTGTTTTGGGACTTTAGAAGAAAAAAAAAAGAGTTGGTTGCGCTTCCGCATTTTTATGTTTAGCTTCCGCGCTCTGATTATCATTATATTAGTATTATATTTTGCCTTGTTCATTTCAGGATGGTTTGGCAGGTTTGTATAGTCCACCTAAAGTATCCCTAAACTCCTAGGGGGTATTTTGGGGCGTGACAGAACCTCAGTCCACCAATGGATCAGTGGCTGGTGACTGGAGGATGCTTCAGCGCTGTTGGAGAGGGTATAGATCTGCTCTCCCACTGGATACTCTACTTTGGTAGCATCTTCGACAGTTAGCTCGTCGAACATTTGGGCCTTGCTGAAGACTTCTGGATCTGGAATCCCTCAAGATTCATCACTGGGCTGGCAGATTAAGGCAACTGGTGCAACGGAAGTTTCTAGGTAGGTTTTGAAGATTTCCATGGGAAAGGTTACAGAGATGTGTGGTCGGGGCTCAGGTTTCGCCGACTATCTACTCTTCTTTGTCAGCTTGGAGAGGTAGTTCTCGTATTTGGGCTTGTATCCCAATCTGAAGGGAGATGTATAACGAGGAGGCATGTATCTCTTCTTTATACCCTGATTCCTGGCAGAGAGACCATTTTCGGGCTGGTAGTTCATTCTGGCCATCATTTTAACAAATAGAGGCACTGCTTGCTTGCTTTGTTGTTCTACCTGGACGATAGAACTAACCTGTTTGAACTGGAATGTCATGAAGGCAGTGCCTTGCCCCAGCTCCTGAACATCCCCGAAGGAACTTGCCAACTCCTCGAAAGGAATGACGACTAGGAGGTCATCCTAGATGAACTTGATTCTTTGGTGTAGAGAGGAGGGAATGACTCCGACAGCGTGGATCTACGGCCTCCCTAAGAGAAAGGTGAATGAGGCTGGCACATTCACCACCTGAACGTTTATCGAGAACTGAGCTGGTCTGACCCCGATGGTCAAATCGATATCACCCAGGTTCTGCCTGGTGGTATTATCAAAAGCCCTGATGGTCATGGGTCTCTTCTTCACTTGACTGAGGTTCAGGCCCATGTTCTGCAGTGTGGAATGTGTGCAGACATTCAAGCCAGAGCCATTGTCGATGAGCACTGATGATAACGTTCTGTCCATGCACTGAACTGTTTTGTACAAAGCTCAGGTATGATCCTTGTCACTGTCTGGTATTTCTTCTTCTGTGAAGGAAATGATCCTGGATTCGAGGATTTACCCTACCATTTACCCTAGTTTCTCGAGCATTATGTTTAGCGTTACATGGGCATTACCGAATAATCGGAGCAATTGCTTCTCATGATGCTCTGAAGTTAGAAGAAGACCCAAGATAGATATCTGTGTTGGGACCTTGCTCAATTGCTGAGCGATATTGAACTCCTCTGCCTTTTCTAGGATTTCCAACAAAATTGTTAAATCAGCTGCTTCTTTCTATGGGTCTGACGCCCCTTTTTTTTCTTTCTTTGTACCCTTCATCTTTGTTGGCTTAGTTACGGGAGGTTGATATACCCGTCATCTCAAGGATGAGGGAGCGGGGGCGGGTACTCGTTGAGGTCAAAAGGTGGTTTTGGGATGTAAGGGATCCGGACAGGGCCTGAAGAGGTTGAGGCTTGAGCTGGAGCTGTCGGCCAATTTACAGGGCAAGGGATAGTATAGATGATCTGTTCGAGGACAGGTATCTGGATTGGAGACTGAATAGTCTGTATGTTTGATTGGGGGAAAGGGCTATGACAGGGGATCGATAAGAGGGCCTGATGATGCTGTCATCAACTGCGGGTATGCTGGGTCCTAGCTGCCCTGCCCCGGGCTTTTCCCACTGAATAAAGTTGATTTGATTATTATGTGGGGTAGTGGCACCTGATTGATGCTGGTGTTGCTGGGGGCCAGCTCAACCCTTCCGTCATCCAAGAGATCTTAGATGACACACTTCAGGCCTATGCAGTAGTCTGTAGCATGGCCTGGGCCTCTGTGGAAGGCACAGTGATGATTGGCATGGTAGTTTTTGTTCTGTTTGTCGAGAGGTAGGAGAGGTGTGGGGCCTCTCAATTCGAGAAGGCCCAGCTTGGTTAGGAATTCCAATAACTGGCTGAGTGTGTATGGAAGAGGGGTAAAGTTTCTAGGGGGATGGTTTTACCCCTAGATTGGTCGGACTGGCCGGGTATTTCTGATAACTGGTTGTTACTAAGCTGCTGGAGCTGGTAATCTGATATGTGCTATAGAAGCAACCATATGTACATCTTCTTTCTTTTTGTGGTCCCTGGGACCGATGTTCCTACTAGATGAGGTAGTTATCTTGGGCGGATCAAGTCCTAGACTGGAATGAATAGCCCTGCTCTTGATGGCAGTCTCGATACGGGCACCTGTCTTGATGATGGTGCCGAAGTCCACTATTGGTAGGATCACCATAAGTGTAGAGTATGACTGCTTTAGAGTGCCCATGAACATGCTTGCAAACTCTTCCTCAGGGATTGGAGTCGGGATCTTAGCTGCCATTTCCCTCTAGCGGGTGGCGTATTCCAGAAATGATTCATTGTTACGCTGGCTTAGCTGTTCAAGCTGGCTCCTCTGAGGTCAGAGCTCTTGGTTAGAGGAGTATTGCTCCACAAAACTGTCCATGGCATCTGCCAAGTCTTGACTTTTTGCTTGTCCACGGACATCCACCATATAAGGGTTGCTCCCTTCAGACTCTTTTGAAAGTACTGGATGAGTAGGGACTGATTTCTGTTGTGTTGGAGTATGTCTCCCAAGTACAGCTGTAGATGTTGTTTTAGATAGCCCGAGCCATCATATTTATGAAAGTCTGGGACCTTGAAGCCTCTAGGAACAGCATGCCCTAATGAGAAAGTTAAATCCTCCAGCGATAGACTGGTACTGGTGGATGCACCCTTCATTCTTCTCATCTCCTCTTTCATTTGCTTGATCTCGTCCTGTAAGGATGGAGTGGGGTCTGAGGATGATGGTCAGTCTTAGTTGACATGTGAGGCTGCTCCTCATATTGGTTATATTCTTCTCCTCCGCCTGTTATGGGTATGGGGTTAGGTATGATGAAGGGAGCAAGACGAGGCTCTAGTATATGTTGCTCGACTGGTTCTCCGGTTGGGATCTGGGTAGAGGGTTCTTCGGTTTGGATACCAATTAGAATCTTCAGGGATTATAAAACACTATCAAGTTTTGATTGCATGGCTGCTATGTCCCTTTCATACGACTGTAAGATCTCACTGGTTCACTAGTGCTGATTTGTAGGTTCTGTCATTGAGTCTAACTGCTTTCTGATTAGGCTGTGTAAGAGCTACTCTCTGATTGGGCTGTGTAAGATACTATCTCTATGATTGGTACTTTTGTTAAGGATGCGTCTGCGGCTGCTGCTTATGTGAGAATCGCAGTCAAAGAACGAGTCACAGGTTGACTCATGCAACTGAAAAGAATGCAATGGCTAATCATGATTATGCATGATGATATGAGTTAGATGCTAGAAAAAGGATTTTCATTGATGCATGAAGAGTGTAGTTAGTACAAGATAGTACAACTCAAAAAAAAGATAAAAAGATTCGATCCTAGGCAGGCCCATCAGGGATCATGAAGTCAAGTGGTCAGGGCACACCATTAAGATCCATGATCTGTTGTTGGAGCGATGTGATCTCAACCTCCATGTTTGCAAGGGTCTTAGTAGCGTTGAATATGCGGTATCCAAACTGTTGGATATGGGAGGTTATCTCTGCCTTTGCACTATCAAGCTGCTCTTGGTGGAAGTGCAGGTGAGCCCGGATGACGGCTATCTCTCTGGCATCGCCCTTGTGTCTCCTGCGGAGAGACTGGATTGTCTGCTCCAATTTTTCAACCTGCTCTTGTGTGGCTTGAAGTTCACAGGCTTGTTCCGCTTCCTATTGCCTGAATACACTTTGGGCCTTCCATAGCCTTTTCTCTTTCTGCTGGATCTAGAGCTGTCTCTCTAGGAAGAAGTCTATCCAGGGAACTACCATTTCAGTTAGGGGTATGGTTCCGTGTGATGGAGCTGCAACTGGTGTAGGTAGTTCCCTGGGTGCAGGCATGTCAGGTAGAATGTCAGAATTATCCACCCACTGTTGGTCTGCTGAGTTGGTCGGTGGCCCTGATGTAACCATGAAATCTGGCCACTGGTCTCGTCTGGAGCTACGCCAAGCTGATTGGAAGCATCGGGTGAGGTTGTCGAAGTGCACTGAGAAGGTGATCCAATCATTTTCCTGCCAGTCTATCACCAGGATGTACTGAAAGAGTCCAAACTATCGGAGGACTCAGAATGGTGTATAGGCTGTGGAGCGTATTAAACTAGCAAGAATCATGCACATCTGTCGGTGATGACGACACGAGGTAGCCTATTCAGTACAAGTCACTCGCATTGCCATGTGATTTCTCCCTCTGATAGGGTTTGGAGAAGCTAGTAGATCTCTCCGACGTCTGTAGTTGTTATCGGACCCTGATTACGAGAAATATTCTAAGGTGGACTGTAAGCTTCATGAAGGCCATCTGGTACCGATATGATTGTAGGCAGGTGTCCTACCAACCAAATGTGTAGGAGAGGTGTACTGGCATAGAAGATGCCCTTTCTGTGGTCTACTGACTGGTTGAGAGCCCTGAGAAGCTCAGCTAGGATGACTGGTACGACTGAGTAGGAGTTGTCCATGTCCTCGATGATCCCGACCAAAACTGATTCGACAAGTGAACGACACCTCAGGAATACCAGCTGGGACATGGCTATCAGTGCAAGGGCGTTAAGACCAGGAAGTTCCACTGTAATGGAGTCAGGGTTCCACTTGTGCTTATACTTCTTTTCAAGAAAAGACATGGGTATCCGATTAAAGGAGCCGTTGGGACCGGGTTATAAGCAGGCAGGCTTGATATGCAAGAACCTGGATAGGTCTACCTGGTATGTTGTCTTGTAGCATGGCACTATGGCTTCGCCGTCCATGTTTAACCCTAGAATGCAGTGAACCTCTTTCAGTGTTGGGCAAAGCTCGTTCTTACCAAAACGGAATACCATGTGAGATGGATTCCAATACTGGATAGCAACGTTCATGAGGCACGAGTCTGGGTTACCCACGGATAGGTCTAGGATAGTCTCGATTTTGTAGTACTGAGCCCAAGCGAGACGCTGACTCGAGGTAAAGGCCTCAATTGCTTTCTAGAGGTTGTCATCAGATGACCCCTGAGAAGTTAGATGCACGGGTCGTGACAGTCGACTCATTAATTGAATAATCCCTGAAGGACCTGCCATCTGCCTAGATAAAATACAGACTCTATGAGTGTACTATGTATGCAGATGGAATACAAAAGATGATGCAATATTTTTTTGATTATTTGATTGGGTGTGACAAGGCACATATGAGCCGATAGGGCAGACAGACAGAGGTCTGACGTGCTTTAGCCCAGGTTGTTGGAAACTGAGGGACCTATTAGGTCAAGGTTAGGGACAGGCCCAGTGAAGGCCTGTCTACCTGGGATTTGGACCACATATATTATGTCGGGAAGCAGGGTTGGATGTAGTTTATTACAAGCACAGGTTTGGCTCATTACATGCCCCTAGGTGGTTAGAGTGCACCCGGGTAGTCAACCAGGATTGGGGACAAGTAAAGGTATAAACAGGTTAGGGTTTATAGTAGCCCTCCCTGTGTGGGCTGCTTGTAGACTATACCCTAACCTAAGCTATATGTATGAATGCTGGTTTGATGAAAGTGTGATCCTAGCAAGATGGGGGGATCACTTAACACCATATATGCGACTCCCCAGTATAGAACATACCTAAAAAGGGACAATTGATGAAAACAGGAGTATTCAGAATCCTTTCCTGAGGGTAATCACCCAACAAGAGTAACTCCGCAGACCTCCAAAACGTTTATGCCACTAACACTAAGGATGATCATCCAGCAGCCGTTAGCATATAAGTCTGTCTACTAGGTTGAATGGGATAGTTACCCTACTATGACATATATGGATGCACAGTACACAATTAACCAAGAGATGTAAAATGATTAGTTTTAAGTTAAACACTTAGGCATCTTGAACAAGATTAAGGTTTAGTTGGCTTAAACCTGGGTTCCCGGTCGAACCCTGAAATAGATCTCCCCAGCAGAGTCGCGAGAGCTGTGAGTGCGGATTTTTGTGACCGCTCACAAGGACATATATATACCCTCACGGATGTGTGAAGGACGATTTTTAAGAGTCTCCATCTATTCATTCAGAATGGATAAGTCCCCCGACTTTGGATAAGGTCTTGGTCTGCGAGTGAGAACAGGATAAGGGGTTCAGTTAAGTCCAAGGAAGGTGTTAGGCACCCGAGGCTTCCATTTTACAACGGTTCCATACTTCCCAGGTATAAGCCAACTAAATTTAATCTTGTTCAAAATGCCAGAGTGCTTAAGTTAGCACTAATCCATGAAAGGAAAAGTTAACTGGGGTCAAACCCGGGTTGGGTTACCTACGTACTCATGGGGTGAGATCAGACTGAGCGTAGTTCTGGCAATGTGAGTCTATGCCGAGCCTAGGGGCATGTGTGTGTGCACCAAGGGTGGCTAACATAGACTAGTCTGGTAGACTAGGGTTTGATTGACCGAGGGAAATCAAGTGTAAGGTATTCAAGCCCGGTAGGCTTTAAGGGTAGTCCGGTAGACTATGACGGAGTTTGGCCCGGGTTAAGATTGCTAACCGGGGTTAGGCCGAACTAACTATGGTTAGGGTTGCTAACCACAGATAAGGGGGATGTGAGTTTTAGCCCAGTAGGCAAAGGACAGGCCCGGTAAGCCGAAGATAAGTCCAGTAGACTTGGTTTTTAGGCCCGGTAGGCCGTAAACTGAGAGATAACTGCGATTAGGGCTGCTAATCAGAGTTAAGGGTGATCTAACTGTGGTTAGGTTGCTAACCAGGGTTAGGAAGAGGGCCAAACTTAGTTTTACGGTCAATTTTGATTTTTTAGGATTTTTGATCAATTTTCCCAAAGTTGGTAGGGTTTAAGGGGTTCTTAACCGTGGTTAAATGTTAACCGGAGGTGCATTTATCCGCGATTAAGGGTCAGGTTAAGTCTGAGGTGGGCCCAAGGGGCTAGGCAGGGCCTAAAGTGGCCTCCTACCAGGCCTGGGCCCTTGTAACAGCCCAAAATCGAAACAAAGTTAATGTCGGTAATAGGATTACCGACATTTAGAACAGTGTTTTTAATTGAGATTTGTACACTAATTAACTAGGGTTAGGTTGTAACCAAGGGTGAACCAAGATCATGGGAGTGTAGAGGGGACTCTAGGGAAGGTTTTGAGTTTGGTGTGGACCCAGGAGGAGTCTGGTGTGGACCCCAGGGGGTGCCTGGAGTGGGTCCCACAAAGCTGCGAAGGTATTGTAACTGAGAGTTCATATTGACGGTAGTTATTCTACCGTTAATACCAAACTGGGCAAAATGGGTATTGTTGGTAGAAGGATTACCGCCAATATGCACAGTATTGATTATCTTGGATTTAACCATGGTTAGGCTTAACCCAAGCACCTGAAAGGACCAAGTGAGGTTCAGGGGAGTGAGGCGGATTCAACTTAGGCCTTAGACATGGACCAGGGCCCACCTAAGTAGGCCAAACAAGCTTGAAACAGAGTGTGCCAGGAATAGTAGTACTGAGATTACCGCTGTTTGTTAAAAATTGGATATCTGCCCTATGGGCTGTGCAAAGAGGTATTTAAGGGTTCCCTCAAGAGCTAAGGGACCCCTAGAAGGTCTTGTGATGATCTGCAAGTCCAAGGAGATGTTTATACCCATAGGGGTTCACCCTACCTATGACAAAGGTAGGGGAACACCCTGTTGGGTTTGGTTTATACTAAGGAACAGCAATGAGGAGCAGGCAACTCCCCTAGAACTGACCAGGGGCTCATAGTAATTCAAAAAGAAAGAAAAAGTGGGGGAGGGGTAGGGCCCTACCCTGCTCTACTCTTGCCGAAGAGGGGTGGTGGTCTGTGCGTGAGGTGGTGGTGCACTCCGGTGGTATTGCAGCCACTAGGAGTCCTAGGACGGGCTAACAAGGGTCTTGGGATTAAGACCAGGATGTTGAATAGGCTGAGGGAGAGGATTTCGGAACAGGGGTTCACCTATGGGGATTTACAGACCGTTTCTACGATTGAGGGTGATGGGCTTTTACAGGGTAAGCAACTAGGGACCTAGAAGGGATTAAGGAGAAGGCTGGGCATGGTATTGGACCTAGTGGAGGTCAAGTAGGGAGGCTGAAGGGAGAGTTTGAAGTGAGGGTGGAGTGTGCAGGGCGTCTGCAGTGTTGCAAACTCGAGTTCCAATAGTGTCGGTAGATGATTTACCGCTAGCTAAAAACAGGCTAAATTGATAATGTCAGTAAAGGATTTACCGACATTATGAGATTTGAAACAGAATGGGCCTGGCCCATGCCCACTTAGGCTTGGGAGTTTAGGCTTAGGTTTTTTGGGCCTTGTAGGCCCAACTAATGGTTCAGGCCTTATAGACCATGGACTTGAGGGTTTATGCCTTAGTGGTTCTAGGGCTAGGCTGGAGCTTCGGCTAGGGTCACCTAGGACTAGGTCTTGGACATGGTTTTTTACACCAGGGGTTCAACTAGGGTTAAACTAGGGATAGGTCCTAGGGTTTAACTATGGTTTAGATAGGGTTTACCTAGGGTTAGGGTTTGGTACTAGGATTTTTCTAGGATTTGACTCAGTGTATTACTTAGGACTATCTAGAGGCTTACCTAGGTTTAGGGGATTTGGCAGGAGGTAACCATAGTTAAATGGGGTGTCAAAATTGGGTGCTTACAGACTTATTTTCTTAAATTTTAAACTAGTTTTCGTGCTTGTGAAAACTTGTCTTGTCTCTTGTCTTGTCATGTCTGGTTTCTTGTGAAAACTTGCTTGACTGAGGATGCAAATGCATGTATGCTTGTCATGACATGACTATGTAAATGCTTACTTGGAAATTAAACGTGCTTGCTTGCCATGTATGCTTGGAATGTTAGTGCCCTTGAACAACTTGAAGTCGGGAGTGTAAACTCCCTTCAGTGAAACATGTCAAACTACTGGAAGTCCGGAGTATAAACTCCCTTAAGTGAAAATGCAATAGAAGCAACTTGAAGTCAGGTGTGAGCACCATTCATGGAAACATGCATGCTTGTAGGCGCACTAACATCTTGCTTGTCCTTGTGAAAAATGAGGTATGACATACTCGAGGATATGCCCTAACGTTTTACCAACCCTTACGTTTGACCTTGTCATGGTGTTCATGAATCGAGTCATTTTATTCTTTTTTTCTTGAAATCAAAACTTGGTGTTCATGCTCGAAAACCTTTACCCTACATATATGTCATGCTCGAGAGATCGTGTACAATTAACACATGAAATTTAATAAACATGGCATGCTCATAATCATTCAAGGCAAGCATTTAATATTAAAGCAAGTAAATCTACAATCATGCTTTTCTAGAAAGCGAGTAACAATCATTTCATCCAACATATCAAGTGTGTTCATTATGTATACCATGCCCTTCCCATTTGTTTTCATCACACCATAACATCCATGGCATCCATCTCGCCCAACCCAAACCATCCATCCATAAAATTCAGCTCATAGCATATAAAATTTAGGGAAAAGCAAGAAATAGGGAAGATATAACTATAAGCACCCAATTTTTACACCCTTGCCTAACCATGGTTAAGGTCTTTTAACCATGGTTATCCCCAACCGAGCCCCCTCAACCTTAGGACATAACCCTAGGACCTAACCCTAGTTAAACCTTAGGTAACTTAAGGACAAAACCTACCCTATACCTTAGCCCAAGCCTAGAGCCCTTAGGACCTAAACCATATAGACCATGCCCCGTAGGGTCTGAACCCTTGGTTTGGGCCCATGAGGTCCAAAAATCCAAAAAAACCAACCCCCTTTACCATAGGCATGCATGGGCCAGGCCCAATTTAAATAAATCCAGATTTGGCGGTAGATGATCTACCATCATTCATTTTATACCTGGTTTGGCAATGGCGGTGATCATCTACCGCCATTACCTGAGTTTCGGTTTGTAGACCTGCACTCCTCCCTGCACACTCCACCATCCATGTCAAATACCTCACTCGACCTCCACAGGGTCCATACACCCTCCAGCCCTTTTTCTAATCCCCTGGGTGTCCTCAAGAGCTCCCTCTATAAAGCCACAGCTCCCCCAGTCTAAACGATAAAAAAAAACCCTATTCCAAACCCCTGAGCATTTCTTAAGGCCTAACCCTCTTCTAAGCTTCTGTGAGCCATCCCAGGAACCCTCTGGACCTGTCCTAGTTCCCCCTGCACCTATAGAACACCACCTCTGGTACACCACCACCGCAGTCAACCTCCACCTTCCTCGGCAGGAACAAAGCAGCAAGGTAGGACATCCCCTACCCCTTTTTTATCTTTTTTTCATTCTCTGTGAGCCCCTGGTCACTTCCAGGGGACTTCATTTTATTTCTTGTTAGTTGCTTGTTGTTCAAACCCAAAACAGAGTATTCTCCCACCTTGATCATAGGTGTAGGGAATCCCTACGGGTATAGCACTCCTCCCTGGAGCCCTAGGACAACCTTAGACCCTTTCAGGGGTCCCTGAATCAATGAGGGATCCCTTGGAACTCGTATGGCGTAGCCCTATTGGGCACATGCCTGGTTTTAAGAAAATCCAGGAATGACGGGTAAATTCAGTACCGCCATTCCTGGCATTTACCTTGGCAGCCTCTATAAGCCCATATAGGTGGGCCCTGGTCCATTTCCAGGGCCTAGATTAGCTCCCCAGACCTCCCTGAGTCTAAACCTAGTCCTTCCAGGTTCTTGCCTTGCACTAACCATGGTTAAAAATCAAAAAAATAGGAACATTGCATAATGGCGGTAGTTACTCTGCCGCCATTATCAATTATAGAGCAGGGTCACTTTAGCCCACTATAGGGCCCACTTTAGTGCATCCTCAGGGCCCACAATAGGCCCAAGGAATTCCCTAAACTCCCCTCTTCAACCTTATGGGTCCAAAACCCTCTGGTTGCATCCCTAGCTTAATCCTTATGCCAGCAAAGACCCTTTGGAAGAATAGCTTTAATGGCAGTAATCTCATTACTGTCATTATTCATTTTCTATCTTTGGACTTTTTGCAAGGGCCCAGGCCCAGTAGGAGGCCACTTTAGGCCCTGCCTAGCCCCCTCGGTCCATTTCAAACCATCCCCAGCCTTAACTAGGGATTAACCAAATTCTGGTTAGTCTTTAAGCATGGTTAATTGATCTAAGCATAAATGAAAAATCCTGAAAATTCCCAATAATTCTAAAAAAATCTGGAAATGCACAAATGATCAGAACCATGGTTAACACCTTCCTTGACCATGGTTAAGCCTATTTAACCATGATAAATTCTAGAAAAATCTCTAAAAATATCAAATGGACCTTAAAATTGATCTTGATCATTTTCAACTCTGGTTAGCATCCCTAACCATGGTTAGATCACCCTTAACCCCGATTAGCAATCCTAACCTCAGTTAGTTTTTATTTTGGCTTACTAGGTCTAAAATCCAGTCTACCGGACTTACCCCTTGGCCTATCGGGCTTCACCATACTCTCCTTTAACTGTGGTTAGTGACCCTAACCATAGTTAGTTTGACTTAACCCCGACTAGTAACCCTAACATTGGTCAAACTCCACCTTACCCTACCGGGCTTCTCTTTTGGCTTACCGGACCCAAACCTTAATCTACTGGACTAACCCTAAGTCTACCGGGATTGAACCATGCACTCTACCTACTGCGGTCAACCAAACCCTAGCCTATTAGACTAGTCCAATTAGCCATCCTTGGTGCATACACACACACCCCTAGCCTCGGCACAGGCTTACGTGCCAGAACTATGCCCGATCTAATCTCACGCTTGTGAGTACGTAGGCAACCCAACCCGGGTCTGACCCTAATTAGCTTTTCCTTCTTGGATTAGTATTATCTTAAACACTCAGGTATTTTAAAAACCTTTGACTTTAATTAGCTTAAACCTAGGGAGTATAGAACCATTGTAAAATGGAAGCCTCGTGGTGCCTAATACCTTCTCCGGACTTAACCGAACCTCTTACCCTAATCTCAAATCGTAGACCAAGACCTTATCCAACTCTTGGGGACTTATCCCTTCTAAATGAATAGATGGCGACTCTAAATCCGGTGAGATAATGTAGGGTTCCAAAAACTCGTGCTCATAACTCTAGTGACTCTGCTGGGGATTATTTACAGCTCAACCTGGAACCTATGTTTAAGCCAATTAAATCTCAAATTTGCGAAAATGTCTAAGCGTTCAACTTAACACTAATCATTTTACAACTTTTGCCTAATTGTGTATTGTGCATCCATACATGTCATAGTAGTGTAATTATCTCATTAAACCCAGTAGACAGACTTATTACGTTAACGGCTGTTGGATGATCATCCTCAGTCTCAATGGCTTAATAGTCTTGGAGGTCTATAAAGTTACTCCTGATGGGTGTTTACACTCAGGGAAGGATTCTGAACGCTCCCTCTTTCACCAATCGTCATTTCCAGTTATGTTCTATACCGGGGAGTCGCATATACGGTGTTAAGTGATCCCCGCATCCTGCTAGGAACACACTTGCATCAAACCAGCATTCATCTTTTGCATGCTTGCACCCTATACCTATCCCCAATTATGGTTGGTTATCCGGGCACATTCTACCCAGATAACCACCCACCAGGGGCATGTGATGAGCTAAACTTGTGCTTGTAATAAGACACATCCTACCTTGCTTCCTGACATAGCATATGGGATTCAAATCCCAAGTATAAGGTCTTCACCAGACCTATTTCCAACCTTGACCTGATAGGTTCTCCGGTTTCTAACAACCTGGACTAAAGAACGTCGGACCTCCGTCCGTCTATCCTATCGAATCACATGTGTCTTGTCACACCCAATCAAATAAAAAAAATAAAATTTGCATCATCTTTTGCATTTCATCTATATAAACAGTACACTCACAGAGTCTGTATATTATCTAGGTAGATGACAGGTCTTTCAGGGATTGTTCCATCAATAGGCCGATCATCGCAGTCCATGCATCTAACTTCTTAGGGGGCATGTGATAACAACCTCCAGAAAGTAGTTGAGGTCTTGACTTCAAGTCAGCGTAACGCTTGGGGTTAGTACTACAAAATCGGGAATATCCTAGACCTATCCATGGTTAAACCGAACCTGCGCCTCCTGAACGCTGATGTCCAATGTTAGAACCCATCTCACATGATGATTCTGTTTCTACAAAAATGAACTATGTCTAACAATGTAGAACCCCAGATCTCACTTTCATGGCTTGTGAATAGTGTTGTGAATAGTGCTATGAATAGTGACCTTGTAATAGAATTTTGTAAATTTAAAGATAAAAAAGTCTTGGTAATGGTTGTTTATAGGTTAACTAAGCTTAGTTAATGTTATGGGATTTTATTCATATGATTAGAATGGTTTCCCGGGCGATGGAAAAGTTTACAACAAACCGGATTTATTGGGTTTTGCCTAGAACTGGAAAATCAGATTTTGAGTTATGAGGAATTGGATTTTCTAAGTATTTTTATTGGATTCAAAGGGGGGTACTTCCATAAGGCAAATGTCGTAGCTGACGCCCTTAGTAGGACTTCCGGACATTTGGCTCACATGATGGTTCTTGAGTGGAAGATGTTGGAGGAAATGGCGAACATCGATACTAGCTTCAGCATGCCTACTTTTGGGCCAGTCGTGGTTAATCTTACGGTCAAGACTTATATCCTGGTTTGGATTAAGGAGTTGTAGAGTTAGGATGCAGAGTTGCTTGCTTACCGAGATAAGTCGGTTAGCAGTGGCAGTCAGGAGTTTGCTTTGAAAGGTGATGGTGCCATCACATTCAAAGGCAGGTTGTGTGTTCCCGTTGACGCGGTGTTGAGGAATGAGATCTTGGACAAGGCTCATTGATCCAAGTACACGATACATCTTGGGAGTACTAAGAATTACCAAAATCTCAAGAGGCACTACTAGTGCCGAAACATAAAGAGGGAAGTGGCAAAGTACGTGGTTAGTTGTTTGGTGTGTCAGCAGGTAAAGGCCGAGCATCGGAGACCAGCAGGTCTTTTATAGTCCCTCCTTATTCCAGAATGGAAATGGGAGAATATTTCGATGGACTTCATAGTTGTTAGACATATATGCCCACAAAGCCATTCTGGAATTGTATTTATCCATTTTTAATCAATAAATGCATATTTTACATTCACACATTGTCTTCTACATTGGGTAATATATCAAAAGTATGTCATTGGATGAGACTACTTTGTCCCTTAGGTAACATTGTAGGAAAACCATCCAATTAGTTGATAACTGATTGCTAAGGAGATATGGTTTTTCCGGTTCCTTGTAGACCTAAAATTATTCTAAGTTAATCAAGATGCATCTCGACAATGTATTCCTAATAACTTACACATTGTTAGTTCTATATGATGGAGTGATGAATCTCAATCACTGAGAGAAGGGTCTCTTGACTAAGATGTGGATATAAGTAAGAAGTACTTATATTGCAACTGGATCGCTCAGTGGATACCCTTAGAAATATATTGTCTTTATATTTAGGGTAGTCCATTTGACAGATTGTCCTTAACCTGAGAGGTCGACATCTTCTCTAGTATTTGCCTATGTAGCTTTGATGTAGTCAATCGTCAATGTCCAACACACCGGACTAAATACGGGCTCGTTGGGTTATGTACGCTGTACTGGAAGAAGTGTGTGTACGCTCGACAAGGATTCCACTACTCTTACAGAGTAAATAATATTGAGTTGATACTTGTCAAAACCGGACTTAAAAAACCCAGCGCTGGTATTTATCGATGAAATGGTTTTATCGAGGAATTTATTTTCTGTATAAAAGAAATGTAATTATTATTATTATTTCTTTTAAAGAATTTCTAAAATGTTTTTGCAAGTCCAAGTTTGACTAAAAGTATCAAAGAGGATGAGTTCTCAATATAAGCCAGGGATTAAAGACAGTATTAGATATTGTCCTGTAAGCTTATAACAATATTGGAAGTAGAGGGAATGATCTGTAAACAAATCTTGAGATAGAAATACCTGCAAGTAATTCACTATTTTCTGGAGGTTAATCACATTGTGTTAATGGACATTAATTGTGATTGGTAGAAGTCCAGGGATATAGATAAAATTCTATAATCCTAATGGAGTGTAGGAAAGGTGTTTCCTAGTAACAACACTTTAACCAAAAGGTTGAGTACTTAGTCCCACAACCGGAAATAGGAGATCCCTTTAGATCCCACACACAAGGACTTTCTTAAAGTATTTAATTTAATAATTTATTAAATTAATTTATTTCTCTAAGAAATCACTATATGGTATAGTGAAGCTCTAAAAGGTGGAATCACATTAAATGTGAAAAACCAAATGGGTAGGACCCATTGGGGAATATTTTAAAAGGATATTTAAAGTGACCAAAATGGGTTTAGAACCCTAGAGGACGTGTGGGAGTCGGACCCACCTAGGGTGGGACGCCCACTCCATAAGGGATAGTGATTATTGTCATTATTAATTAGTTTCTAATTAATTAAAATCCTTATTATATAAGGTTTGTTAGTTAGTTAGTTAGTTACTAATTAAAGATTCCCTATTTGTTAGAGATTCTATTAGTTTCTTGCTAATCAAGGAATCCTAATTGGATTAGGATAAGGATAAGCTTAGTTGGACACTAATGGATAAGATTAGTTTCTATTTTAATTAATCCTAATTAATTAAAGGAGAAACCAAATAGGAAACTAATTGAGGACTTCTAATTGGATTAGAAAGTGGAGTCTTGGGTTGCAAGCAACCCAAGCATATCCTATAAAGAGGTGGACGTCCAAGGAGTTGGACACAATTAAAAAAATTTCCAGAATTTCCAGATTTGAAAATAATATCCTCTCCCTCAATCTCACGCCCTCCCCTCTCTCCCAAGTGGTGTACGTTCAGCCCCCTTCCCCCTTTGATCTCATATCTTGTGTTCTTAGTTTTGAATATCAAGAAGGGATTCAAGAACCCATTCTTGAATATAAAGATTGGATCTTTTAATCAAGAATCAAGAGCTGGATATTTGGAAGGGCCATTAGCTTCCATTAGAGAAAGCTTTAAAGAAAAAGAAGGTCCGTGTGGATTGCGAAGGAGACTTGGCATTTGTGAAGTTTTGCCGGTATCGCTATTATCATGGATTTGACTTAACAATTTCAAAGTCCCAAAGGTATTGTGATTTTTACTCTCATTGAATAAAATCAATTAGAATCTTAGTCAGATCTTAGTAAGATCTTAGTTAGATCTTGGATCGCCGGGATCAAGTTTTGCGTACCAAGACTATTCCTTTAGTCATCGAGAAATGGCAGCACCATTCTACAGAAGATGCTATGTGGGAGCTTGAGGCTGAAGTAAAAGAAAAGTACCTTCACTTGTTTGTGTAGTTCTTTTGTTAGATTCCAGGTATTTTTGTTCCTGGATATCTTTTTGCATCGTCCTAATTTCGAATAGTGTTGGGAAGATGTAGAACCTCAGATCTCACTTTCATAGCCTATGAAGTGTTGTGAATAGTGACCATGTAATAGAATTTTGTGAATTTAAAAATAAAAAAGTCCCGGTAATGGTTGTTTATAGGTTAACTAAGCTTAGTTAATTTTATGGGATTTTATTCATTTGATTAGAATGGTTTCCTGGGCAATAGAAAAGTTTACAACAAACCGGATTTATCGGGTTTTGGATAGAACTAGAAAATCAGATTTTGAGTTATGAGGATTTGGATTTTCTAAGTATTTTTATTGGATTCAAATGGGGGCTACTTCCTTATTTTAATTTAAAACTTAAAGTTAAATTAAATGTTTTAAAGTAAAATAAGCATAAGAGTTAGTCGAAGAAGGGGGAAGAACAAAGCACAGGCAAAAACAGGGGAAAAAAACAGAGTACCGGTCGACTGAATTCTCTACCGGTCGACCGAACAACCACCGATCGACCGAACCTCATTAACGGTTGACCGAAGGGTCGAATTTTTGTATGGGTTGTTTAGACAGAGAGGGGTCTTTTGACCGGTCGACCGGTCTGGGCTATTTTGCCTTGTTGTCGACCTCTTGAGATCTTTTAAGGGCATGAGGGTCTTTGGCCAACTCTTTTGGTGTAAATAAAGACCAATTTCGTGGTCTAGGGTTACAAGAACCCTAGAGAGGAAGTTTTCAAGAGAAAGTTAAGGAGAAGAAGGAAGGAAAGCTTAGAGTTGTTGTGCTGGGTTGATTTCTCTACAAAGGAGTCTTTCTTGCTTCTTAACCTTTCTCAACTAGCTTAGATCAAATCTTTGATCTAAGAAAGGTAGATACACTCTACAAAACTTAGTGTAGTTATCTTTTGCTCTCAACTCTAAGTTTTTGGAAGATTTCTTTGGGGAATTAAGGTCTTGGATTCGTTCTTGGTAAACTATGATTTAGATAATTTATACTTGAAACACTTGTTTAAATCTTGTAGACAAATGATCACTTGCACTTGTATATTGGGTTTTGTTCAATCAAAAGGATGGAAGAAAAAGGGTTTGTGCATCAAAGATTAATTCGGGTTTTGAAAAGGGGTTTTAATCGGACTTTGTTTCGGGAAAGAGATTTTGCTCAATGTTTTGGTTTTGATTTTAAGTATTGTTCTCAACGTATTGTGATTGGCTCAAAGTCTCAAAGCTTGCTCAATGAAAGAAATGAACTCGTCTCTAAGGTGTTCGAGAAGGGAATCACTTTGAAATCTTGTAAAGTATGAACTCATCTCTAAGGTGTTCCGAGAAGGGAATCACTTTGATATCTTGTAAAGTATGAACTCGTCTCTAAGGTGTTCCGAGAAGGGAATCACTTTGAAATCTTGTAAAGTATGAACTCGTCTCTAAGGTGTTCCGAGAAGGGGATCACTTTGAAAGCTTGTAAAGTGTGAACTCGTCTCTAAGGTGTTCTAAGAAGGGAAACACTTTGCTTGTAAGGAATGTCTCAACGTCATGCTTGTAAAGCCTTGTTAGAAATATGTTTTGAAAAGCTTGCACAGTGTATGTTTTCAAAAGTATTATGGTTTTTGCTCTACGATTTCAAAGTATGTTGATTTAGTCGACTTGGTTTTAATTGCTCACTTAACTTGACTTCAAAAGCATGTTACAAATTTCTGTTATGGCTTACTAGCTTTAGTAGTTTGTAGACACTGAGTATTCCATGCTCAGCGGACTATTGACTTTGGCAGGTGCACGCGTTCCATTTGATGTCTATGGTACAGAACCTTGGATCGAAGAAGAATACTACTATCCAGAGTGCTCTATGGACCATTATCAGGATGATGGATCGTTGGATAGGCGGCTAGACTTCGATTTATGTTGAGAGAGTGAAAGGGAGAGTACACTATACTTTGATAGTATTGAGAGTGGGACTTGTCCACTCCATATTTTTGGACTCATTCTGTTGGTTTAGACTTGAACCGAATGATAGGAGTACTTATTATGTATTGCTTTCGTTTATTTTCCACTGCGTATATGTTATTGTCTTTTCATCAGGATGGTATGTATGCCTTATGTATTATATAGGAGGGTATGATACGGCGGTCACGAGCTAAAGTATCCGTAAGCTCCTAGGGGGTATTTTGGGCCGCGATAGACTTGGTATCAAAGCCTAGGGATTAGTTCTCTAGGGCTAAGTCGTCTTCTAAGCGGAAGCACGTTTTCAGAGTTGAACTTAGAACTCGGATGAACTTCTTAAATTAAGTTTGATACCGTGACATAATGGGTATCAAGGAAGTCCTTAGGTCGATTTAGGAAGTTTAGATTCCAAGTATGGACTAGTCATCTAGTCTTGACTCATGATTGATTAACTCATTAGCCGAGTTAAGAACTTAGCACCACTAGGATTTTATTGGTATGTTTATACTATTATGTATATACTCCGATGTATACTACGCCATATAAGGTGAGTTATCAACTGAATATGTCACGTTGATTATCTGGTTTACGAGGAAGACTCACGTCGTGTTATTATTCTCAGGATACAACCATGAGACGTAACACCAGGGGTCATGGGCACCAGACCAGAGGGAATGGAGGTGAGGCTCCATTGGATGATGAGCAGCCTGACATCTCCTGACTTTTGGAGACTGGTAGAAACCATGGCTGTCCTTGCTGCCAAGCAACCTACTGCTACACCTACACCTGCACCTGGGTTTCCTCCAGTCCATCACACTGCATGACTTGAGGCCTTCAGGATTCTTCGTCCTCCTAGCTTCTATGGGACTACGGACCCGATGGTTGCTGAGGCTTGGGTGATGCAGTTGGAGAAGATTTTTCGGGCACTCCGCTGCACTGATGAGCAGAGGGTGGAATGGGCTTCCTTCGTGATGGAAGGTGAAGCTGAACACTGGTGGAAGTCTGCACTGAGGCAGAGGGATGTCACCAAGGTAGGGGAGCCATGGACATGGGGAGAGTTCATGGATGTCTTCTATAAGTAGTACTTCCCGATCTTCATCAGGGAGCAGAAGGAGTGGGAGTTTGTGTCCCTTGAGTAAGAAGAGATGATTGTGGCCGAGTACAAGGCCAAATTCGTGGAATCATCGAGGTTTGCACCTTATATGATCGCATCTAAGCACATGCGAGTTAGGAAGTTTGAGAGAGGGCTGAAGGCCTTTATCAAGGATAAGATCGTCGTGCTCTAGGTGGGAACCTGGGGAGACGTAGTGAGCAAGGCGAAGATCATTGAGAAGGGTTCAGAGGACTTCCTCATATGAAGAGGTATAACTGGAGGTCAGTCTAGTGGATCAGCACAGCCGGAGAAGAGGGCCAGGACTGCTCCTTATCCTCTATCTAGGCCGTCGCAAGCACCGAGGCCTCTATTTGCATCATAGGCACCTCGCCCCATAACTACTCAAGCTTCGAGGTATGCACCACTTGCCTCTTCCACGCTGCCATTCAATGTCTGCACCTTTTGTGGTAAGAGCCACAAGACTGGAAAGTGCAGGAGGCTGTTTTCACTGTGGCCGCCAAGGCCACCAAATCAAGGATTACTCCCGCAGGCAATTACCAGCCCAACCTCAAGGGAGTAAGCCCTCGGCTCAACAGGCTTCTCAGCAGGGGTCTTCATAGGCTTCTAGGCCTCCTCAGCCCAAGCAGTTGCCTCGCCAGCCAAATCAGGGCAATGTCTTTGTCTTGACCGAGAGGGACGCATATGCATCTGATGATGTTGTGCAAGGTACGCTCAAGTCCAAGTTATCCCAATTATGAAAAATTGATGTTATACATATATGCTATGATTTCCTGTGAGTACATATGACCTATATAATATGTGTGACTTGTGAAGTTTATTGATGTAAGATAGTTTAAATATTCATGCGCCTTGCTCATTAGTGAGTGCTTAGTGCGTGTGTTAATTGACTCAGGATCAACACCTTCATTTGTCTCGCCTAGTTTCGTCAAGGGCTTTACTTCAGTGCCGAGTTGATTACCTCTGGAGTTGTCCATTTCGACTCCGCTCAGCAAGTCAGTTGATGCAGATAAGGTGTATAGGGGTTGTATTATGCAAGTTGGAGAACTTGAGTTGCCAGCAGACTTGGTCATCCGAACTTCCAAGACTTAGACTTCGATGTCATTCTTGGGATGGATTGGCTCTCGACTCACCATGGGCATGTGGCGTGCTTCGAGAAGATGGTGAACTTCCAACTAGTTGGGATGAAACCATATCACTTTCGAGGGTTACAAATGAGAGATATCGCCCGTCTTGTAGCTCTAAGTCTATCAAACCTGGAGGCACGAGACTCCACGGCCATCCCAGTTGTGTGCGAGTATATGGATGTATTTTCCGATGTATTGGTAGGTTTACCTCCAGATCATGTGATAGAGTTCGCCATCGAGCTTGCTCTAGGTAAGGCTCCAATTTCTAGAGCCCCATATAGGATGGCCCTATTGAGCTTAAGGAGTTGAAGGATCAATTGGAGGAATTAGAGAAGCTTGGATTCATCCGGCTGAGTGTTTCACCATGGGGAGCTCTAGTGATCTTCGTAAAGAAGAAGGATGAGTCGATGCGGATGTGCATTGACTACAGGCAGCTGAACAAGGTCACGATCAAGAATCGTTATCCATTACCTCGAATAGACAACTTGTTTGACCAGTTAAAGGGAGCAAAGTTCTTCTCGAAGATTGATCTTCGATCTGGGTACCATCAGTTGAAGATCAAGGCCGAAGACGCTCCCAACACTGCCTTCAGCACTCGGTATGGGCACTACGAGTTCCTGGTTATGTCTTTTGGTATGACAAATGCGCCGATGGCATTCATGGACTTGATGAACCGGGTGTTCAGACCATCTCTCAATCGATGTGTGATCGTGTTCGTTGATGATATCCTTGTGTATTCCAAAACACGGGATGATCATGCAAGAGACCTTCGTCATACGTTGCGGACTCTTCGAGAGCATAGCTTGTATGCTAAGTTGAGCAAGTGCGAGTTCTGGTTGGAGAAGGTGGCGTTTCTTGGCCACGTGGTGTCTGCCAAGGGTATCTTAATAGATTCTGCGAAGATCGAAGCAGTGATGAACTGGGAGAGGCCTGAAGAGGGATCCGGATAAAAAATTATACGGAAACTGGATCCCCTAGATCTTAACACCATAGAAAGCATCAAAATTATCTAAGAGTTTTAGTCATATCACCTTGGTGAATGATGTTCACCGATGAAGCTTAATCCACTCAAACCGTCAGAACTCTTTGTAGAGATATTTCGAAAAGAAACTAGAAGCTCGATCCTTGTTCTTCGCTATCCCCACGAAGCTTTAGAATCTCCTTTGGAATTATTGAAGCAAGAGGAAGAAGATGGAGTAATGATGTAAACCTTCTATCACCAAAAATACTAAGGTTCAAAACCCTAGATTTGCAAAAACCCAACCTGGACCACCAATAAGGCTCACGAAAATCCCTAGGGGTATCCCCTAGGGCTCACGGTTTGGAGAGAGAGAGGAAAGGAGATGAGAGAAAAAATTCTGGAGAAAAGTACTTAATGGTCTAGGGTGTTAGGGTATATATAGACTAGGATCCTATCCTAACTACATCTTATCTAGTAGGAATTATTAATTAATAATAACTCTTACTATTAATTAATTAAACTCCTACTTAATCTATAACTACTTTAGTTATAGTAATCCTACTAATTAAAGAGTCCCTATTAAAAGAGGATTCCTTAATTAAAAGGGATAAGTCAACATCCAACACAAGAGAGGAATCCTAGTCAAACTAGGAAACCTAAACCAAAGAGGGGGGGGGGGGGGGGAGCTTCAAGGGGCGTGGAGTTTGAGGAGTTAAACACTCCAAGTTGTAATCTAATTACAACTTATCCTCATCTTTATTGCAATCCAACAATTGGATTTTAATTCCATAATGAAAAATCACTCGGTGAACCCCAAATAAAATATTCGAGTTGAGAACTCACAAACCCAAGGAGGGATGGCTAGCTTTCCCTATAATTCTTTCTACCCTTTTTAAGATTTAATAATTAAATTATTAACTAAGGAAAAATAATAATCAAGTGCGGAAAAGGAAAACAAGCAAACCACAACACAAGGTTTTTTACGTGGAAACCTTTCCGGGAAAAACCACGGGACCTAGTCCAGCAAAGAGATATCACTAAGACAAAGTCAACAAGAAATTACAAGACTCGAACTTGACTCCTTCGGACTCGACACTACGATCCTTCAGTTCTTAGTCCTCCACGCCTTGAAAAGTTATCACGTACCCGCAAGTCCCGTGATCAACTGCAGTCGCTCGTACTTCTCTTAGATCTCCACAACAACCACGATCCTTCTCGGATCGATCTCCTTCTACGAAGGCTCCGGATCACAAACACCGGCCAAAGACACACACGTGTCGGGATTGTCAAATTAATTTTCTAACAATCTCTAGAGGGATCTTAAAACCATGAAGATCATACAATGCAAGAGCTAAGAATAGAAAATTTATTCTTGCATTCTCTAGAGAGGTTGTGAGAGGAGGGATTAACTATAATCAATGAAGAATAAAAAAAACCCTAGGAGAGAGTTCTCCAGCCTCTACTCTCACAAACTGATAAGATCTCCATGAATTAGGTCAATAGAATTCGTATTTATAGATTCCAAAGAGATTGCATGTGAATAGAACTCTTATTTAGCAAGGATGGATCTATCCATGGTGTGGACGGATCTATCCATTGCCCACGGATCTATCCGTCATCACTAAGGATAGATCCTTCAAAGTCTATTCATGTAAGCACCGATCTATCTATCACACCAAGGATAGATCTATTCATATGTTGATAGATCTATCCGTCATTACCAAGGATAGATCCTTCAAAATATAACTCTCTGGAAAAAATCCTCATACATATTTTTACACCACCAATCTATCCAACATGGAGAAGGATAGATCCTTCATTCCATACTTAGCCAATTTCGAATATTTCAAATGGCTTGAATACAATAACCTTTTTAATGGAATTATACTAACCTCCTAGGTTGATAAAACAGTGTTCTAAGTCAAAAACCAACCTAGGTGATGGGTCACTAAGTCACTTACCTTCCTAGATCTGGAGGTGATACTTGATGTAGATTTCTTCTCTTTTCTTCGGCTTTTTAAAGCTTTACCAAGGATGGATCTATCAATGGTGTGGACGGATCTATCCATTGCCCACGGATCTATCCGTCATCACTAAGGATAGATCCTTCAAAGTCTATTCATGTAAGCACTGATCTATCTATCACACCAAGGATAGATCTATTCATATGGTGATAGATCTATCCGTCATTACCAAGGATAGATCCTTCAAAATATAACTCTCTGGAAAAAATCCTCATACATATTTTTACACCACCGATCTATCCAACATGGAGAAGGATAGATCCTTCATTCCATACTTAGCCAATTTCGAATATTTCAAATGGCTTGAATACAATAACCTTTTTAATGGAATTATACTAACCTCCTAGGTTGATAAAACAGTGTTCTAAGTCAAAAACCAACCTAGGTGATGGGTCACTAAGTCACTTACCTTCCTAGATCTGGAGGTGATACTTGATGTAGATTTCTTCTCTTTTCTTCGGCTTTTTAAAGCTTTACCAAGTATGACAAGTTGACTTAAAAATGACTCCACTTAGACTTACGTTTTGATACATAATTAGCCAAGATATTTTGGACTTACAATCTCCCCCTTTGGCAATTCTGTGTCAAAACTCCTAGACAAACATATAAAGGATGGACTTCCAAAAACTGATTCATAAAATGAAAGATGAACTTTACATGACTCAAAATATAAAATTACATGACGTAACCATTTACAAATGACTCATCAAACTTGTCATGCAATTCAATGTCGAAGTCTGCAACTTGTTATCTACACATGCTAAAAACAAAGAATACCTGTGAAGCATGGAGAAATAGATATAAAACATAATAATCCATAGGCCATAGGCAGACTTAAGTATGCTCAAAACTTCTCCCCCTTTTTGGCACAAAATGCCAAAGGTAGATAGGAAGCCAATATCACAATAGATATACCAATTAATCACATATGTAATATCAAAGCAACCACAATACAAACAAGCAACTGTAGACAATGAGGGGACTTTAGAGCGGAGAACAAGATATAGTAATATAAAGCAAAAACTCTCCCTCAACACCACAACTTGATCTTCTCCCCCTAAGATCAAGGACACCACCTAAAGGACAGAGCAACTCATACTAGAAAGGCCCATGCCAACAGAAAAGAAAAAACACAAAATAATAAACTAAAAAATATCATGTGTCACACAAACATGCATTATAAGCATTCCAACCAATAGTAATTTAAAATTACTAGGCCAAGAAAAAAACATGATTAATTAGACCAACTGAGGATAA
Source organism: Tetracentron sinense (assembly GCA_015143295.1). Taxonomy (NCBI): domain Eukaryota; kingdom Viridiplantae; phylum Streptophyta; class Magnoliopsida; order Trochodendrales; family Trochodendraceae; genus Tetracentron; species Tetracentron sinense. Next base: position 14,472,443 of record CM026555.1, on the reverse strand, counting down.
ACATCTAATTAAATCTCACGGAATGCTAAAGCATAACCAATTCACTTAGTCACAATTAGTGAACAGTTCAAAAGTGAAGCTTTGTGTGTAGTGGTGGTCTGACTAGATACTAAATCAAGGTTTCTTTCCCTTTCTAAGGATATGACATTAACCACTAAGGGGACTCTTAGAGACTCAAATCTAAGAAGTCAAACCTAGTTAGATCCAGTTATGCTGATTTGTTTTTTAATTTTTTTGTTTTACATTTTAGTGCACCTTTATCTATTTTGATTTGACCTAATATTTTATTTTACTTTGGTCAAAAGCATCCTCACTATTTTGATGTTCTTTTTCTGAACATATCTTTTCATGCAATATTGGCTTTCACACTATCCAACTAGGTAGCTCTTCTCTATTGGCAGTAGGGGCTTTTACTCTTGCAACTCAGAAAGATATCTAACTTGTTGACATAGGTAGTCATTACTACTGTTTGCACCCAATAGTAGCTTTCACACTAGCCTAGTAGGTAGCCCTTTTTATTGCAACAATTTTTTTTTTCTCATGGAGGATACACAAAATGGGGATGACTAACTATATGGTCAATCTAGACAGGTCATCCTAGGTCACACTTTATGGATAAGTCATACACCTACAGATTAAGAAATAGACATCTCAACAGAATCAGTCAGAGTGCATGTGATAGTGCAAAGCATACACACATGGATAAGTCTCTAACCGTGCAAGATAAAACTAGTCTAATTTTTAGCCTAACCAAGAGACTATGAAGGTGATATATCCTCAATCAGCAACAAACTCATGTTCAACCTTGGACAAGTATAGAAATAAAGATCACACAAGGAATGCAAATCATGCAAGTCTTACAAGGGCAACATGACAAAAATCTTTTTGGATTTTATAGTTTTTCAATGTTTTTGAGATTTTTCAAAATAAATAAAACAGAAAAATAGACCATAGCAAATAAAAACTACTAGTATACACAAACTTCGTAGCACTAGGACAAGATAGAACACTAACAGTACACTCTAGGCTATGACAGACACAGGCTAAGTGAAGCCCTTTAGGTCTTCCTTTCTCACCCAAACAGTTTTAGCAGTTTGATTGACCCTTTGGTCTCTAACCGTTTCAGTTGAGGTAGGTATGACCTTTTGTCTCTTCCTCCTGTTCCTCCTATTCCAAGATTGAGTCCTAGAATTATGGCGGGCATTATGGTTCTCCCTGTTACCTCCTTTATTTCTAGCATAAGGAGTGTCATGACCATGCCACTGTCTAGAGTTATTATAGATATTCAATATACCATCATTTAACTTCCTAGACATCTCCACTAGGATATCAACTCTCCTTTGAAGATTCCCATTAAAACTGATTTGGTTCCTAGAATCATGATTGGGCATTCTTCGAAGTTTAGGACATCGAGGCCTAATATGATCCTTCACTCCACATTTATGATATGTAGGAATGAATTTCTGAGTAGAAGGGTCTATCCTATTCTCAGGAGGGTGCCTTTTATCACCAGGCTCAGTGTTCGAGGTGGATGAAGTTCCCTTCTCATCTCCACACCTCAGATTTTGATTAAGATCAGCCAACTTGATTTCAAGACTTATCTTTTCATCAAGACAAACATGCAAATCAGATTCAAGAAGCTGAGTCTTGACAAGGAGGGAAGCCTTCTCTTCCTCAAGTTGAGACACAAGAGCTTTCAATCTAGAAGTCACTTGGTCTAAGGCATATCTTTCCTTTTCAATAAATTTAACCTTTTTGGTCAAGGAAATCTGACCCTTTTTCAACTTTAGGCATTCCTGAAACAACTCATCATAGGCTGTCCCGAGATCTTCCTCAGAATTCGAGTCATTTTGACTCTCTTCATCATCCTCACCATCAATATGGTGTTGGTTACTCACACTTAAATTTGAAGAAGATTCTTCAATCCCATTTATGGAAGTAGTGAAGGCCATGTAATTCCTAATCTTCTCACAAGAAGAACTATTCGATTCTTTAGATTCAGATTCACTATCATCCCTTGCCTTGCTCTTAGATTTCTTCTCATTTGAGCAATCAGCATCAATATGGCCGAAGCCTTGACATTCATAGCATTGAAAGCCTTGAGATTTACTGTCCACACTTTTAACATGTTTCTTATATTCATAGTGTTTGGACTTAGGCTTTTCAAAAGATCTTTGTCCATTCGGATTAAATCTTTTATTGAATTTCAGAAATTTTCTGAATTTCTTTGAAAGCAAAGCCATATCTTCTACATCCTCCTCAGAGTGACTATCTGAACCATCTATAGATTTCTTGACAGATTTCAAGGCAATTGATTTTGGTTTCTTAGATGGGTGCAGATTTAACTCATAAGTCTGGAGAGAACCAACCAACTCTTCAATTTTGAGAGCATCAATGTTTTTGCTCTCTTCGATGGCGGTAACTTTTGATCTAAATCTCTCAGGCAGAGATCTCAAGATCTTCCTAACAATTTTGGACTCAGATATACTTTCTCCTAGGTTAAAACATGAATTAACAATATCACTCAGATCAGCATAAAAACCATCAAAAGTTTCATTGTCATTCATTCTCAAATTTTCAAATTTAGAAGTAAGCATTTGAAGTTTGGAGATCTTGACTGTTGTAGTCCCTTCATGGGTAAGTTTAAGAATGTCCCATGCATCCTTCGAAGTGTCACATTTAGAAATACGCCGAAATTCTTCGAGTGTGACAGCAGTGAAGATTGCATTTAGACCCTTATTGTTTCATCTACAACTTTCAAGTTCTACAGTGGTCCAGTTAGTAGAAGGTTTAGGGACGGTTTGATTATCTATGGTCGTTGTTGGAGAGGTCCAACCTTGTTCAACAGAGATCCATACTCTCTCATCCAAGGATTTTAGAAAGGCTCTCATACGAGCTTTCCAATAGGCATAATTGTTCCCATCAAAAAATGGGGGACAAGAGATGGATCCTCCTTCTTTTTGGAGATTCATATTCACCGAATATAGAATGAGATCACACTAATAAATTAGTGAACCCGCTCTGATACCAATTGAAAAATCACTCGGTGAACCCCAAATAAAATATTCGAGTTGAGAACTCACAAACCCAAGGGGGGATGGCTAGCTTTCCCTATAATTCTTTCTACCCTTTTTAAGATTTAATAATTAAATTATTAACTAAGGAAAAATAATAATCAAGTGCGGAAAAGGAAAACAAGCAAACCACAACACAAGGTTTTTTACGTGGAAACCCTTCCGGGAAAAACCACGGGACCTAGTCCAGCAAAGAGATATCACTAAGACAAAGCCAACAAGAACTTACAAGACTCGAACTTGACTCCTTCGGACTCGACACTACGATCCTTCAGTTCTTAGTCCTCCACGCCTCGAAAAGTTATCACGTACCCGCAAGTCCCGTGATCAACTGCAGTCGCTCGTACTTCTCTTAGATCTCCACAACAATCACGATCCTTCTCGGATCGATCTCCTTCTACGAAGGCTCCGGATCACAAACACCGGCCAAAGACACACACGTGTCGGGATTGTCAAATTAATTTTCTAACAATCTCTAGAGGGATCTTAAAACCATGAAGATCATACAATGCAAGAGCTAAGAATAGAAAAGTTATTCTTGCATTCTCTAGAGAGGTTGTGAGAGGAGGGATTAACTATAATCAATGAAGAATAAAAAAAACCCTAGGAGAGAGTTCTCCAGCCTCTACTCTCACAAACTGACAAGATCTCCATGAATTAGGTCAATAGAATTCGTATTTATAGATTCCAAAGAGATTGCATGTGAATAGAACTCTTATTTAGCAAGGATGGATCTATCCATGGTGTGGACGGATCTATCCATTGCCCACGGATCTATCCGTCATCACTAAGGATAGATCCTTCAAAGTCTATTCATGTAAGCACCGATCTATCTATCACACCAAGGATAGATCTATTCATATGTTGATAGATCTATCCGTCATTACCAAGGATAGATCCTTCAAAATATAACTCTCTGGAAAAAATCCTCATACATATTTTTACACCACCGATCTATCCAACATGGAGAAGGATAGATCCTTCATTCCATACTTAGCCAATTTCGAATATTTCAAATGGCTTGAATACAATAACCTTTTTAATGGAATTATACTAACCTCCTAGGTTGATAAAACAGTGTTCTAAGTCAAAAACCAACCTAGGTGATGGGTCACTAAGTCACTTACCTTCCTAGATCTGGAGGTGATACTTGATGTAGATTTCTTCTCTTTTCTTCGGCTTTTTGAAGCTTTACCAAGTATGACAAGTTGACTTAAAAATGACTCCACTTAGACTTACGTTTTGATACATAATTAGCCAACATATTTTGGACTTACACATAATTAAAGGAATTATATTTCAACAATTATTCAATTAACATAATCCTAATCCAATTAGGATTCCTCAAGTGAGCGCCCCACCCTAGGGTTTAAACCCATGGGCTTTGGCCCATATTAAAGGTCCATATGGATGGGTTTATGGATATGGGTCAAACCCATTTCCCCTTTAATTATATTAATTAAGTAATTGCTAAAATTATCCCTATGTTTAAATTAACAATTAATTTAAACAATAGATTAACTTTTAATCTATTTAATTAAATGATTAAATTTTAATCACTTAAATAATTGATTAACTTTTAATCAATTATTGAGCTTGTATTTCTTATGTGAGCACCTCCATAGATTGCTCTAGGACATGCTTATCCTGGCTTACCTAATGTTATCCCAGTGACCCTAAATGGGAATTACATCGGAATTGCATGTGACGTGAGATATCCTTGTTGCAATTGAATCCCAGTGTATGAACATTAACCATTACAGATTCCACCACATGAACTTTTACATTTGATTTATCCTTCCAAATACATTATCCCTAATGGGCCTTCGAGATTGACAAATTAAGCTATGAGAAACAATTTCTCATGTAAAACATTTTGGGAAAAACCTTTTATAAGTATTGTACCTTTTAATAAAAGTATATTTCAAAACTTATTTTGTTTTCAAAATTACATGCGCAAGATTTGAACTTAATCAACTGTCTTACCCGGAACTTGGATAATCTCTCAAATTAATGAGCATGGATTTCTTGTTTGAAATTCATCATTACTCGAATAGCTTTCTAAATATCCAACTGTCACTGTATTGTTTTCCCTAAGTTGGAAAATACGTAGGTGGAACCAAAACAGTCAGATCACTGCTTAGTCATAGATGAACTCATCAGATCTAAGGATCATCCAAACTGTTCAATGTGAATGAGAGACCAACTATCTGATAGTATGTTTATGCAAGAGGTCTCTCATTGAATGCAATCAGTCAGTGTACATTGAAGCACCCATATGCTGATGTGTAGTCTACACTACAATAGTTCAAGATAGAATTACATCTCAGCTATTGAGAACATCTTAGCATTCTGGCAACCATATAAGTGAAGTGCGCAGCTTCACCCACAACTGTGACTATATAAGGTATAAGAAACTGGAAAGTTATATCTGCCTGTGATAATCCAATCACATAATTTTCCTACAATATATTCTATGGACCTTTATCGATATCTCATATCGTATAGATCATCTCATGATCATGGTTAATTACCCCTAATGAATACACAATAGATTAAGAAGAGGTCTTTATTAATCAAATTAATAATAGTCTAACAATCTAAATGACTTTTCTAGGCATCATGTCTAACAATCTCCCACTTGCCTTAAAAGTCACTGTGTCATAGATTTCAATCTCATACTCTCTAAGTGTGTTACAAATACTTTATCTGATAAAGCCTTGGTCATCGGGTCAGCAACATTAAGTTGAGACCTAATCTTTGTAACAATAATATCTTGCCCCTATCTCTCAATAATCTCATTAATGAGAAGATATTTCTTCTATGTGAAAAGTAAGCATATAATCCCTAGTCCTTTTCAGGTACTTCATTATATTCTTCATTGCAATCCAATTATCTCATATTTGGATTGCTTTGGAACCGACTAACAACTCCCACTGCATGACAGATATCCAGTTTAGTACATAACATGGCATACATGAGGCTCCCAACTGTCGAAGCATCAGGACACCTCTTCATCTGCTCAATCTCATCAGCTGATATAGGGGTCATCTTTTTAGACAAAGTGACACCATGTCTAAAAGAAATGAGTGTTGTCTTACAATCACTCATACTGTACCTAGACAAAATCTTGTCTATGTAGGAAGTTTGGCTCAATCCCAACATTCGGCATTTCCTATCTCTTAGAATCTTTATTCTGAGAATATAGGATGCCTCTCCCAAATCTTTCATTGAGAAATGCTGAGAAAGCCATATTTTGACAGATGACAACATACCTACATCATTCCCAATGAGTAGAATGTCATCTACATATAGAATTAGGTATACTACTACTCTCCCACTGTCCTTCTTGTATATACAAGATTCCTCTAAATTCTTTTGGAATTCAAATTCTTTGATGGAAAGATCAAATCTTTGGTTCTAGCTTCTTGAAGCTTGTTTCAAACCGTATATCGACTTGTTGAGTTTGCATACCATGTTCTCCTGGTAAGGAGCAATGAAGCCCTCTGGTTGCTTCATATAGATGTCTTCATCTAACATTCCGTTAAGGAAAGCAGTTTTGACATCCATTTGCCATATATCATGGTCATGGTGTGCAGCTATAGCTAGAAATATCCTGATGGATTTGAGCATAGCTACAGGTGAAAAGGTATCCTCATAATCAACTCCTTGAATTTGAGTATAACCCTTTGTAACAAGTCTAGCTTTATAGGTCTCCACGTTACCATCGGCACCCTTCTCCCTTTTGTAAATCCATTTGCATCCAATTGGCCTTATACCATATGGTGGATCTACTAAAGTCCAAACGTCATATTCATAGGGTGCAACTGGAATAGACTTAGATGGAAACCGGTTCAGAATATAAATGGCAGTTTGTATAGCATATACCCAAAGATATGAAAGAACATTGGCATGATTCATCATAGAGTGAACCATATCTAATAAGGTCCGGTTTCTTCTTTCAGAAACTCCATTTTGTTGAGAAGAGACAGGACTTGTCCATTGCGAGATAATCCCATTATCCCTTAAGTAATCCATAAGCTTGTTGATGAGGTATTCACCACCTCGATCTGATCGAAGTGTCTTTATGGATTTGTCAGTTTGATTCTCAACTTCTAATCTGAATTCTTTGAACTTTTCAAAGGTGTGAGATTTGTGTTGCATCAAATAGACATATCCATATCTTAAATAGCCATCAGTAAATGTGACAAAATAACGGTATTGACCTCTTACAACAATGTTAAATGGACCACATACATCACTATGTATTAGCCTTAACTTTTCTTCGGCTCTTCCTACCTTTTTAGGGTAAGACTTCTTGGTCATCTTCCCTTCAAAACAAGACTCGCATGTAGAGAGTGGTTCTACCTTAACGAAGTCAAGGGGACCATCTTTTACTAACCTCTTGATCCTATCAAGATTAATATGACCAAGTCTCTTATGCCAAAGATAAGTAGACTCAGTGCAATGTCTCTTCATTCCAGACATTCTAGATGATGAGACATTGTCACTATGCAGATATTCATTATTTATCAATAAAAACATTAAATAAAGACCATTAATGAGATTGCCAGTTATCAAGACCATTCCATCTTTCCTAATTTCAACAATTGAATTAAAAACAATAGAGAATCCATAAAATAAGAGTATAGATACTGAAATCAAATTACGATGTGCAGAAGGCAAATAAAGCAGTCTTCCAAAATTAATGTCTTTCCATTAGATAAATAAAGAGTAAACGAGCTGATTGACTTCACTGCAACATTTGCACCGGAGCCAACTTTAAGCTTCTGCTCCTGTTTGGTCTATTTCCTAGTTTCCTTGAATCCCTGCAACCAATTGCAAACATGTACAATGGATTCAAAATCCATGCACCATGAATTAGGGAAACCATCCAGAAATTTTGACTTAACAGTAAATAATACTTCAAAGTATCTCATACCTTGAGTACTGGTGCGACCCTTCTTAAGAGTTGCGAGGTAAGTCCTACAATTCATCTTCCAATGGCCTATTTTACCACAGTGGAAACACTTTCCCTTGCCTTTGCTTTCCTTGCCAGCAACTATTGCCTTATCGCAATTGTCTTTCAACTTTCCTTTTCTTTTTACACAGCATCACAGGTATAGGTCTTTCAACAAACATGATTTCACCATCAATATCTTTTCTGATCTCATCTTCTACAGCCAATAGTGAGTCCAACAACCCACTTAGAGTCATCTCTAACTTGTTTATACTGTAATTCACTATAAACAAGTTGAATGACCGAGGGAGTGACTGTAGAATAGTATTGATTTTGGTGATATGATCCATCTCTCCACCGTACATCTTCAGTTCTTTAATAAAACCCATCATCTTCATTACGTGTTTTCTGACTGAAGTTCCCTCTTTCATCTCGGTGGTAAGAAGAGACCTTAACGCTGTTTGTTTAGCAAACTTATTCTCTTCACCAAACATCTCATGTAGGTGATGCAATATGTCTGAAGTATTATCCATATGATTATGATGGTTATACAATATAGTGGATAATGATGCTAACACCCAATTTCTTGCTATCTGATTAGAATGATTCCATAAATCAGCTTCAGCTAACAAATCTGGTGTTGAATCCGAGAGAACCACAGGGTTAGGAGTTGTAAGACACAAGGTAAGCTTTTCAGCAGAGAGAACTAGGTATATCCTAAATTCCCAGTCTACATAGTTAGTTCCGACTAACTTTTCATCATGAAGAATTTCAGTCAATGGGTGTAGGCCTGTCATGATCTAATCAAATGACAAAATAGACAGTATTAGGGATATATTGAATTCATTAATACTAATTAGATTATGGGTCTGTTTCTAATGGTATTGCCAATTTGGGAAGAATCAATTGGCATCGAAAACCTAGACACTGGCTTGTGTAATCCTGCCTTTGGGCACATCATCACATCCCCTTGAATAGGCAGATAGAAACTATCTTCTCCAATTTCACAGATCTCATCTTGTGAATTCTGGAGTATTCAATCTACTGTCTGATCTATAAGGGATGTTATACTCACACTTTGGCGTTATTGTATAATATCTCTTATTCATGTGCCCACCTACCATGAACCTAATAAACACCTAGCGAAAGCTCACGCTTTGGCATTATTGCTCCCACTATTTGCTTATTCAGTTTTCACTGTTCACACATAGGTGAGAGGGATTGGGCCCGACTTTGGCCTGTCAGCTTACTCACACTCCCCACTATAGGATCACATAGTGTATGGCAGAAGATCATAATACATAGGGACTTGTCCCCAGTCTTATATACACATGATATATCAAGGGCAATTATTTCAACAGAATAATTAAACATATATACTGATATCATCTCCTGATAAAATAAACAACTATCATCTCATGATAATAAAATCAATAATATACGAGATTAATCGCTATGGGTCAATAAATTAAAATGCATGGATGTAAGAGAATGAAATAAGAATAAAGGCAGCTCGCAAACTCCTTCGCGATCCCTTCCTTTACCATCTTATCGAGATCACATCGCAGCATCCTCCTTAACAGCATCACCACCAATGCATTAAAAAGAATTTAAATGGCATTAGGAAAACCAGTATTCCATTTGCCCTTTTCAAGGAAACCAAATAAATCTGCCCTTTACAGATTGCCAAAACCTACTATATATTAACCTCTAATATGAATGCATGAATGACAAACAATTTATTATAAATTATGACCCATAACTATAATCTCATATAAAATAGATGCTACATGGTGATGGAGTACTTTTTCTTATTTTAAAAGCATTTAAAATTTGATACCAATTATCAAATCGTTCGATAAAAATCTAAATCTTATATAGATCTAACCCCGGAAAAAAATAAAATAATTATATTTTCCATAAAATAATTTTCATCAAAATATTTTTTAAAATATAAGATAGAATTTTCTTAAAATCACTACAAAATTTTATTTCTTTCCTGAATGCAAGATCCTTTCTCGAATGCAAGATCCTTTCATATAGATTGGTTCTAAAGAATCGAAAATCCTAAATATGATCTCATCATAAATTAGGGTTTTATAATTTTTCGAAGAAAATCTATTTATGGGAAAAATCATTTATTAATTATTTTAAACAATTAATAAATATATATTAAATGATCAAATCATTTAAAAGGAATTTCAAAATAAACTCTTTATTTCGAATTTAATTATATCACATATAATACTAGTTTTTAAAATTTATTTAATTATCAAATCTCATTCAATAATATAATAAATATTTATTTATTCATCTCATGAACAAATAAAATAATAAAAACTACGAGAAATATTAAATAGATCTAAATTTAATTCATCTCATGAATTAAATCATCCATTTAATTACCTTATTAAAACAAACAAAAAATACTTCTAACCATGAGCTCTGATACCACTTAAAGGGGAATCCGGATAAAAATTTATGCGGAAACTGGATCTCCTAGATCTTAACACCATAGAAAGCATCAAAATTATCTAAGAGTTTTAGTCATATCACCTCGCTGAATGATGTTCACCAGTGAAGCTTAATCCACTCGAACCGTCAGAACTCTTTGTAGAGATATCTCCAAAAAAAATACTAGAAGCTCGATCCTTGTTCTTCGCTATCCCCACGAAGCTTTAGAATCTCCTTTTGAATTATTGAAGCAAGAGGAAGATGGAGTAATGGTGTACACCTTCTATCACCAAAAATACTAAGGTTCAAAACCCTAGATTTGCAAAAACCCAACTTGGACCACCAATAAGGCTCACGAAAATCCCTAGGGGTATCCACTAAGGCTCATGGTTTGGAGAGAGAGAGAGGAGAGGAGAGAAAAAATTCTAGAGAAAAGTACTTAAGGTCTAGGGTGTTGGGGTATATATAGACTAGGATCCTATCCCAACTACAACTTATCTAGTAGGAATTATTAATTAATAATAACTCTTACTATTAATTAATTAAACTCCTACTTAATCTATAACTACTTTAGTTATAGTAATCATACTAATTAAAGAGTCCCTATTAAAACAGGATTCCTTAATTAAAAGAGATAAGTCAACATCCAACACAAGAGAGGAATCCTAGTCAAACTAGGAAACCTAAACCAAAGAGGGGGGGGGGGGGGGCGGGAGCCTCAAGGGGGCGTGGAGTTTGAGGAGTTAACCACTCCAAGTTGTAATCCAATTACAACTTATCCTCATCCTTATTGCAATGCAACAATTGGATTTTAATTCCATAATTAAAAGAATTATATTTCAACAATTATTCAATTAACATAATCCTAATCCAATTAGGATTCCTCAAGTGGGCGCCCCACCCTAGGATTTAAACCCATGGCCTTTGGCCCATATTAAAGGTCTATATGGATGGGTTTATGGATATGGGTCAAACCCATTTCCCCTTTAATTATGTTAATTAAATAATACTAAAATAATCCCTATGTTTAAATTAACAATTAATTTAGACAATAGATTAACTTTAAATCTATTTAGTTAAATGATTAACTTTTAATCACTTAAATAATTGATTAACCTTTAAAAAATTATTGAGCTTGTATTCCTTTTGTGAGCACCTCCACCGATTGCTCTGGGACATTCTTACCCTGGCTTACCCAATGTTATCCCATTGACCCTAAATGGGAATTACATCGGAATTGCAAGTGACGTAAGATATTCATGTCGCAATTGAATCCTAGTGAAGAAGAAGTATTTATTAATCAAATTAATAAGAGTAACAATCTAAATGACTTTTGTGGGCATCATGTCTAACAAGGACGAAGAGTGTTACCGAGATTCGCAGTTTTCTCGGCCTGGCAGGGTACTACAGGAGGTTTGTGGAAGGATTCTCCAGCATAGCAACTCCGCTTACTCATCTCACCCGGAAGAATTCCAAGTTCAGTTGGAACAAGAAGTGTGAGACGAGCTTCGTCGAGTTGAAGAAGCGGCTTACTACGGCCCCGGTTCTCACAGTTCCATGTGGGAGCAGCGGTTTCGTAGTTACAGTGATGCTTCACTTATCGGGCTAGGATGTGTTCTGATGCAACACAGAAAGGTCATCGCCTATGCTTCCTAGCAGTTGAAAGACCATGAGAAGAACTATCCTACGCACGATCTAGAGTTGGCTGCAGTTGTTTTTGCACTGAAAATTTGGCGTCATTACCTGTATGGGGAACAGTTAGAGGTGTTCACGGATTATAAGAGCTTAAAGTATCTGTTTTCCCAGAAGAAGCTAAATCTGAGGCAATGTCGGTGGATGGAATTCATAAAAGACTATGATTTATTGATCCAGTACCATCCAGGTAAGGCAAATGTCGTAGCTGACGCCCTTAGCAGGAAGTCTTTCTGACACTTGGCTCACATGATGGTTCTTGAGTGGAAGATGTTGGAGGAAATGACGAACCTCGATACTAGCTTCAGCATGCCTACTTTTGGGCCAGTCGTGGCAAATCTTACGGTCAAGCCTTATATCCTGGTTCAGATTAAGGAGTTAGAGAGTTCGGATAGAGAGTTGCTTGCTTACCGAGATAAGTCGGTTAGCAGTGGCAGTCAGGAGTTTGCTTTGAATGGTGATGGTGCCATCATATTCAAAGGCAGGTTGTGTGTTCCCACTAATGTAGTATTGAGGAATGAGATCTTGGACGAGGCTCATCGATCCAAGTATACGGTACATCCTGGGGGTACTAAGATGTACCAAAATCTCAAGAGACACTACTGGTGGTGAAACATGAAGAGGGAAGTGACAGAGTACGTGGCTTGTTGGTTGGTGTGTCAGCAGGTAAAGGCCGAGCATCAGAGACCAGTAGGCCTTTTATAGTCCTACCTATTCTAGAATGGAAATGGGAGAATATTTCGATGGACTTCATCATTGGCTTGCCAAGGATGGTAAGGGGCTCTGATGCTATCTGGGTAGTAGTTGATCGGTAGACAAAGTCTGTGCAATTTCTACCTTATCAGACTACGTACAGCCTGAGCCAGCTTGTAGCCTTGTACACCAAGGAGGTGCTTCGGTTGCACAGGGTGCCTGTAAGTATCGTATCAAATCAGGATCCGAGGTTTACTTCCAGGTTTTGGAAGACTTTTCAGGATGCTATGGGTTCCAATCTGAACTTTAGCACTGCTTTCTATCCTAAGACTGATAGGCAGACCGAGAGGGTTAACCAGGTTATAGAAGATATGCTTAGAGCTTGTATGTTAGACTTTCAGGGTAGTTGGGAGGATCATTTACCTTTGGTTAAGCTCACCTACAACAATAATTATCAGGCGAGCATCCAGATGGTACCTTTCAAGACATTGTATGGGAGAAGTTGCAGGGCTCCTCTTTACTGGAACGAAGTTGGTGAGAGAAAAGTCTTGGGTCCTGAGTTGATCGAGCAGACCGTGGATAAGGTCAAGGTCATTCGGGAGAGGTTGAAGACTGCCCAAGACAGCCAAAAGAGTTATGCAAATACTCGCCGTAGAGACTTGGAATTCCAGGTTGGGGATAGGGTCTTTGTGAAGATTTCTCTGAACTGAGGAATTATGAGGTTTGGCGAGAAGGGAAAGCTCAGCCCTAGGTATGTGGGACCTTTTGAGGTGATAACTCACGCCAAAGAAGTCGCTTATAGGGTGGCCTTACCTCCTCACATGGCGGCAGTCCACAATGTATTTCATGTTTCCATGCTTCGGAAATATGTGTTGGACCCTTCATATATCATTGATCTTGATCCTGTGGAGATTCAAGAGGATCTCACTCTATTGGAGCAACCGGCTCAGATCTTGGATCGCCAGTGTCACGACCCAAAACCCACCCTAGGAGTTAGAGTGAACGTTGGATGACTAATCATGGCTTACATGACTTGCTTGACAAACCAACCTGTAAAAACCCACAGAGCATATACAATAGACGATGACAGCAGAAACATAACTATAAAACACAGCGGAAGTCTAACAACCTCTAAGTATATACACATGGTCCATGTTTAATACAAAGAAATCAAAACAAAGAAAGTGCGGACATGCCTGCCAAAATACATGGATATAATCACTCATGCTCACCCACAGCTAATCCACTCAGAATCTAACACCACCTACTGATAACCCTCTACGCGAGGTTCCTCCAAAGGCTCCTCGACGTACTCCTCCTCCACCCATGGACCAGGAGTACAAACATCAAATGGAGCAGCAGCTCCCTCAGAACCTGCCGACATAAGAAGTACGGCTGAGCATGGAATACTCAGCGGGTACTAAGCACTAACCAACAGTCATAGCATACGGATAGCATACATAAAGCAGGAAACAATTCACGCATATGAAGCAGGAATGATTCATATCATGACAATAAAGTAAAGCAATATAATTCATCATGTTGCATTCATAAAAGCCGGTAAAACCCTTGAAATCTTTTGCACTTGACTTGATTGAAATTACCATTTTTATGCTTGAAACCTTGTCTACCGTGTCATGCGTGTCATGCTTGTATCATGCTTGCTTGTTCTGAAAAGTAATCTACTTGTGAGGGAAGGGAGACCCTTCTTCCTAGAATGCTCATGCTTGTCCTTCCACTTGTGAGATTCACTTGTGAGATGTCCTTGTGAGATGCACTTGTGAGGGAAGGGAGACCCTTCTTATGATATGTATGCACTTGCGAGGGAAGGGAGACCCTTCTTATGAAAATGTATGATTGTCTTGTCCTTGCCAAAAGCGAGGTAAAACATATCGTCGGATATGCCCCACCTCTAAATCCCATTCTTGAAAACCTCGGTAGATCATGTCATGTATGCGTGCTCGTGAGGTCGTGTGCATACTTGCATTTGGAATTAAATATGGCATTTGAGTAATTCATAACACATAACATCAATGATTTGGGCAATTTAATATTCATATCATTTAGGGAAAGCGAACAATCACACTATCATGACCCTAGCAATTTCCATAAACCTTAAACATGCATTTTCTTAATTTATTATTCATTTTATTCACCTTGGCATTTCATCAAACATGGTGCATTCATTATTTATTAACTCTACAACATGCTTTTCTAGGTGGGTTATGCTCACATCATACGTGTTTGTTCATTATGGATACAATGCCCTCCCCATTTCATTCATCACATCATTTCACACGGCATCCAATCGCCAATTCCGTCTCCATTCACCATTCACACCCATCCATCTCATAGCACATGTGTAAATGAAAGAAAACAAAGAGAAATAAAGTAAAAGAAGGAACTATAACTAGGAGGGTAGCAAGAAGTACCGACCTTGATCAAGTGAGGAAGAAATCCCCTTCCAAAAACGACCGTGAGTTGCTGCCCTAGCTTGAGGAGATGCTCCTCACGAGCTTGTGCCTTGATCTTGAAGAAAAATGGGCTGGAGTTGAGTGTGGGTTCACAAACCCCTTGATTTCTCTCCAAAATGGAAACCCTAGGTTTAGGAATCACCCTCTCCTCTCTTCTTATCTCCCAATCTCTCTAAGTGTTGAGAATGAGCCCTAAAGGCTCGGGCGATCCTATATAAGAAAGGGTATAACACCCGAATGCCGAAAATGCCCTTAGTGAAAATTCTGCAAGACGCGAGGACCGAGCGATCGGTGTTTATGACCGATCGATCGGTTGCCTACCGAGCGATCGGTGTGTTGACCGAACTCTCGACCAAAAATCAACTCTCTGGAAAATTTCCCCATACAAAAATCTTGACCAGTCGATAGCTACCGATCGATCGGTTTTGGACCGATCGATCGCTCTATGGACCGAGCGATCGGTTGCCTGCAGGTCCAGACTGTTTTGGCCATATCTTTTGACTCGCTTGTCAGATTTTGACGATTCAACTTGCGTTGGGTTCATACTTTGAAAAGGAACATTTCTGACATTTTGGAATTTTCAATTTCTTCCTTATTTATTAATTGTACTACTTTAAAGGCAAAATGGCTATAAAAGTGTCATGCATTAAATGTGAAAAGGTCCGGGGCTCTACATCCTCCCCCCTTACAAAAATTTCGTCCTCGAAATTTAGACGCTACTTGCATTACAAACCAAAAAGAAAATTACAATTTATATACAAACTTATACAAAAACTCATTCAATTAATTCTCGGTACTTCGCTTTGACTTCGGCTTCACGCTCCCATGTAGCTTCTTCCCGAGCATGGTGTTGCCATTGCACAAGAACCAAAGGGATTGTCTTGTTGCGAAGCACTTGATCTCTTCGATCCAAAATCTGAACCGGCTTTTCAATCAAGGTGAGGTCCTCTTGAATCTACAACGGTTCCAAGTCTATGACATGCGAAGGATCCGTAATGTACTTCCGAAGCATAGACACATGGAAAACATTGTGAACTGCGGTCATGTGAGGTGGGAGAGCTACCCTGTAAGCAACCTCACCAACTCGTGTGATAATCTCAAAAGGCCCAACGTACCGAGGACTCAGCTTGCCTCGCTTGCCAAATCTCATGATCCCTTTGCTAGGAGATACTTTCACAAAAACTTGATCCCCTACTTGAAATTCCAAGTCCCTACGGCGCGTGTCCGCATAACTTTTCTGACGATCTTGAGCGGCTTTCAATCGATCCCGAATGATCTTAACTGTGTTTGCAGTTTGCTCAATCAACTCTGGACCAAGTACTTTCCTCTCTCCTACCTCATCCCAATAGA
The DNA here is from genome assembly GCA_015143295.1 of Tetracentron sinense. NCBI lineage: Eukaryota > Viridiplantae > Streptophyta > Magnoliopsida > Trochodendrales > Trochodendraceae > Tetracentron > Tetracentron sinense. The sequence continues at coordinate 14,455,746 of CM026555.1, read as the reverse complement.
GAGGAGACCTACAACTTCGCCCATACAAGGCCTCAAATGGTGCCATTTGGATGCTTGCCTGGTAGCTGTTATTATAGGCGAATTCAACCAAAGGCAAGTGCTCTTCCCAACTGCCTCTGAAATCCAACATACAAGCCCGAAGCATGTCTTCAATAACTTGGTTCACTCTCTCGGTTTGTCCATCCGTCTGTGGATGAAAAGCGGTGCTGAAATCAAGTCAGGAACCCATAGCCTCTTGGAAACTTTTCCAGAATCTTGATGTGAATCTTGGATCCCGATCTGACACAATACTGACTGGCACCCCATGTAGTCTAACTACTTCCTTGATGTATAGTGCAGCCAACTGACTAGAGTTGAAGGTAGTACGGTAGGGTAAGAAATGAGCGGACTTTGTCAAACGATCCACTACTACCCATATCGCATCTGAGCCCCTTGCCGTCTTTGGTAAGCCAACTATGAAATCCATGGATATGTTCTCCCATTTCCACTCGGGAATAGGAAGAGACTGCAATAGACCGGCGGGTCGCATGTGTTCTGCTTTCACCTGTTGGCACACTAAGCACCGTGCCACATATTCAGCAACATCCCTCTTCATATTCCGCCACCAAAAGTGACTCTTGAGGTTCCGGTACATCTTCGTACCCCCTGGATGCACAGTGTACTTTGACCGGTGGGCTTCATCCATAATCTCCCTCCGAAGATCTGCATTGGCTGGGACACACAGCCTTCCCTTGAATGTGATAGCACCTTGGCTAGTGAGAGAGAAGTCCTCACCACCCTTAGCAACTTCCTTGTCCCGATAAGCCAATAATTCAGCATCCGTGGCTTGGTATTCTTGGATCAAATCTATAATGTATGGCCGAATCGTGACATTTGCCAAGATAGGACTACGGACAGAGTCATTCACACTAATGTCCAGATTTGCCAAGTCTTCAAGTAGCTTCCATTCTTGCACCAACATGCATGCTAATAGTCCTGGAGGTCTTCTACTCAAAGCATCAGCCACTACATTTGCTTTACCCGGGTGGTATTGAATGGTACAATCATAGTCTTTCAAAAATTCCATCCAACGCCGTTGCCTTAGATTCAGCTCCTTTTGGGAGAAGAGATACTTGAGACTCTTGTCATCCGTGAACACCTAGAACTCCACCCCATAAAGGTAATGACGCCAAATCTTGAGTGCAAACACGACCGCCGCAAGCTTCAAGTCGTGCGTGGGATAATTCTTTTCATGCTCCTTCAATTGCCTTGATGCATAGGCAATGACTTTCTTGTGCTGCATGAGTACACACCCAAGTTCAACGTGTGAGGCATCACTATACACCTCATACCCATAAGGTCCAGATGGCACAGTAAGGACAGGGGCTGTAGTAAGCCTCTTCTTTAGTTCCGTGAAACTGATCTCGCACTTATCACTCCATACAAACTTGGCGTTCTTCCTTGTCAGGTAAGTGAGCGGTGCTGCAAGGCTAGAGAAACCCTCTACGAATCTCCTGTAGTAGCCTGCCAACCCAAGAAAGCTGCGTATCTCGGTAACACTCTTGGGCCTCACCCAACTCATAACTGCTTCGATCTTCTTTGGATCTACCGAGATACCTTCTGCAGAAACAACGTGGCCTAGGAATGCCACCTCTTCCAACCAAAACTCACACTTGCTAAGTTTGGCGTATAGCTTGTGCTCTCTTAGCATTTCCAAAGCAAGGCGTAGGTCGCGTGTGTGATCTTCCCGTGTCTTGGAATAGACCAAAATATCATCAACAAATACAATCACGCACCTATCAAGATATGGCCGGAACACCTGGTTCATCAAATCCATAAAGGCTGCCGGCGCGTTCGTGAGTCCAAAAGGCATCACCAAGAACTCGTAGTGTCTATACCGAGTCCTGAAAGCAGTTTTGGGAACATCTTCCACCTTAATCTTCAACTGGTGATAACCCGATCGAAGGTCTATCTTTGAGAAAAATCTCGCTCCCTTCAACTGATCGAACAAATCATCAATTCTAGGCAATGGATACCTATTCTTTATAGTGACCTTGTTCAATTGCTGGTAATCGACGCACATCCGCATCGAACCATCTTTCTTCTTAACAAACAACACCGGGGCACCCCACGGTGAGACACTTGGTCGAATGAAACCAAGGCCTTGTAATTCCTCCAACTGAGTCTTCAACTCCTTGAGTTCTACCGGGGCCATTCTATACGGAGCCCGAGAGATGGGAGCTGTGCCTGGTGTAAGCTCAATCACAAACTCAATCTCCCTGTCTGGAGGTAATCCTGGCAACTCCTCTGGAAATACATCCAGGAATTTACTCACGACCGAAATAGTCGAAGAGTCCTTTGCCTCGAGGTTCGCTAAGCTCAATGCCGTAAAACGAGCGATATCTCTACTTTTTAACCCCCGAAAGTGAAATGGTTTTCCTTCTACCGGCTTGAAGAGTACCATCTTCTCAAAGCAAGCTACATGCCCATGATGTGCTGCTAACCAATCCATTCCCAATATAACATCAAAGTCTTGGAATCCCAGGACGATGAGGTCAACCGCCAACTCGTGGCTTCCAACTTGGACCACACTATTTCTATACACTTTATCTACCAATACTGTTTTGCCGAGAGGAGTCGAAATGGCTAACTCCGGTTCTAGCTGACTTGGCTCTACAGAAAAGCCTTCTGAAAAACTCGGTGAGACAAATGAATGAGTAGACCCGGTATCAATCAACACTCGAGCCAAATACTCATTGACTAGTAGGGTTCCTGAAATTTTGACTAACGGAGTTAATCCATGCATCAACAGTGTATACATATAGGTATATATACATATATAACATGCCAAGTACGTACACAATCAATTAATACTTAACAGTTTAATTTACGGATAATTAAATAAGCTACAACTGCGTACCTTGCACTACATTGTCAGATGCAAGTGCATCACCCTCTATTAAGGCAAAAACTCGCCCCTGGTTCGCCTGGCGAGACTCAGGTGTAGACCGGGTAGTCTGAGATGACGCCTGATATGATCCTGCTGGGCGTGCTGGGGGCCTAATCCCCTGAGACTGGCCTGGTAAATGCCGACTGGGGCAATCCCTGATCATATGGCCCTGGCGACCACAATGAAAACATCCAGCCGATGCTCTTCGGCAATCTCCTGCCGGGTGCCTTCGGTCGCATGAAGTGCAGACCTCGTGTGTATAAGTCGGAGGGGCCGAAGGTGGAGCATACCTCACCGTCTGAGGTGTAACTGGTCGTGGAGCTGGAAGAGCCTGAGGTCGTGGTGCCTGAGGCACATACTGTCGGGGAGCTGGAGGCGCATAAGATGGCCTCATCGGTGGTGCTGGCCACGCATACTGATAACGGCCGGTACAAGCCCGCCTCTCTGGAGGTGTTGAACTACTAGCTTGGCCTCTCGCCAACTCCCTCTTCTTGGACACTGTCTCTGAATTGGCCTCGACCAATAAGGCCTTGTCTACTACCTCAGGGTAGGTAGCATGTCTGAAAACCGAAACCTTCTCCATGATAACATCTTTGAGCCCTTGCTCAAACCTTCTTGCCTTCATTGCCTCGGTGGCAACCATGTGAGTCGCGAAGCGTGATAGCTCCGAGAACTTGGCCTCGTATTGTGCCACCGACATCAAGCCTTGCTCGAGGTTGATGAATTCTCTCTCTTTCTTTTCCCATGCTTCAATTGGAAAGTACTTCTTATAAAAAGTATCCTTGAACTCCTCCCAAGTCCAAGGTTGACCCTGCATGGTCAAATCTCGCATCCTCAATGCGGACAACCACCAATGGTGGGCTTCGCTCTCTAGGATGAAAACTGCCCATGCTACTCTATCCTCCTCTGTAGGTGAGAGGACCGCAAAGATCTTCTCCATCTGGAGGATCCATGCCTCCGCAGCAAGAGGGTCCACACTCCCATGGAATGGTAGAGGCCTCAATCTCCTGAATGCCTCAACTCCAGCTGTACGATGTACTGGAGTTGCGGGCGGTGGAGTAGGTGCCGCCGACGATGGTATAGCTTGCCGAGCCGCCAGTATGGCGAGTGTCTCCGCAATAGAGCCTAAGACCTGGGAGAGGTCCGGTTGCTCATCCTCATCTCTGGAAGAAAATGAAGCTCTGGTGTGTGGTCCACGACCCCGTGTGCCCCGCCTCATGACTAAAGTCCTGAGAACAATAGCACCACATGAGTCTCACTTGAAACCACAATTTATCGCATTTCCATTTCACAATAATTCAAGTGGCATTATGTGTATAATATAATACTAATATGCATCGCATCACAACCATCGGTGTATTTACAATATTATACCTTGGTGTTCTAGCGCTCCTAAGACTCGTACCTGGTTGAAACAACCATTTTGGATCAAGACTCGCTTCCGACTTACTTCCTTCCTAACTCGTTTCCCAACATATGCTCTTGTCAAGCCGTGGTATTCGATCCTAAGTGACCCTAGAGACCTAAAGCCTAAGCTCTGATACCACTTCTGTCGCGACCCAAAACCCACCCTAGGAGTTAGAATGAACTTTGGACGACTAGTCATGGCTTACATGACTTGCTTGACAAACCAACCTGTAAAAACCCACAGAGCATATACAATAGAGGATGACAGCGGAAACATAACTATAAAACACAGCGGAAGTCTAACAACCTCTAAGTATATACACATGGTCCATGTTTAATACAAAGAAATCAAAACAAAGAAAGTGCGGACATGCCTGCCAAAATACATGGATATAATCACTCATGCTCACCCACAGCTAATCCACTCAGAATCTAACACCACCTACTGATAACCCTCTACGCGAGGTTCCTCCAAAGGCTCCTCGACGTACTCCTCCTCCACCCATGGACCAGGAGCACAAACATCAAATGGAGCAGCAGCTCCCTCAGAACCTGCCGACATAAGAAGTACGGCTGAGCATGGAATACTCAGCGGGTACTAAGCACTAACCAACAGTCATAGCATACGGATAGCATACATAAAGCAGGAAACAATTCACGCATTTGAAGCAGGAATGATTCATATCATGACAATAAAGTAAAGCAATATAATTCATCATGTTGCATTCATAAAAGCCGGTAAAACCCTTGAAATCTTTTGCACTTGACTTGATTGAAATTACCATTTTTATGCTTGAAACCTTGTCTACCGTGTCATGCGTGTCATGCTTGTATCATGCTTGCTTGTTCTGAAAAGTAATCTACTTGTGAGGGAAGGAGGACCCTTCTTCCTAGAATGCTCATGCTTGTCCTTCCACTTGTGAGATTCACTTGTGAGATGTCCTTGTGAGATGCACTTGTGAGGGAAGGGAGACCCTTCTTATGATATGTATGCACTTGCGAGGGAAGGGAGACCCTTCTTATGAAAATGTATGATTGTCTTGTCCTTGCCAAAAGCGAGGTAAAACATATCGTCGGATATGCCCCACCTCTAAATCCCATTCTTGAAAACCTCGGTAGATCATGTCATGTATGCGTGCTCGTGAGGTCGTGTGCATACTTGCATTTGGAATTAAATATGGCATTTGAGTAATTCATAACACATAACATCAATGATTTGGGCAATTTAATATTCATATCATTTAGGGAAAGCGAACAATCACACTATCATGACCCTAGCAATTTCCATAAACCTTAAACATGCATTTTCTTAATTTATTATTCATTTTATTCACCTTGGCATTTCATCAAACATGGTGCATTCATTATTTATTAACTCTACAACATGCTTTTCTAGGTGGGTTATGCTCACATCATACGTGTTTGTTCATTATGGATACAATGCCCTCCCCATTTCATTCATCACATCATTTCACACGGCATCCAATCGCCAATTCCGTCTCCATTCACCATTCACACCCATCCATCTCATAGCACATGTGTAAATGAAAGAAAACAAAGAGAAATAAAGTAAAAGAAGGAACTATAACTAGGAGGGTAGCAAGAAGTACCGACCTTGATCAAGTGAGGAAGAAATCCCCTTCCAAAAACGACCGTGAGTTGCTGCCCTAGCTTGAGGAGATGCTCCTCACGAGCTTGTGCCTTGATCTTGAAGAAAAATGGGCTGGAGTTGAGTGTGGGTTCACAAACCCCTTGATTTCTCTCCAAAATGGAAACCCTAGGTTTAGGAATCACCCTCTCCTCTCTTCTTATCTCCCAATCTCTCTAAGTGTTGAGAATGAGCCCTAAAGGCTCGGGCGATCCTATATTAGAAAGGGTATAACACCCGAATGCCGAAAATGCCCTTAGTGAAAATTCTGCAAAACGCGAGGACCGAGCGATCGGTGTTTATGACCGATCGATCGGTTGCCTACCGAGCGATCGATGTGTTGACCGAACTCTCGACCAAAAATCAACTCTCTGGAAAATTTCCCCATACAAAAATCTTGACCAGTCAATAGCTACCGATCGATCGGTTTTGGACCGATCGATCGCTCTATGGACCGAGCGATCGGTTGCCTGCAGGTCCAGACTGTTTTGGCCATATCTTTTGACTCGCTTGTCGGATTTTGACGATTCAACTTGCGTTGGGTTCGTACTTCGAAAAGGAACATTTGTGACATTTCAGAATTTTCAATTTCTTCCTTATTTATTAATTGTACTACTTTAAAGGCAAAATGGCTATAAAAGTGTCATGCATTAAATGTGAAAAGGTCCGGGGCTCTACAGCCAGGATCAAGTTTTGTGCACCATGACTATTCCTTTAGTCCTCGTGAAATGGTAGCACCATTCTGCAGAAGAGGCTACGTGGGAGCGCGAGGCTGAAGTAAAAGAAAAGTACCCTCACTTGTTTGTGTAGTTCTTTTGTTAGAATCCATGTATTTTTGTTCCTGGATATCTTTTTGCATCGTCCTAATTTTGAGGACTAAATTTCTGTAAGGGGGGAGGATGTAGAACCCCATATCTCACTTTCATAGCCTTGAATAGTGTTGTGAATAGTGCTGTGAAAAGTGACCATGTAATAGAATTTTGTGAATTCAAAGATAAAAAAAGTCCCGGTAATGGTTGTTTGTAGGTTAAATAAGCTTAGTTAATTTTATGGGATTTTATTCATATGATTAGAATGGTTTCCCCGGCAATGGAAAAGTTTACAACAAATCAGATTTATCGGGTTTTACCTAGAACTGGAAAATCAAATTTTGAGTTATGAGGAATTGGATTTTCTAAGTATTTTTATTGGATTCAAATGGGGGGTACTTCCTTATTTTAATTTAAAACTTAAAGTTAAATTTAAATTTTTTTAAGTAAAATAAGTATAAGAGTAAGTAGAAGAAGGGGGAAGAACACAGTACAGACAAAAGCAGGAGAAAAATATAGAGTACCGGTCGACCAAATTCTCTACCGGTCGACCGAAGGGTCAAAATTTTGTATAGGTTATTTAGACAGAGAGGGGTCTTTTGACCGATCGACCGAGCTCTCTACCGGTCGACCGGTAGAGGCTATTTTGCTTTGTAGCCGACCTCCTAAGATCTTTTAATTGCATGGGGGTCTTTGGCCAACCCCTTTGGTCTATATAAAGACCAATTTCGTGGTCTAGGGTTACAAGAACCCTAGAGAGGAATTTTTTGAGAGAAAGTTAAGGAGAAGAAGGAGAAAGAAGGAGAAGAAGGAAGGAAAGCTTGGAGTTGTTGTGTTGGGTTGATTTCTCAACAAAGAAGGAGTCCTCTTGCTTCTCAACCTTCCTCAACTAGCTTAGATCAAAGCTTTGATCTAAGAAAGGTAGATACAATCTACTAAACTTAGTGTACTTATATTTTGTTCTAAACTCTAAGTTTTTGGAGTATTTCTTTGGGGAATTAAGGTCTTGGATTCGTTCTTGGTAAACTATGATTTAGATAATTTAAACTTGAAACTCTTGTTTAAATCTTGTACACAAATGATCACTTGCACTTGTATATTGGGTTTTGTTCAATCAAAAGGATGGAAGAGAAAGGGTTTGTGCCTCAAAGATTAATTTGGGTTTTGAAAAGGGGTTTTAATCAGACTTTGTTTCGGAAAGAGGTTTTGCTCGATGTTTTGGTTTTGATTTTAAGTATTGTGCTCAATGTATTGTGATTGGCTCAAAGTCTCAAAGCTTGCTCAATGAAAGAAATGAACTCGTCTCTAAAGTGTTCCGAGAAGGGAATCACTTTGAAATCTTGTAAAGTATGAACTCGTCTCTAAGGTGTTCCAAGAAGGGAATCACTTTGATATCTTGTAAAGTATGAACTCATCTCTAAGGTGTTCTGAGAAGGGAATCACTTTGAAAGCTTGTAAAGTATGAACTCGTCTCTAAGGCGTTCTGAGAAGGGAAGCACTTTGCTTGTAAGGAATGTCTCAAAGTCATGCTTGTAAAGCCTTGTTAGAAATATGTTTTGAAAAGCTTGCACAGTGTATGTTTTGAAAAGTATTATGGTTTTTGCTCAACGATTTCGAAGTATGTTGGTTTCGTCGACTTGGTTTTAATTGCTCGCTTTACTTGACTTGAAAAGCATGTTACAAATTTCTGTTATGGCTTACTAGCTTTAGTAGTTTGTAGACACTGAGTATTCCATGCTCAGCCGACTATTGACTTCGGCAGGTGCACGCGTTCCATTTGATGTCTGTGGTACGGAACCTTGGATAGAAGAAGAATACTATGATCCGAAGCCCTCTATGGACCATTACCAGGATGATGGATTGCTGGATAGGCGGCCAGACTTCGATTTCTATTGAGAGAGTGAAAGGGAGAGTACACTATACTTTGATAGCATTGAGGGTGGGACTTGTCCGGTCCATATTTTAGGACTTATTCTGTTAGTTCAGACTTGAACCAAATGATAGGAGTACTTATTATGTATTGCTTCCGTTTTTTTTTCCGCTGCGTGTATGTTGATGTCTTTTCATCAGGATGGTATGTATGCCTTATGTATCATATAGGAGAGTATAATACAGCGATCATGAGCTAAAGTATCCCTAAACTTCTAGGGGTATTTTGGGTTGCAACAAATACTGGAAGAGATTCAGTGCATTCTAGGTCTAAACATGTAGAACCCCGAATCTTCATTTCACTAAGTAGTGAATAGTGTGTGAATAGTGTTCAAGGTAGTCTTGTAAACTTGTGGGTTTATACTAATGGAAATGTTTGGATTTATACTGCGCATGTGTTAATGGGTGTACATGGCCTAAAGGAGTTTGTGTTAAGCATAAAAGGTGTTAGAATTGGATTAGAGAAGGTTCAAGTAGTAGAAAAAGGGTTTTTGCAGAAAAATAGGGGGCACCGATCGCTCGGTGATAACCACCGATCAACCGGTCTTCTATTGATCGCTTGGTAGCTGTCGACTGGTTAACTAATTTGTATTGGAAAAAATACCAGAGGGGGTGTTTTCAACCGATCGCTCAGTTGAAACCACCGATCGCTCAGTAAGCCACCGATCGATTGGTTGTACGCAAATTTTCTTCATTAAGGGTTTTTGAGTCTTTAGTCACCACCCCTTTGCCTATATAAGGCTTGGTTCGTGCCTTAGGGTTTCAGAAACCCTTAGTGCACTGTTTTGAGAGGATTTTGAGAGGAAGAAGAAGGAGGAAGCTAGGGTTTGCTCAAAGCTGGAAGAGAAGATCAAGTCTCTTCCCTCCTTTGGTGTTTCCAACCAAGAACTTGAGGTTTTCACGTGTTCCAAGCATTTGGGATCAAAGTCATCAATTTCACCAAGGTAGATACACTCTACTACCAATCTTGTGATACTACTAGTTACCACATGATGATTCTACTCATTCTATACTATAACTCTTGATTTATCATGATATGAGATGTTGTTTTTATACTTGGATGTAAACTAGTATTATTATGCTCTTTATGTGTTTGGTTAAATTCCTTTAAGGGTTTTTGGTGGTTAAAGGTATTGTTCTCTCATATGTTTGCATGTCTCGCATGAACCGGTGTTTTTCCATGGATTTCTCAAAGTTACGAAAATGGTTTTTGAATAAGTGACTTATATGACTGATTTTAAGAAACTCCATAATATTGTCTAAGATTGGTTCACAAGCTCTAAAGGATCATGATTACATCACAAGAACTCTATGATAATTTCTAAGATTGTCTCACAAGCTCAAAAGGATCATAAATGAAATTGCTCTAAGATCTCTATGGTATTGGCTCTATGGTTTTGCTCTATGGTATTGCTCTACGTCTCTACGGATCATAATTAACTCTATGAACTCAAAGAACTCACAAGGCTATGATTATCGCATGACTCACATGGTTTTAGCGTTCGGATTTCATCATATGTGTTATTTCACAATTTCCATGCTTCGATATGTTTTAAGGATTTCATCCTCCATGATTCGCATGCTCTATGCTATTATTGCTTTATTGTTAGTAATATGTATACACTGAGTATTCCACACTACCGATATTTGTTATCATTGGCAGGTGCCCGTGTTCCTTTCGATTTGTGCGGTATGGAGCCTTAGGTAGAGGAAGAATATTACGACTCGGAGCCTTCTATGGACCACTATCAAGATGATGGCCCACTAGATAGGCATCACGACTTTGATTTCTGTTGACTCTGTTAGTTAGAAGACATGATATTTTGTTAAGTGAGAGTGGGACTTGTCCTCTCCACCCTTTTGGATATTTACATGTGTATATTATGTTGGTTCACACTTGGACCAAGAAATAGGAGTGTTTAATTATATTTCTGCTTCCGCAATGTGTTTAAATCGTTTCCGCTATGTATGTCTGTGTACTCTGACAGGTTTTTATGCGTGTCTTATGTATCATATGGGAGGTATGATACAACGGTCACGAGTCAAAGTATCCCTAACTCCTAGGGGGTATTTTAGGTCATGACAAAACATGGACAGCGAAGCCATAGTACCGCACTACAAGACAATATATCAGGCAGACCTATCCAGGTTCTTGCATATCAAACCTGCCTGCTTGTAGTCCGGTCCTAATGGCTCTTTTGATCGGATATCCATAGAGTATCTTGAAAAGCAACACAAGCGCAAGTGGAACCCTAACTCCATTGCAACAGAACTTTCTAGTCTTAACGCCCTTTCACTGATAGCCATGTCTCAGCTAGTATTCTTGAGGTGTCGTACACTTGTCGAATCAGTTATGGTAGGGATCATCGAGGATATGCACAACTCTGGTTCGGTCGTACCTGTCATCCTAACAGAGCTTCTTAGGGTCAACCAAGTGGTAGATCATAGAAAGGGCATCTTCCATGCCAGTACACCTCTCCTACACCTATGATTGGTAAGTCACCTGCCTATAATCATAGCAGTACCAATCAATCTCAGTGATGTCTACAGTCTACCTCGGAAGATTTCTCAGAATCAGAGCCTGATAGCGACTACAGACATCAGGAAGCTCTACCAGCTTCTCCAAACCCTGATAGTGGAAGAGATCATATGGCAATGTGAGTGACTTCTCTTGAGAAGGCTATTTCGTGTCATCAGAACCGGCAAACGATGCATGATTCTTGCTAGTCTTATAGGCTCCGCAGTCTGTACACCACTCCGAGTCCCCCGAAAGTTTAGATTCCCTCAGTGCATCACAGTGATAGACCGTGTCGCGGCCCAAAACCCACCTTAGGAGTTAGAGTGAACTTTGGACAACTAATCATGACTTACACGAATCGCTTGACAAACCATCCTGCAAAAACCCACAGAACATATACAAAGAAGATATAAACAGCAGAAACATATTCTAACATAGCACAGCGGAAGACAAATCAAACCTCTATATATATATATGATCCAAGTTTGTACAAAAAGATATGCAAAAGAAAGTGCGGACAGGCCCGCCAAAATACATGAATACATCTCTCTCAACTCACCCACAGCTATCCACTCAGAATCTACCACAACCTAATAGTAACCCTCACCCTGAGGTTCCTCCATAGGCTCCTCAATGTACTCCTCCTCCACCCATGGGCCAGGAGCACAGACATCAAAAGGAGCAGCTGCCCCACTATCACCTGCCAACATAAGAAGTACGGCTGAGCATGGAATACTCAACGGGTACCAAATACTAACCAATAGTCATAGCCACACCATAGCAGTATAGGAAGCAAGAAGCAGTTCACATATATAAAGCAGGAACAATTAATATCATAACAAGGAAATAAAGCAATTTATAATCATGCTTGCATTTCATAAAAATCGATAAAACCCTTGAAAACATCATGCACTTGACTTGACTTAAAATCCTCGTTTCGTGCTTTAAAACTTGTCTAGTCATGTGTCTTGTTTTGTCATGTCGTGTCATGTGTGTCATGCTTGTATCATGCGTGTCATGCATGTACCATGCTTTTCATGCATGCTTGCTTGGGAGTTCAACATGCTCATGTACTTGTGAGATGCGCTTGTGAGATGCCTTGAGAGGGAAGGGAGGCCCATCTTTCGTGATATGCCTTGAGAGGGAAGGGAGACCCTTCTTTAATGCAATGCACTTGTGAGTGAGGGGAGACCCCTCATGGAAGGGAGGGAAGTGTAAACTCCCTCCTAGGAAATGCTTGTTCTTGTCCTCTTGTCAAAAGCGAGGTAAAACATATCGTAAGATATGTCCCACCCCTACATCCTCACTCTTGCAAAACTGTCGGTAAAACATGTCATGCATACCGTGCTCGTGGAATCATGTGCATACTTTCATTTGAAATTAAATTTGACAATTTAGGGATTTCACAATACACAGAACATCAAAATTTGAGCAAGTAATCATTCATTCAAATTTTAGGGAAAGCAAGTAAGCACACTATCATAAGCCCTAGCAATTCCATAAACATTTAAACATGCATTTTCCACTACAAATCGTCATTTTCTCCATTGAGGCATTTCATCAAACACATGGTATGTGTATTTTGGTTAACACCTAAATCTTTCATTTTATCCTACATGAATCATTCTTCATTCAATTCACATCATGTATGTTCATTATTGAGGTGAAATGCCCTTCCCATTTTAATCATCATAACACAACCCACGGCATCCAATCGCCTATTCACGTCCACACAACCATCCATTCATTCCATCTCCTTATCTTGTTTAGAAATTTAGGGAAAACATAAAATAAAAGAGACTATGAACTAGGAGGGTAGTGTAGGGTACCGACCTCAATAGAGTGAAGAAAAACTCTCGAAGTAGCTCGTGGAAGGCGTTGCCTAGCTTGGAGGAGAACTCCACGTGGTGCTTGAGCTTGGATTAGGAAGACCTTGAGATTTGGGGAAGAAATGTGGAGTTAATCCTTTACTCCAATCCAAAATCCTCTTGGAAACCCCCTTTTTTCCTCTCCCTTCTCTTCCTCTCCTCTAGGTTAGCAAAAGCCCCAAATGAAAACCCTCAAATAGATCAAGGGTTAAAACCCTCAATTTTGGAATTTGCTACCGTATGCGATCGATCGCGCACTTATTTGCGATCGATCGCAGGTCCTTGCGATCGATCGCACCTGGATGCGATCTATCGCACATGAACCCGAACATTTCTGGTCTGATTTCCCTCTGCATGCAATCGATCGCATACTCTTGCAATCGATCGCAGATCCCTGCGATCTATCGCACCTGGGGATCCATCTATCGCATATGGCCCCGAGATTTTGGGACCCATTTTGCCTGTATGTGATCGATCGCACCTGACTTGCGATCGACACACCCTTCAGATTTTACTGTTTTCTCCTATTTTTCCCAACTTTGGTAATTCGGCCATAACTTTTGACTCGGTTGCCCGATTTTGATGATTCAACTTGCGTTGGATTCGTCTTTCGAAAAGGAACATTCCTGAAATTTTAGAATTTCTAATTTCTACTTTATTTATTGACTAAATTGCCCCTAAAGTCGACTGATCCGTAAATGGTTTCAGTAACTCGGGTTTTTCGACATATCCGACTTGGGTACACTACTTTTAACGCTTAAAGTTGTTCAAAATTTCTCATTTCATAGAAAGGAAAAAGATTACAAAGGTTTAACACCTTGGCACGATTTCCAATCCATGGCAAAAAGTTCTGGGGCTCTACAGACCGACCGGGAAATGATTGGATCACCTTCTCTATGCACTCCAATAGCCTCATTCACCGATTCCAGTTAGATTTGCGAATCTCCAGACGAGATCAACCTGACTTCATGGTTACATCAGGACCACCGACCGATTTAACATACCAATTGTGGGTGAAAGATCTTGACATTCCATCCGGTATGCCCGCACCTAGGGAATTACCCACACCGGTCTCAGCTCCATTACGTAGAACCATACCCTTAGCTAAAATGGTGGTTCCCTAGAGAGACATCTTCCTAGAGAGACAGCTCCAGATCCAGCAAAAAGAGAAAAGGATATGGAAAGCCTAGCAAGCATTCAAGCAATAGGAAGGGGAGCAGAGCCGTGAACTCCAAGCCACGTAGGAACAGGTTGAGTAGCTCGAGAAAATAATCCAGTCTCTCCAAAGGAGACGCAGGGGCGATACCAAAGAGATAGCCGTCATCAGGGCCCAGCTGCACTTCTACCAAGAGTAGCTTGATAGTGCAAAGGTTAAGATGACTGATTGGATCCGACAGTTCGGATTTCGAATGTTCAATGCTATAGAAACAATTGACAACATAGAGGTTGAGATCACATTCCTACAACAATAGATCATGGACCTTAACGAAGTGCCTCGACCTCTTAACTTCGCGATCCCTGATGGGCCTGCCTAGGATCGAGGCTTTTTTTCTTCTTTGAGTCTCACTGCCTTGTACTCACCAATCATGTATAAATGAAAATTCTTTCCTGCATTTTCTTTTGCAAGTCATGCATATTCATGTTTTACCGTTGCATCCTTTTCAGTTTGTATGAGTCGACCCATGACTCATTCTATGACTGCAATTCTCACAGAAGCAACAGCCGTAGACGCAGTCCTAACAGAGGTACCAATCACATAGATAGTACCTCACACAGCCCAATTAGTGAGTAGCTCAGACTCAATGGCAGAACCTGTAAATCAACATCAGAGAACCAATGAGATCCTATAGTCTCACGACAAAGACATAGCGGCCATGCAAGTAAAGCTCGACAGTGTTCTGGAATCTCTGAAGATTCTAATTGGTGTCTGAACTGATGAACCCTCTCCCCGGATCCCAACCGGCGTATCATCTGAGCAACCTATTCCAGCACCTCACCTTATCCCCCTCATCATACCTAACCCTATACCCGCAACAGGCGGAGGTGAAGAGTATGATCAATATGATTAGCAGCCTAAAACCTCAGTCACGAGAGAGATCGATCAGTCCATAACCTATCGCTCGTTCCATTGTAGAGATCGATCGGTACACAACCGATCGATCGGAAGCTATCGACTATTGCACTTTTTTGTATGGCAAAAAATTCTAGAGAGCTTGTTTTTGACCGATCGCCCGGTCAAAACAACGATCGCTTGGTAGGTGACCGATCGCTCGGTATTTACCACCGATCGATCGGTCTATCGCATTTTGCAGAATTTCATTAAGGGCTTTTTCGTCATTTGGGCATTACACCCTTGCCTATTAAGGCTTGCCCAAGCCTTTTGGGTTTCATAAACCCTAAGTAAGGCATTTTGAGAGAAAGGGAGAGAGGAGAAAGGGGATTCTAACCTAGGGTTTCTATTTGGGAAGGAATTGAAGGGTTTGAAGACCCTAGATCATCACAAGCTCGGATTTCTTCAAGTGTTCAGTTCAAACTTGCAAGGAGCACGTTCTCCAAGCTAGGGCAGAGACTCCACGCACGTGTTGGAGGGTCTTCCTTGCTTCTTCAAGGTTGGTGCCTTTTTCTATCCTCCTAGTTATGGTTTCCTCTTTTCTTCCCTTATTCTTTGTTTTCTCTAAACTACAACTATGCTATGAGTTGGAATGCATGAATGGAGATGGATGTTGGGCGATGGATGCCATGTGAATGTGTTGTGCTAATAATAAACACACATGTATGTTGTGAACATAAATCCACCTAGAAAAGCATGGTGTAGGCTTTAATAAATAATATACACACCACATGTTTGATGAAAATCCAAGGTGAAGAAAATGAGTTGTAAATCAAGAAATGCATGTTTTAAAGCGCATGAAATTGCTAGGGTTTATGATAGTGTGATTAATTGCTTTCCTTAAATGGCATGAATGTTTACTTGTTTAAAATCATGATATTCTATGTATTGTTGAAATCCCAAATGTCATATTTAATTCCAAATGAAAGCATGTACACGATCCCACGAGCACGGCATGCATAACATGGTTTACCGGCGTTTTCAAGAATAAGGTTTAGAGGTGGGACATATCTTACGATATGTTTTGCCTCGCTTTTGACAAAAGGATAAGAATAAGCATTGCATAGGAGAGAGTTTACACTTCCCTTCCTTCCAAGAGGGGTCTCCCCTCACTCACAAGAACATATCATTGAAAGAAGGGTCTCCCTTCCCTCTCAAGTGCATGTCATTGAAAGAAGAGTCTCCCTTCCCTCTCAAGTGCATCTCACAAGTTACATGAGCATGTTTAAATTCCAAGCAAGCACGCATGACATGACACACTCGACAAAATCAAGCAAGACAGACATGAAAAGTTTTTCAAGCACGAAAAGGATATTTTTAGTCAAGTCAAGTGCACGATGATTTCAAGAGAGTTATCGGCTTTTATGTGATGCAAGCATGAATATCAATTGTTTTACTTCCCTGTTACTATATGAATTGCTTCCTGCTTTATATACCATTGTTGATATGTTGTGACTGTTGGTTAGCATTAGGTACACGCTGAGTATTCCATGCTGTAACGCCCCAAAATCCCCCTTAGGAGTTACGAGGCTTTGGCGACGTCACTTACACTTAAAATCATCTGCAAAGAGTATACAAGGCATGCTAAATAGTGAACTGAAAATTTCTTTAATAACTTGATTGTATTCCATGTTTAATCATTTACAAAAACTAAATATAAACTAAGACATATACATAAAATCCTTATCATAAGTTACCAACTCAAACTGATACAAATATCCCCATAAATAAAACCCAAAATACATGTCTCTCCCTCTACATCACTCAACCATAAGGTCATATGTCAAGACCCCTATCATCCTCAAGAACATCCCAAGAAGGCTCCTGCCCTCCATAATCCATCTCGATCTAATGCCTTGGGATACAATGTCTAATGAACCTGCCGACATAAAATGTACGGCTGAGCATGGAATACTCAGGGTCTGCAAACTACTAGTTAACCATGTTATGAACTTCACCTTACATATGTATTAAAGCAGTTGACAATCTAAATAGCATAATCAATAATAATAATCAGAGTGTGGAAGCATAATACAATTTTATAAGCCTTGATTCTTGTCTTGATCTTTGATTTGTGGAACTCATTTTGTCTTGTCTTGCTCTTGAGTGGATCCTAGTAATAATGTCTTAGTTCTTGTCTTATAAGGATCATAATTGTTCATCTTTTCTTGTCATGTGTACATCGCTTATCTAGCTCGTGCTTGTTTTATCTCATTCTTGCGTAGATCATGCTTGTTACATCTTGTCTTGTCTTATTCTCCGTGAATCATGGTTTTCATGTCTAGTTCATGCTTGTCTTGTTCATTTCATGTTTACTTATGTTTCTTGTCTCATGTTTCTTGTCTTGTGTTGTTCTTGCATGGAGACAGATGCCAGTACTCATACCTGGTCATAGTATACTTGCATCCTCTCTTGTATTCTTGTTAACTTGCTTGTGAGTTTCTTATGATCTTGCTTGCATGAAAACAAATGATAGTGCTCGTACCTAGTCATAGTACACTAACATCTTTCTTACTTATCTTTAAGATGTATGCTAATGTCCGTACCTGGTCATAGTATATTAGCATACTTTATTTCTTGACTTGGAAACATATACCAGTGCCCGTACCTAGTCATAGTACACTGGCATACTTTCATAATTGGAGACAGACACTAGTACCCGTACCTGGTCATAGTATACTAGTACCCTCTCATGCTTGTCACTGATGTTAATGCCTGTACCTGGTCATAGTACATTAACATCATTTATTACTTGTCTTGGAAACAGATGACAATGCCCGTACCTGGTCATAGTACACTGACATCCTTTCATTCTTGTCTTGTAAACGTGTGTTAGTGCCCGTACCTGGTCATAGTACACTAACACACTTAATTCTTGGAAACAGATACTAATGCCTGTACCTGGTCATAGTACACTAGTATCCTTTCATATTCTTACTTGTGAACTTTCTTTCATTCCTTGTGAATTTTTCTTGTCTTGGAAACGTATGTTAGTGCCCGTACCCTAGTCATAGTACACTAACATACTTTCTTATTCTTTCTTGTGAGTCGTGCTCATTCTTGATCTTGGAAAATTATGTTTGTTCTTGATTTAGCATACTCGTGTTGATCGTGAGAAATCATGCTTGTTCGTGTTCTTGGAAAATCACATTTATTCTTGATCTTAGGAGAATCATGTTTCATTCATGTTCTTGATTTATCATACTCGTATTGATTGTGGGAAATCATGCTTGGTTTGATCTTAAGAAATCATGTTTGAGTGGCGTCATACACAAGGAATGTCAAACACATAGTAGTGGGTGTGTGCATATGCTTGGTGTACAATTAAGGAAAATAAGGAATCATACCAATCCATAAGCATAGTTAGGGAAATTTAGAAATCATCCTAATACATATGCAATTTAGGGAAAACAAGGAAATTATATCCATACAACATACATAACATATGTTTTATGTATACAAGGCCCTAGGCCGTAGATTAACCCAAAACATTCATCAACCCTAGATCTAACATGATTTTATTTGTGAGATTGCACAAAATGGAGAGTGAGTAGAATGTTCTACTCTCTCATCAAAACCCATCCCTTCATCCTTACTTAATATCAAGAAATCCTAACTAAGCCATTTAGAGAGTGTATTCACATTCTCTTTGTTTAACCCTTCCCTTTTTTCTTATTTAATCAAAATCATACATCAAAATGTATTTTGCATACATGAATCATAACCTAGTTAGGTAGTAACTAGTATTGCTTCAATCATCAAGACAAGGATTTATCATCTTAGACATTATGGGTAAATCCCAACATGAAAAGCTAGTAGAGTGTTATACCTTAAGGAGATCAAATCTCCACTTGAGGATGCTTTGGACCCGAGATCCAAACTTGAAGAAGGGAGATCCAAGCTTGAATAGCCTTGGCAAAGAGGATTCGAGCTCCTCTTGATCTTCCCACGAAATCCCTTTTGTGGTTGTTCCTCGTGGCTTAGTTCATGAGAAAATCCTTGGCTTCCACGATCCTTGCTCCCCTTTTGGTCTTTGAGAAGCTTGAATATTGAAGTTGGGGGTTTTCTTGATCTTGAGAGAAATCCCCCTTTGAAAACCCTAGATTTTTCTCCCCTTTCTCTCTCAATCTCCCTTAGGTTTTAGGTTACCCAAAACCCCCAAAATGTTTGTCCATTTATAGCCAAAGGAGTTGAAACCCCAAAGAAACTCACACAAAAATTCTAGTTCGCGCGCCTACGATCATTTGTAGGCTTCCTACGATCATTCGTAGGTTTCCCAGTGGGTTTATAGTATTTTCGGGGACTTACGATCAATCGTAGCAACTCTACGATCGTTCGTAGGTCGTTTACGAACGATCGTACCTGGGATAGAAAGTTTTCAGGTTTTTTGTACTTTTGTATTTCGGCCATAACTTTTGACTCGTTCATCGGATTTTGAAGATTCAACTTGCGTTGGATTCAAATTTCGAAGAGGAACAACTTTGGTGTTTTATAAAAATCCTGATTTTGAGTTTTTAATTACCCAAAATGGCTCTAAAGCTGACTGACATGCGAATGGGTTTTATTAACCCCTTTTTGCTGCAGATCTGATTCCGGAAATCGGACATTTGACTCTACCTCGACTCAAAATCTGGAAAAGTGATCAACATGGACCTCGAAGAGGGTTCCAATACCTTTCTAAAAATTCAAGAATCACTCTTTCTGATCATCTATGAGCGAACTAGAGCTTTTCAAAGTTGAGGGTATGCAAAGACCTTTTTCTTCTTTTCAACTTCGATCATATTTTGATCACTTAGAGTGTTTCACACTCTTGTTTTAACATCCTTAAGCTATTCATAAAGGTCCGTAGGACCCTGAAATAATTTCTAACATATCCATGGAAGGCAAAAGCCCCCATGAACATCAAGATTCATGTGGCCCTAACACCCTAACACTTAGGGTATGTCTTATACTTTTTGCTTGTTTTCTCAAAGACAACTCTCATCCCTTGATTCATCCAGCAAACTCACCTCACACGTAGGCCATGAGGAACCCTCACTCTCATTAACCAAACCCAACTTATAATAAAGGCCTTTAGCCCGTCCAATACTAGTGCCCTCGGCACTATTGACTCACAAGAACAGTACTTGCACATGAATAGTGCTTGCAGAAAATCCGGGGCTATACACATGCTCAGCCGTACATTTATGTCGGCAGGTACTAAGGGGGCTACTGCTCCTTTCGACATCTATGCTCCTGACCCATGGGTGGAAGAGGAGTACGTTGAGGAACCTACGAAGGAGCCTCATGTAGACGAGTACTACTAGGTGGTAGATTCTGAGTTATCCGTGGGTGAGCTTGAGAGAGTATGTCCATGTATTTTGGCAGGCCTGTCCGCTCCTTCTTTGTGATATCATTTTGTACAACTTGGATCATGTATATATATAACTAGAGGTTTGGTTAGTCTTCCGCTGTGCCATGTAGTTATGTTTCCACTTTTATTGTCCTCTATTGTATATGCTCTAGGTATTTTGCAGGTTGGTTTGTCAAGTAAGTCATGTAAGTCATAATAAGTCATCCAAGATTCACTCTAACTCCTAGGGTGGGTTTTGGGTCACGATATTATGCATCATATTGGAGGTATGATACGACGGTCACGAGTTAAAGTATCCCTAACTCGTAGGGGGTATTTTGGGTCACGACAGACTTGGTATCAGAGCTAAGGCATTAGGTCACATAGGCTAGTGTCTTTAAGTGGAACTAGAGTTATTCTACTCTAGGGATTAGTATCCCTTGGGCTAAGCAGAAGTCAGTTCTCTGAGTTGAACTTAGAACTCAGATGGACTTGTTTGTGTTAGGCTTGTTACCACGACAGAACCAATGTCAAGCAAATCCTTAGGTCGGTCTAGGATCTTAGTCTAGGTGCTAGTCTAGACCATGTCCTTAGTTTTATTCCAAAGGAAAAGGTAAATGCCCAACACAAGGATCTTAACTACGCAAGAAAACTCTAAGTTATAATTATATGATTACGTGTATACTATATGCGGTATTAGTATTTCATGATTATTGAATTGCTATATGTTGTGTGAGGTTGGTATCCAAGTTAGACTCGTGTTTTGCCAATTGATCTCAGGATTTGATATCATGAGACACGGCAATCGGGGTCTGAGTTACCATACTCGGAGATCCGAGGGTGAAGTTCCGAGAGAAGAGGAACTGCTTTAATTTACGAATGCTATGGATTCTATAGCAGAGACCTTGGCTTTGTTGGCAGCCAGACCTACTCGTACCCCACGGGCTACTCCTGTGCCTCCGCCGGTGCATTATACTGCGGGACTTGAAGCTTTTCGGAGACTACGGCCTCCGACATTTTATGGTACTCTAGACCCAATGGTGGCAGAGGCCTAGATTATGCAGTTGAAAAAGACCTTTCAGGCTCTCCGATGTGCTGAAGAACAACAGGTTGAATAGGCTTCCTTCGTAATGGAAGGTGAAGCCAAACATTGGTGGAGAGCTGCCCAAAGGCAGAGAGATGTTGCAAAGGCAGGGGAACCCTGGACATGGGCGGAGTTCCTAGAAACTTTCCGTGAGCAGTATTTTCTCAGATTCATTCAGGAACAGAAGGCGACGGAGTTCATGCTTTTGGAACAAGGAACGATGAACGTGACCACGTATGAGGCTAAGTTCATAGAGTTGTCGAGATTTGCTCCGCATTTGGTTGCGACTGAAGACCTGAGGGTCAGAAAGTTTGAAATTGGGTTGAAAGCTTTCATCCGAGATAGGGTGTCCATTCTCCAAGTAGAATCTTGGAGGGAGATAGTAGGAAAGGTGAAGATCGCCGAGAATAATGCAGAAGAGTTCATCAGGAGGAGAGATAGTGGCTTTGGGAGAAGCATGTCTCGGGGTCAATCTAGTGGTTCTTCACAGTTCGAGAAGAGGACCAGGACTGCACCCTACCAGTTCTCTCAGTCGATGTCGGCTCAGAGGTCTTCTTTTGTGCCTCAGGCACCGCGTCCTACGACATCACAGGCTTCGAGGGTTAAGCCTCCGGCTTCCTCCACATCGCAGGCTTTTGAGGAGTGCGCCGTATGTGGTCATCGGCACAAGACTGGGGATTTCCGTAGACTATCAGGTGGATGCTTCCACTGTGGTGAGGTTGGCCACGTGATTCGAGATTATCCCCGTAAGCAGTCACAGACTGGGCCACAGGGAGTCCGACCTCCAGGCAGGCAAACTTCACTTCAAGGGTCTTTATCTCAGACCTCTAGATCCTTGCCGCCCACCCAGCAGCCTCGTCAAGCAAACCAAGGCAAGGTCTTTGCCATGACTGATAGAGACACACAGGCATCTGATGATGTTGTGTAAGGTACGCGCAAGTTTGATATTATCAAAGTTCTAAGGTTGCCATGATGTATTTTGTATATATGCTATGTGATGTTTTGCTATGCATGTATCTATATGTATTAAGTATGTAGTATGATATAACTTGGGTAGTTATAATTCTCAGGTTCGTTGCTAGTAAACGAATGTTTGGCACCAGTGTTGATCAACACGGGATCCACTCACTCATTTTTCTCACCTAGCTTTGCTAAAGGCTTTACGTCCGAGCCGAATAAGCTACCTCAGGAGTTGTCCATTTCGATTCCAGTGGGTAAATCTGTTAAAGCAGACAAAGTGTATCTGGGCAGTGTTGTGCAAGTCATGCAGCACGAGTTGCCAGTTGACCTGATCATTCTGGGATTTCAGGATTGGGATTTCGATATTATTCTAGGTACGGATTGGCTCTTAGCTCACCATGGACACGTGGCGTGTTTCGAGAAGGTGGTGAACTTTAAACCCGCTGCGTTAAAGCCATTTCATTTCAGGGGACTTCAGAGGAGAGACATTACTCGCTTTGTAGCTCTCAGTCTCGAGAATATAGAAGTACGAGACTCCACATCCATTCCCGTTGTGTGTGAGTATATGGATGCTTTTCCGAAGACCTTATTGGGATTGCCTCCTGATCAGGTAATCGAGTTTGCGATTGAGTTAGCTCTAGGCACGGCGCCGATTTCTAGGGCTCCGTATAGGATGGCCCTTATTGAGCTTAAGGAGTTAAAGGACCAGTTGGCTGAATTGCAAGGCCTTGGCTTCATCCGGCCAAGTGTCTCACCTTCGGGAGCTCCGGTGCTCTTCATGAAGAAGAGAGATGGGTCGATGCGGATGTGCATTAACTAAAAGTAGTTAAACAAGGTCACTATCAAGAATCGTTATCCATTGCCTCAGATAGACGACTTGTTTGATCGGTTGAAGGGTGCAAGGTTTTTCTCAAAGATTGACCTTCGATCTGGTTATCATCAGTTGAAGATCAAGAAAGAAGACGTTCTGAAGACAGCATTCAGAACTCGATACGGCCATTACAAGTTTTAGGTCATGTCTTTTGGGCTGACTAACGCGCCGGCAGCATTCATGGATCTGATGAACCCGGTGTTCAAATCGTCTCTCGATCAGTATGTGATCATGTTCGTAGATGATATCCTCGTGTATTCACAGACACATGATGATCACACGAGAGATCTCCATCTTGTATTGCAAACTCTTCGAGAGCATAGTCTTTATGCTAAGTTAAGCAAGTTCGAGTTCTAGCTGGACAAGGTGTCTTTTCTTGGACATGTGGTGTCTACCAAAGGTATCTCAGTCGATCCTACAAAGATTGAAGCAGTGATGAATTGGGAGAGGCCGAAGGTGTTACCGAGATTCGTAGTTTTCTAGACCTAGCAGGATACTATAGGAGGTTCATGGAAGGATTTTCAAACTTGGCAGCTCCACTTACCTACCTTACGCGAAAGAACGCTAAGTTCAGTTGGAGTGACAAGTACGAGGCAAGTTTCTTGGAGTTGAAGAAAAGGCTTACCACAGCCCCTATTCTCATAGTTCCATCTGAGAGTGGTGGTTTCGAAGTCTATAGTGATGCTTCACTAGTCGGACTTGGATGTGTTCTTATGCAGCATAAGCAGGTGGTGGCCTATGCTTCCCGACAGTTGAAGGAGCATGAGTAGAACTACCCCACACACGACTTAGAGCTTGCTGCAATCGTCCTTGCGCTGAAAATTTGGCATCACTACCTCTATGGAGAAGAGTTTGTTATGTTCACGGATCAAAAGAGCTTGAAATATCTCTTCTTGTAGAAAGAACTGAATATGAGGCAGCGTCGTTGGATGGAGTTCATGAAGGACTATGATTATTTTATCCAGTACCATCCGGGTAAAGCGAACGTTGTAGCCGATGCTCTTAGCAGGAAACCTTACGGGGTTATGGCTCACTTCAGAGTACAAGAGTGGAAGTTATTGAACAATATGTGTAACCTAGACACTACTCTCAAGCATGTTACCTACGGGCCGGTGATGTCGAACATCTCAGTTAGGCCGCATATCTTGAACCGGATTAAGGAGTTTCAAAATTCGGATGCTGAGTTGCTTGCTTACCAAGATAAGTCAGTTAGTAGTGGCAGTCAAGAGTTTGCTTTGAATGGTGATGGTGCTATCACATTCAAGGGCAGGTTGTGTGTTCCCGCCGACACAGCATTGAGGGGTGAGATCTTGGACGAGTCTCGTCTATCCAATTACACGGTACATCCGGGAGGTACTAAGATGTACCAGAATCTCAAGAGGCACTACTGGTGGCAAAACATGAAGAGAGAAGTCGTCGAATACGTTTCTAAATGTTTGGTGTGCCAGTAGGTGAAGGCCAAGCATCAGAGGCCAGCAGGTCTTTTATAGTCCCTCCCTATTCCGGAATGGAAATGGGAGAATATCTCAATGGATTTCATCATGGATTTGCCTCGGACGATGAAGGGCTCCGATGCTATCTAGGTGATAGTCGACAGATTGACAAAGTCTGCACATTTTCTTTCGTATCAGACTACTTTTAGTTCAAATCAGTTGGTGGCTTTATATGTTAAAGAGGTGGTTCGTTTGCACGGGGTGCCGGTTTTCATTGTGTCTGATCGAGACCCTAGGTTTACTTCCAGGTTCTGGAAATCTTTTCAGAGTGCTATGGGTTCTTGTTTAGATTTCAGCACCGCCTTCCATCCTCAAACCGATGGGCAGACTGAGAGGGTAAACCAAGTTGTGGAGGATATGCTCCGAGCTTGTATGTTGTACTTTCAGGGCAGTTGGGAGGAACACTTGCCATTGGTTGAGTTTGTCTACAACAACAGTTACCAGGCAAGCATCCAAATGGCGCCTTTGAAGCTCTGTATGGCCGGAGTTGTAGATCACCGCTATATTGGGATGAAGTTGGTGAGAGAAAAGTTCTTGGTCCTGAATTGATCGAGCGGACCGCGGAAAGGGTCAAAGTCATCAGGGAGCGATTGAAAACCGCTCAGGATAGGCAAAAGAGCTATGCGGACACTCGCCGCAGAGATTTGGAATTCCAAGTTGGGGATCAGGTCTTTGTGAAGATTTCACCGAGTTGGGGAATCATGAGGTTCGGAAAGAAAGGGAAGCTCAGCCTTAGGTACGTGGGGCCATTCGAGTTCATCACTAGGGTTGGTGAGGTTGCTTATAGGGCAGACCTACCGCCTCACATAACAGTGGTCCATAATGTGTTTCACGTTTCTATGCTTAGGAAATACATTCGGGATCCATCTCACGACATTTCTCTTGATCCTATGGAGATTCGAGAGAATCTCACTTTGGTTGAGCAACCAGTTCAGATCTTGTATCGTCGAGATCAAGTCTTGCACACCAAGACTATCCCATTAGTCCTCATGAAATGTCAGCATCATTCCAAGGAAGAGGCTACATGGGAGCGAGAAGTCGAAGTGAAGGAAAAGTACCCTCACTTGTTTGTACAGTTTCTATGTTGGATGTTCCATGTTTTTGGTGTCATTCTAATTTCGAGGACGAAATTCTTGTAATGGGTGAGGGATGTAGAACCCCGAATCCGCATTTCAGTAAGTGGTGAATAGTGTGTGAATAGTGCTCAAGTGTGGTTTTGTGCACTAATGGGCCTTATATTAATATATGTGTTTGGATTTATGGCGTGCATGTTCTAATAGGTCTACATATCCTTAAGGAGTGTGTTTAAAGCATAAAAGGTGTTGGAAATGGGATTGGAGAGGATCCAAGTAGTGAAATAGGGTTTATGCAGCAAAACAGGGGATCCCCGATCGCTCGGTGATAACCACCGATCGACCGGTCTTCTACCGATCGCTCGGTAGCTATCGACTAGTTAACTAATTTGTATGGGGGAAAATTCCATAAACCCTTTGTGCACTATTTTGAGAGAGTTTGAGAGGGAGAAGAAGGAGAGAAGCTAGGTGTTGCTCAAGCTTGAAGGAAGATCAAGATTCTTCCCTCCTTTTTGGTGTTTCTCAACAAAGAACTCAAGGTTCTCACTTGTTCCAAGCTTTTGGAATCAAAATTATTTATTTCACCAAGGTAGATACACTCTACTCCCAATCTAGTGATACTACTAGTTAACATATGTTATTCTTCTCATTCTATACTATAAGCTTTGCCTTGTTATGGTGTGGGATGTTATTTCTATATTTGGATGTAAGCTATCACTATTATGCACTCTATGTGTTTGTGTAAATGCCTCTAAGGGTTTTTGGGTGTTTAAACATGCTAGTACTCTCATATGCTCATATGCTCGCATGTCTCACATGAACCGGTGTTTTCTAAGGATTTCTCAAAGTTACAAAAAGGGTTTTGGAATAAATGACTTATACGAATGCTCTAAGATCGGTTCACAAACTCTAAGGATCATGTTAAACTCACAAGAACTCTATGATAAGCTCTAAGATCGGTTTACAAGCTTTAAGGATCATAAGTACAAATGCTCTAAGATCTCTATGTTTTGCTTTATGGATATGCTCTACGGTATTTGCTCTATGTCTCTATGGATCATAAATGACTCTAAGGAACTCCACGAACTCTATGAACTCCAAGAACTCACAAGGCTATGATTATCGCTTGACTCACATGGTTTTGGTTTCAAATTTCATCACATGTGTTATTTTATGGTTTCCATGCTTTGACATGTCTTAAGGATTTCATTCTCCATGATTCGCATGCTCTATGCTATTATTGCTTTATTGTTAATAGTTTGTATACGCTGAGTGTTTCATGCTCAGCCGATATTTGTGATCATCGACAGGTGCTCGAGTCCCTTTTGATTTGTGTGGCATGGAACCTTGGGTAGAGGAAGAGTACTTCGACCCGGAGCCTTCCATGGATCACTACCAGGACGATGGTTCGTTAGATAGGTGTCGCAACTTCGATTTCTGTTGACGACAGTAGTTAGAAAGACATGATATTTTGTTAAGTGAGAGTGGGATTTGTCCACTCCACATGTTAGATACTTATACGGTTGTATTTTGTTGGTTCAAACTTGGACCAAGTGATAGGAGTATCTAGTTAGGTATTTACTTCCGCTATGTTAGTTATGCTTTGCTTCCGTTATGTTTAAATCGTTTCCGTAATTTGTATGTTGTGTACTCTAACAGGTTTCTATGCGTGCCATATGTATCATATTGGATGTATGATACGGCGGTCACAAGTCAAAGTATCCCCAACTCCTACGGGGTATTTTGGGTCGTGACATATTTTGAGAGAGGGAGAGAGAACTAGGGTTTCTAAAGGTCTCTTCCCATTTGAGAGAGAATCAAGGGTTTGAAAACCCTAGAATCATCCCAAAAGCTTGGATTTCTCCAATCCACCTTCAGGCACGTGTGGAGTTCCTCCAAGCTCGGGCAACATTTCCTATGGCATTTTTCAAAAGTTTCCTTCCCCAAATCAAACATCCTTCAAGCAAGGGTTCTCCTATACCATTTGGGGTTCTAATCCAAGGTTTTCTTCCAAGATCAAGCTTTGATTTCAAGGTTAGTACACCTTACTAACTACCTTGGTAATAACCTAGTTTTGTGAATATGGTGTATTGATTCTCCCCTATTTTTCCCTTTTTGATTTCAAATGCTTAACTTCTCAAGATTAACAAGATAAAGTATGAGTGTGGGAATGTATGAATGAATGGCGGATGTTGAGGTGATTTGATGTCGTGTTGATTGATGAATGTGTGTTGGAAAAATGGAGGATGGGTATTTCAAGTATAAGGAACACACTTTATGTGGTTAGATGAAATATATGTACTAAGAAGTTAAAATGAAATGACTATGAATGGGTTGCACACCATGTGTTTGATAAAATACCTAAATGAGAATTAAATGGAATTAATGAAGAATACTAAAGTATGATCTATGGGGTTTTCTTAAAGTAGCACATTATCCAATGTTATACATGTCAATCTAAATCTCACATGTTTATACTATGAATTGAATTGCTATGCACTATCCTCCATGTCATATATGTCATCATGATTATTACTACAAGTGCTACACACACCACGCATGCATGCATGAACCTATGTTTTTAAAGTACAAGTATTTGAGAGAAACAAACAAGAACAAGAATTCTGATTCATGAAACGAATGATAAAGCTGAACATCAGGCCGGTCAAGGGTAGGGCATATCCCTAGGATATGTCATACCTGGCTCTCAAGGAAAACAAGCATGAATGATAAAGCCGGACATCGGGCTGGTCAAGGGTAAGGCATATCGCAAGATATGTCATACCTGGCTCACAAGAAAATAAGAAAACAAGGAGGTTGGTGTACCTTTTCTATATATACATATATTTCGCTGAAGGGAATGTACATTCCAGGCTCACAAGTCGCTTCAAGGGCACTAACCTCTGGCTCACAAGTATACAAACAAGTCAAGTACACAACATGTCAAGTCATGACAAGAACAAGCAAGACAAGTGATTTCAAGTAAGAACAAGACAAGCATGTGTGATTCTCATGAACAAGACCAAGAAAAGAAACAAGTTTTCAAACATGACAAGCAAGTTTTGAAAGAAACACGAAAGGCTATTTTCAAGAATAAGACATGAATTTTAAGCACGAGTTTTATCGGAGTTTTCGCATTCATTCAAGCATGTCAAGATTATTACATTGCTTTACTTACTGCTATTTGTTATATGTTGTTACTAGTGCTTTAGATTGAAATGATGAGTTATATCCCGTTGCTTTTGTGTGATTGTTATTGCTATGGTTAGCTAGTAGCTTGTACTCGTTGAGTATTCCATACTCAGCGGTACTTTTATGTCGGCAGGTACATGGGTCCCTTTTGACATTTGTGCTCCGGGTCCTTGGGTTGAGGAGGACTACGGTGAGGAAGAACCATATGAAGAGTCAGTAGTTGAGCCTTGGGCCGAGGCGAGGTACTTAGACCATTGGCCCCACGGGGGTGATTATTGAGCGAGAGAGAGTTGCGAGGTTTCTCATTTTGTATTTTGATAGGTGGGCATGTCCACCTTTGACTTGATGTATTATGTATATGTTTACTTGAAATACTGTTTTGAGTTATAGAAGAAAAGAAAAAGTTAGTTCACGCTTCTGCATTCATAAAATAGCCTCCCGCTCTGATTCATGTTATTATTATGTTCTGTTTACCTTGTTCATTACAGGATAGTTTAACAGGTACGAATAGTCACCTCTAAAGTATCCCTTAACTCCTAGGGGGTATTTTGGAGCGCGACAGAAGTGATATCAGAGCTCTAAGCATTAGAGTCCCTAGGGTCACTTAGCACTCGATACCATGATTGAACAAGGCAATAGGTGTTATGAAAGAGTTGTATTCCAAGTATAGACTAACAAGTTAGTCTTAGTCAAATAGGTTGAACTTCAACCGAACTTAGAGTTCTAACGCTAGAGACACAGATTGTATGTTATGACATTGTTATGCAAACCATGTGTGCTTTATTATATGCTTGGTGAATATGTACTGAGTGAATTGAGAAATTGTTACTAAATGTGTATCCAAGTTAAGCTCATGTTGTATTTTCGTCCTCAGGAGTATTCATGAGGCGTGGTGCACGGGGTCGCGGATACAATACTCGAGGCAATGGAAGTGATGCTCCATCGGGTGATGATCAACCCGACTTCGCTCAAGCCTTTGCATCCATAGCTGAGACATTGGCTATGTTGGCAGCAAGGCAACCAGCTACTCCTCCTAATGCCGCACTTATAACGGCTCCTCCCAATTGAGCACAAGCCGAAATAAAGGCTTTTCGGAAGATGAGGCCTCCAACATTTTGTGGAAGCATTGACCCGCTAGTTGCCGAAGGATGGATCCGGCAGCTTAAAAAGATATTCTCAGTATTGACACCTATTAAGGCAGAAAGGGTCACCTGGGCCACCTTCATGCTTGAAGGTGAGGCTGATCATTGGTGGAGGTCCGCACTTAGGACCCGAGATTTGATCCGACAAGGTAAAGTGTGGACATGGGGTGAGTTCTTGGACATCTTTTACAAGAAGTACTTCCCTATCGAGATGAAAGAAAAGAAAGAAGTCGAATTCATTACCATGGAACAAGGTAACATGTCCGTGGCAGTTTATGAAGCCAAGTTCTCGGAGCTATCTAGATTTCCTCCACATGATTGCTACCGAGGCTATGAAAGCCCAGAAATTTGAGAGGGGGTTGAAAGCCTACCTCAAAGACCGAGTTTCGATGTTCCGACATGAGACATATGCCAAGGTAGTGGACAAGGCACTGTTAGCAGAGGCTAATTCTGAAGAGTTCTTCAAGAGAAGAGGGATAGAGAAATGCCAGTCTAGTAGTTTAGGGGAGAAGAGAGCTAGGACTATGTCATACCAGTCCGTAGGGCTGATTCAGTCACAGAGGATGTATTATGCACCATAAGCTCCCAGCCCTTTTGCTCCACCAGCTTTTCGCCCGGCTCTCACTCAAGCTCCTCGCCCCGCAGTGACTCAGGCTACGGGTTATGCTCCTCCCACCTATTCACATGATGTTTGTACCCTTTGTGGAAGGAGGCATCCAGTAGGGGAATGTCGGAAGGCTACCAAAAGTTGTTTTCATTGCGGTGACCAAGGCCACATGATTAAAGATTGCCCCCGACGTCATTTGCCAGCTCAGTCTCAAGGGAGTAGGCCCCCTGTTAAGCAGGCATCGCAGCAAAGCTCTTCACCGGCATCGAGACCTACACAGTCTACCCAGCCTCCTCACCAAGCCACCCAGGGCCAAGTTTTCGCCCTGTTAGAGAGAGACGCACGTGCATCGGATGATGTCGTGTAAGGTACGCAAGAATGTTAGAATTTTAAGTTATGGATGATTACTATTATGTAATGTGTTGTTATTTATACTAAGGGTTACCTATGTATGATGTATGTTCTTGTTTGAAATCTATTGATATCTATTTAATTGTACAGGCGCTTAGTAGTGAACGAGTGTCTCGCCCGAGTATTGATCGACACATGATCCACACACTCTTTTGTCTCACCCAGTTTTGCAAAGGGCTTTTCGATTGAGGCTACTCCGTTTTAGTGGGAGTTGACCATTGCAACTCCACTTGGCAAGTCAGTTGATACAGACAAAATATTTAGAGATGTGTGGTTCAAGTGGGGGAGAATGAACTATTAGCCGATCTCATCATCCTAGATTTCCAAGACTTGGATTTCGACGTCTTCCTAGGGATGGATTGGTTGTCAAATCACCACGATCATGTTGCATGTTTTGAAAAGATGGTGAACTTCAGGCCGAAAGGAGTTAAGCCATTTCATTTTAGAGGATTGAGAGAAAGGGATATTGTTTGCTTCGCAGCCTTAAGCTTAGCACACCCAGAGGCACCGAACTCTTCAGTCATTCCAGTTGTGAGTGAGTTCTTAGATGTGTTTCCGGAAGAACTTCCCGAATTGCCTCTGGATAGAGAGATCAAATTCGCTATAGAGCTTACTCCGGACACAGCTCCAATTTCAAGAGCTCCATATAGAATGGCCCCGATTGAACTCAAAGAGTTGAGGTGCAGTTGAACGAACTGCAAAGCCTGGGTTTCATTATACCTAGTGTCTCACCATGGGGTGCCCCAGTGTTATTCTTGAAGAAGAAAGACGGTTCAATGCGTATGTGCATTGATTACAGACAATTAAATAAGGTCACAATTAAGAATCGTTATCCTTTGCCACGGATAGACGACTTATTCAACCAATTGAAGGGAGCGAGATTCTTTTCCAAGATTGATCCGAAGTCGGGGTATCATCAATTAAAGGTCAAGGCAGAAGATATTCAGAAGACGGCTTTCAGGACTCGGTATGGGCACTATGAGTTCCTTGTCATGCCTTTCGGGTTAAGGAATGCACCAGCGGCGTTTATGGATTTGATGAACTGAGTGTTCAGACCTTATCTCGATAGATATGTCGTGGTGTTCGTGGATGACATTTTGGTATACTCCCCAACACAGAAAGATCATGATCGAGATCTCCGCCTTACTCTTAAGATGCTTCGAGAGCACAAATTATATTCCAAGCTAAGTAAGTGCAAATTTTTGTTGGAGAAAGTGGCTTTCCTTGGCCATGTAGTATCAGCTGAAGGCATTTCAGTAGACCCAGCCAAGGTAGAGGCAATATTGAACTGGGAAAGACCTAGGAGCGTCACCGAGATTCGGAGTTTCCTCGGGTTAGCCGGCTACTACCGGAGATTTGTGGAGGGATTCTCCAGTTTAGATGCACCTCTCACTTACTTGACGAGGAAAAATGTCAAGTTCAGTTAGAACGACAAATGAAGTTAGCTTCCAAGAGTTGAAGAAATGCCTTACTACGGCTCCCGTCCTCACAGTACCTTCCCAGAGTGGTGGTTTTGTCATGTATAGTGACGCCTCCCACGTGGGGTTGGGATGTGTGCTCATACAACACGGTAAAGTCATTGCCTATGCCTCAAGGCAATTGAAAGAGCATGAGAAAAATTATCCCACTTACGACATGGAGCTCATCGCAGTTGTGTTTGCATTGAAGATTTGGCGACATTATCTCTACGGGGAACAGTTTGAAGTATTCACGGACCACAAAAGTCTAAAGTATCTGTTTTCCCAGAAAGAGCTGAATCTAAGGCAAAGAAGATGGGTAGAATTTTTGAAGGACTATGAGTGCTCCATCCAATACCATCCGGGCAAGGCAAATGTGGTGCGGATACATTGAGTAGGAAGTCACATGGGCTTACCACTTACATGATGGTTCGAGAATGGAAGTTGTTGGAGGATGCCTCCAACCTCGATATTAGCTTCGATCATCCTACATATGGGGCATTGATGGCAAATCTTATGGTGAAACCGTGCATTATTGATCGGATCCGGGAGTTACAAGTAGCAGATGCCGAATTAATTGCTCTCCGTGACAAGGCGGGTAGCAAAGGAAGTGTTGAGTTCACCACGAACGGTGATGGGGCAATCATGTTTAAGGGTAGACTTTGTATCCCAGACGATGTGGAGCTTAAAAAAGGAATTTGGATGAAGCTCACCGGTCCAAGTATACCGTTCACCTTGGGACTACCAAAATGTATAGAAGCTTGAAGGGGCACTTTTGGTGGCGGAACATGAAGAGAGAAGTGGCCGAGTACGTGTCCCGATGCTTGGTGTGTCAGCAAGTGGAGGCTAAACACATGAGGCCCGCAGGTCTATTATAGTCCCTCCCAATTCCTGAGTGGAAATGAGAATATATTTCCATGGACTTCATTGTGGGGTTACCGAGGACGGCTAGAAACTCTGATGTTATATGGCTTGTGATTGACAGACTGACGAAGTCTACCTATTTCTTGTCATACCGGACTACATTCAATTCAAATCAGTTGCTTGCATTGTACATTAAAGAAGTAGTTCAGTTGCATGGGGTGCCAGTGAGCATCGAGTCAGACAGGGACCCTAGATTCACTACAGGTTCTGGAAGAGCTTTCAAAGTGCAATGGGTTTCCAGTTGGACTTTAGCACAGCCTTTCATCCACAGAGTGATGGGCAAACCGAGCGAGTGAATCAGGTTATTGAAGATATGCTCCGGGCATGTATGCTAGACTTCAAGGGAAGTTGGGAAGACCACTTGCCTTTAGTGGAGTTCGCTTATAATAACAGTTATCAAGTGAGCATTCAAATGAGAGATCTTGAATTTCAAGTTGGCAACTTGGTTTTTGTCAAGATTTCACCGACCAAGGGTGTTATAAGATTCGGGAAGAGAGGCAAGCTCAGTCCGAGATACGTGGGTCCATTCGAAATCATTACTAGAGTCGGAGAGGTTGTTTACCAAGTTGCCCTGCCCGCTCACATGGCGACAGTGCACAATGTGTTTCACATCTCCATGCTCCGGAAGTACATCCCGGACCCATCCCATGTCATTGAGCTCGATCCAGTAGAAATTTGAGAAGATCTCACACTGATTGAGCAACCAGTGCAGATATTGGACAGGCAAGATCAAATCTTGCGCAACAAGATCATCCCTTTGGTCCTTATAAGATGGCAACACCACTCAGTAGAAGAAGCTACATAGGAGCGTGAGGCCGAAGTAAAAGAAAAATATCATCAATTGTTTGTTTAGAACTTTGGCCCTCTTTCGTAAATTTTTGTTGTTTTGTGCATGTAAGTCCCATCCAAATTTTGAAGACGAAATTTTTGTAAGGGGGGAGAATGTAGCGCTTCGGAACTTTCCGTACTTAATGAATAGTGTTTTAGCCAATTGGTCTTTCACATAGTCAAATTAATAACTAAAGAAGAATTTGGAAATTCTAAAACATTGGAAATGTTCCTTTTCGAATGACGAATCCAATGCAAGTTGAATCGTCAAAATCCGACGAACAAGTCCAAAGATATGGCCGAAATAGGAAAAACCTGCAGAATACCGATCGCTAGAGATCGATCGGTTCACAACCAATCGCTCGGTCCAAACTAGCGGTCAATCAGTCCAAAACCGATCGATCAGTATCTGTCGACCGGTCCAAAATTTTGTATGGAAAAAATTCCAGAGAGCGTATTTTCAACCAATCGTTCGATAGAGAACACCGGTCGATTAGTAGGCCACCGATAGCTCGGTCATAAGCACCGATCGCTCGGTTTTTCGCCTTTTTGTAGAATTTCATTAAGGGCATTTTAGCTCTTTTGGCCATCACCCCTTGGCTTTATAAGCCTTGCTCGAGCCTTGGGTCCGCACACACCATCTTTAGAGATAGTTTGAGAGAAAGGGAGAGAGAACTAGGGTTTCTAAAGGTCTCTTCCCAATTGTGAGAGAATCAAGGGTTTGACAACCCTAGAATCATCCCAAAAGCTTGGATTTCTCCAATCCACCTTCAAGCACGTGTGGAGTTCCTCCTCCAAGCTCGAGCAACGTTTCCTGCAGCATTTTTCAAAGTTTTCCTTCCCCAAATCAAACATCCTTCAAGCAAGGGTTCTCCTATACCATTTGGGGTTCTAATCCAAGGTTTTCTTCCAAGATCAAACTTTGATTTCAAGGTTAGTACACCCTACTAAGTACCTTGGCAATAACCTAGTTTTGTGAATATGGTTCTCCCCTATTTTTCCCTTTTTGATTTCAAATGCTTAACTTCTCAAGATTAACAAGATAAAGTATGAGTTTGGGAATGTATGAATGAATGGTGGATGTTGAGGCAATTGGATGCCGTGTTGGTTGATGAATGCGTGTTGGAAAAATGGATGGGCATTTCAAGTATAAGGAACACTTTATGTGATTGGATGAAATATATGTACTAAGAAGTTAAAATGAAATGACTATGAATGGGTTGCACACCATGTGTTTGATAAAATACCTAAATGAGAATTAAATGGAATTAATGAAGAATACTAAAGTATGATCTATGGGGTTTTCTTAAAGTAGTAAATTATCCAATGTTATACATGCCAATCTAAATTCTCACATATTTATACTACGAATTGAATTGCTATGGACTATCCTCCATGTCATATATGTCATCATGATTATTACTATAAGTGCTACACACACCACGCATGCATGCATAAACCGATGTTTTTAAAGTACAAGTATTTGGAAGAAACAAACAAGAACAAGAATTCTGATTCACGAAACAAATGATAAAGCCGGATATCGGGCCGGTCAAGGGTAGGGCATATCCCTAGGATATGTCATACCTGGCTCACAAGGAAAACAAGCATGAATAATAAAGTCAGTCAAGGGTAGGGCATATCGCAAGATATGTCATGCCTGGCTTACAAGAAAACAAGGAGGTTGGTGTACCTTTTCTATATAAATATATTTCACTAAAGGGAATGTACATTCCCAGCTCATAAGTTGCTTCAAGGGCACTAACCTCTGGCTCACAAGTATAAAAGTAAATCAAGTTAAGAACATGTCAAGTCATGACAAGAACAAGCAAGACAAGTGATTCCAAGCAAGAACTAGACAAGCATGCGTGATTCTCAGGAACAAGACCAAGACAAGAAACAAGTTTTCAAGCATGACGAACAAGTTTTGAAAGAAACACGAAAGACTATTTTCAAGAATAAGACATGATTTTTAAGCACGAGTTTTATCGGAGTTTTCGCATTCATTCAAGCATGTCAAGATTATTACATTGCTTTACTTACTGCTATTTGTTATATGTTCCTACTATTGCTTTAGATTGAAATGATGAATTATATCTCGTTGCTTTTGTGTGATTGTTATTGCTATGGTTACTAGTAGCTTGTACTCACTGAGTATTTCATACTCAACCGTACTTTTATGTCAGCAGGTGCACGGGTCCCTTTTGACATTTGTGCTCTAGGTCCTTGGGATGAGGAGGATTACAGCGAGGAAGAACCATATGAAGAGTCGGTAGTTGAGCCTCAGGCGGAGGCGAGGGACTTAGACCATTGGCCCCACGGGGGTGATTATTGAGTGAGAGAGAGTTGCAAGGTTTCTCATTTTGTATTTTGATAGGTGGGCATGTCCACCTTTGACTTGATGTATTATATATATGTTTACTTGGAATACTATTTTAAGTTATAGAAGAAAAGAAAAAGTTAGTTCACGCTTCCGCATTCATGAAATAGCTTCCGCGCTCTGATTAATGTTATTATTATGTTCTATTTACCTTGTTCATTACACGATAGTTTACTAGGTACGAATAGTCACCTCTAAAGTATCCCTTAACTCCTAGGGGATATTTTGGGGCGCGACATACGGTCACACCTCCCCTCCCCTTTTCTTCTCTTGTTTTTCTAGTTTGGAAATAGAAGAAGAATATTAAGGATCTTGTTAATCAAGAAAGGTTCTTGATCAATAAAGATTGAATCTTTATTTCAAGATCCTAGAGCTGAAAATTTGGAAGGGTCATTAGCTTCCATTAGAGAAAGCTTTAAAGGAAAAAGAAGATTCGTGTGAATCGACAGGAGACTTGACACTTGTGAAGTTTTGCGAGTACTATTCTAACATGGATTTGACTTAACAATTTCAAAGTCGCAAAGGTGATTGTTATTCCTACCGTCATTGAATAAAATCAATTAGAATCTTAGCAGATCTTGGAATTCGATGTATGCCCCCCAAGAACTGCTTTTCTAAAATTATAAAGAGACATACTTTTAGTGGGGTTGCCGAGGACGGCTAGAAACTCCGATGCTATATGGGTTGTAGTTGATAGACTGATAAAGTTCACCCATTTCTTGTCGTGTTAGACTATGTTCAACTCGAATTAGCTAGCGGCGCTGTATATCAAAGAGATAGTCCTATTGTATGGGGTGCCAGTGAGCATCGCGTTGGATAGAGATCCTCAATTCACTTCCAGGTTCTGGAAGAGCTTTCAGAGTGTCATGGGTTCCCGACTAGACTTTAGCACGGCCTTCCATCCATAGACTGACAGGCAAACCGAGAGAGTGAATCAAGTAATAGAGGACATACTCCGAGCTTGTAAGCTAGATTTCAAAGGTAGCTGGGAAGACCACTTACCATTGGTCGAATTCGTGTACTATAACAGATATCAAGTAAGAATTCAAATGGCGCCTTTTGAGGCTTTGTATGGAAGAAGTTGTAGATCCCCTTTGTATTGGGATGAAGTCGGAGAAAGGATGGTTTTGGGCCCTGAATTGATTGAACAGATAGCAGGCAGGGTCAAGCTTATATGAGAAAGGTTAAAGACCGCACAGGATCAACAGAAGAGATATGCCAACAACCGAATGAGAGATCTTGAATTTCGAGTTGGCGATTTGGTTTTTGTCAAGATTTCACCTACCAAGGGTGTTATGAGATTCGGGAAGAGAGGCAAGCTCAGTCCAAGATACGTGGGTCCGTTTGAGATCATCACTAGAGTCGGTGAAGTGGCTTACTGTGTTGCCTAGCCCGCTCATATGGCAACGGTCCATAACGTATTTCATGTCTCTATGCTTCGAAATATATCTCAGACCCATCCCATGTCATTGAACTTGATCCGGTAGAAATCCAGGAGGATCTCACATTGATTGAGCAACTAGTGCAGATCTTGGACAGGCGAGATCAAGTCTTGCGCAACAAGACCATCCCTTTGGTCCTTGTAAGATGGCAACACCACTCAATATAAGAAGCTACTTGGGAGCGTGAGGCCGAAGTGAAGGAAAAATATCCTCAATTGTTTGTTTAGGACTTTGACATTCTTTTGTATTTTGTTGCTGTTTTTGTATGTGTATGTATCGTCCAAATTTCGATGATGAAATTTTTGTAAGGGGGGAGAATGTAGCGCCCCGGAACTTTTCATACCTAATGAATAGTGTCTTCATAACCAATTGGCCTTTTATGTAGTCCAATTAATAATTCATGAGAAATTGGATGTTAGTGACACATAGGCAGCGTGAACAAGGGAGTTTAAGACCCTAAAAATGTTGAGAAAAAGGTTGGAAATGCCCCAAGGGGTCTGCAGGTGAAAAATGATAAAAATTTTGGATTCACAATCAATCGCCACATGGCGACGATCGATCATCATGAGCCCAGAAATCTGGGTAACCTTCGGCTTCTTATACGATCGATCGTCCCAAGCATGACGATCGATCACCAGGGACAAGAAAATTGGATAGTCTACTGGAGGTGTGGACGATCGATCGTCCCAAGTCGACGATTGATCATCATCGCGAAAATCTGTTTTTAAAGACACGCGAGAATAAGGGTTTTAACCCTTGGGCTTATAAATAGGAATACATTCGGGGGTTTTTAGTTAAACCTAATCCTAAGGGAGAGAAAATGAGAGAAATGAGAGGAGAGATTTGGGGATTTCAAGAAGGGTTTGGATTGAAGAAGATGGAGGATCTTCCCCAATCAAGCATTCTCAAGCTAGGAGTCTCCTCTACTAAGCTTGGGGGTTTCAAATCAAGAAGGTGTCTTCTTCCTAATCAAGGGGGTTCTCTCCAAGATCAAGCCTTGATCTCAAGGTTAGTACACCCTACTAACTTCTTTAGCAATATCCTAGTTTTTCTCTTTTGGAAATGGTGATTTTGATCTTGTATCTTTCCTTCCCTTGAAATATGCTATATTCCCTAAATCTAAACAAGATAAATGTGAATGGGAGGATGTATGAATGGATGAAGAGTTGAGGCGATTGGATGTCGTGTTGGTTGATGAATGTGTGTTGGAAAAATGGTGGATGGGCATTTCAAGCATAATGAATACACTTTATGTGGTTTGATGAAATATATGCACTAAGAAGTTGAAATAGAATGACTATGGATGAGTTGCACACCATGTGTTTGATGAAACACCTAAATGAGAATTTAATGGATTTAATGAAGAAAATGAAAGTAGGCTTTATGTAATTTTTCCTAAAAATGATAAGTTGATCAAATGATCTACATGTTATCTACATTCCCACATGTTTATATTAGAAATTGAAATGTTATACTCAAGTGATCCTTTTACTCAAGCATGTCATCATGTTTACTACAAATGTTACACACACACACATGCATGTATGAATCGGTTTTCTAAAGTATATGTATATGTCAAACCAAACAAGAATAGAAATTGTGATTCACGATACGAATGATAAAGCCGGACATCGGGCCGGTCAAGGGTAGGGCATATCCCTAGGATATATCATACCTGGCTCACAAGGAAAACAAGCATGAATAATAAAGCCGAACATCGGGCCGGTCAAGGGTAGGGCATATCGCAAGAAATGTCATACCTGGCTCACAAGAAAACAAGTCAAGGAGGTTGGTGTACCATTTTCTATAAATATATTTCGTATAACGAAACTTATGTTCTCGGCTCACAAATCGCTTCAAGGACACTAACCTCTGGCTCACAAGTATACAAACAAGTCAAGTCAAGAACATATCAAGAATATGACAAGCACAAGCAAGACAAGTGATTCCAAGCAAGACAAGACAAACATGTATGATTCTCACGAACAAGACCAAGACAAGAACAAGTTTTCAAACATGATAAGTAAGTTTTGAATGAAACACGAAAAGCTATTTTCAAGAATAAGACATGAATTTTA
The DNA here is from genome assembly GCA_015143295.1 of Tetracentron sinense. Classification (NCBI taxonomy): domain Eukaryota; kingdom Viridiplantae; phylum Streptophyta; class Magnoliopsida; order Trochodendrales; family Trochodendraceae; genus Tetracentron; species Tetracentron sinense. The sequence goes on along the minus strand of CM026555.1, from coordinate 14,415,254 downwards.
AAGTATGAGTTTTACCGAAGTTTTTGCATTCATTCAAGCATGTCAAGATTATTACATTGCTTTACTTCATTGCTATTTTTCATGTGCTACTATTATTGCTTTAGATTAAAATGATGAATTATATCTCGTTGCCTTTGTATGATTGTTATTGCTATTGTTAACTAGTAGCTTGTACTAGCTAAGTATTTCATACTCAGCCATACTTTTATGTCGACAGGTACAATGGACAACCTTAACCCTGAGCCTTGGGTTGAGGAAGAGTATGTAGAGGAGAGAGAGTCTCATATCACGATGCAGTCGTAGGAGGATTGAGATCGCGACGTGTGGCCATATTTAGATTACTGTTGAGCATAGTGGGCTCAATAGTTCTTTTTGTATTTTGATACTTTGATAGGTGGGCATGTCCACCTTTGACTTGATATGTTTTGTGTATAAACTTGGAATACTAGTTTGAGTTATATAGAAGAAAAGAAAATTTTGGTTCACGCTTCCGCATCCATGTTTAGCTTCCGCACTTATGCTATAGCTTCCACACTCTGATTACTATTGTCATTGTTTCATGTTAGCCTTATTTATTACAAGATGGTTTGGCAGGTATGAATAACCACCTCTAAAGTATCCCTTAACTCCTACGGGGTATTTTGGGGCGCGAAAAACACCCTAGCCTTTCTCCTTCTCCTCCTCTCAAACTCTCTCAAAAATATGCCCTAAGGGTTTCTGAAACCCTAAGGCACGAGCTGGGGCCTTTTATAGGCAAGGGTGGTGGTTTAAAGACTTAAACACCTTTAATGAAACAAAACTACGTATAACTGATCAATCGGTGGTTAGGACCAAGCGATCGGTGTTTTGACCAAGAGATCGGTTGAAAACACCCTCTCTGGAATTTTTTCTCATACAAAATCTTTGACCAGTCAATAGATACCAAGCGATCTCTAGTTAACTGAGCGATCGGTGTCTAGAGCAAGCAATCGGTTTTGGAGCGAGCGATCGGTGTTATCACCGAGCGATCGGTATTGTAGAGCCCCGGACTTTTTCATGCTTAATGCATGGCACTTTCATAGCCAAATTACCTTTAAAGTAGTACAATTAATAATTAAGGAAGAAATTAAAAATTCCAAAATGTCAAAAATGTTCCTTTTCGAAGTACAAACCCAACGCAAGTTGAATCGTCAAAATCCGGCGAACGAGTCAAAAGATATGGCCAAAACAGTTTGGACCTACAGACCACCGATCGCTCGGTCCATGGAGCGATCGATTGGTCCAAAACCGATCGATCGGAGGCTATCGACTGACTGAAAATTTTGTATGGGGAAATTTTCCAGAGAGCTGGTTTTTGACCGAGAGCTCGGTCAATCCACCGATCGCTCGATAGGCAACCGATCGATCGGTCATAAACACCGATCGCTCGGTCTTCGTGTTTTTGCAGAAATTTCAGTAAGGGTGTTTTCGTCTTTTGGTATTTCACCCTTTCCTATATAGGATTGGCCGAGCCTTTAGGGCTCATTTACCACACTTAGAAGATATTAGAGAGGAAGAGAGAAGAAAATGAGATTTCTAAACCTAGGGTTTGATTTTTGAGAAGAAATCAAAGGGTTTGTGAACCCTAGATCACCTCAAGCTTGGATTGCTTTAAGATTCCGGTTCAAGCACGCGAGGAGCAGTTTCTCCAAGCTAGAGCAGCTACTCACGGACATTTTGGAAGGGGATTATTTCCCTCATTTGTCAAGGTCGGTACCTTTTGCTACCCTCCTAGTTATAGTTCCTCTTTTTCCTTTATTATTCTTTGTTTTCCTTCATCTATACATGTGCCATGAGTTGGGATGTGTGGATGTTATGAATGGAGATGGAATTGGCGATTGGATGCCGTGCGAATGATGTGATGAGTAAAAAGGGGAAGGGCATTGTACCAATAATAAACACACAAGCGTGTTGTGAATATGAACCCACCTAGAAAAACATGATTTAGGCTTAAATAAATAATGAACACACCCTATGTTTGATGAAATGTCAAGGTGAATAAAATGAAGGATAAATTGAAAAGAAGAATGCATGCTTAAATATTCATGAAATTGCTAGGACTTATGATAGTGTGTTTCTTACATTCCTTAAATGGTGTAATTCATTATTTGCTTAAATTGTGATATGCTATGTGTTGTTAAAATCCCCAAATGTCATCTTAAATTTCAAATGCAAGTATGCACACGATTCCACGAGCACGACATGCATGACATGGTTTATCGGTACTTTCAAGAACGAGGTTTAGAGGTGGGACATACCCTACGATATGTTTTACCTCGATTTTCACAAGAAAACAAGAACAAACATACCACCAGGGGACTCCCCTCACTCTCAAGTGCATCTCATAAAGAAGGGTCTCCCTTCCCTCTCAAGTGCATTGCATAAAGAAGGGTCTCCCTTCCCTCTCAAGTGCATCTCACAAGGATATCTCACAAGTGTATCTCACAAGTTACATGATCACAAGCAAGCACGCATGACACGCATGGCATGGCATGACACGTACGACACACTCGACAAGATCAAGCAAGACAAACATGACAAGCTTTCACGTACGAAAAGGATATTTCAAGTCAAGTCAAGCACACAATGATTTCAAGAGGTTTTATCGGCTTTTTTACGAAATGCAAGCATGATTATAAATTGCTTTACTTCCTTGTATGACATAAATTGTTCCCGTTTAACATATATGAATTTCTCCTGATTTATATATTGTCATTTTTATGCTATGACTGTTGGTTAGTATTTGGTACACGCTAAGTATTCCATGCCCAGCCGTACTTCTTATGTCGGCAGGTGATAGCGGAGCGGTTGCTCCATTCGATGTCTGTATTCCCAGCCCTTGGGTGGAGGAGTAGTACGTCGAGGAACCTTTTGAGGAACCTCCGGTCGAGGGTTACTATTAGGTGGTAGTAGATTCCGAGTGAATAGCTGTGGGTGAGATGAGAGATATACATCCATGTATTTTGGCGGGTCTGTCCACACTTTCTTGAATTTCTTTTTGTATAAACTTGAATTATGTATATACATAGAGATTTGGTTAAGTCTTCCGCTGTGCTATGTTAGAGTATGTTTCCGCTATTATATCCTCTTTGTATATGCTCTGTGGGTTTTCGCAGGATGGTTTGTCAAGCAAGTCATGTAAGTCATGATTCGTCGTCCAAAGTTCACTCTAACTCCTAGGGTGGGTATTGGGTCGCGACAGGTACTCCCCTGTTTTTGCTACAAAACCCTTTTTCCACTACTTAGACCTTCTTCATTCCAACTCTAACACCTTGTACACTCAAAACACACTCCCTTAGACTATATGTATCTATCATCACATGCACACTGTATATCCAAACATTTTCATTAGCATAAAAACTCATTTGTGTACAAGATTCGGGGTTCTACACTTCTTGAGCAGCTCTCTAGTGTACTTGGCTTGATTTATGAAGATGCATTCCTTAGATTGCTTCATTTGAAGTGCAAGGAAGAAGTTCAATTCTCTCATCATGTTCATTTCAAATTCATCCTGCATGGACTTAGCAAATTCTTGACAGAGAGTTTCATTAATAGATCAAAAATAATATCAACATAGATTTGCACTAAAAGCATATCATCATTTTTGGATTTTATAATGCTTTAGGAGCTTGCTTTAAACCATAAAGAGTTTTAGTGAGTTTAAATACATGATTAGGCATGCTATGATTTTCAAAGTAAGGAGGTTGTTCTACATAAACTTCCTCTTAAATAAATTCATTCAAGAATGCACTTTTAACATCCATTTGATAAAGTTTAAATTCTTTATAACAAGCATAAGCAAGCAGCATCCTAATAGCTTCAAGTCTAGCAACAGGGGCAAAAGCTTCATCATAATCAATCCCCTCTTCTTGGTTGTATTCTTGAGCTACTAGCCTAACTTTGTTTTTAACAATATTTCCTTCTTCATCCTTTTTATTTCTAAAAATTCATTTAGTACCTATTATAGATTTGCTTTTTGGTCTAGGTACTAAATCACATACTTGATTTCTTTCAAATTAATTTAATTCTTCTTGCATAGCAATTCCCCAAAATTCATCATTATTGGCTTCAAGAGCATTCTTAGGTTCAATTTGAGAGATGAATGCAAGGTTATTACAAATGTTTTTTCTTGTTCTCACACCTTGTTCCATATTACCAAGAATTTGTTCTTTAGGATGATCTTTAATTAATCTTCATGCCTTAGAAAGATGAATTTCATTTCCTTCTTCATTTTCATCTAAGTTTTCAGCTTCTAAGGTTTCATCAACAATATTATCTTGGTTTTCATTATCTTCTTTGTTGATTTCTAAATTTACAACATTTTTAGATAGTTTTTCAACTTTGTCAATTTGATCATCATCATCAAGATTTTTAGATTTAAAAGGATTAGATTCATAAAAAATAACATGCATAGATTCTTCAACAATTAGTAAGGTTTTATTAAACACTCTAGCTTTGCTATTAGTAGAGTAACCAAGAAAAATTCTTTCACTATATTTTGGTTCAAATTTCTTTAAGTTTGGTTTACTATTTAGAATAAAACATTTGCAACCAAATACTTTGAAGTAGTCAATATTGGGCGATCTACCATACCAAAGTTCACAAGGGGTTTTGTTTAATTTATTTCTAATGACAACCTTATTAATTACATAACAAGATGTATTAATGGCTTCAGCCCAAAAATAATTTAACAAATTATGTTCATTTAACATAGTCCTACCCATTTTTTGCAATGATCTATTCTTTCTTTCAACTACTCTATTTTGTTGAGGAGTTCGGGGGGCAAAAAAGTTATAGTTAAAACCATTTTCTTCACAAAAAGATTCAAGCTCTTTATTCTTGAATTCTCCACCTCTATCACTTCTTATAGAATTAATGGAGTAACCTTTTTCATTTTGCTCTCTTTTACAGAATTTTTTCAAATAAAACATGTATTTCACTTTTCTGAGATAGAAATAACACCCAAGTGAATCTAGAGTAGTCATCTACAATAACAAACGCATAGAGGTTTCTAGCTAAACTAGCAACATCATTAGGCCCAAACAAATCCATATGTAATAATTCTAATGGCCTAAAAGTAGAGATAACAAGTTTCTTTTTGAAAGAAGATTTGATTTGTTTACCTAGTTGACAAGCATCACAAACTTTATCTTTTAAAAACTTAGATTTTGGTAAGCCTTAAACAAGTTCTTTTCTAGATAATTTAGATAATAAGTCCATACTTGCATGGCCTAATCTTCTATGTCACAACCAACTAGTTTCATTAATAGCTGAAATACATATTAGGTTTTGAGAGATTAGTTCATCAAAATCAATTGTGTAAACATTTTCATCTCTATGAGCTATGAAAATTGTGTTAATGTTATCTTTATCCTTAATGATGCAAACATTTGATTTAAAGGAAACATTTATACCTTTGTCACACAATTGAGTAATGTTAATTAAGTTATGCTTAAGCCCTTCAACAAATAAGACATTTTCAATAAAAGTGGTAGAGTTCTTACCAACATTACCTATGTCGATGACTTTTCCTTTTGCGTTGTCCCCGAGGTCACATGTCCTCCATCCTTTGGAGTGATTGAGATGAATAGATCTTTGTTCCCTGACATGTGCCTTGAGCATCCACTATCCAAGAACCATCTTGTCTTAGAGGAGTTAGATTCCAAACATACCTACAAGACATAATTTAAGTAACTCCAACATATGTTCCTCCAGATATCCACACAGTTTTGGTTGGAACCCAAACTGATTTTTGGATGATCTTGGTAGGGTGAGATCCTTTAGGGACCTAAATCATGTTTGGTCCTTTATGGATGGTCTTGGGAGTGTATGATCCTTTTGGGACCCAAATTTTCGTAACAATTTTTTTTCCATTAAAAGTAAAAAATACATTAGAAGGTGGGTTTAAAACATTTGTAGATTTTGAAAAGAAATTTTGGTACTCTTTTTATTTTGCAAACGAGTTGTATCCAAGACCGGCCTTTCCAAAGACATATCTTTGTTGGCCCAAAAGTCTTTCAAGATTCTTTTCTCCAGTAGAAAAAGTGTGAGCAATTTTAGTCAAGTCAATGACTTTAGCTTTTAGCTCTTCACTTTCACAAGATAATACTTGGGGTGAATTTTGAAATTCTTTTAACTTTTCATTTAAAACATTGTTTTCTTTTTCAAGAATGAGTTTTTCATTATGTAAATTATTTTTCTCTTTTAGTATAGAGTCATTTGAGTTTGAAAAAGAAATATTGTCTTTCTTAAGTTGTTTGTTCTCTGAACCAAGTTTTAGAAATTCAATGTAAAGATCATCAAAAGTTTCTCTAATTTCTTCAGAAGATAAAGATTCATTAAGTGAAGAATTTACCTCTCTATCTTCAAGAGCCATAAGGCAAAGGTTGACGACTTCTTCCTCACTTGAATTGTCATCCAACTCACTTCCTTCGGAGTCATCCCAAGTAGCCTTCATCACCTTTTTCTTGAATCTTTGGCCTTTCTTTAGTTAGGGACACTCGGTCTTGATGTGTCCCGGTTTCTTACATTCATAGCAAATGACTTACTCCTCTTTACTTGATTCTCCTTTGAAAACTTCTTTAGAGAATTCTCTTTTGTATGGCCTCTTCTTGAAGTTTTTCTTGTGTTTCAAGAACTTCTTGAACTTCCTTGCCATTAAAGCAATTTCATCATCTTCATCACTTTCTTCTTCCTTACTTTCTTGAGTTGTCTTCAAGACAATTCCCTTCTTTGCTTTTGGTTCATCTTCTTGATCCTTCATTATGACCTCGTGTGTCATGAGAGATCCAAGAAGCTCATCCATTAGAAGCTTGGTCAAATCCTTAACTTCTTGAATGGCAATGACTTTGGGACCCCAACTTCTTGGGAGTGAGCGAAGAACTTTTCGAACATTCTCTGCATTGGAGTACACCTTACCAAGAGATTTTAGTCTATTCAAAATATTGGTAAAGCGAGTAAATATGTCTCCTATTGATTCATCCTTTTCCATTTTAAAAAGTTCATACTTATGAACTAACATACTTATCTTTTCTTATTTTACTTGATTCGTGCCTTCATAAGTGACTTGGAGTTTGTCCTATATTTCCTTAGCCGAATCACATCCGGAGATTCTATTAAATTCTTGTGGACTCAAAGCACAATACAAATTGCTAACAACCTTAGCATTTGTTTGGATGAGTTTCATATCAGCTTCATTCCATTCATCTTTAGTTTTAGGAATTCTAATATCATCAACTACTTTATGAGGTAGGTGAGGTCCTTTGACAATGACTTTCCAGCAGTCATAGTCAAGAGCTTGGAGATAAATCATCATCCTGGTTTTCCAATAGTTATAGTTTTCTCCATTGAACAATGGAGGTCGGGTGGTCGATTGGCCCTCTCTGAATGTAGTAGCAAATACATTTGCCATAGATGGATCTTTAACTCAAGATGGTTAAATCTGAAAAAGAGTACAGGGCTCTAATACGAATTGATGCCCAGATAATGGACCCTAGAGGGGGAGGGGGTGAATAGGGTTTATGGCAAATTTTAAATTTATACTAAGTGATTATTGCGGAAATTAATATTAATCACTAAAACTATCAAGATAATATCAGAGATAAATAATAAAGAGAGTTAGAAATACCAAACACCAGATATATTATCGGGGTTCAGCAACTTGCCTACGTCCCCGCCTTTAAGTTTTCCAGCTTTAAGGATTTCCACACAGTTCATTAATCGTACTCTTCTTTTCCGGCAGAGAGCAAGCCTTACAATCCTTTTCCAGGCTCAGGAAGAACCTTTAACACTCCTTTTGATAGGCTAAGGATGAACCTCTTCAAGAGAATCTCTCTCTTGGATACAAGAGAACACTTTTCTTTAGTTAATGCAAGAATCACTGATTCTTGATTTTCAACAATTTCAGAAAATGTATGGATTGTAAATCCAAATTGAAAGCTCGTAATATGAGCTAGATAAGAATTTAATGCAAAGCTTACAATCTTTCAAGATGGATTGGAATTGAATGCTCAATGAGTGGGATTGGGTTTCAGGATATTTAATGCAAAAACAGAGTATTGATTGCCAGAAGTTGGTGAGTGATGAATGATCAATAGAATAGTGTAATAATCTCTAGAATCATGTATTTTGATTATAAATCAACTCTATTTATATTTGAGCAATCAATATGGTTGTTGGGAGTGTATTTAATGTGAGCTAGCCATTGAAAACTAGTCGTTATAGGTTTTTCCCACAGGCACTCATCGATGAGTGAGTGAAATTTAGGCCTGAGTCGTCGACGAGTGAAGATAGAAGCAATTGCTTCATTTTCCTGTCATCCACTCATCGACGAGTCCCTTGTACTCGTCAACGAGTCCACTGAAAAATTTTCAGTAAACTCATCTTAATGAGACAAAAAAGATGGGAAACATGCTAGGACCCTTAGGCAATCAATTTAATGTTATTTTAATCATTTTTAGGTCCTTAGAATGATGTCCAAATTATACTAGGTCTGTCGCGACCCAAAATACCCCCTAAGAGTTAGGAATACTTTGACTCGAGACCGCCGTATCATACCTCCAATATGATACATAAGGCACGCATAGAAACCTATCAAAGTATACATATACATAACGGAAACGATTTACAATGCATAGCGGAAGCAAAATATAACTTATCATAGCGGAAGCCAAAATACAGAACTAAACACTCCTATTACTTGGCCCAAGTGTGAACCAACAAAATACAACTGTATATACGTATCTAAATCCGAAATGTGGAGTGGACAAGTCTCACTCTCACTTAACAAAATATAAAGTCCTTCTAACTACTGTCGTCAACAGAAATCGAAGTCGTGACATCTATCTAACGAACCATCATCCTGATAGTGATCCATGGAAGGCTCTGGGTCGAAGTACTCTTCCTCTACCCAAGGCTCCATACCACATAGATCGAAAGGAACCCGAGCACCTGCTGATGATAACAAATATCGGCTGATCGTGAAATACTCAGCGTATACAAACTACTAACAATAAAGCAATAATAGCATAGAGCATGCGAATCATGGAGAATGAAATCCTTAAAATGTATCGAAGCGTGGAAACCGTGAATAGTACATATGATGAAACCCGAAACCAAAACTGTGTGAGTCAAGCGATAATCATAGCCTTGTGAGTTCTTAGAGTTCATGGAGTTTCTTAGAGTCATTTATGATCCGTAGAGACATAGAGCAGTACCATAGAGCAAATACCATAGAGATCTTAGAGCAATTTCATTTATGATGCTTAGAGCTTGTGAACCGATCTTAGAGCTTATCATAGAGTTCTTGTGAGTTTAACATGATCCTTAGAGCTTGTGAACCAATCTTAGAGATATCATAGAGTTGCTTAGAATCATTCATATAAGTCATTTATTCCAAAACCATTTTCGTAACTTTGAGAAATACTTAGAAAACACCGGTTCATGCAAGACATGCGAACATATGAGCATATGAGAGTACTAGCATGTTTAAACACCCAAAAACCCTTAGAGGCATTTACACAAACACATAGAGGGCATAATAGTGATAGCTTACATCCAAGTATAGAAATAACTTCCCACACCATAACAAAACAAAGATTATAGTATAGAATGAGAAGAATGACATGTGGTAACTAGTATCACAAGATTGGTAGTAGAGTGTATCTACCTTGGTGAAATCAGTGATTTTGATTACAAAAGCTTGGAATACATGAAGAACCTTGAGTTCTTTGATAAGAAACACCAAAGGAATGAAGGATCTTGATCTTCCTTCAAGCTTGAGCAACAACCTAGCTTCTCCCTTCTTCTCCCTCTCAAAATCTCTCAAAATAGTGCACAAAGGGTTTCTGAAACCTTAGGGCACGAAAAAGCCTTATATAGGTAAAGGGGCAGTGGCTAAAGTCTTAAACACCCTTAATGAAGAAAATCTGTGTATGACCGATCGATCGGTGGTACAGACCGAGCGATCGGTGGTTGACTGAGCGATTGGTGGTTTCAACCGAGCGATCGGTTGAAAACACCCTCTCTGGAATTTTTCCTCATACAAATTAGTTAACCGATCGATAGCTACCGAGTGATCGGTATAAGACCGATCGATCGGAGGTTATCACCGAGCGATCGGTGATCCCCTGTTTTGCTGCAAAACCCTATTTTCACTACTTTAAACCTTTCAAATCCAATTTCCAACACCTTTAGAGCTTAAAACACACTCCTTAAGGATATGTAGATTTATTAGAACATGCACGTCATAAATCCAAACACGTATATTAATAGAAGGCCCATTAGTGTACAAGACCACACTTGAGCACTATTCACACACTATTCACCACTTAGGGAAATACGGATTCAGGGTTCTACATCCCTCCCACCTTACAAGAACTTCGTCCTCAAAATTAGAACAACACCAAAAACATAACAAGAACAAAAACATAGAACATCCAACATAAAAACTATACAAACAAGTGAGAGTACTTTTCCTTCACTTCGACTTCTCGCTCCCTTGTAGCCTCTTCATTGGAATGATGCTGCCATTTCACGAGGGCTAACGGGATAGTCTTGGTGCACAAGACTTGATCCCGACAATCCAAGATCTGAACTGGTTGCTCAACCAAAGTGAGATCTTCTCGAATCTCCACGGGATCAAGAGCAATGACGTGTGACAGATCCGAAATGTATTTCCTGAGCATGGAAACGTGAAATACATTATGGACCGCTGCCATGTGAGGCGGTAGGGCTACCCTGTAAGCAACCTCACCAACCCTAGTGATGATCTCGAATTGCCCCACGTACCTAGGGCTGAGCTTTCCTTTCTTCCCGAATCGCATGATTCCCCAACTCAGCAAAATCTTCACAAAGACTCGATCCCCAACTTGGAATTCCAAATCTCTGCGGCGAGTGTCCGCATAGCTCTTCTGCCTATCCTGAGCAATTTTCAATCGCTCCCTGATTACCTTGACCATTTCTGCGGTCCACTCGATCAGTTCAAGACCAAGAACTTTTCTCTCACTAACTTCATCCCAATATATAGGTGATCTACAACTCCGACCATACAGAGCTTCAAAAGGCGCCATGGAGGCTTGTCTGGTAACTGTTGTTGTAGGCAAACTCAACCAACGGCAAGTGTTCCTCCCAACTGCCCTGAAATTCGAACATACAAGCTTGGAGCATATCTTCCACAACCTGATTTACCGTCTCAGTCTGTCCATCGGTTTGAGGATGAAAGGCAGTGTCGAAATCAAAACGAGAACCCATAGCACTCTGAAAAGTTTTCCAGAACCTGGACGTAAACCTAGGGTCTCGATTAGACACAATGAAAACCGGCACCCCGTGCAGACGAACCACCTCCTTAACATACAAGGCTACCAACTGATTTGAACTAAAAGTAGTCCGATACGGAAGAAAGTGAGAAGACTTTGTCAATCTGTCTACTATCACCCAAATAGCATTGAAGCCCTTCGTCGTCCTTAGCAAGCCCACGATGAAATCCATCGAGATATTCTTCCATTTCCATTCCGGAATAGGAAGGGACTGTAAGAGATCTGTCGGCCTCTAATGCTCGGCCTTCACCTGCTGGCACACCAAACATCTAGAAACATACTTGGTAACTTCTCTCTTCATATTTCACCACCAGTAGTGCCTCTTGAGATTCTGGTACATCTTAGTACCTCCTGGATGTACCGTGTACTTGGATCGGTGAGCCTCGTCCAAGATCTCACCCCTCAACACTGTGTCGGCCAGGACACACAACCTGCCTTTGAACTTGATGGCATCATCACCATTCAAAGTAAACTCCTGACTGCCACTACTAATTGACTTGTCTCGGTAAGCAAGCAACTCAACATCCGAGTTCTGCAACTCCTTGATCCGGCTCAAGATATGCGGCCTAACTGAGATGTTTGACATCACCGGCCCATAGGTAGCATGCTTGAGAGTAGTGTCTAGGTTACACATATCATTCAATAACTTCCACTCTTATACTCTCAAGTGAGCCATAACCCCGTAAAGTTTCCTACTAAGAGCATTGGCTACTACGTTCGCTCTACCCGGATGGTACTGAATGGAACAACCGTAGTCCTTCATGAACTCCATCCATTGACGCTGCCTCATATTCAGTTCTTTCTACAAGAAGAGATACTTAAAGCTCTTGTGGTATGTGAACATCACGAACTCTTCCCCATAGAGGTAGTGATGCCAAATTTTCAGAGCAAAGACGACTGCTGCAAGCTCTAAGTGGTGTGTGGGGTAGTTCTGCTCATGCTCCTTCAACTGACGAGAAGTATAGGCAACCACCTGCTTATGCTGCATAAGAACACATCCAAGTCCGACTAGTGAAGAATCACTATAGACCTCGAAGCCATTGCTTCCAGATGGAACCGTGAGAACAGGGGCTGTAGTAAGCTTCTTTTTCAACTCCAAGAAACTTGCCTCACACTTGTCACTCCAAGTGAACTTAGTGTTTTTCCGCGTGAGGTAGGTAAGCGGAGCTGCCAAGCTTGAAAATCCCTCCACGAACCTCCTGTAGTATCCTGCCAGGCTGAGAAAACTATGAATCTCGGTAACACTCTTCGGCCTCTCCCAATTCATCACTGCTTCAATCTTTGGAGGATCGACTGAGATACCTTCAGCAGACAACACATGTCCAAGAAAAGACACCTTGTCCAATCAGAACTCGCACTTGCTCAACTTAGCATAAAGACTCTCGAAGAGTCTGCAATACAAGGCGGAGATCTCTCGTGTGATCATCCTGTGTCTGTGAATACACAAGGATATTATCTACAAATACGATCACATACTGATTGAGAGACAATCTGAACACCCGGTTCCTCAGATCCATGAATGCAGCCAGCGCATTAGTCAAACCAAAAGACATCACCAGAAACTCGTAGTGACCGTATCGAGTTCTGAATGTCGTCTTCGGAATGTCTTCTTTCTTGATTCTCAACTGATGGTAACCAGATCGAAGGTCAATCTTTGAGAAGAACTTTGCACCCTTCAACTGATCAAACAAGTCGTCTATCTGAGGCAATGGATAACGATTCTTGATAGTAACTTTGTTCAACTGTCTATAGTCAATGCACATTTGCATCGACCCATCTTTCTTCTTCATGAAGAGCACTGGAGCTCCCCAAGGTGAGAGACTCGGCCGGATGAGGCCAAGGCCTTGCAATTCTACCAACTGGTCCTTTAACTCCTTAAGCTCAAAAGGGGTCATCCTATATGGAGCCCTAGAAATTGGACCCATGCCTGGAGCAAGTTCATTCGCAAACTCAATTGCCCGATCGGGAGGTAATCCCGATAAGGTCTCCGAAAAAACATCCATATACTCACATACCACCGGAATGGATGTGGAGTATCGTACTTCTACATTCTCGAGACTGAGAGCTGCAAAGCGAGCAATGTCTCTCCCCTGAAGTCCCCTGAAATGAAACGGCTTTAACCCAGCGGGTTTAAAGTTCACCACTTTCTCGAAACACGCCACATGTCCGTGGTGAGCTGAGAGCCAATCCATACATAGGATGACATCGAAATCCCAATCCTGAAATCCCAGAATGATCAGGTCGACTGGCAATTCGTGCTGTATGACTTGCACAACACTACCTAGATACACCTTATCTGCTTCAATAGATTTATCCAACGGAGTAGAAATGGACAACTCCCGAGGAGCTTACTCGACTCAGACGTAAAGCCTTTGGCAAAACTAGGTGAGACGAACGAATGAGTGGATCCCGTGTCGATCAACACCCGTGCCAAACATTCATTTACTAGCAACGAACTTGAGAATTTTAACTACCCAAGTTATAACATAAACTACATACCTGATACATATAGATACGAGCATAGCAAAACACCACATAGGATATACACACATAATATATCATGGCAACACTAGAACTTTAACAATATCAAACTCGCGCGTACCTTGCACAACATCATCAGATGCCTGTGCGTCTCTGTCAATCATGGCAAAGACCTTGCCTTTGTTTGCCTGACGAGGCTGCTGATTGGGCGGCAAGGATCTAGAGGCCTGAGATGAAGACCACTAAAGTGAAGTCTACCTGCCTGGAGGTCGGACTCCCTGTGGTCTAGTCTGTGACTGCTTGCGGGGACAATCCCGAATCACGTGACCAACCTCACCACAGTGGAAGCATCCACCTGATAATCTTCGGTAATCCCCAGTCTTGTGCCGACGGCCACATACGGCGCACTCCTCGAATGCCTGCGATATGGAGGAAGCCGTAAGCGTAACCCTCGAAGCCTGTGACATTGTAGGACACTATTCCTGAGGCACAAATGAAGACCTCTGAGCCGACATCGACTGAGAGAACTGGTACAGTGCAGTCTTGGTCCTCTTCTCGGATTGTGAAGAACCACTAGATTGACCTCGAGACATGCTTCTCCCGAAGCCACTATCTCTTCTCCTGATGAACTCTTCTGCATTCTTTTCAGCGATCTTCGCCTTTCCTACTATCTCCCTCCAAGATTCTACTTGGAGAATGGACACCCTATCTCGAATGAAAGCCTTCAACCCCATTTCAAACTTCCTGACCCTCAGGTCTTCAGTCGTAACCAAATGCGAAGCAAATCTGGACAACTCCATGAACTTAGCCTCATACTCAGCCACGTTCATCGTTCCTTGTTCCAAAAGCATAAACTCCCTCGCCTTCTGTTCCCGAATGAATCTGGGAAAGTACTGCTCACGGAAGGTTTCCAGGAACTCCGCCCATGTCCAGGGTTCCCTTGCCTTCGCAACATCTCTTTGCCTTTGGGCAGCTCTCTACCAATGTTCGGCTTCACCTTCCATTACGAAGGAAGCCCATACAACTTGTTGCTGCTCAGTACATCGGAGAGCCCGAAGGTCTTCTCCAACTACATGATCCAGGCCTCTGCCACCATTGGGTCCAGAGTACCATAAAATGTCGGAGGCCGTAGTCTCCGAAAAGCTTCAAGTCCCGCAGTGTAATGCACCGGCGGAGGCACAGGAGTAGTCGGTGGGGTAGGAGTAGGTCTGGCTACCAACAAAGCCAAGGTCTCTGCTATAGAATCCATAGCATTCGTAAAGTAAAGCGGCTCTTCCTTTCTCGGAACCTCACCCTCAGATCTCTGAGTATGGTAACCACGACCGCGATTACTGTGTCTCATGATGTAAAATCCTGAGATCAATTGGCAAAACATGAGTCTAACTTGGATACCGATCCACACACAACATATAGCAATTCAATAAACATGAAATTTTATTGCCGCATATAGTATACATCGAAGTATACACATAATCATATAATTATAACTTAGAGTTTTCTAGCGTAGCTAAGATACTTGTGTTGGGCATCTACCTTTTCCTTTAGAATAAGACTACGGACATGGTCTAGACTAATACCTAGACTAAGATCCTAGACCGACTTAAGGATTTGCTTGACACCGGTTATGTCGTGGTAACAAGCCTAACACAAACGAGTCCATCTGAGTTCTAAGTTCAACTCAGATGAATCACTTCCGCTTAGCCCAAGGGAAACCGATCCCTAGAGCTCTGATACCAAGTCTGTCGCGACCCAAAATACCCCTAAGAGTTAAGGATACTTTGACTCGAGACCGCCGTATCATACCTCTAATATGATACGTAAGGCACACATAGAACCTGTCAGAGTATACAGATATACATAGCGAAAACGTTTTACAATGCATAGCGGAAGCAAAATATAACTTATCATAGCGGAAGCCAAAATACATAACTAAACACTCCTATTACTTGGTCCAAGTGTGAACCAACAAAATACAACTGTATATACGTATCTGAATCCGAAATGTGAAGTGGACAAGTCCCACTCTCACTTAACAAACTATCAAGTCCTTCTAACTACTGTCGTCAACAAAAATCGAAGTCGCAACACCTATCTAACGAACCATCATCCTGGTAGTGATCCATGGAAGGCTCCGGGTCGAAGTACTCTTCCTCTACCCAAGGTTCCGTACCACATAGATTGAAAGGAACCCGAGGACCTGACGATGATAACAAATATTGGCTGAGCCTGGAATACTCAGCATATACAAACAACTAACAATAAAGCAATAATAGCATAAAGCAATAATACCATAGAGCATGCGAATCATGGAGAATGAAATCCTTAAAATGTATCGAAGCGTGGAAATCGTGAATAGTACATATGATGAAATCTGAAACCAAAACCGTGAGTCAAGCGATAATCATAGCCTTGTTGAGTTCTTAGAGTGAGTTCATGGAGTTTCTTAGAGTCATTTATAATCCATAGAGATATAGAGCAATACCATAGAGCAAATACCATAAAGATCTTAGAGCAATTTCATTTATGATCCTTAGAGCTTGTGAACCAATCTTAGAGCTTATCATAGAGTTCTTGTGAGTTTAACATGATCCTTAGAGCTTATGAACCGATCTTAGAGATATCATAGAATTACTTAGAATCATTCATATAAGTCATTTATTCCAAAACCATTTTCGTAACTTTGAGAAATCCTTAAAAAACATCGGTTCATACAAGACATGCGAACATATGAGCATATGAGAGTACTAGCACGTTTAAACACTCAAAAACCCTTAGAGGCATTTACACAAACACATAGAGTGCATAATAGTGATAGCTTGCATCCAAGTATAGAAATAACATCCCACACCATAACAAAACAAAGCTTATAGTATAGAATGAGAAAAATAACATGTGGTAACTAGTAGTATCACAAGATTGGTAGTAGAGTGTATCTACCTTGGTGAAATCAGTGATTTTGATTCCAAAAGCTTGGAATACGTGAAAAACCTTGAGTTCTTTGATGAGAAACACCAAAAGAAGGAAGGATCTTGATCTTCCTTCAAGCTTGAGCAACAACCTAGCTTCTCCCTTCTTCTCCCTCTCAAAATCTCTCAAAATAGTGCACAAAGGGTTTCTGAAACCCTAAGGCACGAACAAGCCTTATATAGGTAAAGGGGCAATGGCTAAAGTCTTAAACACCCTTAATGAAGAAAATTTGTGTATAATCGATCGATCGGTGGTTTCAACCGAGCGATCAGTTGAAAACACCATCTCCGAAAATTTTTCCCCATGCAAATTAGTTAACCGATCGATAGCTACCGAGCGATCGGTGATCCCCTATTTTGCTGTAAAACCCTATTTTCACTACTTTAAACATTTCCAATCTCATTTCCAACACCTTTAGTGCTTAAAACACACTCCTTAAGGATATGTAGACTTATTAGAACATGCACACCATAAATCCGTACACATATATTAACATAAGGCCCATTAGTGTACAAGACCACACTTGAGCACTCTTCACACACTATTCACCACTTTGTGAAATGCGGATTCGGAGTTCTACAAGGTCTCCTAGGGTCTATTAGGTAGTCTTTGAGCAATTCTTTTCCAATGTCTTGAGGACTTTTTACAATGTCCTAAACACTTTAACTTAGACACTAGTCTTCATTGAAAGATGATCTTCAGTCTTGATTTGAGAAGTTTTACACTTGAAGGATCTTCATGAATTGTCTTAAGCTTTTGGGGCTTCTTTAAAGAACTAGCACTTGAACTTTGACCTTATTGATTTTGAATTGATTTAAACTCTTCAATTCTTCAATATCTTGAATTTTGATCTTAATGGACTTCTTTTCTAAGATTTCACATGCTCTATGGAAATATTAGTACATCAAGAATTATTCCATTATTGTGTCATCATTGAAACTAGTAAGGGTACATAGAATTGTAACCTTGAGGCTAACACACCTCGCCTTTCAGTTTCCATAGCCTATTTACCGAATTCTTTGTAGCAAAGTAGGTTGGTTTGGGCCCTAGGAAGAATCCAACTAAAGTATTCTTCCATTCTAGTAAATCATTCTGAATATCCGTTTCTGATCGTTCAATGATAAACTTTCCATCCCTTACAATAGGTGGGACAAAATCAAGAGACTGGTCTGAAGATCCATGTGATGAGGGTCCATAAATCCCCCTCCACGCACCAGCTTCAGCAGCTACAGCCTTAGAAACCAGCCTCTCGGTCTGCAATGGCAAAACAGGGGAATTTGACCCCACATTGAAACCACTCCCCTTGCATGGGTGGGTTTGAAACTCTGATATTATCTCTTTCCCTAGGAGGGAAAGCACCTGCATGTTCATCTACCTGCTCTTGCATTAAAAGCAAGTTAGAGGCATGATGGGAAGAAACAGAACTATGAGGGGAGACTTTTGCACCACCAAATGACAGCTCAGCAGCTTTTTGGCCTGACAAGCTGTCTTTGTCCATCACACTTGGAATAACCTCACTCCCAACCGAGAAAGATGGACTTTCTAGAGCCTCTCCTACTGCAGAACCAAGATCAACATCATTTAGGGGAGAAAAGTACGTCCTAGCACCACCAACCCCCCTGCCCCCGCCAGGTGGGTCACCAAGCTGTCTCTCACCTCGAGACCCACGAGAGCCACCTCGAGAATCACCTCCGGCCATCGGAAAAACTAGAGAAGCCGGGAAGGGAAAAAAGGGTCTAAGCTAAACACACGCAGCCATGGCCGGAGGCCATTTAGCAACAGACCAAACTGATTAAGGCTAGCTAGCTTTACTGAATTTAGCTAG
Organism: Tetracentron sinense; assembly: GCA_015143295.1. NCBI lineage: Eukaryota > Viridiplantae > Streptophyta > Magnoliopsida > Trochodendrales > Trochodendraceae > Tetracentron > Tetracentron sinense. The sequence continues at coordinate 14,396,648 of CM026555.1, read as the reverse complement.
ATCCGAGCAAGCTCAGGGGCCTGGTAGAGACCCCCTGAAACTCTCGAAAAGGCAAGAATGAACTCCCTTTCACCTGGCCGCAACTCCAAAACAACTCGCTAGCTTACTGATTTCAGCTAGAACCGAGCCAAAGGAAGAAACACAGGTTCTAGGGAGCACCAGAGGACTAAACCACAACCGACAGAACCCGAATAAAACCAGAAAACAGACTCACAGAATAGAGGAAGAAGAGAACAAAGAAACTGAAGCAACAAAAAACCAAACTACAAAACAAGTGTTTTAGATTCTAGAAAACTATGAAAATGTGTTGCTGAAACAACATTCTAGTGGAGAACTATGAAAATCAATTTTACCGGGGTTCAGTGCTAGAAAAACCGGAAGGAACAAGTGTTTTAGATTCTAAAAAACTATGAAAATGAATAGTAAACATAAAACTCGAGAAACAAATAAATAATTAGTTGAAGGTGAAATAAGTAAACAAACTCTTAAATCCACAATTTAGAAGAGTTACACGAGATCAATCTACAAAAGCAACAATTATTCTCATGTACAAGAGTAATTTAGCAACATAAAACTCAAGAGAGACAAAAATTTAGTCGAAGGTGAATTAAGTAAGCAAAATTATAAATCCGCAATGTAGATGGGTTACAACACATCAATCTAGGTTACACCGGATCAATTTGCAAAAGTGAAAATTTTATTCAAATATTTAGGAGCAATTTAGTAAACATAAAACTCGAGAGACCAACAAAAAATTAGTTGAAAGTTCAGTAAGCAAACTCTTAAATCCGCAACATGTCTAGGTTACACCAGAGCAATCTGCAAAAGTAAAAATTATATTATCATGTGTAAGAGTAATTTAGCAATATAAAACTCAAGAGACGGACAAAGAATTAGTTGAAGGTACAATAAGCAAACTTTTAAATCCGCAATGTAGATGGTTACACTAGATCAATCTGTAAAAGTGAAAATTTTATTCTTATGTATAGGAGCAATTTTTTTTTATCGGTAAAAAAACTCCAAAGATAGACAAAGAATTGGTTGAGGTGAATTAAGTATGCAAAATTATAAATCCGCAATGTAGATTGGCTACACAAAATCAATTTGCAAAAGCGAATATTTAACTTTTTTTCTCTTTAGTTTTATACTAGCAAACATCCCGTGTGATGCATGGGACAATAGTGAATAGTTAGCACAAAAGCAATGGTGGTCAAAAGACATTCCCTATTCTTATTAGGAAATTAGTCTGGAACCATTAGATAGAATATGTCAGGACATACGAACAAAAGAATACAAATTACTAAATAATTTAATGTGAAGATTTAAAGATAACAAACTCAAACTAAAAGATCACCAATTGAGTTCCCTTGGAAAAAGCTATAAAGCCAAACAACATTCATCATGAAATCAATAAAGTTAAATAGATAGAAACATCGAGAAATAGATTTGAAAACACTGTAAATCCAGTCTTCTTTCAACCCACAATAACGGAGTTTTATTTTTAAAATATTTTTAATATGGACTGTAATACAATCTGGATCCCTACTAAAAACCTAAACTAATTAGGTAAAGAAATGCTTTCACTAACGGAGACCATTGGCCACCCTCATTGTGTACATGCAAACGGGGTACTTAATCATTAGAGAAAATACATTTGAAAACTAACTATTTTCTTAATATAGAGCCATATTAATTACAAAGTCGGTAATAAAGTATTTAGTTCTCTTTGTGATATGCTTCATTTCACTTAAATAACGAACAAAGCACAAAATATATATATATATATATATATATATATATATATATATATAAGTAAAACAGATGCTAAACAAAGTACCAATTTATTGGAATCAGTTACATTCCAAACAAAAGAGAGAGAAGGTTATAGACTAAACGAATAAACAAAATGTCACGGCCCAAAATCCCCCCTATGAGTTAAGAGAACTTTGGCTTGTGACCTCCGTGTCATACCATCCAATCATGACACATAAGGCGTACATACCATCCTGCAAGAGCATACAAGGCTTGCTAAAAAGCGAACCTGAAAATTTTTTAATAACTTAACTGTATTCCAAGTGCGTACAAGTGCGATAAATCACAGTGGACATACCCACTTAGTTAAATATACATGTCTCTCATTCTCATCACTCAAAGCAGTAACAATAGGGTCGCCTATCAAGACCCTTATCTTCACATGATGACCCCAAGCAGGATCCTTTTCCTCTTACTCTTTTTCAACTCATAGCTCTAGGTTGCAATTGCCAAATAGACCTACCGACATAGAATGTACGGCTGAGCATGGAATACTCAGCATCTACAAACTACTAACTCACAATGTTATAAAACATTAACATGCCATACAGAGTACAATTCAGCAGAACATATGTATAATCAGAGGGCGGAAGTTTAAAACAGTCTAACAAATCATATTTCAATATCTTATGAGTCTTACAAGTTTCTTATGAGCCTTTACTTATAAGTTTTCCTTAATCTTGTGAGCTCCTTATGTGTAGACCCCCGGAATTTAGGTTCACTGTTCATGTGAATAATGTGTGAATAGTGCTGTGAAAAGTGTCTTCAAGGCCTAATGCCTTAATGAAATTATGGGTTCATGTTTTATAATGAAATGAGGTATTGAATGAATCAAAATATGTATGAAAAGTGTTTTGGGGATTTGGTATAAATGAAAAGTGAGAGTATGGTATACTCTAAGTGTCAAAGAAAGGAATGCATAAACATACCCTCAACTTTGACGAGCTCTAGAATTTTCACCGCTGATCAGAATCGAGTGATTCTTGAATTTTTGGAAAGGTATTGAAACCCTATTCGAGGTTCATGTTTACCACTTTTTCATATTTTGAGTCGAGGATGGGTCAAAAGTCAGATTTCCGGAAGCGAATCTGCTGAAAATCTGGGCTGCTGAATTCCATTTTCAGATCAGTCAGCTTTAAGGGCAATTCGGTCTATGAAGACAGAAGAATTAGAAAATTTATAAAACATGAAAGTTGTAGCCCTTTCAAACAAAAATCCAACACAAGTTGAATCGTCAAAATCGGATAAACGAGTCAAAATTTATGTTCGAAATACCAAAGCGGGAAAAACCAGGGCCCTGTCATGCAATTTCGGTGACGAATTGCTGAAAGGGACTCAAATTCGTCGACGAAGTGACTCGGGGGCTGAAATTCGTCGACGAATTCAACCCAGACGATGGTAAAAATGTCCAGAACTTTTCCACCGACCTTGAGAGATATTTTGGGATATTTTATGAGATCTTTTGGGATGTTTTGCCAACCTTTAGGCTATAAATAGGACCCTAGATTCGTGTCTTAGGGTTTACAAACCCTAAGCTTGGATTTGTTTGAGAGATTGAAAGAGAAGAAGAAGAAGGAAGCAAAGGTAGTTCTTGGGTGTTCTTGAGTTCATGTTTTCCACCAAAGGAAGAGTCCTTCTTGCTTCATTTTAAAGTTTGGATTTCATCCCCAAAGTGATTCTTAAGCTTAGAAGTTTCCAAGGAAAATTCTGTTAGTGTCTTTGGAAACGGAATTTCAGATTTTTAGCTTTCTCAAAGCTTGGATCTTATTCCTCAAACTTGATTTTCATCCTACAGAAGTGTAAAGACTTCCATGTCAGGTAGATACCTTCTACTATCTAACCTTGTTTTATTATTTTCAGAAAACCATATTCTAAGTATGTTCTTCGTTTATTGGATGATGAAATTTAAGTGTTTGTAAACTATCATTTTAATGAAAATTCTATTATATATGATCTTCTATAAATATAACTGAATGTTATAAGTCTTCTATACTTATCATAATGCTCACAAGAGTTATGTTTTGAGTCTATGATGATGCTCACAAGTCTCACACGTACACAAGCTTGCATGAATCGGATTTCTCATAAGTTGGATATTTCAAAACTCATAAGAACTGTTTTAAGGAAACACACAAGAACTCATAAGTGATTATGCCAAACTTTGGGTTGGTTTCTAAGATCAGTTACTCATGCTCATAAGGATCTCAATGTCTAAGATCTCATAAGTCTCTAAGGATCTCACATGCTCTATGCTCTAAGGATCTCACATGCTCTATGGATCTCATAAGTGCTCCATGCTCATAAGAACTCATAAGTGCTCCATGCTCATAAGAATTCATACGAACTCATACGAACTCATAAGCTATTGATTCTCGCAAGACCTCATAAGATGATGTTTTTACACGAAAGCTCACAAGGCAATGATTTTGGAAAATATGCACATTTGTTTTATGCTCTACGCTCTACGATTTCTATAAAATGTATGCATGATCTTGTTGTAACATTGTTGCCTAGTGGTTGGTACCCACTGAGTGTTTCAATACTCAGCCGTACATTTTGACTGTCGGCAGGTGCACGAGTCTCTTTCGATATCTGTGGTTTGGAGCCCTGGATAGAGGAAGAGTATTATGAACCAGAGCCCTCTATGGACCACTATCAGGATGATGGACCGCAAGATAAGTGGCTCGAATTAGACTTTTGTTGAGAGAGCAAGAGGGAGGATACTTACTTTTGATAGTATTGAGAGTGGGACTTGTCCACTTCATGTTTAGCGTTTATTTTGTTCTATTGGTTCAAACTTGAACTTAATGATAGGAGTTGTTTATTTTGAATTGCTTCCGCTGTATTTTAATTGGATATACAATTGCGCGCTTTGACAGTTTGATATGTATGCCTTATGTGTCATATGGGAAGTATGATACGGCGGTCCGAACTAAAGTATCCCTAACTCCTATGGGGTATTTTGGGGCGTGACATTATGAATTTCCTTTGCTTTCCTTCATTAGATCCTTATGAGTTTCTTATGAAATCCGACACCGTATGAGTCTTATGAACGTATGAGAATCAAGTCTTATGAGTTCTTGAGTTCCTTAGAGTTCTTAGAGTCCTTAGAGTTCTTGTGAGATTTCTTATAAGACTTTCTTGTGAGCAAGAGACTTAAGCACTTAAGAGCCTTTGAGATTCACTTAGGAGCTTGCCTAATGCCTACCCTACAAGGAGTAGAGGCCATTAGGGTACACTTGCACTTGACTGATGTCTACCCTACAAGGAGTAGAGGTCAATAGTTTCACATGTATTCACTATTGCCTACCCTGCAAGGAGTAGAGGCCACTAGTTTCACATGTATTCACTATTGCCTACCCTGCAAGGAGTAGAGTCCATTAGCACTAATGCCTACCCTACAAGGAGTAGAGGCCACTAGCTTCACTTACCAATACACATACACTTCACTAATGCCTACCCTGCAAGGAGTAGAGTCCATTAGCACTAATGCCTACCCTACAAGGAGTAGAGGCCACTAGTTTCACATACAAATACACATACACTTTGTTGGTTCACACTTTCACTTTACACTTGACACATACACATGGTAAATCTCGATCATGCAATACACGTGCACATAAACACCTATGGTGAACATGGTAGACAATGGAAACACAAAATCATATGGCACATAATTTCTATTTTACTTAACCCGTCACATATACCTAACCTATATTTTTCTCTTTCATTTAAAACAATTCACATAATCCTTTACACATGGCACATGCTCGAATTCATCATATAATCACTTGGTTCATTTGGTTGTAACCTTAAAATCATCATAATATACCTAGCATCATAAATCATTGGTTTTTATCTTTGGTTTTCCTCAAAACTTAAGTCTTTTAGCATGTTTTTCTTTTTAACATCATAATATAACCACATCTAATGAAAACTGAACTAGTTACCCTTTTTATTCATTGGTTTAAGTCATAGCATCATCACAACTAAATTAGTAGAATTTCTTACTAGTTCATAACTCAAAATAAAAGATTCTATCTTGAATTACAATAACGATTATCGCATAAAATCTAGTAGATTGAAAGCTATAAGCCATTAGTGAATCATAGCATGGAGAGTTCTAATTTCTACGCATGAATGAATCATAACAAAGTAGTTAGTAGATTATTCTACCTTTTGAAGGATCGATCTCCTTCAATTTTAGAGCTTTAAGAAAGCTTGAGGAATAAGTTTCAAGCTTGAAAAGCAAGATCCGAGCTCCTCCTTTAATCACCAACCCAAGCTAAGAGCAACCTAAGAAGAACCCAAACCTTCTCTTCTTCCTCCTTTTTCAAAACCCCTTCCAAACTCTCTCTAGGGTTTTGGAACCCTTACCCACAAATTCTTGGGCTTATATAAGGGTTTGGGGGTTGAAAAAACCCCAAACCACCCTTAAAATATCTCTGGGAGTCGGCCAGAGCACAAATGAACAGGTGACCGGTCGACCAGTCACAAATCCAGTCGACCAGATTGGTCATCATTTTCCCAATTTTTCCCGCCTTAGTATTTTGACCATAACTTTTGACTCGTTTATCAGATTTTGACGATTTAACTTGCATTAGACTCATCATTCAAATTGTAACAATTTTTATGTTTTGTATAAAGCCTAATTATGAGTTCTTAATTATCCAATTTGGCTTACAAGTGGAGTGGTGCAAAATGACTGCTGATTTGACAGCAGACCACATTTTAGAAATCTCACAATTGACATAACTTACACTCAAAATATGAAAAAATGTAAAGCATAAAACTTGAAGAGAGCTTCAATACCTTTCCAAAAATTTAAGAATCACTCAATTCCGATAAGGGACGACAAAACTAGAACTCCCACAAGCTGAGGGAATGTAAAGACATCTCTCTTTCTCGACACTTAGAGTATGTTATACTCTTATTTCTTCATCCCAACACCCAAAAACAATACTTCATCTAGTTTAAACTATTCTTATCATGCCTCATAAACCAAGTTACATAAATGAACCTTGACCTTTACAAGACTTGTGCCCATGGCACTATTCAAAACCTTGAGAAATGCGTTCCTGGGTTTTACATTCACACTTAGGATATTTTATACCCTAGATACTTGAGTATTATCATACTCTTGTTTTAAGACTCAACATATACATATAAAACCTTCACTTCACTTTTCCCAATATCAAGAACACATGAGGCCTTAGGCCTTTACACGCACTGTACACTACCACTATTCACTGCACTATTCATATGAACAGTGTCTTCAAATTCCGAGGTTCTACATCCCCCCCCCCCCCCCCCCCCCCCTTATTAGAATTTCGTCCTCGAAATTAGGACATTACAAAATCAACGGGGGAAAAGTTTCCCACACTTCACTTTGCTTACCGAACCCACAAACTTAGTAACACAAGACATGACAAGGGACATGTCAATCCCTTGTTAACAACACCTAAGCTAGGTACGAGCTTGTTGGCAAGGCACCTAGGTTATCTACTTTACAAGATCGGATCCCTTCAATCTAAGCACTTTGGAAAACTCGTGGTAGTGAAGATCGAACTTCGGAAAGTAAAACAAAGCTTCCACTTTGATCTAGGTTCAAAACCCTTACACCCTTAAAATATCTCGAAAGACCTGAGAAGGCCAAAGTCCACATGATCGGTCGACCGGTAGTGAGTATCGGTCGACTGGTCAAAAATCATCTCTCTGCCTAAAATCCCCATACAGAATTTTGCCTAATCGGTCGACCGGTAGGGAGTATCGGTCGACCGGTAGGGAGTATCGGTCGACCGATAGTGGTTCGGTCAACCGGTAGGGAGTTCAGTTGACCGGTTTTACCTGTTCTTCCCCATTTTGTCTAATATCTCCATTTTCCACACTTAGAGTACTTTAGATACTGTTTACTTGTACCCATAACTTATTTAGGGTACTTATACCCACGCTTTGAACACCCAACACACACCTAACACCAATCACACCTCGGATCATGTGAACCCTCATTCTATGAAACGAATACCGAGGTCACATATAATACCGTGGCTCAACAAGCTTAGTGCGAAAGCACTATTCACTAGAGTAATAATTCTTGCATTCAACATGCATAACTTCATACATCACAAGATATTGCACCTATATCCTAGAATTCCACACTGGGTACCTACTTCTTCGATTGTTGCGTCTCATGACAAGAGTCCTGAGAGCCATAACACAATGTGAGTCTAATTTGAATCAAGCTCCTTGAATAGTTCAATGAGCATATAGTGCTTATATAGCGCATCGTATTCATCAAAGTATACAAATAATAATATAGACATACCATAGAATTCTATGCTAAGCTCTTCGATTCGGTTAAAATATTAACCTATTACAAACTTAAGGCGTGAACCAGCTTAAGACTAAAACTAATGAATTGTTTATGCCCTTAAGTTGTTTAAGCAATTTCCTTTGAATCGTTGTGACATGTGTGATGCTTCTAGGATCTATATGATGCATATGAGATGTTTATGATGCTTATGATATGTATGAGGTGTATGTTATGTATGATGCTCATACTATGAATAATGCTCATACTATGAATGATGCTTATGTATGATGAAATTTATCCTTGGAGTTTATAATATGTTTATCATTTTGGGCAGAGCAATGGGTCTAGAACGTGCTACAGAATTAACGCGCATCTGTATTTAGAACTTTTGGACTGAGCACTAAGTCTAGAACGTGCTGCAGAATTAATATGCATCTGTATCTAGAAACGTGCATCAACATCCATGAGCTTGTCCAAAATTATATGCATATTTATTTATTTACTCTTGTTATTGTTTTTCTTCCAGGGTTCCTACTAGTCATGGGTATCCATGAACTCATAGACTTATCATCTTACCATGAGATGCGACTTGTGCTTGTTTGTGATAAAAGACGCATTAAGCACAATTTAACAGATTACATTACACAAAATACACATAATAGTATATATATCGAAACCCAAGTCCTTAGTTCCGCAATGACTCTAAATCTACTAAACTTGTAAAACGAAAGAGAATCCTATACTTGATGAACTAGTTTTCAATAATTTATAACGTATAATACGCACACAACATACACATATAAAACCTTCACTTCACTTTTCCCAATATCAAGAACACATGAGGCCTTAGGCCTTTACATGCACTGTACACTACCACTATTCACTGCACTATTCATATGAACAGTGCCCTCAAATTCCGGGATTCTACACAAAACCTATTAAATAACCAGATTATTTCCTCAAATATAAAAACAAAATAACCAAGTAGAGAAAACTATCTTACAATGTTCCTATCTGCATCATAAAAAAAAAAGGCACTGAACTAAATTTAAAAAAATCCTTCCAGCTCCAAGGTTTACTACATTATCCACCAAGGTGTTTGTCACTCCCATTTTTGAAACCTACAAATACAATTACAAAATTTAAAAATGTGTAATGAGTACTCATGGAAGAAAAAGGGGAAATAGTATAAAGTATGTTATCAAAGATCTGTTAGCCAAGGGAGTGAAATTACCTAATAAGGCATAAAAACTTATTGCCGGAGCAAAAGTTTTCAAATATCCCATTAAAGAACTTCAATAGATAAAGCAATAACTGCAAATGAACAAAAAGTAACTCATAGAATTCGAAAATGTGTATTGAGTACCCATCGGAGACAAATGAACGATATTACACAATATGCTATCAAAACACTGTAAGTCAAGCCAGTGATATTACCTAATAATGAAGTACATGACATTGCAAAATTGTTGAATATTCAATATTCCATTCAAGAACTTCAATAAACAAATCAATAGCATGCAAAGGAATGAAACAACTAAAAGTATTGGATGTGGTGTGTACAGTTTCCTTCTCCTTGAGTATTTTCACATCACACTTTTTTAAATGAGGTGTGTGGTTAAAGGCTTAGGTGAGATTGTAGGCTTGGTTTCTGTGTGTGTGAGCGTGTGAGTTATTACCGTGTTAACAAAAAAAAAAAGCAAGTAATCATCAACATGTGTCCACATTATGAGATAGGATCACAGTCAATTGCATTCAAGCCAATGCAATTGCATATGTGGCTATGTTGATTGGATGAGAGAAAATGAGTGGGAAATTCAAATTTTGAATTTTTTTGAATAGTCCAATCCACATCAGCCACATATATGCAATTGCAATTGACTGTGATCCTATCTCCCAGAGTATGGTGAAAAGAAAAAACAGTAACAGGCTCTTCTTTTCTTTCAAAAAACATCCCTCATCTCTCTCCAAAAACAGCCCCTAACTTTCTCTAAACTACACCCATATGCATATCCTATTTCTATCTAAAAAATAGGTCCTATCTCTCTATAAAAAACAAATTCTAACTCTCTCCAGAAAGGGGAAAAGTACGGAATTAAGCTTCAGTTTTTGAAAAATGATGGAAACTAGCTCCCTTTTTAGGGAGTTATTTTTCCCAGCCTCTATGCGTGTGTAGCGTTGAAGCATGCGGGAGGGGTTGTGAGAAAGTTCAAAATGCCCCTATAAACACTTAACAGTTTATATCTAACCATTCCATCGAAGACCTTACCCATTTCGAACGAAGAGGAAGAAGGAAGAAGAAGAAGCAAGAAGGAAGAAGAAGAAGATGGAAATTTCTAATTACAAAATCGTCAGATTAAGAGTTATGGATTGAAACCTTAATCAAAACAGTTTAAAATTTCAGTCAAGCTTTTGTTCATTTTTCTGCATTTCAAACTCATTATGGATTGAAACCCTAAAACCTAAGGAAGATAAACCCTAAGGAACTAAAACCCTAACGAAGATAGACCCTTAAACCCCTGTAAGAAAAATCCAAAAAATCCTTAAATAGCCTGAATAAGTTTACAGTATTGAATTCGAGATAACAGTCTCGAATTCGAGATGGTTATCTCGAATTCAGGACAACAATCTCAAATTCAAGATGGTTATCTCGAATTCAGGACAACCATCTCGAATTCAGGACAACCATCTTGAATTCAGGATGGTTATCTCAAATTCAGGAAACCCATCTTGAATTCAGGACAACCATCTTGAATTCAGGATGGTTATCTCGAATTCAGGACAATTATCTCGATATTGCATAACACATTTAGTGAATTCGATACACATTCGGATAAAATGTGTATCAAATTCACTAAATGTGTTATGCAATATCGAGATAATTGTCCTGAATTCAAGTTGGTTATCCTGAATTCGAGATAATCATCCTGAATTCGAGATGGTTGTCCTGAATTCAAGATAATCATCCTGAATTCGAGATGGTTGTCCTGAATTCAAGATAATCATCCTGAATTCGAGATGGTTGTCCTGAATTCAAGATGGTTTTCCTGAATTCGAGATAGTTGTCCTGAATTCGAGATAACCATCCTGAATTCGAGATGGTTGTCCTGAATTCAAGATGGTTGTCCTGAATTCGAGATAACCATCCTGAATTCGAGATGGTTGTCCTGAATTCGAGATAACCATCTCGAATTCGAGACTGTTATCTCGAATTCAATACTGTAAATCTTATTCAAGCTGTTTAAGGATTTTTTGGATTTTTCTTACAGGGGTTTAGGGGTTTATCTTCGTTAGGGTTTTAGTTCCTTAGGGTTTATCTTCCTTAGGTTTTAGGGTTTCAATCCATAATGAGTTTGAAATGCAAAAAAATGAACAAAAGCTTGACTGAAATTTTAAAATGTTTTGATTAAGGTTTCAATCCATAACTCTTAATCTGACGATTTCGTAATTAGAAATTTCCTTCTTCTTCTTCTTCTTCTTCTTCTTCTTCTTCTTCTTCTTCTTCTTCTTCCTTCTTGCTTCTTCTTCTTCCTTCTTCCTCTTCGTTCGAAATGGGTAAGGTCTTCAATGGAATGGTTAGGCATAAATTGTTAAGTGTTTACAGGGGCATTTTGGACTTTCTCACAACCCCTCCCGCATGCTTCAACGCTACACACGCGTAGAGGCTGGGAAAAATAACTCCCTAAAAAGGGAGCTGGTTTCCATCATTTTTCAAAAACTGAAGCTTGATTCCGTACTTTTCCCTCCAGAAAGTTTCATATTTCTCTTTAAAAAAAACAACTAATATCCCACCTCTCTCTCCTTTAGGTCACTAATGCTTTTTTCTAGCCCTGAAAAATCCCCACAAAAGGCCCCTCTTCAGTCTACTCTCTAAATCATTCCAAGGAAAAAAAACCCCATAAAAGCCCCTATCTCCATCTAAAATACCAACCAAAAAGATACTACCTCTTTTAAAAAACCTTATATCTCTCTAAAAAAATATTTTAGTCTATGTTTAATGAAAAATCCGATTGCAATTAGAAATTCGTGAAGAATAAGCATTAAGATGAAGCTGAACACTAATGCATCAAAAGATGCTTACCTCTATAGATAGACGTGTATGTATCTATCGGTTCTAATATTTAGTGATTATGGTATGCAAAACTAAGGATGCTCTGCATCAATTGCTTCTTATCCCATATCCCTAGTTTGGTAGCATCAACCTTGCCATGAACATGTTGAAATATTTAGATCCTATAACCAAAGCCCCTGCCTTCATGATCCACCAGAAACTGCTTGAAACCCTTAATTTCAAATAAAAAAATTGCAGAATGTTTCGGTTAACTATCGGTACCATTTGAATCTAGAGATTCTTAAAGAAATCCATTTGACCGAGAAATTCACCGAATATTCCGATTTACAGACCGCCGTCGCCAGATTATAGACTACACCGTTGCCAGAAAATAATGGAGAGAGACAGAGATATAATTTCAGATTATGGGGAGAGACAGAGATTTAATTTCAGACTGCGTCGTTTCCGGAAAACAATAGGGAGAGACAGATTAAAGACTGTGCCGTTGTCGAAAATAATGGAGAGAGACAGAGATTCAATCTCAGGAGAAAGATTGGAAAATAGTTAACAGACACATGGATCCCATTTGATAACCTAAGGCATCCACCTATTTATGCCTTATGTCACGGCCTTAGTTATTTCCCCAACCTTGACCGTGCGGCACTCGTGCTAGAGTCCGTCCTAGACGAGTCAGCCTCACCCTCAAGCTAACAGGAGAGAAGTAAAAACACACTTTGGAAGAATACTATACTTCTTATTACCTCAAGAAGCTTACACTAGTGGATGAATTGTTGGATACTTGGATGGTTTACAAATGAGGGGTTATCCCCTTTATATACATCTCAAGTGAAGGTTCTAGATTCTAGAACATTCCCACCTCCTTTAGAGGATTTCTCTAGAACTCCTATTACCTCCTCTCTAGGATTATTCTAGAATTCCCTATCACCTCCTCTCTAGGAACCTTCTAGAGAGTTTCTACCCTATTCTCTCTAGGATTATACTAGATACCCTACTAGTGTATATACAAAGCCTCCTACCAAAATTTGGGTATGACACTCTCCCCCACCTAATTTCGCGACGCCCTTGTCACGACTTATTTCTGTGTTGCGCCTTCTTTGTTTCCATTGCTTCCTCCACTTTAGGGTCTTCCATTCCTGCCCTTTTGCAGATTGCATAGTTATGAACCACTTTGGACGCATCTTGGTCCCTCGCACCAATGGGACCATGTATGATGGCTCCATCCTCAAGGAGTTAACACGGGGCTTTGGTGCCACTTCCACCTTGCCCATTAGCTCTATCTTCACATTGATTTGATAGTCATTCAGCTTGACCACCGACAACTTTGCCTCCCCCATCCATGCTCCGCTATGCAGCCATGCTCCTTGGACCACACCATGAATGTGTTTGGCTTCCATCTCGACAACCTCGATCATCCCCGATCCCTTGACCGTCTTCACCTCCACTCCCTTTGTCTCTTCTCCTGAGACAAAGTCGTGTTTAGCCTCCGTGACTCCCAACGCACGCAAGGCATCGCCATTGAGGTGCTCCTCTACGACCCTAAGTCCTTCACCCTCGGACTTCCCTTGGGTTGAGGAGCTGCACTGACCCCGTGCTCGGGTCCTCCTCACCCTCGTTATCCTCTTCCTCCTCATCCGAGTCTTCATCTGACCATTCGCCGCTTTCCAACTTTGCTATGCGGGCCTTGTGAACTTCGCAGTCCCTAACGTTGTGCGTCCCATCACAGATGAAGCACCAGGGGTTGATCCTCTGTATCCTCCTCTCCACAACAAGCCTTCTCTCGACTTGTCATTTTTCCATCCCCTCCATCCACTCCTTGATGGCTTCTCCCAGTTGCCATTTGAGCATCGCACTCCTGGTGTTCGGCATCTCCCCTTTGGGCTGCTCGATTCCCCTCTCGAGTCCCGTCATGCATGAACCCAGCTCCCTCGTGCGATCTCCCTTGCTCGCCACGACAAGCGCTCCCTCGGCAAGTCGTGTTCCCATGGCACCTTGAGCACCCCTGGACTCGCTGCACCTTGGTTTGTCCCCTCCCAGGTTGAAAACCATCGCTTTGCCTTCCATTCCACCAAGTTGTTCCACCACAATCCCCGTTGTTGTGGCCTCCTCCATCCCACACGTTACGACCTTCTCGTAACCTGCTTTGATACCACTTGTCACGGCCTTAGTTATTTCCTCAACCTTGACCGTGCGGCACTCGTGCTAGAGTCCGTCCTAGACGAGTCAACCTCACCCTCAAGCTAGTAGGAGAGAAGTAAAAACACACTTTGGAATAATACTATACTTCTTATTACCTCAAGAAGCTTACACTAGTGGATGAATTGTTGGATACTTGGATGGTTTACAAATGAGGGGTTAGCCCCTTTATATACATCTCAAGGGAAGATTCTAGACTCAAGAACATTCCTACCTCCTTTAGAGGATTTCTCTAGAACTCCTATTACCTCCTCTCTAGGATTATTCTAGAATTCCCTATCACCTCCTCTCTAGGAACCTTCTAGAGAGTTTCTACCATATTCTCCCTATGATTATACTAGATACCCTACTAGTACATATACAAAGCCTCCTTCCAAAATTTGGGGTGTGACACTTAGGTTATTAAATGGGATCCATGGGTCCGCCTATCACTACTCAAAAAGATTCTCACCCAATTTGTTTTAACTAGATATATGGAGATGTTTTCTGTTTTTGGGGGGAGACAAATGGATTTTGGGGGGGGAATAATGGGGAGAGACCGAAAGAAAGTGAGGGATTAAGAGTTAGACCTAACATGCATATGGGAGAGAATTAGTCTAGGGAAACTCCCAAAGTTTACTCCCAAATATACTTCCAAATCTTATCCGTCTATCTCAATTATAAACGGTTAGGATTAGAGCTAATGTGGCATTAGAAAAAATAAAATAAGTCAACTCAAATCCTGGCCCTTAATGGTTGGTTATAAACGGTTAGGATTAGGGAGTATATTCGGAAGTATATTTGGGAGTATCTATAGACTCACTCGGTGGGAGATTGGGAGTGACGACTCCAATCAAGCACTTCTCTCTTTGTTTTTGGGTCTTTGTCTCCGTTTTGAATTTTTCTGCAGGCTGCCTAATAAACCCGGGTTGGGAGCGACGCTTTGGTTCATCGGGAGTTGCGTCCCTACCCTAAAGAGAAAGAGTTGCGGTGGCTTTGCGTACCTGCCCGAAAAGTTGCGTCTCTTCCAACAGTCTGCAGAATTTTAAAAAAAATCTGATTAACACGTGTCATGTGTTGGAATGGTAGTGTTGGAATTATAGTGTTAGAATGGTAGTCCTACGTGGCGAAAATATTTTGTATTAGTACTAGTAAACACCCGGTGCTGCGATGTACAAACCTTAATTGAGATCAGAATTACAAAAATAAATATATAAAAAATAATAAATCTGTGAATTATTAATCACCAAACTAATAAAGAGGTAAATGATAAAGTAGAAAAAAACATAGTTTTAAGTTGAGGGTTAAGTTTTATCGGGCACATACTTTTAAGCACCACTCTTCTTTATCATTTATTCCCAAAACAATGAAAAGATGAGTTGTCTAGCTAATCCATCTCATCCACCTATTAATTGTGGTTAAAATTTACTAATTCTTAGGGCCAAAACAATTTAACTTTGGTTTCTAGGAAAAAAATATTAACCCTAATGGTTAAAAGTTGTTAACCGAAGTTTAAAAAGAATTAATATTTTTTTTTTCTAAAAACCAAGGTTAAGATTGTTGAACCTTAAGGATTAGTAAATCTTAACCATAGTTAATAGGGACATGTGTTGACCGGTGGGTGTAATTGAACTCTCCCCAAGTTCAGTCATGATTGGTTGTGATTTGATCTTCTTTAGCGGGTATTGTGCGCACATGCAATCATCCCATAAGCGCATCAGGGTGGGACGTTGTGGTCACGGTGCTTGAGAAAACGTGCGCACCCCCAGAGGGTAGGATTTGGACTCGACCCTCTGGCATGAAAATTCAACGACTCATGGGTTGAACAACCCGACCCCCCTCAACCATTGTTCAAGGATCTGGATAATGTGTTTGGGTTAGTTATCCAGTTATGTACACCGTCACTGTTCATTGCCTTCTCCAAAATTGAAACAAATAAAAAAATTAAGACCCTTTTCGGAAGGGGCTGTTTCACCGATTTAAAAGACAACCAAAAGAAGAAAATTTTCCAATTAGAACCATCCTAGTCTGCATACTATTTTGCCAACCAATACTAATTTCGATACGGGAGATCATTCAATAGCCTGAACTATTAACAGTATAAAAAAAATGATTAATAAATTGAATAAAGAGCACGACAAAGATACTACCAGACAAGTATCTTTTATAACAGAAAAAGAAATTAAGAGAAGTCTCAATTGGAATTCACTTGCAATGATCTGCTTTCCCCATTGTAATGATTTATCCTTCAATCCCATTGCTTCATTTAACCTCAAAAACTCGACTACTTTCCTGATTCCTCTAGCAAGCTTTGAGATGTCACTGCTAAGCACATCTGAATCCATGGAAGCAGCCTTCTTCATCACGTCATGTTGAGCTCCTCGCTAATCCCAGCGACAACTTGCAGGTTGTGCTTCCTACATTCAACTTCATCCCGGAAAGTGGATTATTGAGTTTCTCCATCACTCGGACTCTGAGTAGGACCAAAAAGACGTGAGCACTCACTTCTTATGATTTCCTGTACAACAAAATGCAAGAATGATGTTTTCCCATCAGTTCCCTTGACATAAATCATTTCTCATCTCTTCCTTGTAGCACAAATTAAGTACATCACTAAAAAGTACTTACAGATCAAAATCTACATAGAACAAATATATTTGCAGACCTATCAACTGGATATCTAAGAAACTAACAAAAAATATTTAAAAATTAACAGATCATCCATTGATACAGCCTCTGAGATCTAGCTTCTTCCCATTAGATCCATTAGAACCACATATTGTAAAGCTATGAAGAAGCAGCTCCTCTAAAGGCAGAGAATTTTCCTCGATTAAAACCTGCTAAAAAAAAACAGTTTTAGGTAGATGAAGAACAGAGAGAGAGAATTTCCCTCGAAAAATAGAGAAAGAGAAAGAAATGATAGATGAAGAATGGATGGGCAAAGTGGGGGCTTTATAGAGAGGAAACGTAGTTGATGGTGGATTTGTGAAATCTCTACCTTTCACGTGGACGGTAATTTTTTATGGGCACTGTCTTAAGCATCCTAAGAGGACTGCGGGATAAATATCTTTCGACTTTTCATTCCTTACCAGTAACAGTCACACGTATTTAATATGTGAGAGAAACGGAAGGAAGATAAGAGGAGTTTTTTTTTTTTTTTTTTTTTTATTTTTTTTTTGGGGAACATCAATAGTGGGAGATAAACGTTAATAGTTGGGGAGACAAACATGGGATTAATGAGGGAGACAAACGTGGGTTGGATTAATAGGAGAGATAAACAATTGAAAGATGAGAGAATAAAAGGGGATTCAGGTGGGTCCATTATTTTGCTTAGGTGGCTTCACAAGTGAAGAGCACGTTTAGGTGGCAAAAGGAGGAGAGTTTTCACTTTGCTTTATAGTAGTAGAATAGATTAGGTAATAGATTCTATAGCATGACATTAAGAGTTTTCGTAATTCATTGAATGTCAACTAATTCTCTATCTCTCTATTTTTATATTCTCTAAATTATTTCTAGACATTAGAATAAATTTATTCACTTTTTTTTGTTAACTCAACTAAACCACAAGGCGACCCCCCCAAACACTTTAACAGATTGATTTTGTGTAAATTATCTACATCGTGGGATTAAGAGCTTGCTTACTTTCTGTCTCTTTAGTTTTATCTTCTTTAAATCCACAATGTAGATGGGTTACACTATATCAATCTAGAAATGCAAAAATGGTATTCTTATTTCTAAGAGCAATTTAGACAACACAAAAGTCGAGAGACTGAAAAAGAATTTATACACGAGAGACAGACAAAGAATTAGTTGAAAGTGAAGTAAGCAAACGTTCAAATCCGTAATGAAGATGAGTTACGTCATATCAATTTGCAAAAACGAAAATTTATTCTCATTTATATGAGCAACTAATCAACATAAAACTCGAGATACAGACAAAATATTAGTTGAATGTCAAGTAATCAAACTCTTAAATCCACAATATATCTATGTTACACCGGATCAATCTGCAAAAGAAAAAAATTTATTCCAATGTTTAGGAGCAATTTATTAACATAAACTCGAGAGACAGACAAAAAATTTGTTGAAAGTCAAATAAGCAAACTCTTAAATCCGCAATGTGTCTGGGTTACACCGGATCAATCTGCAAAAGCAAAAAATTTATTCAACAAAAAATTTATTATATAATGTCTATGAGCAATTTAGCAACATAAAACTTGAGAGATAGACAAATAATTAGTTGAAGGTGAAGTAAGTGAGAAAATTCTCTGCAATGTAGATGGGTTACACGAGATCAATCTACAAAAGCAAAAATTTTATTCCAATGTATAGGAGCAATTTAGCAACATAAAACTCAAGAAATAGACAACGAATTAGTTGAAGGTGAATTAAGTAAGCAAAATTCTAAATCTGCAATGTACATGGGGTTACACCAGATCAATCTGCAAAAGCAAACAATTACCTTTTTATCTTTATAGTTTTATATTTTATATCTTGGGATTAAAAGTTTTCGTACTTCATAGAACGTCAACTAATTCTCTTTCTATCTCTTTATTTTTATGTTTTCTAAATTATTCCTACACATTAGAATAAATTTATTCACTTTAACAAATTCATTTGGTGTAAATTATCTACATCGCGGGATTAAGAGTTACTTCCTATACAAATAATTTTGTTTTCCGAGACCTACAAAGTTTCCTGCCAAATCGAATTTTAAAACCATGACTTACAGTATTATGCATTTAGACAAGTATCCAAAAATTTAGTTTATATAAGTTTATATGACTTGTGATCCACAAACCAAAAAGTACAAAGGAACTTCTTAGTAACCTTAAATGAATGAGACAGCATAATAAAGTGACTTTTAAGAATGCCAAAAACCCGAAACAGAAAGATGTTAAGCAGCTCAAACTTGACAAAATAAATTATCAGTAATAGATATATAAGAATACACAAAACTGTAATGATGAACTACACACCAAGAATTGGAAAAAACACACGGCTTACTCTCTCAGATCCATAATACTGCACTATATTCTGTTGTCGTAAGCGACTTAATAAAGCAATTTCATGTCAGAATAAGCACTGAAAAGTAAGGAATTCTGCTCAAAACAACAGAATAGTTATACTGAAACAAGTAGCAAAATTAATACTGAAAACACAGACTTACACTATAAATCTACTAGAGAACTTACTTTCCCCAACTGCTTTGCGCTTTCCTGAGATTTTAAATCATCCGAGAATAGTGTAAGCTCCTTCATTGCACACATTTCACCGCTTTCACTACATAAAAGCAACATATTAAAAATAGAAATGCACAAACTCAATGACAAACCAGCATATGAGAATCTGGATTAAGGAAAAATACATTAGCAAATGTGATCAACCAAAATAGCCATGCTTTTTTGAGATAGAAATGTGTCATTAGGATGACATTTGATAACAAATATACAGACAAATCAGACTAAAAGTAATGCTTATGCACCTGATAATCAAGAATGACTAATTTTAGTCATGACTATTTAGCTTAGTGATAGGGCTACAAAATGCAGGCAGGCTCAAAACAGTTAAAATCCTACAAACAAGAGTGAGAAATCTTAGAATCATCAATGCGAGAAATAAATAGAAAATAGAGAAAAAAAATGAATGTTAGCATTCAACACCTTGGGAGTACAACCAGTTAAAACCAACATAAATGTGTCCAAATGTGTCTCTGCCTAGCACTAGCAGCCTTCCCTTCTTCTAACGTGAACCCTGCTTGCTAGAATCTCTGCCCTTCCAGGACTTTGTGGGACTGAGGAAGATGTTGTTGTTGAATTTGAATGAGGAAAAGGAGAAGAATTAGAAATTGTAATAAGGGGAAGGGGCAACCAGTGGCTTTTCTGTTTCCCATCATCAGGCCAGCTTGTCGGGGATTTTGGGGCTGCTCCTCCAGCTCGTGGATGCAAAAGGGTGACAGCACCACTGTGGATTCTGGAGCTGGGGCCATGGCTTGTCATTCTAGGGGAACACTCAGCGCTACCCCTATTTTGCTGCCAAAAATAACAGTCCTGACATATCTCCTCTCATCGAATTATGTCCAGAATTGTGACTTGAACCTGCACTGGAGCAGTTGCCAAATCCGTTTTATGTCCAAACATCTCAGCTTTAGAAACGTTTTATCCTTCCTCGAGTAGCCTAACTAACATAAAATGGAACAATATATTTATTATTATCAATAAAACATGGAAAAATAATATTATCCTAGAATCTGAATTGTAGTGCTGCAAAAGGAAAATAAGGGGAGTAAAAAACAAGAATCGAACCCAACAAAATGAAGTTTTACAATAAAAATGCATAACGGGAAAGAAAGCAATTATCACCAAGGTTTGAATAAGAGGAATGCTGACCCTAGCAGTGATTAAGACTGACATAATAGAAGTAAGTGGATTGATCAAGTGTCCGAACTCTAAGGAAAAATCATTATTGATGGTCCAAGCCCATACATATTGATAGATGAAACTGCCATTTATTTGCTGAATAGATAGATCGGTCGAAAAAATCATAACTGATTCATCAACCTGGGACATCATTCAGCCAATGTTGCAGATATTATCTTTTCACACACTAATCTTGTTCATACTTCACATGTATTTCCCTGAGTTAACCTTTTTTTTTTTTATCAATAATGCAATTTTATTAAGCGAAAAGAGAAAACAAGATAGGCAAGCGTGCCTACGGGTTTACAAGCATGTAAACTCGGCCCCTGGCCAGCCACCAAGAGGGCCTCCCTATCTAGAGCTACAAAAACTAATACAATAAACCCTGGATATCCCCCCTAGCCCAATGAATTCCAACCCATTCCAGGACTGTCAATCGGATACGCTCACATATCCTGGACAATGTTGACGATACGTCTTCAAATACCCTGTTGTTTCGTTCTTTCCAAAGGGTCCACGAGATAGCTCCGAGGAGAGCTCCCCAGATCTCCTCCCAAACCCCCTCCCCACTTTCCCTTTTCCAACAGTCAAGGAGCTTTCGAAAAGAGGATGGGAATGTTAGACATGATGCCCAGAAAAGTTATTTAGATTGTTAGAACCTTATTAATTTGATTAATATATGTTTCTTCTTAATCTATTGTATATTCATTATGGGTAATTGACCATGATCCTGAGATGATCTATACGATATGAGATATCGATAAATGTCCATAGGATATATTGTAAGAAAGTTATGTGAATAGATTATCACAGGTAGATATAACTTTCTGGTTCCTTATACCTTATATAGTCACAGCTGTGGGTGAAGCTGGGCACTTCACTTATATGGCTGCCAGAATGCTAAGATTTTCTCAATAGTTGAGATGTTCTATCTCGAACTATTGTAGTGGAGACTACACATCAGCATATAGGTGCTTAAATGTACACTGACTAATTGCATTCAATGAGAGACCTCTTGCGTATTTTCTAACTTAGGAAATACAATACAGTGACAGTTGAATAGTCAGAAAGTTGTTCGAGTCATGATGAATTTCAAACAAGAAATCCATGCTCATTAATTTGAGAGATTATCCAAGTTCCGGGTAGACAGTTGATTAAGTTCAAATCCTGCGCAAGTGATTTTCAAAACAAAATAAGTTTTGAAATATACTTTTATTAAAAGGTATTATACTTATAAAAGGTTTTTCTCAAAAAGTTTTTCATGAGAAATTATTTCTCATGGCTTAATCATAAGTCTTGGAAACCCGGATGATTTGCAATGGGCTATGGGTTAGATAGTATGTCAATCTAGAAAGCCCATTAGGGATAATGTATTTGGAAGGATAAATCGAATTTAAAAGTTCATGTGGCGGGATCCGTAATGGTTAATGTTCATACACTGGGATTCAATTGCAATATGGATATCTCACGTCACTTGCAATTCTGATGTAATTCTCGTTTAGGGTCAATGGGATAACATTGGGTAAGCCAGGGTAAGAATGTCCCAGAGCAATCTGTGGAGGTGCTCACATAAGAAATACAAGCTCATTAATTGATTAAAAGTTAATCAATTATTTAAGTGATTAAAAGTTAATCAATTATTTAAGTGATTAAAAGTTAATCATTTAATTAAATAGATTAAAAGTTAATCTATGGTTTAAATTAATTGTTAATTTAAATCTATTGGTTTTTAGAGTTTATAATATCTAGTATGTGAAGGAAAATAAGGGCTAGCTTGCAAATGAAATGTTTTTGCGAGCATGGTTTTTGTGAGTTTGAGAGTTTTTCTCTATTTGTTTGTTGAGTTACAAAGAGAAGATTGGTAGATTTCTTGGGTTTTCTTGTGCTACTAGAGCCATCCAGAGTTATCAAGTCTCCCTATGAGAGATTATTGTTTTTTTTCCTTGTGGTTAGTAGCATTTGCTAGTGGTTAGATTTTGGGAGTCGAGTTCTTGCTAAAAGCTAATTCCTCTCTCTCTCTCTCTCTCGCTAGTGTCTGTTATCTTTTCTACAATAGATATATGCTATATTTGAATAAAAAAACATCATAAGCACGTAAAGATCACAAGCTGAGTTTTCCCTTCTTTGACCCTTCCTTGGTCTTGCCATCTTTGGCCCTGTAGTGAAAATGTTACCAATCACAGTTTTACAAAAAAGTTGTATTTATTATTTTTGCACTGCCGAACGATTTTAATGTCTACGGATCTATTTAGTTTAGGTATTTTTATCATATATTTATTTTGGCTAGATTTGATTGAAATAGAAAAGATTTACTAAACGAACCCTAAGACTATAATGAGAGACAACTTAGACTTAATAGTTTAGTTTTTGACCCAGAGAAGAAGGAAGAGCTCCGACAATCAACGTTTTGAACCCATATATGTAAGGGACTAAGGGCAGTTTTCGGATTAACTAAATTTCAATTTATGTGTATGGGTAGTTTTAAAATTAACTAAAATTCAACTCATATGTTTAAGGGTAGTTTTGGAATTAACTAAAATCCAATAAAGCTTTGAACCAAGAAAAAGGTACTTCTGAAATTAACAAAACTTCAATCAACGTTTTGAGAACGCCAACCCTCATTAAGGGCCGCACTTGCGATACACGTGAGAGAGAGGAGAGGGAGAGAGACTGGAAAGAGGGACCCTAGTGAATGGCATTTTAGGGAAAAATTAAAGAATATTTTAGATATACAAACTTGAGGAACATTTTGGATAAAAAATTGCGAGGGACACATTCAGTACAGAAACATGTCGTAGGGATATTTTGAGAAACAAAAAGGTTTAGCGGTATTTTGGTTATAGAAAAGAATTAGGATATTTTGGGTATGTAAACTTGAGGAGCATTTTGGATAATAAAAAAAATTAGATGCATTTTGACTATAGAAATTTGGCTTAGGGGTATTTGGGGACTAAAAAATATCTAGGACATTCTGACTATAAAAAAAAATTAGGGTATTTTGGGTATAGAAACTTGACTTAAGGGCATTTTGAGAATAAAAAAATGTAGGTACATTATGGACAGGAAAATAAACATATATAATTTTTAATAATAAAAGGACGTGATCCAACTGTACCGGTCGAACTGGTCACCCGACCAGTTCGACAGCTAGTTCAGCTATGAAAACATTGCTTTATATATTAATAAAGGATAGTTTTATAATTACATTAATTTACAATCAATTTTTTAAGTCAACTAAATTTTTTGGTGAAAAAGTCTCCTAATATAATTGAAAGCTAAATTTAATAAAGAGCAATTTTCGAATTAAGCTAAAATTCAATTAACTTTTTAAAGTATCATCCTCTTTATATATATTAGCAAAGGGGTAGTTTCGGAATCAAGCAAAAAATCAATCATCATTTTTTAAAGTACCACTGTCTTTATATACGAATAAAGGGAAGTTTTGGAATTAAGTGAAATTCAGTCAATGTTTCGAACCCATGTGTAAAGGGTAGTTTTGGAATTAGCTAAAATTCAATCAACGTTTGAATCTATATGAGTAAAGGACAATTTTGGAAATAATTAAAATTCATTCAACATGTGTAATAGATAGTTTTGGAATTAGCTAAAATTCAAGCAATGTTTGAACCTGTCAGAGAGGAGAGAGGGAGAGACCAGAAAGAGAGACTCTAGTGAGGGGCATTTTGGGAAAAAATTTAAAGAATATTTTGGTATAGAAACTTGAGGGCATTTTGAGTAAAAAAAACGTGAGAGACACGTTGGGTATTGAAACATGACGTAGGAACATTTTGAGAACCAGTTGCTTTAGGGGCATTTTGGGTATAGAAAATTTTTACGGTATTTTGGGTATATAAACTTGAGGGACATTTTAAAAATAAAGCAAATAAAACATGGGCAAACTTGAGGAGAATTTTGGGTTAAAAAATTTATGAGATGCATTTTGACTTTGAAAATTTAATTTAAGGGCATTTTGGAAACTAAAAAACATCCAAGACATTCGGACTATAGGAAAAATTTGAAGGCATTTTCGGTATGGAAACCTGACTTATGAAAATTTTGGGAATAAAA
Source organism: Tetracentron sinense (assembly GCA_015143295.1). Taxonomy (NCBI): domain Eukaryota; kingdom Viridiplantae; phylum Streptophyta; class Magnoliopsida; order Trochodendrales; family Trochodendraceae; genus Tetracentron; species Tetracentron sinense. The sequence continues at coordinate 14,371,792 of CM026555.1, read as the reverse complement.
AACTTTAGGAATATTATGGCCAAGAAAATTAGGAAAATATATATATTTTTAATAATAAAAGGACATGATCTAATAATACTGGTCGAACCGGGTACTAACCTGGCTAGTTCGACGACCGGTTCGATTATAAAAACATTGCTTTATATATTAATAAAGGGAAGTTTTATAATTAAATTAAATTTCAAACAAGTTTTTAAGTCTACTATATTTTGGTGAAAAAGTCCCCTATATAATTAAAAGCTAAAATTAATATAGGGCAATTTGGAAATTAAGCTAAAATTCAATTAATTTTTTTAAGTATCATTCTCTTTATAATTAAAAGCTAAAATTAATATAGGGCAATTTGGAAATTAAGCTAAAATTCAATTAAATTTTTTAAGTATCATTCTCTTTATATATTAGCAAATGAATAGTTTTGAAACTAAGCTAAAATTCAATCATCCATTTAAAGTACCATTGTTTCTATATGAGTAAAGGGTAGTTTTGAAATTAAATAAAATTGTGTCAATGTTTTGAACCCGTAAGTGTAAAGGTCAGTTTTGGAATTAGCTACAATTCAATCAACGTTTGAACCTATATAAGTAAAGGGAAATTGTGAAATTAATTAAGATTCATTCAACATGTGTAAAGGGAATTTTGGAATTACCTAAAATTCAATCAACGTTTGAACCAATATAAGTGAAGGGTAATTTTGGAATTAACTAAAATTCATTCAACATTTTGAATCCATATGAGTACAGAGCGGTTTTGGATTTATTTAAATTCAATGACAATTTTGAAATTAACTAAATTTAAGTAAAGGACAATTTTGGAATTAGTTAAATTTCAAGGGTAATTTTTTCATTAACCAAATTCAATCAAAGTTTTGATCCTTATATGAATAAGTGCAGTTTTAAAATTTATAAAAATTCAACCTAAGTTTTTAGTCCAGTTACACCACTGAGGTTACCATGTGTCCCTTTTAACACTCTTTAAATGTGGTTAAGATTCACCCACCCCTGGGGTTCACCCACTTATTCTTGGATTTTAGAAAAAAAAAAAATTTGATCTTTTTTAACCCTGGGAGTTAGTGAATTTTAAGCAGGGCTAGGTGGGTGAACTCTAGGGTTAGGTGAATCTTAACCACAGTAAGGGGTATCAAAAGAGACACATGGCAACCTCAAGGACATTACCAGACTCCAACTGTGGTTAAAATTCACCCACCCTTAGGGTTCACCCACTTATCTTTGGTTTTTAGAAAAAAAATATTAATATTTTTTGAAAACCCTGTTTAAAATTCACTAAATCCTAGGGTTAATTTTTTTTCTTTCTAAAAACCAAGGATAAGTGGGTGAATTGTAGGGGTGGGTGAATATTAACCACTATTAAGGAGTGTTGAAAGGGACACATGGCAACCCCACTGGCGTAACCGGACTCCTCACTCTATTGGCAAAAAACTTCGAAAGAAGACCCCGCCCATCCCCTTTCATTGCTATACCCAAAATGCACGTGAGTCGCACGTGAGAGAGGAGAAGAAGGGGAGAGAAACAGGGAAGAGGGACCCTAGTGCAGCATTTTGGAACAAAAATTAAGGAATAAGAATGGTAAAGTTAACCATTTACAAAGCTGTACTGCTGTTCCTGTGGTAATGAACTAATAGAGAACAATCAAATTTAACTTTTAAGGGAAAAAGTCACCTTGGTGTTCTCCCATTTTAAGCACCAAGGTGAAACACAAGTACAATTTTGGTCCCAGTGCATCAAAATTTTGTTCCCACCCATCTCTTTTCTCGAACAAATGCCGAGGCAATAGAAAGTTTGGGGGCCACTAGAATCCAATTTCACCACACCTACCCTAGAAAGCCCCACCCACTCCTTGCATCGGAGCCATCAGCCTATCAATATCACAACTCTGTCAAATCTAACTTACAGGCCATTTAATTTGCACATGCAGTTTCTTTTTTGTCTACATTTTAAAGACTGGCCCAAAAAGATTATTATAAGGCAAATGATCTGAATTGATATCTTAGAATGTGCATGATGTCATTATTCCGCAATATATAATATAAATAAATAGTAGCCACTCCATTTAACATTTTCAGAACCACAGCTTCACCGCATCCACCCAACATTCATGCAAATAACACCCTCTATAGTTGCATCCCCAATCAAACTTAGATAATAAGAAGAATTTCAAGGTTTTCTTTTTTATCTACACCGCACAGCTTCAAGGTTTCTTTTATCAAGTCACTAAGCTCATTTTCCTTTCTTGTTTCTACAATTTCATCCTTTTACAGTTTCCAAACAGTGTTCTTTGGATCTCCCGCCAGTCCTATTTATGCTAACCACGTTTTAATAGAATCTCAGTTCCCATTCCATATTTCCTGTTCCAATCCCTGAGAAAAGTGAAAAAGGAAGCATAAATGATGACAGGACAAAAAAAAGTAATGTTATGGAAAATAGAGTTCTGCATGCTGCATTCATGACTTGGGAGTCAATATATAAAGCCTTTTCTAGTAGACCGTACACATAGGGTCATCTGATCCTTTTTGGGTCAATTACAAACTGATGAACAGAATTATTGTTTCAAATAGGCTTCAAAACAAAGTGGAAGGAAAAGGGAAACGTTTCTTCACTAAATGATAAATCCAATTTCATGCACCAGTCAAAGGAGAGGAAGAAGGTGGCAAGTTTTAAGCATTTACATTTCAAGGATAGCATGAATTTACCGAAAGGCTCTTAATAAGATGATTCTCCACACCCTTTATAGTAAGTTTTATGCGCTCTGCAATGATATTTAATGGAATGGTTCGATCTTCTGAGGGAATTCTGCAAGGAAGCAATCCTTGGTATCATTCAGGGATGATCTATCTATTAGGAATTAATAACTTAACCTAGGTCAAACCAAATCATAATCACACTGATACTGCTGACCTGTACATACCTGAAGATGATTTCCATCAAACAGAGAATATTAATCTTTTCCAATAGCTTCTTCTCATTCTCTACCAATGCTGGCTGAGCACTCAGAGCAGCTCGATGAGTAAGGCAGAGTTCCGGATAGCAAACTAAATCACCTGAGTTGAATGCCTGGAGAATATCATAGAGCCACTCCACCTTTGTCTCCAGAAGACTCTTTATCTGCAAAAGATGATAAAGTCAAAACTTTCAAATAGCACACCACCCAAAAGTGTAAAGTAAGTCATAAGTAGGCGCCCAAATAAGGGCAAGGTTTAAAATATTAGTGTTGGACTATGTGCCGATCCCTTCAAAAATGAAAGCACGCAGTGACATTGCATGCAAAGTTATGGAAACATCATATAATTTTAAGAATCTTAGAAAACATTGTAAATACAATAGAAACATGATTTGTTATTTTAAATAAAAACTGTATAAGGAAAAAAAAATGAAACACAGTCCTAACCATATTAGTAATTCGGCATACGGCAAAAGTTCGGCACATAAATTATTTGCGTATAATTCAGATTAGTTACTTCATAGTTCGTATAAAAATTCAGTGAAAAAATGTAGGACGGCAAAAGTGCGGTACGTGAATAATTCGATTATAATTCGGGTCAAGACTCAAAAATTCATTGAAGAATCCGGCTAAATATATAAAATGCATGTATAAGGTTACCTTTCACCTAGACTTTTATACAGGTCAATAGATACAGATAAATGGCCTAAGTAAATAAATAAAAAATGAAATAGATAAATAAATCTAATCTAATAATAAGTAACTAAATTAAGCTACTAATTTGAGAATAAAAATGTCTATTATCCCCATTTAATCCAATGACATATTCTTGACGCTATGACTAGAGAATACCCACTGACTATATTGTAACCTTAATGCAAGTCATTGCATTATTTGTTCTGCGGCCGATCATATTTATATTTCTCTCCACCAAGCAATCTACTCATTCAAATTAGGGATAGGTGTCGTAACTAGAACAAACACTGCTTGCTTTCTCTGCTAAGGAACTGATTTTGCTCCTTTCTTTGTTTAGGATTGGCCTTTCCTAGATTTCCTGATAGCACTGATGGCAGGCTTCACAATTGTGTCTCATTTGTTCAGTAGAACTTTAGTTATATGTATAAAGTAGTGTTGTATATAGCATTGTCTTCTATGGTTTTGAATATGAGGAGCTGGAACTTCTAAAATAAAGTGAGGCAAAATAAACTTGGGTGAAATTTTCTACAGCAAAACAGCAACTACCAGTCCTTACTTCCTACTACCGTGATCCATGTATTAAACATCTTACTTATTGGGCTCTAGTTCAACTTTGACTATTCTTATTTCATTTGAGCTGTTAATAGCACATGCCTGAAGGCTAATACGGGTTGGTTAGATTGTTATTATCAGCATAACCTGTTAAATACCTTGAGGGTCAGAGTCTTGAGGAAGAGAGATTGGGAATTGGCTACAATTCCATTTCAATGGTGCTGCCTCTACAAAAAATATTCCATCTTGGCATCTCTTTAATGGCTTTCTCATGCACCACTTTGGTTTGAAAACATATTTTCCCTTGGTATATTAAAATTACCAGGGGATTGAGATTTGAGAGAAAGGGAGAGAGGCAAAACAGAGCGCAATGGAAAGTAGTAGTGACACTTTAAGATATTGCTGTAATTCCACTAAATCCTGATACAGAATGCTAAAAAGGCAACAATGGATAATAAAGGCTTTAATTTTAGTTACAAGGCTTTTGAAAAAGGCACACTATAGCAATCACAACGTCAAGCTCTCTATGAGGCTTGAATCCTCATTGCAGTTTAGCAACAAAAAGCCGTTGACACCAATGTTTTAAAACGTGAAGCCGTGAGGTGAGGTGTTAGGACCTCAAGATGCATGAGGCGTAAGCCTCACAAGAAAAATTCATGCTATCTCATTTTCACAAATAAATAAAATATCAGAAAAATTGTAAAAAGATTGAAAAAGTTAATGAAAAATTATAGTATATATATATATTTGTATTCGTGTACATTGTGTGTGTTCGTGTAGACGCACACGTACACATAGGAAATACTATATAAATTAGTTGAAACAAATAACAATTTTTTTATATAAAAAAAAAACATTTAAGACAGTTGTGACTAGAAACCTTATTTTAGTTAATGTATGAGACGTACATCATAAACATAAAGTGAGCTTCAAGGCATAAGGCGTATGCCTCATGTGAGCCTCATGGAGTTTACGCCTCATGGTTGAGCCTCAAGGCGTTTTCCTAAAGTCTCGTTCCAAGGCGAACCTTGAGGCATAAGCTTTTTAAAACACTGGTTGACACATATAGTTCAAATTGAACCAGCTGCTTCATTATACAAGTCCTATCACAAAGAAAACTCTTCATTGGTTTGATTATTTTCCATGTGAGAGAGAGAGAGAGACTGGTCTAGTGACCGGTCTGGTTCGTTTGCTGACGATGATCCTGGTGGAACCGTGTGGAAGATTGAGGGATGAATGAGATAGAGAAAGGGAGAGATACAGTGGTGATTGGTGATCAGGGGTAGGGAGTCGGGGCCTTATGGACTAAGAACGCAAGAGAGGGAAGAGTGACAGAGGGAGAGAGAATAGACCAGTTAGTGTGTACTCGTGTGTAGTGACGGCTCATTTTGGAAATTTGGTCTAATTTTTTTAATAATCCAAAAGATTTGCAAATTATCCAAGATAGTTTAAAAGAATGCTAACAATTCCGAATATTAGAAAAGAACGGACAAACAAGTCATTAAACGGCCTCTACGTTTTATGCGCGAACTATTCACGTATTAAACGCGACTTTTTAAACTATGGTCCTAACTCATCATACAACCATTTAGCAGTGTAGTCAAGGCGTCTAGACGATACCTAGGCGAGGCGATGCTAGGTGACCACAATTTGCTTTTTTAATTGATATTAGATGGTAATTCAATTTTGAAAATGCGAAGGCATGAATCGAAGCGTTAGGACCTCAAGATGCTTAACGCATAGGCCTCACAAGAAAGCTTCATGCTCTCTTATTTTAAAGAATAAATAAAATATAAAAAAAATTACAAAAAGATTAAAAAAGTTAATGAAATATTATAGTATATATATATATACCCAGTGCGTACTGATCATGTTTCCCACGGACACTGCATTTGTGTACATTGTGTGTGTTTGTATGAGAGCACACATACACATAGGAAATATTATATAAATTAGTTGAAACAAATAACAAATAAAAAACCATATTTAAGTCTGGTTGTGGCTAGAAACCTAATTTTAGCTAATGTATGAAATGTATGTCATAGACATATAGCGAGCTTCAAGGCATGAGGCGTGTGTCTCATGTGAGCCATATGGGGTTTAAGCCTCATGCTTGAGGCTCAAGGCGTTTTTCTTAACCCTCGCCCCAAAGCGAGCGTTGTTGCGTAAGCCTCGCACGCTTTTTAAAACACTTGATAGTATTATAAAAGATTTAGTGATTGCCTGCCTAAATCATGATTTTGGCAATAGAGGTCCTGGTTAGGTGGCGGTGGCCTAGGCGACATTTTGACTACATTGCCATTTAGAATATGAAAAAACAAGATAAATACGCAAAGTAAATATTGGCATATCTAAGACAAAGTGTCAAACTGATGCAGCTAGACGCAACCATTGATCCCAAAAGCCATAACCGATAGGAAGGGTGCAATCTATGGCCTTATAGTGCAGGTCCAAGGCCCAGAACAAGCACCCCTCAGGGAGATGCAGCCCCAGTCCGAGCTCATGGGCGCACCCACTATCCAGCAACATACACCATCTCACCCCCTTGGGAGGAGTCTTGAACTCGAGATCTTTGGCTTTGATACCATTTAATGCAGCTAGACGCAACCACTAATCCCAAAATCCATGGCTGATGGGAAGGACGCAATCTATTACTTTATAGCCCAGGTCTAAGGCCTGGAACAAGCACCCCTCTACTCATCAGGGAGATGCAGCCCCAGTTCGGGCTTAGGGCCACACCCTTAGGGAGATGCTACTCGCCCGTATCGGGGCTGCATCTCCCTGAGGGGTAGAAGGGTGCTTGTCCTGGGCCTTAGACCTGAGCTATAAGGCAACAAATTGTGCCCTTCCCATTAGTCATGGCTTTTGGGATCAATGGTTGTGTCTAGCTGCAACAAATGGAATCAGAGCCAAAGGTCTCGAGTTCGACACTTCTCCTAAGGAGGTAAGATCGTGTATGCTATTAGGTGGCCGGTAGTGGGTGCCCGGACCAGGGTTGCGTCTCCCTGAGGGTGCTTGTTCTGGGCTTTAGACTTGGGCTATAAGGCAACAAATTGCATCCTGCTCATCAATGATGGTTTTTGGGACTAGAGGTTGCGTTTGGTTGCATCACAAACATAGGGCTTTATCCATTTCAATATTTGTAGAAATTCTATTTAACTGGTATTACAAAATCAATATATCACATTTGCACATATTTGTTACTTTACAAGGTTTTTACTTTTAGTTTTTTTTCATATTTCAATTTGAAACAAGAAAAGCATATTTTATTTCGTAAAATAGGGAGTTTTGCTCTAACCAAGAGCCCAAAGTGTTTAGATAATAGTATGTCTTGGTCTAAATAATCTTCAAATAGATCAGTAGGAAAGTAGTGAACATGTTTAGTGATTGGACTTGGGGAACACGGGAAAAGTAGGTGTCACGGTAATTATCATAGATAGTGAGGCCAGGGAGAGGTTTAGACATTTCGGGTCCAACAGGTATTACGACAACAAACCATGCTGAGCTCCTAGCCCTGAGATTGAGCATTATCCTTGCCATTAAAATCTAGCTCTTTACTCACATAGTTTGAAAAATCGACATTTCTATAAGGTTCAGTAGAAACGTGTTAGTTTCGATAGTCACTGAAAAGATATCAACTTGAAGTATAAATAGTAGAGGATTTTAGCGATATGTTTTGGTAACATCGACCGAAACATTACTAAATATTTATATAAATTTCATGACTTCGGTCGACACAAATTGAAGTTGACTGAAGTCAATCTATTTTTGTTAAGGAAACTCCCCCCACCACCTTACAAAAGAAAAACATTTCACCTCTTTTCTTAGATCACTTCTAAATTTGAGTACACACTAATCACATTATTTTATTAGTAGACTGTAATTGATCTAATTTTGTAAGGATGCATCAAATTCATGCATCTCCACATGATTTTAGGGATTCTAATTGGTTTTGGATGCATCAAATTCACGCATCTCCACATGATTTTAGGGATTCAAATTGGTTTTGGAGATGAAATTTAAGTTTCCCCCGAACTTCAATGTTTACATTTGAATGGACTTAATACATAAGCCTTATAATTAACTGTTGTAATGGGCCTAAAAAATTAGCCCATTACTCTTCACTGTCTTTAGTACCCTTTTAGTCTAGTATAGCTTTAGTTGTACTTAAAAGGACTTTTATGTCCGTTAATCTCTTTAGTTTAAGAGACTGGTGGGAAGGAATATTTACTTGTTCTTGACAGTGACACGACCAAATACTAAGCATAATTAGCCAGTTCATGCATAAGCCCCAAATTATCCATTTGGAGGCAGCTGAGAGGAACTGCGATACTTGAAATCTGCATCAGGGAAACGGTTGTTGTTTGGTAAGAATGGTCATTTACAAGTAGAGGGCTAGGTAGGCTCAGTTAGACAGTTACAAACAGGAGATCCACTACAAGCTATTGCACACTCCTTGCTGGTAATCAAATTATGTGTAGAAGTGAAAAAACAAGCCGTTGTTGCAAGATCTAGAGCCGAAGAAAAATATAGGGCCATGGCTCATATGTAGGGATGTACACGAGCCGGGCTAGCTTGGTTGTTCGACTCGGCCCAGCCCGATCAAACCGAGCTCAAGCTTGATTTTTAGGCTCGATTGGACCGGCTGAACAACCAAGCTTGAAATTTACTTCGAGCCGAGCTCGGGCCAACCCTTGTTTGATTTGGCCCGACTCGAAGCTTGGCTCAGCTTGAATATTATATAAATAATTTTTAAAAAATATTACTTATATATATCATTATTATATAAAATAATATTAAATATTTTTATTTTTATTTTAAAAATATTTTATTCAATAAAACAAGCCGAGCTTGGCTCGAGCATGAATCAATTTGAGCTCGAGCCAGCTATTTGAATTCGAGCCGAGCTTGGGGCAGAGCCGTTCGAACACAAATTCAAGCCGAGCTTCAGGCCGAGCCTAGATTACCCCCCTTTCAAGCCGAGCCGAGCTTGGCCAAGCCCGGCTCAGCCCAACCCGAATACACCCCTACTCATATGCTTGTGAGTTATTATGGATTAAGATTCTAACACTATCCCTATTCCTAAAAAAAATTTAATTATTGCACAAGAGAGGGACAGTACCCACTCATTAGGTAGTATGTGCATGTACATTATAGATATGCTTATTCTATGTATGATGCAGTTTTGCATTTATAAACAAAGAAATATCTTTCATTGAGCAACGCATTGCAAATATATATCATGAAACTGCATGTTATATACAGATTAAGGATATTGGTACATCAAGTATACCCAGGGTTATGCTCATTTCTTTGGGGCCCCACCTGGCCAACCCAGAAACAAAACTGATATAAAGATGTATGGTATTGTTGAAAAATTGTGAGCTTTTACTAGAAATTAAAAGACGTGGAGATTGTTGAGAAGCAAGGGTTGTTCCCTGATTTAAAAAGATCAGTGACCATTGATTCTCATTCTTTAAAACAAGAAAGGTGCATTAGAAGATGCTTTTAAGCAACAAGAAAGGTCTGAAGTAGATGCAAAAATTATAAGAGCATTATGTGCTTATGGCATTCCTTTCAATATCCCAAGATCTCCTTACTTTCATGAAATGGTAGCCTCAATAAATAGTGGACTCAAGGGTTATAAATGTCCATCATTTGAAAAGGCTAGGACATCATTATTAGACAATGAGAAACAGAGGTTGAATAGGGGTTTACATGTGGTAGGGGACACATGGCCCACAAATGGGGTTTCTATAATTTCTGACGGGCAGACAAGCGTTAGAAATAATCCTTTAATCAATGTTATTGCTTCAAATAGTTTGGGAGCAATGTTTTTATATGTTGAAATTTGTCATGGGGAAGAAAAGACATGAGTTTTTATTGCATCTTTACTTTTAAAGGCAATTGAAGATGTTGGGCCATCTAATGTCATTCAAGTGCTCACGGATACTGCTGCAAATTGTGTAATAGCAGGAAAAGGAGTTGCTAAGGTACATCCTCACATCTTTTGGTCTCCTTGCATAGTCCATACGTTAAATTTGATTTTCAAAGATCTATCAAATGAATGGGCTTGATATAGGAAGACATATACCAAATGTAAGGATATTGTGAAGAATGTTACTAAATCACACCCATGGTTTAGCTATTTTTAGATCCAATTGTAAACTGGAATTGTTGAAAGTAGCTAAAACTAGATTTGCTTCACATTATATAATGTTGAAAAGAATTATGGATGCATGAGAAGGCTTGTTAATTAATGTGGTGCTCGACTCCTGGAAAGATTGGACTGCAAAGAATAATCAAACAAAAGAGATGGGAAAAAAGATAAAAGAGTGGGTTACTAGTGATTGTTCTTGGGATTCAATCAGATTGATATTGAAAATCACCAAACCCATATTTGAAATGATTAAACTTTGTGATAAGGATGGTGCGGTCCTTGGTGAAATGTATGAAGGTTTGGAAGATATGCTTGGCAAACTAACAGATAATATCAAAGATTCAAAAGAAGAAAATGTATTTCTTGTTGTACAACGAATAGTCAATACTCGAAGAAAGAAGATGAATGTGCCCCTCCATAGCCTTGCGTATGCACTCGCACCTCATTATTACGATTCTAAGTATATTGCAAGTCCAACACCGAGAGGTCGAAAAGATCAAGACCTGTTGATGATATAGCTGTTGTTGAGATTGTTATGAAAGCATTATGGATCATTGCACAAGTACTTATTTATTAGTTTAGACTTTAGAATTCATACTATTCTTAATTTTTTTTTTATATATATTGAAGTTTTAAATTTACAATCAAGTTATGTATGTATTCATCATATGTTAAATTTTGACATGATGAGGATTTATTTACTATATTAAGAGGTCAATTTGCCAAATTCTCTTAATTTTTGTACGTGCAGATGAGTTGGTCTTCATTCTCTCCAATCTTAGTATGCTATCAAGGTTCAATGAGAGCTATCATGAAGGCCGATTCAAGAAGCGGGATATTGATTGCGACGAAGGATTATTTGATGATTCGAGTGCAAACTTGAAGAGCTGAGATGGACTTCACTTTATGAATAGTCCATTTGATCTTTTTCATCATTTTTTTGCTGCCATACCTTTTTGTTACATGATGGTTATGATTTTCTTTTGTATATGACACTTAAGACTTGATGTAGGCAATGATGTAAAATGTAATACTTTTTTGTTATTTCAGTACATGACTTGAACCATTGTATATATTTTTGTAAATATAGACTTGGACCATTATATCTGTTTCATTAATGTTATGCTTATAATTGGTCGACATGTATACATATATATATATATATATATATATACACAAGCGAACTAAGCTAGCGAACCAAACTACCGAGAAACGAATTGTCTAATCCTACCCCTAGCGAACTGATTTCGTTACAGAGTGGCGAACTGCGAACCACAAACCTGAATTCGAACCAGGTAACATTGAGTATACCACACTATCTCCAAACCAAATAGACATACATAACTCCTTCTTCCCTTATCTTAACATATATACAAATCATAAAGACTTCCAATTATAAATACTTCCAATTATGATGAAATAGAGCGAAAGATGAATGTACTATATATGAATGTGCAATCTATACATTGCATTTTATATTTGTTCTTCCTGTACAAGCGTGTGCAATGGATCAATACGTTGTTACATATATACAAAACAAATGTACTTGTCATAGGTCGTAGCTTTGGTAGTGGTATCCACCAAGGAGAAATACATCTCCCCATGCATGTTAAGCAAACCATATACATGCACACGGAAATTCAAGAAAGAAGCAAACAAAAATGCCATGAGAGAATGAGGGTATTTAAGACACCAAAATGCATGGCAAGCTGTCGCCTAATTCAGAGATCTTTCCAAGAACATACAAAGGAGAATCATACCCAGAAATTTAGAGAAGAAAATCATGGTAGTCAACTGTACGATTCATCTGAGTTAATAAAAAAAAGGGGGGGGGAACAGGTAGGAATCTATACATTTAGATGGAAAAAAATTCTTACAATTGGATGCGCAAGCAGTTCTCCAAAGTTGTAGATGTTATCTCCCAGCAATGCAGAAAGGGATAAATCAAATGCAAAATCCTGAAATATGAGAACAGTATTGAAAGTTAATACCTTTTGATCAATTGAAAATCTCCACAAGACTTTGAAACAATCTTTCAGGAAAGCATAATGGGCACCTTGATATAAAACTGGTACACAACTGAGGATGTAACAGAATGGTCAATGATATACTAAGAAAGGATATCATATCAATGTTGAAGGTAAAGATATAAAAACTTTGCAAAGGATCTCTAGATACATTTTGCAAAAGTAAAAACTAGAGGAAAATTACATAATTTACAATTTGCCATTTCCAGCATGATGTTAGGTTGTAAACAGATTCTTTTGAACTATTACTAGAATTAACTTTTCCCTACCAACCAGTAAATTTGTTTTGAGTGCTAGGAGTGTTCGAAGTTTGAAAATTGTCACTCCTATTGTTGCCACGAGAGCGTGCAACCTAGGATAATCCCATCCAAGGCATTGAAAAGCTCATAGTTGCATGGAAGCTATGTACAAATGGGATGCTTGCTTTCCAGGTTCGCTTCCCACCACACCCCATTTAGTGGTCAAAGAGGGCATGTAGGATGCGAGGGGATAGACCCGAGTCAATAGCCTAGGATGTAGACCATAACAAGTATTGTTAAATTGGAACCAATAACTCCTAGTTCTCTATGCATATCTCGTGTAAGGAAAAATATGACGTATGAATGCCCAATGGGAACGAGGTGACGATATCTTATTTCTCGCTTCTCATTTTTTAAGAATTTTTTAACCTTGCTTCCTTGCCACAACTCATTTTCGTTTTCTCATTCTAGTAACTATGGAAAATATTAAACAAGCATATAAAATTTCGTAAGTCGCATCGTATCTGACTAACAATAAACAATAAGTTTGTATCGATAAAAAGAAAACAATAAGTTTGGCTTGTAACTGGAAAAGTATATTCAAACAACTTTGTTTTCACATATTTCATTTTGACCAATAATTGAATTGTTTTTCCTTCACTGACAACAAGCAATGATCTACACTTGTCCATGTTCAAGCATTGGCATTTATAGCGGCAAAGTCAACTTGCCAAGCCATGGAACTCCGGACTCAGGGAATGCATCAATGGTCTTTTTGCTTTTTGACCAGGTACAACTGCAGGAGCTTCAGTAAATTCGTTTATAGGGATACTCAAATGGTTTCAATGTTTTCCCTACTACATTTTACTGATCAATTAGTGGTTTAACCTTTTTTCCCAAAATTTTGGGAGGGTTAAATGCATGGTGTTTCCACCAGGAAAGACTGTTCTTAACGCGATCAGTAACTAAAAAGTGAAAACTGGCTTTACACCTGAGACCTGTATGCAGACCTTTACCACTCGGGCAAGTACACATTTGCTAAGTTGGTAAGCTCTATGAGTGCTGATACCATAGACTGGGGTTCTAAACCCATTAAGCCACATGAGTTTTTTTTTAAAAAAAGGGAGGGGGGGGCACATCTGCTCCTAAATCAAGCTAGTTGAGTACTAGAAGTTAGAACATAACAAGAGAGACAGGGATACTCATCACTGGACCATAAAGCTTGATTGCTTGAACTATTTTCTCCTCACACTATTACTGTCCAATTTCTTAATCAAAGATCTCTAGTAATAAGGATAATAAACCTACAACTTATTGTGGAATAGCAAAGCAATTAAAAGATTTAGAAAATCCCATTTAGTTATATTCCTTTTTTGAATTTTATTCTGAATGCTAAAGTTGAAAGGAAATTTGTGAATTGGCTACTAAATCTATAGGAAAAAAGTAGTGCTTTTTTTTTTTTTTTTTTTTTCTGGAGTCCCTGCCTTGTGGAGGCTAGCGAAGAGTGCATGGCTGCCAACAATCCATGTCAGTGTTTGTACAGGCCTAGGATTTATATCAGAACCATAGGCCTCTACAAACGCTGACATTGTTTGTTTTTAAGGCGCGTGTTTCACCCTATCCGTAGCTTTGTTCAAATAGTTAAGGGGTTCTTCTACCAATGTCCCAGCATTTTACCGCATTTCCCTATTTCGCCCTACATTTTTGTATTTTGCATGCTTCCCCCTAGGTTTGGCGTATTTTCATATTTCCCCACATCCAAACGGGATCTTCTGAATTCGATGGCAGCAGTTTCATTTCATGGTAAAATTGTTTAAAATACCCCTCCCGTCTCTCCAACCAAATTACCATTCACAATTTTATCAAATAAGGATTGGGTTTTTTTTTTTTTTTTTGATAGGTAAATGATCCATTCCAAATAAAAAGAAAATACAGAAGAGTTCACACGAACTGAACTCAAAACAAGAAAAGGAAAAGCTAAATAACCCTGAGGACTAGAACAAGGAAAATAGAAAAACAAAGTCATACTCAAGTAAAAGACTAACTACTCATCTTCATCTAGACCAAGTACCCCTGTCCTCCCTAGCAAAAAGCCAAGATGAGAGAAGACGCAAGGCCCTTAAGCAAACCTGCTCTGGATGGAGAGATGAGAGCTCAAAAATTCTACGGTTCCTTTCCTTCCAAATGGACCAGAGAATAACCCCCAGGATAAAACTCCGGGATACCTCCATATTACCTTCAACCTTGGCAAAAGCCCAACTGTGTAAGGAAAAACCCAACATACGCCCAACCACGATAGGAATCTCCCCCATATCTCAAAAGCAAAAGGGCAATGAAATAGTAGGTGGTCGACTGATTCTGCATCTTTAAAGCACATAAGACATCCATTGGCCATCTTCCAACCTCTATTTTGCAAGTGATCACATGTAAGTATTTTATCCAATGTTGTCGACCAAAGAAAAAAAGATACTTTGGATGGGATATTCGGATTCCAAACCTGTTTATGCGGGAAGGGAACCCCTTGGGCTACTCTGCAAACCTCATAAAGAGATCTCACCGAAAACTGACCCTTGTTGTCACTAGCCCAAATTCTGACATCTCTAAGATGAGGATGAATTATAGTAAAATGAAGCCGCTCCAGCAAGCTAGATACACTTTCGAGTTCCCAAAATTTTAGACATTTCCACCCTAAAATTTACTGGGTCAAAAACTTAGTCCTTGTACAATTCTCAAGGCTCTATGAGTAGCAGGAGCAACTTTTAATTTGTTATGAGCCCAAACAATGTGCAGTAAAAAATTGAGTCTCATCTCCTATGTACAAGAGTTAAGTGGAAGTAAACATAAGCTGTATATGAATGGTTCAGAATATTACAATGATTTCCATCTTTGGCCCGTTGGAGATGGGGTTACTTTACTGGTTTGTACAAGTATTTTTGTTTCACTAATTACTACTGTCCCAGAAACGTCATGGTATAGGATTATTTGGACTGCAAGAAAAAATTTCATGGATGGAAAAGGTAAAACAGAAATATGATAAAACCTATTGGAGAATTTTTGAAATACAAAAAAATGGGAGGATATAGAAACCTATAAACATAGGGCATTTTCCAACATTTTCGGGGAAAAACTACCAAAAACGATGGATAAGTTAGTCTGATGAGAACAAACGATATTATAATATAAAAGTGGATTATTTGATTCTAATTCTCACAAAAGAAAATATCATACCAGCTTAAATGTGTCTGACAGAGACTCCACCGACCATAGTAACAAAGTTCGGATTCGGGAATTATTCGGCAGGGGTTAAGTTCGAAAAAAAAGGGAAAAAATCGGCAAATTCGGGTTAAGTTCGGGATAAGTTCGAAAAAATAAAAATTAATAATTATAAAAAATAAGAACGTGATGCCAACTAATCCATCTACTAATCTATATGTATTGACATCTCTTACTATGTTAACATTTATTCCAATTTCTAAAAAACAAGCATTATGTAAACTCGCAAACTCAAGAAAAAAATTACATAAGGCTTAAGTAAGCTTTATGTAATTTAAGAAAAAAGAATAATTTAGATTACATGTTTGTATATGCAAATCAAATTATTTAAGCAATTAAAAAATATATAAAAACGAGAAAAATAATCTGAATAGATAAAATCAGAAAAACAATAAATGAGTGTATTTATTTGGCATAACATGGTTATTTAGCAAAATATTGAAATAGCTCAGAATAAATAACACAAATCTTATCTTCTCTTAGTTCAGTGGAAATTCAACAGACTAACCAGCTTGCAAAATTATCTTTTTTCTTTCAATTCAATCAAATGTAATCAAAATCCTAAAATAGCTTACTCGAATAGAGTTTTCTCATTCTTCTATCAGTTGGCGATTTCAATCAAATGAAGATTTCTCAGTGTGAAATAAGTCTCGAGTTATTAGTAATAATTCTATTGCTAATAGAAAATTCATTTTACCCTCATTTTTATTTTAGAATTCTGAATAAGCATGAACGAATAATTTGTGAGAAATCTTTATTCGGAATAAGTTCGGCATAAGTTCGGAATAATTCGTTCGTTCGGGAATTATTCGCGAATAATTCGTCAGTTCGGGAATTATTCGTTAGTTCGGGAAAAAGAAACCTTTTTAAACGGCACCCCTTAAAAAATGAATAGTTCGGGTACAATTCGGGAATTATTCGAGAACTTTGTTACTATGCCACCGACATGTAAGCAAGATAAAGAAGAGCACTTTTATAGAACTCCGCAAATTCCTGACGAGATTTATGGTATTGGGATGAAAACCAGTGATAGCTTGCATAAACTGATGGATCAATATCAGTCATGCTGTCAAGTGAAGTCTTCCCGTCTTCCAAAAGTTTCTTGCACTCATTTTGATCCCTTTCGCAAGCTTGAACACAGCTATTTGCATCTTGACGTAAAGGATTGGCTCATCTGTATACAACTCCCTAGTAGCTCGAAGCTTTTCAATAACACTTTCAAGATAATCAATGGCAGCTTCTTTCTCTGAATACTGCCGAGAAACTATGACCGCAAAATGTGCAAGCTTGAGGAGATTGATTTTCCTCTCAAAATCGGTGACAAAATTATGATATAACTGTATTAGAGTATCCCCCGCCTGAAAAAGAAAAAAGAAAATGAAGTTCAGAAGATTCATGTTGTCTTCCGACAAGCACAAATAGAAGAAAATATTAATAAAGAGCAAGTACTTATCCACACATAGTCCTGTTGGGTAGATGGTTTTGGAGAAGGGTTATTGTGGGCAAATTCGGTTCATTTAGTCCTTGGGGGAGTAATGTTGTAGATGGTAGTTATGGGGTTGGGTTGGACAGGCATTCTGAAAGCTCAAACTCATCATTCAAAGCACATACGGTATTAAGTGAAAGTATGCCTTTTTTTAATTTTAGAAACACAGTTCTTGGGGGCATACATCGAATCCCAAGATCTGACTAAGATTCTAATTGATTTTATTCAATGAAGGTTAGAATAACATTCACCTTTGCGACTTTGAAATTGTTAAGTCAAATCCACGTTAGAATAGTACTCGCAAAACTTCACAAGTGTCAAGTCTCCTGTCGATTCACACGAACCTTCTTTTTCCTTTAAAGCTTTCTCTAATGGAAGCTAATGGCCCTTCCAAATTTCCAGCTCTAGGAATCTTGAATAAAGATCCAATCTTTATTGATCAAGAACCTTTCTTGATGAACAAGATGAATTCTTGCTTTTCCTCAAGATCCAATCAAGAAGACAAAAGAAGAGAGAGATGGGTGTGACCGTACACCTCAAGGAGAGAGAGGGGAGGGTGTGAGGTTTTTTAGGAGAGGGAGAGAAGAAAAAATTCTGGAGAATTATGTATCTTAAAGGGCTGGGCATCCAATCCTTTATATAAATTCCCTCTTGGTTGCTTGAATTGTAATCCAATCATAATTCATTAACCTTATCCTAATCCAATTAGGATTCCTCAATAGTTTCCTTTATTGATTATTCTCCTAATCCAATTAGGATTAATCTTAAAAGAAACCAACCTTATCCATTAGTAACTAATCTTATCCTTATCCAATAAGGAATCTTGAATTAGTAACTAACTAATGGAATCCCTAACAATTAGGGAATCTTTAATTAGTAACTAACTAACTAACTAACCTTATCTAATAAGGATATTAGTTATTAGAAACTAATTAAAATAATAACAATTATTATTCCTCCTTGAAGTGGGCGTCCCACCCTAGGTGGGTCCCACCCTACACGCCTAAAGGGTTTCCAAAACCCTCTTGGTCACTTGAATTATTCTTTTATAATAATTCCCAATGGGTCCTACCCATTTGGTTTTTCACATCTAATGTGATTCCACCTTTTAGAGCTTCACTATACCATATAGTGATTACTTAGAGAAATTAATTAATTTAATTATAAATTAAATTAAATACTTTAAGAAGGTCCTTGTGTGTGGGATCTAAAGGGATCTCCTATTTCCGGTTGTGGGACCAAGTACTTCACCTTTTTGGTTGAAGCATTGTTACTAGGAAACACCTTTCCTAAAACTCCATTAGGATCATAGAATGTTATCTAAGTCCCTGAACTTCCACCAATCACAATTAATGTCCATTAACACAATGTGATTAACCTCCAGAAATTAGAGAATTGCTTGTAAGTACCATCTCACAATATATTTACAAATAAATCCTTCCACATTCCGATATCACTTGTAAGCTTCCGGGATTGGAACTATTCCACTGTCTTAGTCCCTAGCTTATGAATAGAACTCTTTCTCATGATTACTTTTCATTGAACTAAACCTCCAAAACACTTTTGAAGAAAACATTAGAAAAGAACTGAAATATATATTTATATATACTTTTCCATATTAAAAATATCAACTTCGATAAAGACCATTTTACCGAAAAGCACCAGTACTGGATTTAACAGTTCAGTTCAACAAGTATCACCTTGATATCATTATCTCCAATTAAGGAGTTGTGGATTCCTTATTGAGTGTTTACACACTTCTCCAAACATAGTGTACATGACCCAACGTACCCGGAGTTAGTCCTGTGTATTGGACATTGCCGATTGGCACATCAAAGCCATATAGACAAATGTCTGAGAAAATGTTAACCTCTCAGGTCTAAGGACAATTTGTCAAATGGATAACCCTAATACAATCTGACAGTGTATTCCATAGGGTATCCACTAGTGACCCCGTTCAGTATTATGTACTTGCTACATATACTCACATGTTAGTCAAGAGTCACCACTCTCTGTGAATGAGATTCATCACACTATCTCATAGAACTACACATGTGCAAGCCATGATGAAGTACGGCGCCCAACCAGTACTCTAGAGGCTTCGAACAATATTAGGTTTACAAGGAACCGGAAAATCATATCTCCTTGCAACCTTTGCATGATTTTCCTACAATGTTACCTATGGAACTTTATGTCATCATCATATGAGACAGTAATTAATATAAATACCCTTTATAGTTGGTTGTGTGAATATGATGTTTGTCTAATCAACATAGAAAAGTCTCTTATTGGCTTTCGAGGGCATATATGTCCAACATTAAGTGGGGTCTCAAAAGGAGGTGGTATTTTGGGATGATATATGGTGTGGGGCAAGAACTTTTAAAATGGGAATTTTACGATATATATAATTTAGCCTATGTCGGGAATTACTAAGGATCCGTTATGATACTGTTGGAAGCCAAATGGTGTGGAACTCGGTTCTTAGACGGGTGGCTCAAAGATTGGGAAAAGGATTCCATAGTTGTCTTTTTAAGCAACTTGGTCACTTGACTCCAAAAGGTAACAGGTGGGAGAACTTGGGCCAGTGCAGTAAAAATTTCACATAGGTCACTGCCTTGCATAACCAAAACCTCTATGGCTCTATCGCCTAATCAAGGTCTAGGCGCACACTTAATACAAGGTCACCCAGTGGTTCCAAGGACTCGTCCCGGAACTATAGTGCTAATGACAAACTTACAATCAAATGTTCACAAAAAGTGAACAAGAAAGGAAATTAGCAAACATTATACAATATGCCTCCAAAACATACAAACAACCCTCAAGTGCACACTCTATAATTACCTACATGCATGGTATCCACCATTGTTGGAAAGGAAGAAACATGATGAATAGTAGGAATCATCATTGTCATTACTAAAGCACAAAAGAGAATCATATTGATTAGGCCTGTCAAACTAGCCTTTTGGTGAGAGAGACCATACCAGCCCTCCGAGGCCCTCAAAATGGAGGGCTTTTTTTCTTCTTAAAGTCCTAGGACCCTGTGATGCTTCTACTAGATGGAACTCTATCTACCTTATGTTGGTGTCTAGATTGGGATTCAGAGAAGACTCACACTATAAAACTATTCATTCAGATGATAATCGAAATAGAGCAACCATAGTATGTGATCTTTTACTCTAATTTTATGAAGCTAAAAATCACCTAACTACACATTTTTTTTATCGATAGTGATTAAGATACATACCAAATTGATGGAGACATTATTTGATGAAGATCAATTTGAATATGGCTAAAAAAATGGAGAAATTTGATAAATTTTTTGGCATAACAAAATTCCAATTTTTGAACTTGCTATATTCTTTGATCCTCATTGTAAACAATTCTACTTTGAATATGCTTTAAAAAGATTGTATATATCAAGTGAGGTAGTAGGGTTACATAAGGAGCAATCCCTTAGAAAGCTTAGAAATCTTCAAGTGTTTAAAAAGAAAGTCAAGTGTGGATAACATTGTTGCAATATGTTTGAAGAAAATGACAAAGAGGATTTTTTGAGGTTTAGAGAAAAAAAGGCTCAGACTACTAAAGTAGAACTAAATTAGAGTTAGATTGGTACTTGGAAGAACCAAGAGATAAATCTAAATAATTCGATATTGCTTTGCTGGAAATTCAAATTCAACAATTTGTCCAATTTTATTGATAATGGTCCGTGACATTTTAGTGATTCCAATTCAACGGTTGCTTCTAAGTCATCATTTGACACCAGAGGAAGGGTAGTTGACTAGTTTAGGAGTTCTTTCAAACAGAAGACAATAGCAGCCTTAGTTTGTTGCCAAGATTGGATTCGTTCAGGGCATAATGAATCACTAGATATGTTAAAGTCCGATTCACTATATTGAAAGACTGTGTAGATAGTTAAACATAAAGTATGTTGAATTCCATCCTGTCTGATTGCCAATGATTAAAAATAAAAAGAAAACCTTCACTGTACAGCTCTTCGCATTGTGTTTCCGGTTTCAAGCACGATTGCACGTCAGGTTGGCAATCGAAATAAGAACGAAAACCTACTAAATCATATGACTTAAAAAAATTATTTGTTCTTCTTTTAGGCCCTAGCTGGGAGGGTAGGGCTTGAACCTAGCCAGTTCAAGCCCTCCAAATGCTAGGTCCTCACCCTTATAAATGAGGGTCGGGCCTGGGCAAAACCTACCCCTGCCCTCACCTGGCCCTTTGATAGCCCTAATATTGATGCTTCTGAATCAGATTTTCTCTTTTGGCAGGAACAAATACAAAAAAATCTTTCTATTCCTTTTTTTCCAAGTATGATATATTCCAGCAAATAACACCATGACTCAATCAGATATTGCATCTAGAAAGTTTGAACGAAATACCCACTACAAGTCAAGGAGGGCCGAGAACCAACAGCAAATACATCGTGTGAAGCTGCAATGAAGTAGTGAGTGATCTATCTTTCTATTCCCAATAGGGCGTATTAATTGTTTTACAAAAATTCACTAAGAATTTGTCAATACTATTATTCGTGAATTATAAAAAAAATAAAAAATATCGCGAAATCTTGACTTAAACATTAGTTATAAAATTGTCGAAGTTTCGAAAAACAATCGCAAATTTACAGTTCAGCAATTGACTTCGTGATTTCAATTTCTTTTCTCACATTTTACTAGATTGTAAAAATCAACCCAAAGGAGGTGAGATTGACCTGTGGACTCCGGAGAGTAGAGTTTTTTCAAGATTAATCTCTTGAAATGTAACTTCTTTGTTTTTCTCTCATTTGAACTCATAATATGTTCAATGTTTTTGGCAAATCTATCGATTGCCTGAACAAAATTGAATTTTCTACCAGTACACCTTTTTCTATGTTTATGAATAAAAAAAATAATTAAAGCTATTAATCTGAATCTTATTTCCATTATAAATGATGATTACAAGTCTACATTATGTGTAATAGTAATATGTTATGTATGTCACGCCGGCCTATTAAATGGTTGAATTTTTAAAAAAAAATTAAATAATTGTCATTACTTTTGTTCAAAATATATTTAATAATTAAAATAATTACGTATAAATTACTATTAACATCTAATACCAATATGTTTTTTTTAAAGTTAATTTATTAATCTTAATTACTAATAAAATAATAATATTATTAATGAATTAATTTTAGAAAAATAGATTAATTAAAACATATTTACTGCACACTTAGGAATGAATCTGTTTATATTACAATTTTATCATTGTTTTTCATTTAGTAGTTGGCTAAGCATACTTCTTAGGATGTCAAGAAGGATGTGGCCTGATATAGGTGGCAGCACGGGTTGCTATAAGAAGGCAACAAATAGAAGGCAATTGTAATTACCGTGGACACATCATATAGAGCAGCGAGGTGTCCCACCTAAAGGAGCACCTAGCCGAGGTTATCGAATTATAAAGGATTCTCCTAATGTATTTAGATGCCATTAAGAACATCTTGCTAGTGGCTAGTGCAGCTAAGGGCAAACAGGAGGCCAGTAGGCTTGAACAGGAGCTGACATGAATGACGACTATGACGAGAATTTCAACGAGGGCTAGTACGGTAGTACCCACCAGACTGTCAAGAGTCAAGACTTCAAATGAGTGACTGGCAAATCGACAAGACGACTGTGCCTCTTTGAAATCTGCATGGGAGAGGGACCAAGAGCGGTCTTATGCTACAGGCAGGAGCAGTTTTGACAATACTGGGACATGACATTTGTGCATGTAAAAAGACCTTCTGGGTCCTTAAGCCACACTCAAAGCATAAGGATTCTCGAGCCACCCAGGCATCTGTCTCTTAGGAGCCAAGAAACTAAGCAGAGACGGTTGAGGGACTTGTGCAGGTATGAGTTTATAAAAGAAAAACTCAAGACTATTGAAAAAAAAAATCATCATCCAGCAAGCAGCACCACCACCACCACCGCTCAAAGCCGCGGATTCTTGTTCTTGCGCCGTCCATACTGCAAAATAGATTGAGCTGCTGCCATCAAGGGCCTGAGATTATATGCTGCTGCTGAAGCTGGGGGGGGGGGGACGGATCAAGACATATAGAAAGCATGAGAAAGCCGTTAACGGCAGGGGGGGGGGACGGATCAAGACATATAGAAAGCATGAGAAAGCCGTTAACGGCAGAGTCCATATCGCATGATTAACGGATCATCAATATCGCGCCATGGCATTGGGTCCGGGTAGAGACCAAAGATCTTGAGCGACCGATCCGATAGAACAACTCAAAAGATAAAGAAGTATCGTTAATCTCCTCATGCTCCTCGTTCCAACAAGTTCGAAGTACCATTTGTTCAAATAAGAATCCCCTTCCTTACATGATTTTCCTTACATGATTTTCAAAGTCATGTGCTCACCAATGCTGCTAAGACTCCTATAGTTCAAGAACATATTAAACAAGGCTGCACGGCTTGGTTCAGGGGTGCTGCCTCCTCCCTCACATGAGATCATAGGGAAGTACTTGGATGCGGAGAAGAACGAGATGAGGGAATCTATAGCCTCAGCCAATCGTGGGGGAGTTTGGTGTCACTATCAAGTGTGATAGATGGACAGGGCCCACTAGGTCATCTCTCATTATTTCCATGATGTACTGTAAAGGAGGACAATGTTCCTCAAGTCCATCAATGCATCGGAAAAGACAAAAGGATGCAAAGTGAATTTATGAATTGATGAGGGAGGTGGAGAAGAAGAATTTTGTGTAGGTATTTTGATGTATTTTCATTTCATTTACATTTATTGCTACACTTAGGTTTTGTTGCTAACTCCTTATACTTAGTTTTTTCGCTCAAAATGCCATTAAGGTTGTTACAACTTATGACAACGGAGGTGGCTTAAAGGAAGGGAAGACTCTAATGAAGAAGTACACACTTTATTGGACTCCTTATGCAGTCCACTGCATAGATTTCATGTTGAAGGCCATTGGTGAGAGGCCTACAGTGAAGTCCATCATGGAAGAGGGACAGACAGACACCACCTTCACAAATATAACCTAATAAGATTTTCTAAGGTCACTCCAGCCCTGTAGACTTATTATCCTATTATCTTAACTTATTAAGTATAACCCTAATAAGGGAATTCTAAGGTCACTCCAACCCTGTGTAATACTTCTCTTATGTTTTAACTTAAATAACTCTAACAAGGGTATGCTAGGGTCACTCCTAGTCCTATGTCATTAAACATATTTTCTTATGTTTTAACTTTAGTAACCCTAACAAGGGTATGCTAGGGTCATTCCTATATCATTAAACATTCTTCTTTAATTGCCATGTAAAAAAATATAAAATTTTAATATAAGGCCCAATATTGATTTATACCAAATTATATTTTACTCCTAATAATAAAAATTAATATTGATTTATACTATACAACAAATGCAAAAAAAAAAAAAGTATTAAAACTTTAATATAAGGCCTTTTTTATTTTAAGGATTATACATGAAATTCATTGATATTTTATTTAGTTATGAATTTTAATAATGTTTTATTATTATTATTAATTAACAATTCTAAATAATGTACTCAGTAACATCAACTAAATAATATAGCTTATTTAACTAATAAAAAATATATTAAAAAAATTAATATACTTAAATATATTATTTAATAACATTAAAAGTATTGATACTTTTCAAAAAAATTATTAATCTGTTAAAAAATATAAAATATTATTAATCGAGATAGTGGAAGCCATTGGAACGACTTTACACATCTAATGCTATTCACGGTTCTCTTTGTTAAAAAATATATATTAAAATTTTGAATAAGGGTCCTGCACATTTAAATAAAATTACAAAAAAAGAATCAGGGGTTTTACATCTATTCCATGTTTTGCCCCATTTTTTTGCAATTTTTCCAAAAATCACCGATAAACGATATATCTTTTTTCCTTAGCTCGACATGTCGAACGAATTCGACATTTAGAACCTTGCATGTGAGTTCTTACCGCCTGCAATTTAAACCAACGTAAGGGGTCTCAAATTAACTCCACTATAGCAGCAAGGAGCCTCATTGCCGTCCCAAATTCAAAATTAAAGCAAAGGGGTCTTTAATAGACCACCACCATGGTAGCAAAGAGCCCCGTGCTGCCCCAAATCGAAATTAAGTTAAAGGGTCTTAATTAGACCCCACCATGAAAGCGAGGAGACCCCTTGCTGCCCCAAAATCAAAATTAAGTCAAAAGGGCCTTCAATATACCCCACTATGGCCACAAGAGCCCCTCTTGCTGCCCTAAATTAAAACAAAGAGGTCTTTAATAGACCCCACTATGCAACAAGCCCCTTGCTGCTCCACTTTAAAATTAAACTAAAGGGGTCCTTAATAGACTCCACCATGGCAACAAGGAGACCCCTTGCTGCGCCAAATTAAAATAAATGGGTCTTTAATAGACCACACCATGGCAACAAGGAGCTCCTTTGCTGCCCTAAATTGAAATTAAGATCAAAATTAAGTCAAAAGGGCCTTCAATATACCACACCATGGCAACAAGGAGCTCCTTTGCTGCCCTAATAGATCCCACCATGATAGCAAGTAGCCCCCTTGTTGTCCAAACTAAAGGGGTCCTTAATAGATCCCACCATGGCAGCAAGGACCCCTTGTTGCCTCAAATTAAAATTAAGCAAAAGGGGTCCTTATTAAACCCCACCAGGGCAGCAAGGAGCCCCTCTTGTTGCCTCAAATTGAAATTAAGATCAGAGGAGTCTTTAATAGACCCCGTCATGGCATTTACTATAAACATTTAATGTTTACAGCATTTATCTGTGACAATTGGCTTTCTCGGTCTTTTATCGCGAGTACCTGACTGATAGTGGCACTTTGCCATGGGCGATATTACTTGTCGCGGGCATCTCTAGTGCCCTTAATATTTTACTGCAGGGATTGAGAACCCGCAAATTTAATGTGGGTATTTCATCTTTAGGCATTTGCTGCCAATTTAATGCTTAAGGCATTTTTTGTCGTGAACAAAATGTTCACAGCATTTTGCTGTGAAAACTTAGGGCTCAAAGCAATTTGCAGAGAACACTAGGTGTTCTCACCTCTTTACTGTGAACACTATGTTCTTGGCAATTTGCTGCGAACATTTTGTTGTGAACACTTAGCGTTCTCATTATTTTGTTGCAAACACTTTGATGTTCACAGCATTTTGCCATAAACATTTAATCCTCTTAGCGCTTTATTGTGAACATTTTGGTGTTCATAGTATAGTATTAAAACTCGGTGAGTCAACTCGAAACTCGGCCGAGTTGACTCGACTTGGCCAGTTTTCGAGTCGAGTTTGAGGCAAAACTCGCCCCAACTCGCCCGAGTTATTGCACTTTTTTTTAGAAACAAAAAATGAGTAAACAGCCTACCTGATTGATTAAATTATTTTTTTTTTAGCACACCCCACTCACTCTTAAGTATAAATACAAAACAAAAGGGGGGCTGTTTAAAATATATTAAATTATATATCTCATTTCAGACATGGTTTATCATTAAATTTGAATTTATACCATATATATAGTATTAGAAAAATATTATATATGTCCGAGTTTTAGGTGTCATTACTCAGACGAGTTTTGCCCGAGTTAACTCTACTCGGCAAGTTTCCGAGTCGAGTCGAGTTTTCGGGTTTTAAAACACTGGTTCATAGTATGACACTCATCATGAGTGCCCCATATGCCAAAAGAGGCACTAAGCCCTCTTGGCATTCTCAACCACTTGGCAGGATCACAACGGTTAAGGAACCTCAGCCATTCAGATCCTGAGGGGCAGTTATAATAGGTGAAATCTCACCACATATTTCACACCCCACACAAATGGTGGTGTGCATCGCCTACACTATATCACAACCCTGAGAAAGGTCGTGATCACCTCACATACGCAAAGGCACGTGTGACTTCATACCGCTTTGAATTAAAACCAACATAAGGGTTCTCTAATAGACCCCACTAAGGCATCAAGGAGCCCCTTTGCTACGTCAAATTAAAATTAAGACAAATGGGTCATTAATAAACCCCACCATAGCAGCAAGGAGCCCCCTTGCTATCCCAAAAATTAAATTAAAACAAAGGGGGCTATAATAGACCCCACCATGGCAACAACGAGTCCCCTTTGCTACCCCAATTTGAAATTAAGTTAAAAGGATCTTCAATAGACCCACCATGGCAGCAAGGAGCCCCTTTGCTGCCCCGAATCGAAATTAAGTTTAAAAGGCCTTCAATATATCCCACTAATGGCAGCAAGGAGCCCTCGTGCTGCCCTAAATTAAAACAAAGAAGCCTTTAATAGACTCCACCATGGCAGCAAGCCCTTTGCTGCCCCAAATTAAAATTATATTAAAGGGGTCTTTAATAGACTCCACCATGGAAAAATGAGCCCCCAATTAAAATTAAACTAAAGGGATCCTTAATAGACCCCACCATGGCAGCAAGGAGCCCCTTGTTGCTCCATTGAAATTAAGAACAAAGGGGTCTTTAATAGACCCCACCATAGCAGCAAAGAACCCCTTGCTGCCCCAAATTCAAATTAAGTTAAACGGGTCCTTAATAGACCCCACCATTGCATGGAACCCTTTGTTACCCTAAATCGTTATTAAGTTAAAGGGGTCTTCAATAGACCCCTACCATGGCAGCAACGAGCCCCTTTGCTGCCCATGGTGGGGTCTATTACGGACCCCTTTAGTTTAATTTCAATTTGGGACAGCAAAGAGACTCCTTACTGCCATGGTGGGGTCTATTAAAGACCCCTTTGTTTTAATTTTGGGACAGTAAGTGGCTCTTTACTGCAATGATGGGGTCTATTCAGGACCCCTTTAGTTTAATTTTAATTTTGGGCAGCAAGGGGCTACTTGCTGTCATGGCGGAGTTTATTAAACACCCCTTTAACTAAATTTCAATTTGGGCCAGTAAGGGGGCTCCTTGCTGCCATGGTGGGGTCTATTAAGGATCCCTTTAGTTTAATTTTAATTGGGGGCTCATTTTTCCTTGGTGGGGTCTATTAAGGACCCCTTTAGTTAAATTTTAATTTGGGGCTCATTTTTCCTTGGTGGGGTCTATTAAGGACCCCTATAGCTTAATTTTAATTTGGAGCAGCAAGGGGATCCTTGGTGCCATGATGGGGTTTATTAAAGACCCTTTGATATTAATTTCAATTTGGGGCAGCAAGGGAGCTCCTTGCAACCATGGTGGGGTTTATTAAAGACCCTTTGATCTTAATTTCAATTTTTGCAGCAAGGGGGCTCCTTGCTGCCATGGTGGGCTCTATTAAAGACCCCTTTGATCTTGGGCTCTTTGCTACCATGGTGGGGTATATAAAGGACTCATTTAGTTTAATTTTAATTTGGAGCAATAATTTAACATTCAAATCGAGAAACAGACAAAAAATTAGTTAAAGGCCAAGTAAGCAAACTCTTAAATCCACAATATATCTGGGTTACACCGGATCAATCTGCAAAAGCGAAAATTGTATTCCAATGTATAATAGCAATTTAGCAATGTAAAACTCAAGAGCTAGACAGAATTAGTTGAAGGTGAATTATGTAAGCAAAATTCTAAATCCGCAATGTAGATGGGTTACACCAGATCAATCTGCAAAAGCAAAAATTTAACTTTTTTTCCTCTTTAGTTTTATATTCTATATCGTGGGATTAAGAGTTTACGTACTTCATTGAACGTCAACTAATTTTCTTTTTGTTTATTTATTTTTATGTTATCCAAATTGGTCCTAGACATTAGAATAAATTTATTCACTTTAACGGATTGATTTGGTGTAAATTATCTACACCACAGGATTAAGAGCCTACTTACTTTCTGTCTTTTTAGTTTTATCGTCTTTAAATCCGCAATATAGAAGGGTTACACCATATCAATTTACAACTGCAAAAATGTTATTCTTCTGTCTAAGAGCAATTAAGTCAACGCAAGGGTCGAGAGACAGAAAAAGAATTCATACACGAGAGACGGAGAAAGAATTAATTGAAAGTGAAGTAAGCAACCACCTAAATCCATAATGAAGATGAGTTACGTAATATCAATCGGCAAAAACAAAAAATTTATTCTCATTTCTATAGGCAGCAAAACAACATAAAACTCGAGAGAGAGACAAAAAATTTGTTAAATGTCAAATAAACAAACTCTTAAAATTCGCAATGTGTCTGGGTTACACTAGAGCAATCTACAAAAGCAAAAAAAAATTCTGATGTGTATGAGTAATTTAACAATATAAAACTCGAGAAACAAACAAAGAATTAGTTGAAGGTGAAATAAGTAAGCAAACTCTTACATCCGCAATTTAGAAGAGTTACACGAGATCAATCTACAAAAGCAACAAAAATTATTCTCATGTATAAGAGCAATTTAGCAACATAAAACTCAAGAGAGACAAAGATTTAGTCGAAGGTGAATTAAGTAAACAAAATTATAAATCCGCAATGTAGATGGGTTACAACAGATCAATCTGGGTTACACCGGATCAATTTGCAAAAGCGAAAATTTTATTCAATTATTTAGGAGCAATTTAGTAAACATAAAACTCGAGAGACAGACAAAAAATTAGTTAAAAGTTAAGTAAGCAAACTCTTAAATCCGCTACATGTCTAGGTTACACCAGAGCGATCTGCAAAAGTAAAAATTAAATTCTCATGTGCAGGAGTAATTTAGCAATATAAAACGCGAGAGACAGACAAAGAATTAGTTGAAAGTAACGTATGAAAACTTTTAAATCCGCAATGTAGATGGGTTACACTAAATCAATCTGTAAAAGTGAAAATTTTGTTCTTATGTATCGGAGCAATTTTTTTTTATCAGTAAAAAAAACTCTGACAGAGAAACAAAGAATTAGTTGAGGTGAATTAAGTAAGCAAAATTATAAATCCGCAATGTAGTTGGGCTACACAAGATCAATTTGCAAAAGCGAATATTTAACTTTTTTTCTCTGTAGTTTTATACTAGCAAACATTTCGTGCGATGCTTGGGACAATAGTGAATAGTTAACACAAAAGCAATGGTAGTCAAAAGACATTCCCTATTCTTATTAGGAAATTAGTCTGGAACCATTAGATAGAATATATCAGGACATAATAACAAAGGAATACAAATTATTAAATAATTTAATGTGAAGGATTTAAAGATAACAAACTCAAACTAGCAGATCACCAATTGAGTTCCCTTGGAAAAAGCTATGAACCCAAACAACATTCATCGTGAAATCAATAAAAATAAATGGATAGAAACATCAAGAAATAGATTTGAAAACACTGTAAATCCAGCATTCTTTCAACCCACAACAAAGGAGTTTTATTTTTAAAATATTTTTAATATGGACTGTAATACAATCTGGATCCCTACTAAAAACCTAAACTAATTAGGTAAAGAAATGCTTTCACTAACGGAGACCATTGGCCACTCTCATTGTGTACATGCAAACGGGGTACTTAACCATTAGAGAAAATAAAATTGAAAACTAACTATTCTCTTAGTATAGAGCCATATTAATTACAAAGTCGGTAATAAAGTATTTAGCTCTCTTTGTGATATGCTTCATTTCACTTAAATAACGAACAAAGTCCAAAATATATATATATAAGTAAAACAGATACAAAAAACATACCAAGTTATTGGAATCAGTTACAATCCAAACAAAAGAGAGAAGGTTATAGACGTACACGAATAAACAAAACCTCTTAAATAACCAGATTATTTCCTCAAATATAAAAATAAAATAACCAAGGAGAGAAAACTAACTTACAATGTTCCTATCTGCATGATTGCATCATAAAAAAAAGCACTGAACTAAATTTTAAAAAAATCCTGCCAGCTCCAAGGTTTACTACATTATCCACCAAGGTGTTTGTCACTCCCATTTTTGAAACCTACAAATACAATTACAAATTTTGAAATGTGCAATGAGTACCCATGGAAGAAAAAGGGAAAATAGAAT
The DNA here is from genome assembly GCA_015143295.1 of Tetracentron sinense. Lineage (NCBI taxonomy): Eukaryota > Viridiplantae > Streptophyta > Magnoliopsida > Trochodendrales > Trochodendraceae > Tetracentron > Tetracentron sinense. The sequence continues at coordinate 14,340,455 of CM026555.1, read as the reverse complement.
AAAGTATGTTATCAAAGATCTGTTAGCCAAGGGAGTGAAATTACCTAATAAGGCATAAAAACTTATCGCCGGGAGCAAAAATTTTCAAATATCCAATTAAAGAACTTCAATAGATAAAGCAGTAATTGCAAATGAACAAAAAGTAAATCATAGAATTTGAAAATGTGTATTGACTACCCATCGAAGACAAATGAAAGGTAGTATACCATAAGCTATCAAAGCACTGTAAGTCAAGCCAGTTATATTACCTAATAATGAAGTACATGACATTGCAAAATTGTTGAATATTCAATATTCCATTCAAGAACTTCAATAAACAAATCAATAGCATGCAAAGGAATGAAACAACTAAAAGTAATGGATGCGGTGTGTACGGTTTCCTTCTCCTTGAGTATTTTCACATCACACTTTTTTAAATGAGGTGTGTGGTGTGCGATAGCCGGCCCGGGTCGATCCCCTCCTCACATCCGTGTTTTTCAACCGATGTGAAGCCGAGATCTGTTAGAGTCGCCACCAATCAAGATTCTGGGTGTGATTGGTCACCCACAATTAAGAACCCTCGATTAAATAAAAAACCGAGAATGGGTCCGGGGATTCTTTTATGAGTTGGGGAAGGTGTTAGGCACCCCACCTCATCCGTCGAGCGACGGTTACCTCTTAACTTTCTCCATTAAATTAATTCGAAATTATTTTCTATTTTTTTATTATTATTTCGAGAAAAAACCACCCTTCCTCGACCGAGTTAAGGCGATTTCATCCCTACTTGTTTTCTTTTATTTCGAGATTGGAAAGCCACCCCTCCTCGACCGAGTTAGGGTGAGTTTCTCTCTACTTGCGCGGCAAAATCCCTTCTCCCTAAATCGGCGAACGGCCACACATCCCTCCTCAACCGAGTTAAGAGGGGCCCCGCCTACATTTGGATGGAAAATAGACAAAACTACTAACAATAATAAAGAAAAGCTTGAAGAGAAGTCGAAGATCTAGTCTTCCGACCCTTTCCTTCACCCGGATTTCCTCGTCCGCACAACCGTGAAGAGGGAAATCTCCGAGCTACTCAGAGAAAGTGAGGGAAGAAGAGACTTGGACGGGTAGAAACCGAGGATGGGGATGTGGCATACCTTTTCCCTTTTTAATGCTCCAAGTGTTTGAAGAAGACGCTTCGACGAGATCCGAACTCCCAAGATTTTCCCCCAAAGTTGGTGAATATCCTTCCTAGGTTGATGGCTTGATGGCTAGAATTTCTGGGATTCGAGGGCTTGGTTAAACTTGTTTGGAGTTCTCCCAAGCTTCAGAATTTCAAAGCTCTCAAGGATTTTCCCCCAGTTTTCAAGACTTTTCTCCGTCTTTTCAAAGTTTTCAAAACTTTCCGGATTTTCCAAGATGAGTTATGGGTTTGGGGTGAGGCTCCTTTTATAGGATGAAAAAGAAGGATTTTCACGTTTTTTTTCCGATGTGGGACTAAAAAAAATAACCCAAAACACGAAAACGAAGTAGCACGGAAACCGAAGACCAATAAGGGTTTCCGTACCGCGCCTTTTTAAAGGCCGCGGGAAGGATTCTTGGGCATAATAGGTGGCGCGCCCTTCTAAAGGGCGCGGGCCTACTGCTATGCTTGACGGGCCCCTATCCCTTGGGTCTTGGTTGGTTTGGTTCGGTTTGGCTCGGTTTGGGCTTTGACTTTTACCTTGGATCTTCGGGTTATTTGGAGTCCGGATCTCGTCATTTGAAGCTCGCCTTTCGACACTTGGAGTTAAATCATCGGGGCGTGCAAAAATGGGGTGTCTACATGTGGTTAAAGGCTTAGGTGAGATTGTAGGCTTGGTATTTGTGTGTGTGAGCATGTGAGTTATTACCGTGTTAACGAAAAAAAAAGCAAGTAATCATCAACATGCGTCCACATTATGCGATAGGATCACAGTCAATTGCATTCAAGCCAATGCAAAATTGCATATGTGGCTGATGTTGATTGGATGAGAGAAAATGAGTGGGAAATTCAAATTTTGAATTTTTTCTTAATCGTCCAATCAACATCAGCCACATATATGCAATTGCAATTGACTGTGATCCTATCTCCCACAGTATGGTGAAAAGAAAACAGTAACAGCCTCTTCTTTTCTTTCAACAAACATCCCTGGTTTCTCTCCTAAAACAGCCCCCAACTTTCTCTAAACTACACCCATATACATATCCTATTTCTATCTACAAAACCAGGTCGTATCTCTCTAGAACAAACAAATTCTAACTCTCTCTAGAAAGTCTCATATTTCTCTATAAAAAAAACCAAAAGATGCTTACCTCCATTTTAGTCTATGTTTAATGAAAAATCCGATTGCAATTAGAAATTCGTGAAGAATAAGCGTTAAGATGAAGCAGAACACTAATGCATCAAAAGATGCTTACCTCTACAGATAGACGTGTCTGTCTATCGGGTCTGATATTTAGTGATTATGGTATGCAAAACTAACGATGCTCTGCATCAGTTGCTTCTTATCCCGTATCCCGAGTTTGGTAACATCAACCTGGCCATGAACACGTTGAAATATTTAGATCCTATAACCAAAGCCCCTGCCTTCCTGATCCACCAGAAACTGCTTGAAACTCTTAATTTCAAATAAAAAAATTGCTGAATGTTTCGGTTAACTATCGGAACCATTTGAATCTAGAGATTCTTAAAGAAATCCATTTGACCAAGAAATTCACCGAATATTCCGATTTACAAACCGCCATCGCCAGATTATAGACTACACCGTTGCCGGAAAATAATGGGGAGAGACAGAGATCTAATTTCAGATTATGGGGAGAGATAGAGATTTAATTTCAGATTGCATCGTTTCCGGAAAACAATGGGGAGAGACAGATTAAAGACTGTGCCGTTGCCGAAAAATAATCGGGAGAGACAGAGATTCAATCTCAGGAAAAAGATTCTCACCCAATTTGTTTTAACTAGATATATGGAGATGGAGAGTTTTCTGTTTTTTGGGGGAGATGAATGGATTTGGGGGGAGAATAATGGGGAGAGACAGAGAAAGTGAGGGATTAGTTGAGTTAGACCGAACATGCATATGGGAGATTGGGAGTGACGACTCCAATCAAGCTCTTCTCTCTTCTTTGTTTCTGGGTCTTTGTCTCCTTTTTGAAGTTTTCTGCAGGCTGCCCAATAAACCCGGATTACGAACAATGCCTTGGTTCATCAGGAGTTGCGTCCCTACCCTAAAGAGAAAGTTGTGGCGGCTTTGCGTCCCTACCCGAAGAGTTGCATCTCTTCCAACAGAGTCTGCAGAATTCAAAAAAAATCTGGTTGACACGTGTCATGTGTTACAATGGCAGTGCTACATGGCAAAAGGAGAAGAGGAGAAAACATTTTGTATTAGTATTAGGTAATAGATTCTATAGCATGGGATTAAGAGTTTTTGTCATTCATTGAACGTCATCTAATTCTCTTTCTATCTCTCTATTTTTATGTTCTCTAAATTATTCCTAGACATTAGAATAAATTTAGTCACTTTTTTTTTGTTAACTCAACTACACCACAAGGCGATAGTTGAAGGTAAGACAAAGGAAACACACACATTCCCCAAACACTTTAACAGATTGATTTTGTGTAAATTATCTACATCGCAGGATTAAGTGTTTGCTTAATTTCTGTCTCTTTAGTTTTATCTTATTTAAATCCGCAATGTAGATGGGTTACACCATATCAATCTAGAACTGCAACAATTGTATTCTTATTTCTAAGAGCAATTTAGACAACACAAAAGTCGAAGACTGAAAAAGAATTTATACACGAGAAACAGACAAAGAATTAATTGAAAGTGAAGTAAGCAAATGTTGAAATCCGTAATGAAGATGAGTTACGTCATATTAATTTGCAAAAACAAAAATTTGTTCTCATTTATATGAGCAACTAAACAACATAAAACTCAAGATACAGACAAAAAATTAGTTGAATGTCAAGTAATCAAACTCTTAAATCCGCAATATATCTATGTTACACCGGATCAATCTGCAAAAGAAAAAAAATTATTCCAATGTCTAGGAGCAATTTATTAACATAAACTCGAGAGACAGACAAAAAATTTGTTGAATGTCAAATAAGCAAACTCTTAAATCCGCAATGTGTCTGGGTTACACCGGATCAATCTACAAAAGCAAAAAATTTATTATATAATGTCTATGAGATATTTAGTAACATAAAACTCGAGAGATACACAAACAATTAGTTGAAGGTGAAGTGAGAAAACTCTCTGCAATGTAGATGGGTTACACGAGATCAATATGTAAAAGCGAAAATTTTATTCTAATGTATAGGAGCAATTTAGCAACATAAAACTCAAGAAATAGACAACGAATTAGTTGAAGGTGAATTAAGTAAGCAAAATTCTAAATCCGCAATGCACATGGGTTACACCAAATCAATCTGTAAAAGCGAACATTTACCTTTTTTTCTCTTTAGTTTTATATTTTATATCTTGGGATTAAGAGTTTTCGTACTTCATTGAACGTCAACTAATTCTCTTTCTATCACTTTATTTTTATGTTTTCTAAATTATTCCTAAACATTAGCATAAATTTATTCACTTTAACAAATTCATTTGGGTTAAATTATCTACATCGCGGGATTAAAAGCTTTACTTCCTATACAAATAATTTTGTTTTCTGAGACCTACGAAGTTTCCTGCGAAATCGAATTTTAAAACCTTGACTTACAGTAGTATGCATTTAGACAAGTATCCAAAAATTTAGTTTATACAAGTTTATATGACTTGTGATCCACAAACCAAAAAGTACAAAGTACAACTTCATAGTAACCTTAAATGAATGAGACAGCATAATAAAGTGACTTTTAAGAATGCCAAAAACCCGAAACAGAAAGATGTTACGCAGCTCAAGCTTGACAAAATAAATTATCAGTAATGGATATATAAGAATACACAAAACTGTAATGATGCACACTACACACCAAGAATTGGAAAAAACACACAGCTTACTCTCGCAGATCCATAATACTGCACTATATTAAAGCAATTTATTGTCTGAATAAACACTGAAAAGTAAGGAATTCGGTTCAAAACAACAGACCAGTTATACTGAAACATGTAGCAAAATTAATACTGAAAACACAAACTTACACTATAAATCTACTAGAGAACTTACTTGCCCCAACTGTTTTGCACTTTCCTGAGATTTTAAATCGTCTGAGAATAGTGTAAGCTCCTTCATTGCACACATTTCACCGCTTTCACTACATAAAAGCAACATATTAAAAATAGAAATGCACAAACTCAATGACAAACCAGCATATGAGAATGTGGATTAAGGAAAAATACATTAGCAAAGGTGATCAACCAAAATAGCCATGCTTTTTTGAGTTAGAAATGTGTCATTAGGATGAGGTTTGATAACAAATATACAGACAAATCAGACTAAAAGTAATGCGTATGAGCATGATAATCAAGAATGACTAATTTTAGTCATGACTATTTAGCTTAGTGATAGGGCTACAAAATGCAGGCAGGCTCAAAACAGTTAAAATCCTACAAAAAAGGGTGAGAAATCTTCAGAATCATCAATGCGAAAAATAAATAGAAACTAGAGAAAAAAATGAATGTTAGCATTCAACTCCTTGGGAGTACAACCTGTTAAAACCAACATAAATGTGTCCAAATGTGTCTCTGCCTAGCACTAGCAGCCTTCCCTTCTTCTAACATGAACCAGGGCTTGCTAGATTCTCTGCCCTTCCAGGACTTTGTGGGACTGAGGAAGATGTTGTTGTTGAATTTGAATGAGGAAAAGAAGAAGAATTAGAAATTGTAATAGGGGGAAGGGGCAACCAGTGGCTTTTCTGTTTCCCATCATCAGGCCAGCTTTTCGGGGATTTTGGGGCTGCTCCTCCAGCTCGTGGATGCAAAAGGGTGACAGCACCACTGTGGATTCTGGAGCTAGGGCCATGGCTTGTCATTCTGGGCGAACACTCAGAGCTGCCCCTACTTTGCTGCCAAAAATAACAGTCCTGACATATCTCCTCTCATCGAATTATGTCCAGAATTGTGACGTGAACCTGGACTGGAGCAGTTGTCAGATCCGAGTAAACAAACATTTCAGCTTTAGAAACGTTTTATCCTTCCTCGAGTGGCCTAACTAACATAAAATGGAACAATATATTTATTATTATCAATAAAACATGGAACAATAATATTATCCTAGAATCTGAATTGTGGCACTGCAAAAGGGAAATAAGGGGAGTAAAAAACAAGAATCGAACCCAACAAAATGAAGTTTTATAACAAAAATGCATAACGGGAAAGAAAGCAATTATCACCGAGGTTTGAATAAGAGGAATGCTGGCCCTAGTAGTGATTAAGACTGACATATTAGAAGTAAGTGGATTGATCAACTGTCCGAACTCTTAAGGAAAAATCATTATTGATGGTCCAAGACCATACATATTGATAGATGAAACTGCCATTTATTTGCTGAATAGACAGATCGGTCAAAAAAATCATATTGATTCATCAACCTGTGGGACATCTTTCGGCCAATGTTGTAGGTATTATCTTTTCACACACTAATCTTGTTCATACTTCAGATGTATTTCCCTGAGTTAACCTTATACACAATAGACACATAAGCGGGTGCTGCCTTGAACTCTTTTCACATTTCTAATCAAGCAACCGACAAATTTGTAGCCCAGCAATGGTGTCCGATGATAAATGGTAGACTGGTTCATAAGTTGAAGACGCACATTCTCCTATGTTAGGTGTGCGTGTGCCATCTGAGCCAAAGGAATTATACCATTTTTATTTTTTGAATAAGGATCTCTCAGAAATAAAGTGACGTGTCATTGCTTTTATAATTTGCTTTTATAACTAGTTGAAGCAACAACCTTAAAAGAAGGAGAAAGTTAACCAATCAGAAAATAACAAGGCTGAATACCTGTCGGGACAGCACAGTTGTGGCATCTAGATGGGCAAAGGTGGTTGCAGGAGCCGGATCAGTCATCATCAGCAGGCACATAAATATCTTGGACAGAAATGATGGAACCTTTCTTCGTTGTAGTAATACGCTCTTACAGGCCTCCAAGATCTATAGCCAAAGTCGGCTGGTAACCGACGGCAGATGGGATACTACCAAGCAAAACAGACACCTCCAAATTAGCTTGTGGAATGGACACGAAGAAGAACAGAAAATGGTAATCATTTTAGCGCACTGCCAAGCAGAATGAAGGGCAATTCTTTAAGAATTCCTCAACAAGCATGCTTACTTGGGTGAAGCGGAAAATGTTGTCAATGAAGAGAAGCACATCTTGACCTTCGACATCTCTGAAGTGCTCAGCCACAGTATGCTCAACACGGGCACCAAGGGGCTCATTCATTTGACCATACACAAGAGCACGCTTGCTATCACTCTATAACATGGGGAAACAACGTGGCTAAAATAAATAAATAAAGAGTTTAATTTTGAGGCGGAGCTCTACTTCATGGCCGAAAGCGGAGCTCCCCTTGTTAGTGTAAAAGTTGTGGCACTTTTGTAATTAGGGAGAAAGGTAGGGGCAATTTATAAAAAAAATCACCCCGTAATGACAAATATGTTTTAAGTTAAAGATGTGTCATTAGGATGAGATTTGATTACAAATATACATACAAATCAAACTAAAAGTAATACTTATGCGCATGATAATAAAGAATGACTAATTTTAGTCTTGACTATTTCGCTTACTGATAGGGCTACAAAATGCAGGCAGGCCCAAAACAGTTAAAATCCTACATACAAGGGTGAGAAATCTTCAGAATCATTAATGCCTTATACTAAATACTTGGAGTTGGCAAGGATGAAAAATAAATACTAAATAGAAAAAAAAATTGAATGTTAGCATTCAACTCCTTGGGAGTACAGACCTGTTAAAACCAACATAAACGTGTCCAAATGTGCCTTTGCCTAGCAGCCTTCCCTTCTTCCAGCGTGAACCAGAGCTTGCTGGATTCTCTGCCCTTCCAGGACTTCATGGGACTGAGGAAGGTGTTGTTGTTGAATTTGAGTGATGAAAAGGAGACGAATTAGAAATTGTTATAAGGGGAAGGGGCAACCAGTGGCTTTGTTGTGTCCCATCATCAGGTCAGCTTGTCAGGGATTCTGGGGCTGCTCCTCCAGCTCGTGGATGCAAAGGGGTGACAGCACCACTGTGGATTCTGGAGGTGGGGACATGGCTTGTCATTTTGGGGGTAGGTATAGGAGAACACTCAGGGCTACCCCTACTTTGCTGCCAAAATAATGGTCCTGACATATCTCCTCCCATCGAATTAAGTGCTAATTTAGTCTAATAATAAAATAAAAAAAATTAAAATCAATTAATTTTATTGATAAAAGAAACCATGAAGCATACGTCTTCTATTTTTAAAAATTAATGTATGCAACACATTCCTCAGACATAACGCTAGCTTTACAGTTTGGGGTGTTAGCTTCATGAGATTTAAGCCTTTAGGTTAAGCCTCAAGGCGTTTTCTTTAAGCCTCGCCCCGAGGCGAGCCATGAGGCGTAAGTCTCTCACGCCTTTTAAAACACTGGTTTTGATTATATTTCCATATTTGTAAAAAAAAAAAAAACTTTAATGGATGCTCTCTCCATCTCAATTGGCATGCTCTTTAATTTTATTTTTTATATGTATTAAAAGAAACTTTAATTATCTTAGGTAGAGTTTTTTTGACTTTCAGTCTCAGTTGGTTCAAATGAATTACCAACCAAAAATATAACATCTCTCTCAATGTGCCTCTATTTGTATTCATGAATTAAAATTAGTGCTTGCTTCTAAAAAAAATATGCTTCACATCATTACCCTCTGATTATTCAATCTCAATCATTTTTAAATAAATAAATAAGATTCATCCTCTGCCCTTTTCTTTCAACATGAGTACATAAATATAAAGAATAATGTGAAACAAAATATCTTCTCGCAGTCTATCCTTCACACGGTGGACCAAAAAAATGGCATAACTTCGCCATCGTAATTTCCTACCTTATAACATCACTGCAACACTCATGATTCCAGGCACGATATGATAACTTTAGTGCACTTATTCTTTTCCTTGCACCAAATTAAAACTCACGCCCTCTGCTATCACTATTCAAACAAAGCTAACCATCGGTTTTCAATGTAAGGCATTAACAATAAAAGATTTTGTGATCATTCACATAGGTTCAATCATTTTCAGCCAATGCATAATCTGAGAACTTCCATTGTATTGTCATCATTATCAATGCCTTATGTCACGAGACTTGATTTCAATCTTATTTCAATGGGCATTCTAAGACTCAAACTCATTGAGAATAAGTTCTACCATCATACACACCACATTAGAGATGCTTTGTTTTCCTGACAAATAAACAATTGTTATTTCTTTTATTTTCTGCATCAAATGGGTAAGCATTAGATTAGATAAGCATAGCATACAGACGTGAAGAGAAACACACATTGTTTTTTCTCGTTGTATTTTTTTCCCTTTTGGATGAGCCTCATTGTACATTATTCTGTTTAATATCTACATCAAGCATTTCTTCTTCTTCTTCTTCGTTTCCTTCTTTTATCTCTCTCTCTCATGCACACACCCTGAAGTAAAAGTAATACATTATTTTGTTCCATTTACTTCGAATCATACAACAAAAAAGTTTAATTTGACTTGCCTGAGTTTGTGATTAGAATGTAATACAACACATTTTTCATTTGGGGTTGGCAGGTTAGTAAAATTGCAAACTTTTTTAAGTTTTCAAATTTTTTTGACTTTTTGGTTAGTTTGCATTGTCATGCATCATGTAGTCATTCACTTATTGTATATTGAATACTACTTCCCTCATTATTTTGTCATTGACAATGTTGTTTGCATGTAATATATATACACTTTTGAACGCATTCCTGAATTAACAAAGCAAAGAGAGCAAACTGAAAGTATTATATATTGGGATACCCAGGCAGTTCTTGGGCTACAGAACACTGCCTCTGAAGTTGGCAGTGGGTAGCTTGACATACAAATTAGCGTAATAATATTCATTAGATTTACGTAATACTACTACTGACTAGAATTACTCAGTAGTAAGATAGCATTTACGTAATAATATTAACTAGATTTACTCAGAAGTAAGATAGCATCTAAAATTTTTTAATACAATAAAAAATGAAATCAAGGTATAAAAATTGCAAAACTACACATAGGTAACTATATTAAATACTAAAATCAAAACAAAAAGTCTTTGCACTTACCAGAAGCATGTTAGATCTCTTATCACGTCTCCGAAAACATCCCGAAACAAAATATGCTGCCTGCGTGATTAAGCTTTACTACCTGATCCGCAAAAAAATGGTATGAATACTACTGAATCCAGCTTAGATATCAAAATGGGGGAGAGGAGTCCATCCTTGGATAGGTAGAAGTATCTCTAGGAGCCCAAATTTCCATAATAACCTCAAAGAAGCTTCTGCAGAGCCAAATGCCAGCAAATAATTCATTTCCCAGCAACATTTGGAAACAGGAGAAGATTGTATTTCGGAATATTTTCTAGTGATATAAATGCAAGGTGAAACTAATAGGAAGCAACATTTTAAATACCTTGTCAAGTCTCAATACTGAATAAGATAAATCTTTTACAGAATGAATTGTTTCCCTTATAAAATGAACTTCTAAGCGAGCTGTGATTCTAACAGCACTAAAACTGCGAGCGGTGGAATTAGTATTCTTTGTGTTAGATATTCTCTCTTTTCAGAAAAGGGCCAGATGGTGTGGATTTTACACGGGTATCAACCATTATAATCTACAAAGTACAATTATAATAAAAACAATAAATTACCAAAATTAACCATGCAAAATAGCAATCAAGTACTCACCACAATCCTCCAGGAAAGAAGTACTAACAGGAATTACAGTCCGCACCTACGAACAAATAATAGACAAGATGAGCATGGAATGAATTGGCAATGAGTCTGAAGTAACTCAGGGAACTGAAAATGTTAATAGATATATTCACACTATAGCTTTACTAATATCTTCCATGCCTCCCATGTAGTCATACACTAAATTCGAATATGTATCAAGCATCAACCTGCAAAGAGATATAAGAGTGTTGCCGATCAGAATGAGAAATAAGAGTGTTAAGAGAGCATAAAAAGAAATCACATTAAAAGAACGATTAGCTGTCCGTGAATAAGGGAAATTACATATGATATAGAACCAAAGGCTAATTATGTTAGTAACTATGGTAGTTTCCAACTTTCAAGTTACAAGGGTCAAATCAGTAACCCGTTAATTGTAAAATCCCGCTGCAAACAATTCCTCCAGCAAATATAATCATGCTCGTCACAACCAGGAGGCCTTCTGAAAACATAACTCAAGTCCCTATGAGACTTTCTTCCAGGGGTGCTAAAACTCGAAACCTATTTCACAAGAGAATCCAATTAACATCAAAAAGAGGGGTAAAAAAAACAAAAAACAAACAGAATTGCAGAAAATCTGTACTTTACTTGATAGCCTTCTATCAGGTGCAAAGTTGATCAATCATTCAGTTAAGCTGATTTCTAGTCTAGTAATCAAATAAAAGTTTGTGCATCTGTCCAAGAAGACTCCACAATGGTATCGTCAACGTGCACATGGCAGATAGGAAAGTGTCTTCCAACTATTTCACACCATGAATTCTAGTCTAGTAATCAAATAAAAGTTTGTGCATCTGTCCAAGAAGACTCCACAATGGTATCGTCAACGTGCACATGGCAGATAGGAAAGTGTCTTCCAACTATTTCACACCATGAAAATGTTCTCATTACCTGCAAATGGAAGTGAAAGTTTTCCCTGGTCAGAAAAAAGTCCCAATTGGGCGTTTCTACAATAAGATATTAATGAAAATATTGGTTCAAATGGGGCCAGAGTGAGGGCCCTCTTGGAAAGCTTGGGTATGTTTTCTCAGCTCTTCTACGAGTCCTTTAATAGTTCGCGGTGAGTTTATAAAAGTCAAGCCTGTACGAGAGAATATTTTTTGGCGCGGTTCCTTTTTTTTTTGGTCTCAACCAAAAGCCCTAGGCTTTTATTTTCCAAGATCCTATATCAACATCCACCTTTCAAGGCTTCAATTAGTCAAAGCATCCACAAGACGCCCAGCAAATAGGGACCCTTTAGACATGGCACCATGTAAAAAAACTTAAACTACTTTCTGCACTCTTTTCTTATTTTATACATTGTTTTAGTAGTTGATCTTTGTCATTGATTTTTAACCAGTTTCATTGACTCGGGCAAGTTATATTTTTGACCAACTCATCAGAGCCAAACTCAGAAATTCAAAAGGCAAAGGCTGCCTTAAGAAGTTTCAGAATTGCTTTGGATTTTCAAACACTACTTCAAAGATGAAAATCTACCGAATGATGCTACGCATAAATTAGCGAGAAAATGAATAAAAATGCTAATAATCCAGTGCGGCAACTACTATTAGTGTGCAAACGAAAAAAAAAATGTAAGTGGTAACCTCCTTCATTACACACATTTCGCCACTTTCACAAAATAAAGGCAACATATTCAAAATAGAAATGCACAAACTCAAATGACAAACCAGCATATGAGAATTTGTGGATTAATGAAAAATACATCAGCAAATGTGATCAACCAAAATAGCCATGACTGTTTTGACGTTTGAGTTAGAGATGTGTCATTAGGATGAGATTTGATTACAAATATACAGACAAATCAGACCAAAAGGAATGCTTATGCACATGATAATCAAAAATGACTAAGTTTAGTCTTGACTATTTAGCTTAGTGATAGGGTCCCAAATACTTGGGGTCAGCAAGGATGAAAAAAAAAGAAAATAGAAAGAAAAAAATGAATGTTAGCATTCAACTCCTTGGGAGTACAGACCAACATAAACGTGTCCAAATGTGCCTCTGCCTAGCGTGAACCAGGGCTTTGTGGGACTGAGGAAGATGTTGTTGAATTTGAGTGAGGAAAAGACAACTTATAAATTGTTATAGGGGGGAGGGGCAACCGGTGGCTTTATTGTTTCCCATCATCAGACCAGCTTGTTGGGGATTCTGGAGCTGCTCCTCCAGCTCGGGGAATCAAAGGGGTGACAGCACCACTGTACATAATAAATGGCAAGTTTAGAGCTTAAGAAATCTCTTTTTTCTCCTTGTCTTCAGGTAAACTGGCAAGTCAAACAAACCAAAATTATGCAAGAATACTTTTGCAGAGTCATATTTAATGCAACTAGAATCTCGAATTATAGCTCCAACTTCCAACATTAGATTGAACTTAGCAACATGTATTTATAGCTAAGTTCAAATTTAATCCAATATTTCCAATTCAGGGACTCAATTAACAATTAAATCTACCAATGTTCCTAGTAGTAAAATTAGGTTAAAAAAAACTATAATCTCTTTTAATTGTTGTTTCATCTACTTCGCCTACTAAAAAATTGCCCCAATTACCCAAAAAAAAAAAACTATAAGATTACCGAATCTACTAGATTTCCTTGGAGATCCAAAACCACGCCGTACTCCAAAGATACGAAACGAGAGAGACGGGCAGCGACAGCTACCGCAGAAGGGTCGGACAATCGAATAAAACAGACAGCACCAGGCTGATAATGAAGTGACGATTCAGAATTTAAACGGTATGAATCATCGAATAAATAAAATATGATATGATGATATAATATTAACATGAAGAATTAATCAACAATGACTAACTAAAGCAAAATTTATGTACTTACCTAAATTTAAACAAACATCACATGAATTCCAATAGCAGATGAAGTTCATAAAAGAGAGGATCAATTGTTGCTCGTGCAAACACTCGTTTTAGGAATTAGGATATGATTCCACTACCCAATTGAATGATGATGCCCTATCAAATATGATGACGATATTTTCAAAACAAACTCATGATATCATTTCCAACTGAAACAAATCATCTCTAATCCAATAATGCAGGGGAAAAAACACACAACAGGGGGGCATGCATAGAGATTGAAAAAAAAATTCAATTTTCTGTAAATTTAGGTCAATAGGATACATTAACTTCCTGAAACAATGCCCTCTGATAACAAAAAAAATTAAGAAAAAAAAAACACAAACCCAATTCAACCGAAAAAAGAAAGTAGGAGAAGAACCAAGCACACACAGTGTAATGCAGATGTAGCTAGGATTTGCAGAGGCATTTAATATTCCACACCAAGAAAAGAATCAAATAAAATGCAGAATATCCTTGTAGAGGACTGAAGTGCTTACCATCCGTTTGATAAATGACGCCATTGATAGAGCTCGGCCCCCACCTTGGACAGATAATTAAAAAATAAAAGATTACGAAGAGATCTCATGAGAGGGAGAGAGCCGTTGTATTCAAAGTAATAGAGAGAGTCGTTGTATTCACAGAGAGAGAGAGAGACTGAAAAGAAGTGATCTCATGAGAACTAGGGTTTAATAGAACTCGACCCCAAACGATTCAACTTTCATGAGAACTAGGGTTTTTTCTTCCTAGAGCGGAAGACAATGAGATTGAAAAGAAGTGATCTCATGAGAGAAGACAATAACTCGTAATTACTGGTTTACTCCACTCTTCTTGTATGCGATGGACTGATGAAGATGAAAAACCCTAAATTCAAGCTTAAAGGGTTTAATCAAACCGATTTCAATCCAAAACCACGCCATACTTCACAACATGGCTACTGGGCCTCCAAAATACGAACCCGAGCTCTGAAAATCCACGGCACTGGCAGCAATTGCGCTCAAATTTTCAATTGTCTCGACATTAGGGTTTTGGAGTAGGGTTTGGGTTTAGGAGAGGGAGAGAGAGAGGGAGAGGGAGAGAAGACAATAGAGATTTTCTATTAATAGGGTTTGAAATGTGGGGAAACACTCTTCCAATTTTTCTTTCCTTGTATCAGTGAAGAGGCTTGAGAATCACACCAATTTCAATCAAACATCATTAAAGTTCAACAATGAGAGTCAGAAAAATGATAAGATTCAATATATGAATATAATCTGCACAGTAAATCTTAAAACAAATCTGAGGCCTTCTTGTATGTTCAATAAGCAACCAAAAAAAAAAGAAATAACTACAATAACAAATCCCATTATCCAATGAACTCATTTAGAAACAAAAACCAAAAAACAATACTACATATGGGAGAATCTAACACTAAGATCTAAATCCATCCTAAGCTATCCCGCTACGCATTTTCAATAAAAAATAAATAAAAGTGTTAATTTTATGCCAATATATAAATCAAGAGGAAAGTGAAAAATCCAATCCACGTTATTATCAAACCACCAAACCCTAGAAACAGAAAGGAAAATCATAATCCAACTCTGAACTACTATCACTCTCATCCTCATTGTTCACTATCTCATGGCTCTTCACTCTCTCTGCCCCAATTTCATCAATAACTAGTAAGTGACCCATTCGATGCACGGGACAGCATAGAGGGAAAAATAAATGTTTATTTTAAATTAATCTACTAAGTTTAATTTATTAACTTGAAATTACATAAAAATCGTTAATTTAAGAAGAAATTAAAATAAAATAATTTGAGAATTTGTTGGCACATATAGTCATTAATCATATTTCAGAATATGAAACATGTAACATTAATTACATAAGCAGAAGATCAGATTCAATATATGCATACAAAAGAAACTCTAAATGTCTTATGATTTCTGAATCTTCAACTGTTAAATTTTAATTCTTTTCGTTTTGCAAGGATGCATGATTGTGTCAAACAATCCCCATGATAATATCCAGTTTATAAGGAATGTACGGTCTCAATTAAGCACTAATTGATCTTGTACATCTACATGGTGAGAAAAAAACTTAAGTTAAGTTGACTATGTAAAGAGGTGTGTTGGGCTTAGTCTCATAGGGCCTGTGTGTGTTGGCCTAACCGTGTGTGAGTGAGTTAAGCGATTAGAGTTTAAACCCAAAAGGAAAAAAAATTACTATGTAATTCAATTGGTAAAATCAGACAGTCCAACTCTCGACAGTACATACTATCAAGAGTTTTTAATCACTTCCCTAAAAAAAATCTACACCCAGCGCCCTTCTGGCTATGAACGAATGGATAAGAGATTTAATAGTTTACGCTACTTACATTGCAAGGTTGGGTAAGGGAGAAGCTTTCTCTCTCGCTCTCTCTCTCTCTCTACATGCATTGGTAGCAACCATCCCCATCCTTCAATGGCTAGCATACGCCACATAAGTATGAGTCATAACTACCGTTGCACCTTGGTTGCCACTGCATTCGTAGCCCATCTAAATTTTCTTTGTTCTCTTGATAAAGATTAGCAACATGACCCTAGTTGTATGATTGCTGCAGAACTTATCCTCGTTTACTTACAAGTGTTAGGATGCCCAATGGATATTAATGGCTTGATCAGGTTGCTCCACTCCCTAGAATCTCCAATGGCCTCAATCTCATTCTCTTTTATATCTGAATCATCTCCTGAACCCCGAATCTTCTCCTGAACCATGATTCAGTGTACGGACCTAAAAAATAAAAATAAAACTAAAAAATCAAAGTGAAAGGTAACACTATCGGATTAGAGTCAAATAAAGGAATAGGAGAAGAACTAAAAATAAAAGTAAGAAAATCTAGGTCAAAACCAACAGTATCGAAATATTAGAGTTAAAGAAAGAAACAGGAGACTGAAAATATTTTGGGTTTTTATTTTATAGAGTTTGAAGCATTGCAACCTTTAATCCAGTTGCGTGTAACTGCCAGTTGTTGCAAAGATGCTATCTAAATCAGTGCAACTCTCTGGACCGACACATCCTCACTCTTTGAATGATCACATTTCTTCATCCTCTCTTTATCAAGGCCGTGAATCACTCTTTCTCTATCCCTCTTAAAATATTTCCCTAAAATCTCTCTCAAACCACCAAGTGTTTTGGAAATTTAAGAATCAAGAGGGATGAATGGAAAGGTGTCTTTTAGACATAGTGGTTCATCAAAGCTTCACTGGAAAAGCTTAATCAAAGTCATCACCAATTCGACCTATTCCAGTGGCTGGGATAGTTGCGCCCATTCCTAACCAATTCTGAAAATGTTGGAGGGAGCATCCCCACTTAGTGATCTGTCCGCTAAGTTCGCTTCTTTGCTCAAATCTTATCAGACTTTGATTTAAAGATTTGGTTGAGCCATTATCAAAGTCACTCGGATTGAAATCAAATTTGTCACCTTTGATATGATATTCAGTCTGTGCAGAAGGCTTCCGGGGACGATCAATCTCCAAGATTTCTTTTTGTGTGACCCGGAATACTTGCAATATAACCCCTAACCAAACAAAAAAATACAAATAGAAGTTTCATAATACAAGGAAATACTATAGAATAAAATGACAACTTCTAAAATACTTTATCGCAGCACCATAGCAACCAGATCAAAATATTTGAACTTTCTTCTTGGTGGCAGCCCACTTGGAGTAAGAGTGAGGCATAGAACAATAGCTTCTTCTTCTTCCTTTTCTTTTTTCCATTTGGCTACCAAAAAAATGGTACTTTTATGGCTGACTGCATTTAGCCTGTTTGAAGAAGAGGAACCGTATGACCATATTGATTTGGCAGTCTAAATTGTTTGCGACCAGGTGATAAGGAACACAGACCAAAAGAAACCTTAACGTCAGGCATCTTGGTGTAAATATCATTTCTAAATTATTTGCTTTAGATGTACTCCATATCAAAGTTTTGGCTTCTATAAAGCAGGGAAGTCAGGTCAATAAAAAGTGAATCCTAGAGGAAACTAGAGGAAAGAGGAATAAAACAGAAGAATATATGACAAAAAAATGAAGGGTCCCACTTTCTATTATTAATCACTCGTAAAATAAAATTACAATAATACCCAAATGACATGATACTGTACATCTACACCTATCATAATAACATATCTCCACAAAATCCATGCTTGCATCTTGGATCTCTACGAAAGAGAGAGAAACAATTAAAGACTCACCTGATGTTTGCCTACGGCAGTTCTAACAGCACCAGTATTGAGGAGGTTCTTTGCCAGCATCCGATGATCGCACTCAGACTGTTGGGTGCCACAGCAACGACTCGAGGAAGAAGATAGGATCAGGACCTTATTACTTGGTCCTTTTATACTTTCTCAGGAAAAAAAATTGAATTAAAAAAATCTCAAGTTTAAAAGGAAATAAATGCCAGAAAGTGTAAAATAAAGTGACAATATTTAGAAAGTGATTTAGGACTTTCTCAGAGAGGAATGTGCAGAAAATGTGCTTGCTCGAGAGAACATATGTTTTCTCAATAGAAAGATATTGCCTATGTTGGCTAATATTCCAATAATACATTTCTCTTTCATAACAAAACCCTCTTTTCAGATAACTCTTTATTTCAATATCAACTTTCTAAATGAGATTACACAAAACTTTGTGCTAAGGTTGTGTCAAAAATAAAGTTTGACATGACATCAAATGCAGTAATTTAATTAAACCCAATGCAACCCTCTTCACAAATCAAAAATATAAAGACATGTTTAATATTCAAAAGAACACGTCTACAAAAATTAAGTCCCAAGATTGGGGAAAAATAAACAACAGTGAGTGATTAACAAACATTAAAAATAAATAAAGGATCTCATCACCAATCGGCATTGGCTACTATCCTATATTCTAATCACACACAAGGTATATGAACATCAGCTTGCCGCTAATAATCAGACACCCTGCATTAGATGTTCAGTTATGCGCAAAGATCATAGAGTGAATTCTCCAGGCCCTTTACAATTTTGTCAGCTTTTATCTTCTCGCCGTGAAAAGAAAAAACTAATTTTGGCATCAGTGGTGAAAACATCACCATTTCATAATAGAAAACTCTACAACTTTGGCATGTGAAGGGTAATTGATTTCTGGGTGTTCTATGCTTTTCAGTAACACTAGGCATTTTTTTGTTTTTACTCAAAAGGAAAAAAGACACAGAAAGAGGAAATGGAAACATGAAATGGAGAAACATTAGAGTCTACATACACAAAGTTCTGATATTACCTAAACAGATACTAATGGTTGGTATTCCACTATTCTGGTGCCTTGATCACCGCTAAGTCACCAATTGACTGAAATGTGGAGCTCAAAGTTGTTCCTAATCAGCAGTGAGAATTTCATACAAGTACAACTAAATAAGAAACACAAAGTAGAGGAAATAACCAAAGGAGAAAAGAAGATATCATATGTTAATAAATGAACAAATGGATAGCATCGAGCGAGTAAGTTCAAAAGGAAAGTTTTTCAAGACATTGATTTGTAACTTGAGAGGTTCGAGAACTGTTGTTTCTATACTGCAAGAGACCATGCCAGCTCGTTAAGTTTTGAGCCCCTCAAAGGAAGATGAAAGAATACTGAAGAGACCATCTGGGTTAACAGCATGTACCTGTCAAACGTTGATGAAAAGTTATGAGCATCTCCTCTCCAAGAATTTATGCAATAGAACTTACTCGTCTTAAAGGAATGTTACTCTACTTGGATTAGGAAAGAGCAACCTTCAAAGGGTCTCAAACATCTCAGATGATTGGAAATTAAAGTAGAAAAACATGCAAAACAAGATCTGGCGAACATTTACCTTTACCAAAGTTCTGAAATCTCCATGACACCGAAAAAACCCTAACTCCTCAGAGCTTACAATTAGATAAATACGGAATAAAAATCAAGCTCTTTAATACGAACTCCATGAATTCAGGGGAAGAAAAATAAGAGGAAAGGTAAATGAAAAAACAATGAGAATGCATGAAATTGTAAGTTCCAGAGCTATGTCTAACTGGATCTGGCGATATTTACAGGCTTACAGCAAAATAAACAGAAGAACACGAGGAGCCGGATTTACAGTAATGGAAGCTCAGATTAGTAGCGAAATTAGGGTTTTGGAGTAGGGTTTGGGTTTAGGACAGAGCCATTGTATTCAAAGTAAGAGGGAGAGGGAGAGAGCCGTTGTATTCAAAGTGATAGAGAGAGCCGTGGTATTCAGAGAGAGAGATAAGTGATCTCATGAGAACTAGGGTTTAATAGAACTCGACCCCAAACAATTCAACTTTCGTGAGAACTAAGGTTTTTTCTTCTTGTATGCGATGAAAATGAAAACCCCTAAATTCAAGCTTTCAGAGTTTAATCAAACCGATTTCAATTCAAAACCACGCCATACTTCGCAACATGGCTACTGGGCCTCCAGAGATACGAACCAGAGCCCTGGCCAGACAATCGAACAATTTCGACAGCACCGGCAGCAATTGCGCTCGAATTTTCAATTAGGGTTTTTGAGTAGGGTTTGGGTTTAGGAGAGAGGGAGAGAAGACAATAGACAATGGGGTTTTGAAATGTGGAGAAACAGGGAGATTTTCCTTCTAACGTTCAAATATAACGGTTATCAAACGAATCTTTTATTTATTTATTTTTAAAACAAACTTTGAGTTTGGCTAGCCTCCAAAATCACGTTTTGTGGGTTTTTGGTAAATATTGTCCTCCATTTATAATATACTAGCAGGTGGCACGTGTGATGCACGTGAGAGCGAGGGGAAGGAGTTAACCATAGTTAATAGGAGTTAAAAGGGACACGTGTTAACCTACGGGTGCGATTGAACTCTCCTCGAGTTCAATAGCGGGTAGCAAGTGCGATGCACATGAGAGAGAGGGGAAGGAGTTAACCAGAATTAATGGGAGATAAAAGGGACACGTGTTAACCCTCTGGTGCGATTGAACTCTCCCCGAGTTCAATTGCGATTGGCTGTGATTTTATTCTTTAAATAGATAGATGAGCTAGGGGTAATTTGGGAATTAAAACAAAACATTTAACTTATGGGTAGTTTGGGAATTCGCAAAAATCAGGCTACGCTTGCCTCTCCCATATGGGTAGTTTGGGAATTAAAACAAAACTAGCGGGTGGCACGTGCGATGCACGTGAGAGCGAGGGGAAGGAGTTAACGACACCCGATTGAAATTGCTAGTGGCACGTGCAATGCACGTGAGAGTGAGGGGAAAGAGTTAACCACAGTTAATAGGAATTAAAAGGGGCACGTGTTAACCCACGGCTGTGATTGAACTCTCCCTGAGGTCAATCGCGATTGGCTATGATCCTAAATAGATAGATGGCAAGGGGTAGGTTAGGAATTAAAGTAAAACATTAACTCAAAGGTAAGGGTAATTTACGAATTAAAGTAAAACATTAAATCAATGTTTTGTTTTTAAATAGGGGTAATTTGGGAATTTCAGAAAAATCATCTGTGCATGCTTCTCGCATTATAATAGTAAAGAAGATATGGCACGTGCGATGCACCTGAGAGCGAGGGGAAGGAGTTAACGACACCCGATTGAACTCACTAGTGGCACGTGCAATGCACGTGAGAGCGAGGGGAAGGAGTTAACCACAATTAATAGGAATTAAAAGGGGCACGTGTTAACCCACGGGTGTGATTGAACTCTCCCCGATGTCAATCCCGATTGGTTGTGATTCTAAATAGATAGATGGCAAGGGGTAGGTTAGGAATTAAAGTAAAACATTAACTCAAAGGCGAGGGTAATTTACGAATTATAGTAAAACATTAAATCAATGTTTTGTTTTTATATAAGGGTAATTTGGAAATTTCAAAAAAATCATCTACGCATGTCTCTCGCATTATAATAGTAAAAATAAAGAAGATATGTTTTTTACACATGTTTAGAGCTCCGCAAATCTAAAGAAATCATTTATAATATAATTTTTTACACATGTTTAGAGCTCTGTAAATCTAAAGAAATCTAGAGCTCCGATTACTATTGTACATAAACTGTTTTGCATGCCTCATACGCATAAGAGTGTCAATGGGTCATACTGTCCTACCCAAAAAGTCTGCCCATTACCCGTCTTTTAGGCACTAAGATTATAGTCGGACTTAATTTATTATGCCCATATTTAAGTGGGTCGGTTAGGACTTGGTTCATTAAAACGTGCCTAACCTAGCCTGGTGTATTTAATTATCTTTACTAATACTAGCGGGTGGCACATGAGAGCGAGAGAAGGAGTTAACCATAGTTAATAGGAGTTAAAAGGGACACGTGAACCACAATTAATAGGAGTTAATCACAGTTAATATGAGTTGTGCGATTTAACTCGCTAGTGGCACGTGCGATGCACGTGAGAGCGAGGGGAAGGAGTTAACCACGATTAATAGGAGTTAAAAGGGACACGTGTTAACCCGCGGGTACGATTGAACTCTCCCTGAGTTCAATCGCGATTGGCTGTGATTCTAAATAGATAGATGAGCAAGGGGTAGTTTGGAATTAAAGAAAACATTAAATCAAAGGCAAGGGTGGTTTGGGAATTAAAGTAAAACATTAAATCAATGTTTTGTTTTTATATTAGGGTAGTTTGGGAATTTTGGAAAAATCATCTACGCATGCCTCTAGCATTATAATAGTAAAGTATAAGGGTAGTTTGGGAATTTCAGAAAAATCATCTACGCATGGCTCTCGCATTATAATAGTAAAGAAAGATAAAGAGATGCTCATATACGTATTGAAACGTAGATGAATTTTTGTAAAATTCTCAAACTATCCTTATCATAATCTATACTAATATAAGGAGGATTCCTCTATTCAACATGTTGATTGATGTGTTTATATTAATTCCAAAAATGTCCTTTATCTTTTATCTATCTATTATTATTAATATAATGATAGGAATGCTCTCATCAAAAACCTCTAATATTTATTTCTAAATTCCCAAATTGCCCTTGACATAATCATGTATATAAGATAAATTGCATTGAATGTTTGCTTAATTCTCATAATAACCCTTACCCCTCTATGGTAGACTAGAAATTTTCTACTGTTATACAATCCCCAACTGTGGTTACAATTACTCACCCTTATGGTTCACCCACTTGTCCTTGATTTTTACAAGAAGAAAAAAATTCACCCTAGAAGTTAGTGAATTTTAACCAAGGTTTAAAAACAATTAATATATTTTTGTTAAAAATCAATGATAAGTAGGTGAACCCTAGGGGTGGGTGAACTCTAGGAGTAAGTGAATCGTAACCACATTTAAGGGGTATCAAAAAAGACACATGGGACCCCGAGGGTTCACCGTTCACCCACTCATTCTTGTTTTATTTTTTTATATTAATTCATTAAATTCTGATTAAATTAACTAACTCCTAGGGTTAATTTTTTTTTTTCTAAAAACCAAGGATAGGTGGGTGAACCCCAAGGGTTGGTGAATTTTAACCATAGTTAAGGGGTGTCAAAACAAACAGACACGTGACAATCTCAATGGCATAACTTGACTCCAATTGTGGTTAAGATTCATCCGCCCCTAAAGTTCACTCATGTTTTTTTTCTAAAAACCAAGGATAAGTGGGTGAATCTAAATCACAATTAATGAGTGTTAAAATGGACACATGGCGACCTCAGTGGCATAACCAAACTCCTCACTCTCTTGGCAAAACGCTCTGAAATAAGAACATCTCGCCAAGGCCCTGCCAAACCCCTTTCTCTGCAATACCCAAAATGACCTCAAAGCTTTTTTAGTCAAGATATCTCTATTTCAAATTTCTACAACCAACATGTCCCTTACAATTTTTTTTCATTGGGGCATCTATTCGAATAGAGAATATCCAAATTGTCCCTCAAGTTTCTATACCCAAAATATTCCTTAATTTTTTTTTCAAATGCCCTCACTAGGATCCTTCTTTCCATTCTCTCTCCCCTTCCCCTATCTCTCACGTGCATCGCACGTGCCGCCCACTAGTCATTACATAAGACAAAACCTAATTGAATGTTTGCTTGATTCTCATACTACCCCTCACTCATATCTTTATTAGGCTTGAAATTTTCTATGTTATAACCAGACTCCTTGGAGTCCGGTTACGCCACTAAGGTCACCATGTGTCCCTTTTAACACTCTTTAACTGTGGTTATGATTCACCCACCTCCAAGGTTCACCCACTTATCCTTGGATTTTAGAAAAAAAAAAGTATGAAAAAAAAGTCACCCTAAGAATTAGTGAATTTTAACTAGGGTTTAATTTTTATAAAAATTAAGGATAGGTGAGTGAACTCTAGAGGTAGATGAATCTTAATCATAGTTAAGGGTGTCAAAAGAGACACGTGGCAACCTCAAGGGCATAACGGGACTCCAACCATGGTTAAGACTCACCGAACCCTAGGGTTCACCCACTTATTCTTGGGTTTTAGAAAAAAAAATATCAATTTCTTCTAAACCTTGGTTAAAATTCACTAACTCCTTGGTTAATTTTTTTTTTTCTAAAAATAAGGATAAGTGGGTGAACCCTAGGAGTGGGTGAATCTTAATCACAATTAAGTAGTGTTGAAAGGGACACATGGCGACCTTAGTGGCGTAACTAGACTCCTCACTTTCTTGGCAAAATGCTCCGAAAGATGAAGGTCTCACCAAGGCCCCGCCCACCCCCTTTCTTTGTTATACCTAAAATGTCTCTAAAGCTTTTTGGTTCTTAAAATGTCTCAACATCATATTTCAATAAGCAACGTCTCTCACCATTTTTTTTTATAAAAAATGTCCATCGACTTTCTATACTCAAAATTTTCCTTAATTTCGAAATGCCCTCACTAGAGTCCCTCTTCCCAATCTCACTCCCTTTGCTCTCTCTCACGTGTATCGCACGTGTCGCCCACTAGTTACTAATATAAAGAGGATGCTCCATGTTCAAAACGTTGATTGAATCTTTTGTTATTTCAAAACTACCCTTTGCTCTTATTTAATCTTCATCTCCTTCTTATCTTATATATAATGAGCCCTTGAAAACGTAGATGAAAATTTGCAAATTTACCATTATCATATGCATTATATAAGACAAACACTTAATTGAATGTTTGCCCAATTCTCATACTACCCCTCACTCATCTATCTATTAGGCTTGAAATTCTCTACGGTTATAACTGGAGTCCGGTTACGCCACTGAGGTCTTCATGTGCCTCATTTAACACCAATTTCAATCCAAACACATCCGAAAATTCAAGAACTATTACTGTGTGATCAAACACTTCTTGATCCAAGTCTTGCTATAAAGAAGCAATTTACAGGAATTACACTAAAACCTATAAATTCCAGGTTTACTCCACTCTTCTTGAATGTGGTGAAGATAATTTAAAAAAAAAAACTAAATTCAAACTCATGATTCTTGAATGTTTGCAATGAATAACTCATAACTGTCTCTATAGTGATCAAAAAAAATTTTTAAAAAAAATCCAATAAAATGCCAAAGAAATGGTCTCCAAAACCCATGATTTTTTTGGAGACCCATGGCTTCTTGGAGCGTAAGAGGAATTATAAAAATTCCAATAAAAAACGCTTTGTAACACGAGTCGGTGAGGGCTTTAAAGAGGAATTATAAAAAGGAAAATTCAAAAGTCACGGGTTTTTTTTTTCTATTAAGAAGTTAGGACGTTCAAACAAATCTTTTATTAAGAAGTTAGGACGAGTTCTAACGGTGTATGATCAATTTGAAATATATTGGATAAATTAATTCATCTAAGCAAAGTTTGTGAACATGAGCAAAACAATTATATAAAAAATAAACTCATACTATCTTACCCTTAGTTGGATGGGGGATGATAATCTATATTGTCCTTTCTTTAAGAGATAATATAATACTTAACACACACATGCGCGTGTGGGACAATATACCACACCGTTGTGTTAACGGTGTATAATACTTAACACAACGGTATATTTATTACTCTCCCACTTTAGTATGACAACGGTGTATAATACTTAACACAACGGTATATTGTCCTTTTATTTATTCCTCTCCCACTCTCCCACTTTAGTATGACATCTAAGGGTATGAGGTTGTCTTGCGCATGTTCGCAAACTCGAACCCACTAAGTTGGAATCTAGGACAGAGAAATGAAATTTTGTAGGATATCCAAAAGAAACTAAGGGTTTCTATTTCTACTCCAAGGCAGACCAAACAATAGTTGTTAGGCTTCATGCCACTTTCTTGTAGAAAGAAATGGATCTCCTTAAGAAAGTTGAATTTCATGAGATGAAAGACGACACAGCCAGTATCCAACCTGAACCTAATCCTTCCACTTTAATTTCTCCTAATTCTGTTCCACTGAGAAGGTCTGAAAGAGTTTCTAGACCACCGAATAGACTTCAGTATTACAATAATAAAGTTTATCTAGTTACCTCTGATGATGAGAATATAGATCCTAATACTTATCAGGAAGCTACATTGGATGTAGATGCATTTCAATGGAATAAAGGCATGAATGCTGAAATAGATTCCATGTATGACAACGGTGTCTGGACTTTAGTAGATCCACCAAATGGTATACGGCCAATTGAATGCAAATGGATTTACAAAAGGAAGAAGAGTGCTGATAGTAACGTGGAGACTTATAAAGCTAGACCTGTTGCAAAAGGTTATACTCAAATTCAAGGAGTTGATTATGAGGATACCTTTTCTCCAGTAGCTATGCTCAAATCCATTAGGATATTGCTAGCTATAACTGCACACCATGACTATGAGATATGAAAAATGGATGCCAAAAATGTTTTTCTTAATTAAATGTTAGATGAAGACATCTATATGAAGCAACAAGAGGGCTTTATTGCTCCTAACCAAGAGAACATGGTATGCAAGCTCAACAAGTCGATATATGGTTTGAAACAAGCTTCAAGAAGCTAGAACCAAAGATCTGATCTTTCGATCAAAGAATTTGGATTCCAAAAGAATTTGGAAGAATCTTGTATATACAAGAAGGACAGTGGGAGAGCGGTAGTATACCTAATTCTTTATGTAGATGACATCCTACTCATTGGGAATGATGTAGGGATGTTGTCATCAGTCAAGATATGGCTTTCTCAGCATTTCTCAATGGAAGACTTGGGAGAGGCATGCTATATTCTCGGAATAATGATTCTAAGAGATAGGAATTGCCGAATGTTGGGATTAAGCCAAACTTCCTACATAGACAAGATATTGTCTAGGTACAGTATGAGTGATTGTAAGACAACACTCATTCTTTTTAGACATGTTGTCACTTTGTCTAAAAAGATGGCTCCTACATTAGCTGATGAGATCGAGCGGATGAAGAGGTGCCCTTATGCTTCGGCAGTTGGGAGCCTCATGTATGCCATGTTATGTACTAGACCGGATATCTGTCATGCAGTGGGAGTTATTAGTCGGTTCCAAAGCAATCTGGGTGTTAATCATTGGACTGCAGTGAAGCACATTATGAAGTACTTGAAAAGGACTAGGGATTATGTGCTTACCTTTCAATCAAAAGATTTAGTTGGACTGAGTTATACTGATTCTGATTTCCAATCTGATCCAGACAATAGAGCATCCACATCTGGGTATGAGTTCACACTGGGTGGTGCTGCTGTCAGTTGGCTCAGCATAAAGCAGAAGAGTATTGCTGACTCCACCACAGAAGCAGAATATATTGCAGCTTCAGAAGCAGCAAAAGAAACAGTCTGGTTCAGAAGGTTTTTGCAAGAGCTAGGAAATGTTCCTTCAACATTCAAACCTATCACTCTCTTCTGTGATAGTAATGGTGTAATAGCTCATAGCAAAGAACCTAAGAACCACAATAAGATGAAACATGTGGAGCGGAAGTATCATCTCATTCATGAGATCATTGATAGGCAAGATGTATTTGTTACAAAGATTAAGTCTTAACTTGATGTTGCAGACCCGATGACCAAGGCTTTATTAGATAAAATATTTGTAACACATCAACATATGAGTGCTTAAATGTACACTGACTGATTGCATTCAATGAAAGACCTCTTGCATAAACATACTATCAGATAGTTGGTCTCTCATTCACATTGAACGGTTTTGATGATCCTTAGATCTAATGAGTTCATCTATGACTGAGTGGTGATCTAACTGTTTTGATTCCACCAACGTATTTTCTAACTTAGGGAATACAATACACTGACAGTTGGATAATCAGAAAGTTGTTCGAGTCATGATGAATTTCAAACAAGAAATCCATGCTCATTAATTTGAGAGATTATCCAAGTTCTGGGTAATACGGTTGATTAAGTTCAAATCCTACGCAGGTGATTTTGAAAACAAAATAAGTTTTGAAATATACTTTTATTAAAAAGTATTATACTTATAAAAGGATTTTCTCAAAATGTTTTTCATGAGAAATTGTTTCTCATGGCATAATCATAAGTCTTGGAAATCCGGATGATTTGCAATGGGCTATGGGTTAGATAGTATGTCAATCTCGAAGGCCCATTAGGGATAATGTATTTGGAATGATAAATCGAATTTAAAAGTTCATGTGGTGGGATCCGTAATGGTTAATGTTCATACAATGGGATTCAATTGCAACATTGATATCTCACATCACTTGCTATTCCGATGTAATTCCCATTTAGGGTCAATGAGATAACATTGGATAAGCCAGAGTAAGAATGTCCCAGAACAATCTGTGGAGGTGCTCACATAAGAAATACAAACTCAATAATTGATTAAAATTTAATGTAATATTTTAAGTTATTAAAAGTTAATCATTTAATTAAATAGATTAAAAGTTAATCTATTGTTTAAATTAATTGTTAAGTTAAACATATAGATTATTTTAAAAGTTATTTAATTAACATGATTAAAGGGGAAATGGGTTTGACCCATATCCATAAACCTATTAAAATGGACCTTTAATATGGGCCAAAGCCCATGGGATTACCCTAGGGTGGGGCGCCCACTTGAAGAATCCTAATTGGATTAGGATTTGTTTAATCGAATAATTGTTGAAATATAATTTTTTTAATTATGGAATTTAAATCAAATGGTTGGATTGTATTAAGGATTAAGATGAAATTGTAATTAGATTACCAAAGGGAGTTTTAACTCTCCAAAGTCCACGCCCCATAGAAGCTCACGGCCCCCCTTAGTGTTGGTCTCCTAGTTTGACTAGGTTTCCTTCTTTGAGTTAGGATGTTAACTTATCCCTTTTAATTAAGGAATCCTCTTATAATAGAGACTCTTTAATTAGTAGGATTACTATAACTAAAGTAGTTATAGATTAAGTAGAAGTTTATTGAATTAATAATAAAAGTTATTGTTAATTAATAAATCCTACTAGATAAGATCAAGTTGGAGTAGGATTAGGATAGGATCCTAGTCTATATATACCCCAACACCCTAGACCATTAAGCACTTTTCTTCAGAATCTTTTCTCTCCTCTCCTCTCTCTCTCCAAACCGTGAGCCCTATGGGATACCCTTATGGATTTTCGTGAGCTACTAGGTGGTCCAAAGTTGGGTTTTGCAAATCTAGGGTTTTGAACCTTAGTATTTTTGGTGATAGAAGGTCTATACCATTACTCCATCTTCTTCCTCTTGCTTTTATAATTCCAAAGGAGATTCTAAAGTTTCGTGGGGATAGCGAAGAATAAGAATCGAGCTTCTAGTATTTTTTTGGAGCAATCTCTACAAAGAGTTCTGACGATTCGAGTGGATTTAAGCTACACCGGTGAAAAGCATTCACCAAGGTGATATGACTAAAACTCTTAGATAATTTTGATGCTTTCTATGGTGTTAAGATCTAGGGGATTCAGTTTTCCGCATAAATTTTTATCCGGATCCTCATACATTTTGTACATAACTTAGGTCTATGGCCTATTGGCCCTGCAGCCCTAGACAGTTTAATGCGGTGCACCATCTCTCGAATGTGATCTATTGATCAATCATGTCAGATAGGCCTGAGTCGGACACCCAATTGCTTTGATTTGCATTATCTGGAGGATGCCTTAGTATATATCAAAAAGATGTACAATCAAACCATGACCAATGCCCCAGTTGGTCCTATACATGTGACCAGCTATCAGAAAAAGATTTGCAATAGCTAATTTTTTTTTTCATTCCCGAGGAAGTGTATATCTTACCTGAATCTTCTTCCCTAATGGTACGGAACAATAGTATCATTCGAGTAGATACACGAATCGCTTTAAATACAAGAAGCCGAGGGAAAAAAAAGGGGATTCATATATCCCAAAAATGGATCATCATCGATTGATTGTGAAAATCATAATTGGTGGGTCATGTGCATGGATATGGGGTTTAAGCCTGATAGACCTTGAGAATGTATGGGGGGCAATACTAGAAAACACCCTTTCTTTTGTTGGGGCTAGAGCCCATGTAACATATAAGTTGAGCTTGGGTCCCAACACCGTTTATCCCCAACAGTGTGATGTAAGATGAACACCATTGATTGTTATTATTATTATTATTATTGGTTGAAGGATATCATGTAACACACACTAAACACACACAGAGTCTGACCTATAGGTACCGCTAAGGTGCCATAAGAGTAAACGCACTCACTCATTCCAAAGGGCCTAACTAATGGAGGAGTTGTGGACCCTTATATACCCCTTGTGAAGTCTAGACCTAGCCGATGTGGGACTAAAGGGATACTATGACCCAGCTGTAATGCGGAAGTTTTTCTTTTCTTGGTTGAAGGGTATCATGTAACGCATACTAAACACACACACAGTCATTTGTTCGATCAACGGTGTTGGAACTCATGCAATCATTTAATATGGTATATGCAAGAATGGTACTCCAAAATATACTCTCAAATCTAACCCTTTAATTAAAATAGTTACGGGTCAAGTTTAAAGTTGTCATTTTTTAAAGTAAAATCAACTTTAATCTTAACCCTTAATTATTTGAATTTCAAGATTAATATTTGGGATTATACTTGGGAGTATCAAGAGACTGACTCTGCAGGATATTAATTTCACAGGACCTTGGCAAAAAAATCTTACAAGGAGCCTACAAGATCTATGTTTCCGTTTGAAATCACTTCAAACATTTTTAAAATCTTAAGACCACATTTGACATCTCTAATTGTAAACTCTATTTGTCTTTATGTCTACGGCGTATGTCTACTGTATGTGACAAAAAGAGAAAAAGAGGTAAAACCTCTTGTTCAAAAGCAAGCAAACCCTTGATTTTTTGTACATACATTGTTGTCTACTGCAGGTAGACATATGACAGTAATTCCGATGAATTTTTGGTCGGTTTTTCCCCTTTGAACATTTTAAATACCCTCGTCACTCGTCTCTCCTGTCTGGTCTCTGTTGTCCATCTCCTCTGTTGAGGCTCTCCTTCTATCTCTCTCTCTCTCTCTCTCTCTCTCGTCCCTCTTTGTTGTCGAGCCCCTTTGTGGGGCATCTCTATGGTTTTTCAACTAACTAACAAACTCAGAAAATGATAGATTTATCCAACAACCACTATCCCTGAAATCCCAAATGAAAGAAACATACATATAAGATTTGCAAAGAGAAAAACAAAAGAGCATAAATAAAGTATTTGACCGCCTAGAAAAAGGTGAAATACAAGAATGTCTTCTAAATAAATGTGTTCGACAGCAGGATGGGGCAAATGGGCTGTAGAAATCAGGTACCCTTTCCAAGGTGTTCGTGTTTGGTTGGGTACTTATAACACGGTAGAAGAGGCTGCGAAAACATATGATTCAAAGAATATCCAGTTAGAAATTAGTAGGAACAATATTGGTTTTTAGAGTTTATAATATCTAGTATGTGAAGGAAAATAAGGGCTAGCTTGCAAATGAAATGTTTTTGCGAGCATAGTTTTTGTGAGTTTGAGAGTTTTTCTCTATTTGTTTGTTGCGTTACAAAGAGAAGATTGGTAGATTTCTTGGGTTTTCTTGTGCTACTAGAGCCATCCAGGATTATCAAGTCTCCCTATGAGAGATTACTGTTTTTTTCCCTTGTGGTTAGTAGCATTGGTTAGTGGTTAGATTTTGGGAGTCGAGTTCCTGCTAAAATGCTAATTCCTCTCTCTCTCTCTCTAGTGTCTGTTATCTTGTCTACAATAGATGTATGCTATATTTGAATTAAAAAACATCATAAGCACATAAAGATCACAAGCTGAGGAGTTTTCCATTCTTTGACCCTTCCTTGGTCTTGCCATCTTTGACCGTGTAGTAAAATGTAATAAGATGATGTTACCAATCACAGTTTTACAAAAAAGCTGCACTTATTAGTTTCCACGGCCAAACGATTTTATTGTCTACGGATCTATTTCGTTTAGGTATTTTTATCATAGATTTTGGCTAGATTTGATTGAAATAGAAAAGATCTACTAAACGAACCCTAAGACTATAATGAGAGACAACTTAGACTTACTAGTTTAGTTTTTGACCCAGAGAAGAAGGAAGAGGGCAATCAACGTTTTGAACTCATATATGTAAGGGCAGTTTTGGGATTAACTAAAATTCACTTTATGTGTAAGGGTAGTTTTAAAATTAACTAAAATTCAACTCATATGTGTAAGGGCAATTTTGGAATTAAGTAAAATCCAATAAAGCTTTGAACCAAGAAAAAGGTAGTTTTGGAATTAACAAAACTTCAATCAAAGTTTTGAGAATGCCAATCCTCATTAAGGGCTGCACTTGCGATACACATGAGAGAGGGGAGAGGGAGAGAGACTGGAAAGAGGGACCCTAGTGAAGGGCATTTTAGGAAAAAATTAAATAATATTTTAGAAATAGAAACTTGAGGAACATTTTGGGTAAAAAATTGCGAGGGACATGTTCGGTCCAGACGTAGGGATAATTTGAGAACCAAAAAGGTTTATAGGTATTATGGGTATAGAAAATAATTAGGATATTTTGGGTATGTAAACTTGAGGGACATTTTAAAAATAAAGAAAATAAAATATGGATCAACTTGAGGAGCATTTAAAATAATAAAAAAATTAGATGCATTTTGACTATAGAAATTTGACCTAGAGGTATTCGGGGACTAAAAAATATCTAGGACATTCTGACTATAAAAAAAAATTAGGGCATTTTGGGTATAGAAACTTGACTTAAGGACATTTTGAGAATAAAAAAATGTAGGTACGTTATGGCCAGGAAAATAAACATATATAATTTTTAATGATAAAAGGACGTGATCTAACTGTACCGGTCGAACTGATTACCGGACCAGTTCGATAGCTGGTTCAGCTATGAAAACATTGCTTTATATATTAATAAAGGGTAGGTTTGGAATTAAATTAATTTACAATCAACTTTTTAAGTCAACTATATTTTTTTGGTGAAAAAGTGTCCTAATATAATCGAAAGCTAAATTTAATAAAGAGCAATTTTCGAATTAAGCTAAAATTCAATTAACCTTTTAAAGTATCATCCCCTTTATATATTAGCAAAGGGGTAGTTTTGGAATTAAGCAAAAAATCAATCATCATTTTTTAAAGTACCACTGTCTTTATATATGAGTAAAAGAAAGTTTTGGAATTAAGTGAAATTCAGTCAATGTATCGAACCCGTATGTGTAAAGGGCAATTTTGAAATTAGCTAAAATTCAATCAACATTTGAATCTATATGAGTAAAGGACAATTTTGGAAATAATTAAAATTCATTCAACATGTGTAAAAGGTAGTTTTGGAATTATCTAAAATTCAGGCAATGTTTGAACCTGTCAGAGAGGGGAGAGGGAGAGAGACCAGAAAGAGGGACCCGAGTGAGTGGCATTTTGGGAAAAAAATTAAAGAATATTTTGGTATAGAAACTTGAGGGCATTTTGAGTAAAAAAAACGTGAGAGACACGTTGGGTATAGAAACATGACGTAGGAACATTTTGAGAACCAAACAGCTTGAGGGGCATTTTGGGTATAGAAAATTTTTACGGTATTTTGGGTAAATCAACTTGATGGGCATTTTAAAAATAAAGAAAACAAAATACAGGCAAACTTAAGGAGAATTTTGGGTTAAAAAATTTATAAGATGCATTTTGACTGAAAATTTAATTTAGGGGCATTTTGGAAACTAAAAAAATCTGGGACATTCGGACTATAGGAAAAATTTGAGGGCATTTTCGGTGTAGCACCTCGGACTTTTCCAACTTTAATGAATAGCATTTTCATTACCAATTGGCCTTCCTCATAGTATAATTAATAAATAAGGGAGAAATCGGAAATTTCGACACGTCAGAAATGTCCGTTTTCGAAAGACGAATCCAACTCAAGTTGAATCGTCAAAATCGGACGAACGAGTCAAAAGATATGGTCAAAATAGTGGAACCTGCAGAGCACCGATCGATCGGTCCTCATCAGCGATCGATCGGTCCAAAACCGATCGATCGGTGGCTATCGACTGGTCAGAAATTTTATATGGGGAAATTTTCCAGAGAGCATGTTTTTGACCGGTCGATCGGTCAATAACACCGATCGCTCGGTCGGCAACCGATCGATCGGTCATAAGCACCGATCGCTCGGTCTATCGAGTTTTTGCAGAATTTTTAGTAAGGGCGTTTTCGTCTTTTGGGTGTTAACCCTTACCCATAAGGGCTTGCCCGAGCCTTTAGGGCTTCATTCACCTCACTTAGAAGGTTTTGAGAGAGAAGAAGAGAAGAGAAGGGGGATTTACATCTAGGGTTTTCCACTTGAGAGAATCAAGGGTTTTAGAACCCTAGAACCGTTCTAAAGGCTTGGATTCTCCAAATCCAACCTCAAGCTCGTGTGGAGTACCTCTTCCAAGCTAGGGCAGCGTTTCTACATCATCCTCAAGGATTTTTCTTTCCCTTTTCAAGGTTAGTACACTCTTCCTAGTTACTTTGGTAATAACCTAGGATTTTCCTAAGTAAATATGTGTTAGATCTTCCCCATTGCTCCCTTGTGTTGGTATATGCTAAATCCCTAAAACATAAACAAGATAATACAAACAAAGGGTGGAATGTATGAATGGATGAGGAGTGGAGGTGATTGGATGCCATGTTGTGATGTATTGGATGATGGAAAAATGGTGGAAGGGCATATTACGCATAATGAACACACCCCAAGTGTTTGATGAAATGTTCGAATAAGAAAATATGAAATAACTAAAGGTTAAAAGGTTGAATACCACATGTTTGATAGAATGCATGAATAAACTAAGATTTGAAAGCATGAGTCACATAAATGTTCCCCATTTGGCAAGTTGTATACATGTGTTTATTTCGCTTCTTAAATTCTCACGTGAGTTGGGAATTGTTAAAATGCTATATGTCATCATGATTTCACGATTGCTATGCACGAGCACATATGTAGATGGAGGATATTGTCAAGGAGGTTGGTAGCCCCGGTTAAGGGTGCTAACCTCTGGCTCATAAGAAAAGAAATGGTATTGTCAAGGAGGTTGGTAGCCCAGGGATTATACGGGTGCTAACCTCTGGCTCATAAGAAAGGTATTGTACTGTCAAGGGGGTTGGTAGCCCAGGGATTTTACGGGTGCTAGCCCCTGGCTCATAAGAAATATATTGTACTATCAAGGGGGTTGGTAGCCCAGGAATTATACGGATGCGAGCCCCTGGCTCATAAGAAATATATTGTACTGTCAAGGAGGTTGGTAGCCCAGGGATATGCGGGTGCTAACCTCTGGCTCATAAGAAATATTGAAAGGATAACTCAAAGAGGTTTCGTATGATTCATAGACGTGTTTTGGTTTCATCACAATTATACTTGATAAAACATTTATGTATGATGTCGTTAGAAATTGATTATGAATTGAACTCCTATTACTTGTATATGATGTTGTTCGTTATTACCATTGTTGGTTAGGAGTTTGTACTCGTTGAGTATTCCATGCTCAGCCGTACTTTCATGTCGGCAGGTACACGAGCTCCTCTTGACTTATATGATCCGGGTCCTTGGATAGAGGAGGACTACGGCGAGGAGGAACCTTATGAGGATCTGGTAGTCGAGCCTCAGGCTGAGGCTAGAGACTTAGACCTATGGAAACCTGACTTACGAAAATTTTGAGAATAAAAACTTTAGGGATATTATGGCCAAGAAAATAAAAAAATACATCTTTTTAATAATAAAAGGACATGAACTAACCATACTAGTCGAACTAGGTACTGATCATCTGAATAGTTCGACAACCGGTTCGATTATGAAAACATTGCTTTATATATTAACAAATAGCAGTTTTATAATTAAATTAAATTTCAATCAAGTTTTTAAGTCTACTATATTTTGGTGAAAAAGTCCCCTATATAATTAAAAGCTAAAATTAATATAGGGCAATTTGGAAACTAAGCTAAAATTCAATTAATTTTTTTAAGTATCATTCTCTTTATATATTAGCAAATGAATAGTTTTGAAACTATTATGAAAATATAACAAAACAGTAAATGACAGTTATAATAGTCAACATCATAATTCATAATTAAAATCTATAATGCTATAATTTACAATTAATATCTAGGCAGACATAACATACTCTATTTCAAAAGGGGTTTCAGCTATGTTCCTGCAACTGAAACTTTAGTTATAAATATCACATATTTATAACCCTATAAATTCTCAATCTCCCATGATAATGGGGTTCAGGGTTTCACAAACCCCCAAGGACTTGGAAAAACCTTTTTTATGCTAGTGAGCTTAGTAAAACCCTTATACTAGCATAAAAGAGCTCAATTACTAACCAATCGGTTAGTAACTAATTAGTTAAGTTTGCTAGGGGTATCTTTCAATCACCTAACAAATTAATTAAAAAAATATAAGTCAAGTTACTAATAAATTATTTAGTAACTAATTATTTCAATTTGTTAGAGGTATCTTTCAACCATCTAACAAACTAACTAATTAGTTATAAAGGAATTTCAACAAAACAATGTTCTCACACTCAAATAATATATACATTTAATTAAAGTATCTTAGGAAAATTAATGTGAAAAATATCCATTTTTCCCGTTTTTGATTTTCAACTAAAGTTTTGACCTACAAAAATACTAATTTTGAGAAAACTTTCCTCACGAAAGTTGTAGATCTTTTCGAGCTCTTCGAAACGATGTACTATCGGACCAAAATCGGACTTAATGTCATAAAGTTATTACCCAAATACTGAAACTGGATAAATCTAATTTTAATTAACTCAATTCCGAAAATCACTAATTTTAATCTCCTACATCTCTTATATTTTCTTCCCTAAAATCTAATATATTATTATATCATTTATTAAAATCACCCATAACATATTTATTGAATCAGAATAATACATGTATAAAATATTTATCAATCTAGCATATTTTCATACACACAATCATTAACACAAGAAGAAAAACACATTAAAATATTGTGTGCTCACAACACACCCTGCATCTAAATTATAGAAATATTCACTTGCCTCTAGATCTGATTTTTTTTAGAATAATGCAAGAGATTGATTGCTTAGGAGAGCTTCGAAGCTAACTTAGATGATCCAATTCCCATCACTGGGTTCTCCACGGGATCCGACAGAATTCCAAACACTACAACCGCTTTCCTCCTCTCCTCCCAAAACGATCATATCTCACTTCTCCTAATTTAGGTTTTGCAAAAATATGACTATTAGGTTAAACAATTCTATAAATATTAAACTCTATTTAGAAAATTACTAATATACCCCCACTAAGGCCTGTTTGTTTATAACCTAAATTTAATTAATTTAACTCATTAAATTAAATCATTGGGTTAGCCCTACCACACCAAGGTTAGCCATATGATCAGACACCAAAAATCAATTAATAAATTACCCTCAGGGTATAATTTACCAATTTACCCCTGAGTGTATTTAATTTAAATTAGGGTCATTACAACTCTAGGGTTAGGTGAATCTTAACCACAGTTAAGGGCTATCAAAAGAGACACATGGCAACCTCAAGGGCATTACTAGACACCAACTGTGGTTAAAATTCACCCACCCCTAGGGTTCACCCACTTATCCTTGGTTTTTTTTTTTTAATTATTAATTTTTTTGAAAACCCTGTTTAAAATTCACTAAATCCTAGGGTTAATTTTTTTCTTTCTAAAAACCAAGGATAAGTGGGTGAATTGCAAGGGTGGGTGAATATTAACCACTGTTAAGGAGTGTTGAAAGGGACACATGGCAATCCCAGTGGCGTAACCGGACTACTCACTCTATTGGCAAAAAATTTCGAAAGAAGAACGTTTCGCTAAGACCCCGCCCATCCCTTTCATTGCTATACCCAAAATGCACGTGAGATGCACCTGAGAGAGAAGAGAAGGGGAGAGAAACAGGGACCCTATTGCAGCATTTTGGAACAAAAATTAAGGAATAAGAATGGTCAAGTTCCATTTACAAAGCTGTCCTGCTGTGTTCCTGTGGTAATGAACTAATCGAGAAGAATCAAATTTAATTTTTAAGGGAAAAAGTCACCTAGGTGTTCTCCCATTTTAAGCACCAAGGTGAAACACAAGTACAATTTTGGTCAGCCTTTTTTTTGTGGGTGGGTATGGGAGGAGTTTGCATCATTAGTGTTCAGTTTTAGTATCATCAATTGCTCTAGCATCCGCATGCAATAGTTCATTAGAATCTTGTTTGAAAAAGAATCTATATTCGACCCCAGCTGGACGGTACCTAACCAATCCTTCTGGTGCCGGATCAGCAAACGTTAGCCATAGAAATCTCAGCAGAACAGGAGACAATGGAAAGCTGAAATCCAAAGTGGCCCCCGTGCATCAAAATTTTGTTCCCACCCATCTCTTTTCTCTAACAAATGTCAAGGCAATAGAAAGGTTGGGGGCCACTAGAATCCAATTTCACCACACCTACCCTACAAAGCCCCACCCACTCCTTGCGTCGGAGCCATCAGCCTATCAATATCACAACTCTGTCAAATCTAACTTAAAGGACATTTAATTTGCACTTGCAGTTTCTTTTTTGTCTACATTTTAAAGACTGGCCCAAAAAGATTATTATAAGGCAAATGATCTGAATTGATATCTTAGATTGGTGTATGATGTCATTATTCCGCAATATCTTTACTATTATACTAGGAGAGGCAGTCGTAGCCAGAATTTTTTGAAATTCCTAAACTAACCTGGTATAAAACAAAACTTTAATTTAATGTTTTACTTTAATTCCCAAACTACCCTTAACTATTATAATGGGAGAGGTAGGCTTAGCCTGAATTTTCTGAAATTCCTAAATTACCCTTATATAAAACAAAACTTTAATTTATTGTTTTACTTTAATTCCCAAACTATCCTCATCTATCTATTTAAAAAATAGAATCACAGTCAATCACGATTGAACTCGGGGAGAGTTCAATTGCATCCGCGGGTTAACACGTATCCCTTTTAACTCCTATTAACTGTGGTTAACTCCTTTCCCTCGCTCTCACGTGCCACCTGCTAGTATAATATAAATAAATAGTAGCCACTCCATTTAACATTTTCAGAACCACAGCTTCACCGCATCCACCCAAGATTCATGCAAATAACACCCTCTATAGTTGCATCCCCAATCAAACTTAGATAATAAGAAGAATTTCAAGGTTTTCTTTTTTATCTACACCGCACAGCTTCAAGGTTTCTTTTATCAAGCCACTAAACTCATTTTCCTTTCTTGTTTCTACAATTTCATCCTTTTACAGTTTCCGAACAGTGTTCTTTGGATCTCCCGCCAGTCCTATTTATGTTAACCACGTTGTAATAGAATCTCAGTTCCCATTCCATATTTCCTGTTCCAATAATAACTCAGAAAAGTGAAAAAGGAAGCATATATGATGCCAGGACAAAAAAAAAAGTAATGTTATGAAAAATAGAGTTCTGCATGCTGCATTCAGGACTTGGGAGTCGTAATATATAAAGCCTTTTCTAGTAGACCGTACACATAGGGTCATCTGATCCTTTCTGTGTCAATTACAAACTGATGAACTGAATTATTGTTTCAAATAGACTTCAAAACAAAGTGGAAGGAAAAGGGAAACGTTTCTTCACTAAATGATAAATCCAATTTCATGTACCAGTCAAAGGAGAGGAAGAAGGTGGCAAATTTTAAGCATTTACGTTTCAAGGACAGCATGAATTTTCCTAAAGGCTCTTAATAAGAAGATTCTCCACATCCTTTATAGTAAGTTTTATGCGCTCTGCAATGATATTTAATGGAATGGTTCGATCTTCTGAGGGACGTCTGCAAGGAAGCAATCCTTGGTATCATTCAGGGATGATCTATCTATTAGGAATTAATAACTTAACCTCGGTCAAACCAAATCATAATCACACTGATACTGCTGACCTGTACATACCTGAAGATGATTTCCATCAAACAGAGAATATTAATCTTTTCCAATAGCTTCTTCTCATTCTCTACCAATGCTGGCTGAGCACTCAGAGCAGCTCGATGAGTATGGCAGACTTCCCGATAGCAAACGAAATCACCTCAATTGAATGCCTGGAGAATATCATAGAGCCACTCCACCTTTGTCTCCAGAAGACTCTTTATCTGCAAAAGATGATAAAGTCAAAACTTTCAAATAGCACACCACCCAAAAGTGTACGTCATAAGTAGGCGCCCAAATAAGGGCAATGTTTAAAATATTAGTGTTGGACTACATGCCGATCCCTTCAAAAAAGAAAGCACGCAGTGACATTGCATGCAGAGTTATGGAAACATCATATAATTTTAAGAATCTTAGAAAACATTGCAGTAAATACAATAGAAACATGGTTTATTATTCTAAATAAAAACTGTATAAGGAAAAAAAAATGAAACACAGTCCTAACCATATTAGTAATTCGGCGTATGGCAAAAGTTCGGCATATAAATTATTCACGTATAATTCGGATTAGTTACTTCATAGTTCGTATAAAAATTCGGTGAAAAAATGTAGGACGGCAAAAGTGCGGTACGTGAATAATTTGATTATAATTCGGGTCAAGACTCAAAAATTCGTTGAAGAATTCGGCTAAATATATAAAATGCATGTATAAGGTTACCTTTCACCTAGACTTTTATACAGTTCAATAGATACAGATAAATGGCCTAAGTATATAAATAAAAAATGAAATAGCTAAATAAATCTAATCTAACAATAAGTAACTAAATTAAGCTACTAATTTGAGAATAAAAATGTCTATTATCCCCATTTAATCCAATGACATATTCTTGACGCTATGACTAGAGAATACCCACTGACTATGTTGTAACCTTAATGCAAGTCATTGCATTAGTTATTCTGCTGCCGACCATATTTATATTTCTCTCCACCAAGCAATCTACTCATTCAAATTAGGGATAGGTGTCGTAACTAGAACAAACACTGCTTGCTTTCTCTGCTAAGGAACTGATTTTGCTCCTTTCTTTGTTTAGGACTGGCTTTTCCTAGATTTCCTGATACCACTGATGGTAGGCTTCACAATTGCGTCTCATTTGTTCAGTAGAACTTTAGTTATATGTATAAAGTAGTGTTGTATATAGCATTGTCTTCTATGGTTTTGAATATGAGGAGCTGGAACTTCTAAATAAAGTGAGGCAAAATAAACTTGGGTGAAAATTTCTACAGCAAAACAGCAACTACCAATCCATACTTCCTACTACCGTGATCCATGTATTAAACATCTTACTTATTGGGCTCTAGTTCAACTTTGACTATTCTTATTTCATCTGAGCTGTTAATAGCACATGCCTGAAGGCTAATACAGGTTGGTTAGATTGTTATTATCAGCATAACCTGTTAAATACCTTGAGGGTCAGAGTCTTGAGGAAGAGAGATTGGGAATTGGCTACAATTCCATTTCAATGGTGCTGCCTTTACAAAAAATATTCCATCTTAGCAGCTCTTTAATGGCTTTCTCATGCACCACTTTTGTTCGAAAACCTATTTTCCCTTGGTATATTAAAATTACCCGGGGATTGAGATTTGAGAGAAAGGGAGAGAGGCAAAACAGAGCGCAATGGAAAGTAGTAGTGACACTTTAAGATATTGCTGTAATTCCACTAAGTCCTCAGACAGAATGCTAAAAAGGCAACAATGGATAATAAAGGCTTTCATTTTAGTTACAAGGCTTTTGAAACATACCCTTTCGCACTCTATAGCAAGCACAACGTCAAGCTCTCTATGGGGCTTGAATCCTCATTGCAGTTTCGCAACAAAAAGCCGTTGATACCAATGTTTTAAAATGTGAAGGCGTGAGGTGAGGCATTAGGACCTCAAGATGCATGAGGCGTAAGCCTCACAAGAAAAATTCATGCTATCACATTTTCACAAATAAATAAAATATAAGAAAAATTGTAAAAAGATTGAAAAAGTTAATGAAAAATTATAGTGTATATATATATATATTTGTATTCGTGTACATTGTGTGTGTTCGTGTGGATGCACACGTACACATAGGAAAATACTATATAAATTAGTTGAAACAAAAAACAATTTTCTTTTATAAAAAAAGACATTTAAGACAGTTGTGACTAGAAACCTTATTTTAGTTAATATATGAGACGTACGTCATAAACATAAAGCGAGCTTCAAGGCATAAAGCATATGCCTCATGTGAGCCTCATGGAGTTTACGCCCCATGGTTGAGCCTTGTCCCGAGGCGAGCCTTGAGGCGTAAGCCTCACATGCTTTTTAAAACATTGGTTGACACATATTGTTCAAATTGAATTAGCTGCTTCATTATACAAGTCCTATCACAAAGAAAACTCTTCATTGGTTTGATTCTTTGCCATGAGAGAGAGAGAGAGAGAGAGAGAGAGAGAGTCTGGTCTGGTGACCGGTCTGGTTCGTTTGCTGACGATGATCCTGGTGGAACCGTCTGGAAGCTTGAGGGATGAATGAGATAGAGAAAGGGAGAGATACAGTGGTGACCAGGGGCAGGGAGTCGGGGCCTTATGGACTGAGAACGCAAGAGAGGGAAGAGTGAAAGAGGGAGAGAGAATAGACCAGTTAGTGTGTACTCGTGTGTAGTGATGACTCATTTTGGGAATTTGGTCTAATTTTTTTAAGAATACAAAAGATTTGCAAATTACCCAAGATAGTTTAAAAGAATGCTAACAATTCCGAATATTAGAAAAGAACGGACGAACAAGTCGTTAAAAAACCTCTACGTTTTATACGCGAACTATTCGCGTATTAAACGCGACTTTTCCAATATGGTCCTAACTCATCATACAATCATTTGGCAGTGTAGTCAAGGCGTCTAGATGATACCTAGGGGAGGCGATGATAGGTGACTACAATTTACTTTTTGAATTGATATTATATAGTAATTCAATTTTGAAAATGCGAAGGTGTGAATTGAAGCGTTAAGACCTCAAGATGCGTAAGGCATAAGCCTCACATGAAAGCTTCGTGCTCTCTTATTTTAACAAATAAATAAAATTTAAGAAAAATTACAAAAAGATTAAAAAAGTTAATGAAATATTATAGTATATATATATAGAGAGAGAGAGAGAGAGACATTTATATATATTTATGCATTTGTGTACATTGTATGTGTTTGTGTGGGAGCACACATACACAGGAAATTTTATATAAATTAGTTGAAACAAATAACAAATAAAAAACCATATTTAAGTCTGGTTGTGGCTAGAAACCTAATTTTAGCTAATATATGAGATATATGTCATAGACATATAGCGAGCTTCAAGGCATAAGGCGTGTGCCTCATGTGAGCCTTATGGGGTTTAAGCCTCATGCTTGAGGCTCAAAGCGTTTTTCTTAAGCCTCGCCCCAAAGCAAGCGTTGTTGCGTAAGCCTCGCACGCTTTTTAAAACACTTGATAGTATTATAAAAGATTTAATAAGTGCCTGCCTAGATCATGATTTTGGCAATAGAGGCCCTGGTTAGGTGGCGGTGGCCTAGGTGACATTTTGACAACACTGCCATTTAGAATATGAAAAACAAGATAAATACGAAAAGTAAATATTGGCATATCTAAGAATAAGTGTCAA
Organism: Tetracentron sinense; assembly: GCA_015143295.1. Classification (NCBI taxonomy): domain Eukaryota; kingdom Viridiplantae; phylum Streptophyta; class Magnoliopsida; order Trochodendrales; family Trochodendraceae; genus Tetracentron; species Tetracentron sinense. Next base: position 14,296,757 of record CM026555.1, on the reverse strand, counting down.
ACTGATGCAGCCAGACGCAACCATTGACCCAAAAGCCATAACCGATGGGAAGGGTGCAATCTTGTAATGACCCGCATTTAATTCATGGTCTTCATAAATTTTATGAGTTAAATTATTGATTAATTGTACTTAAAATTATGTGTAAATCCTAGGAGAAACCAATGCATTAAAATCTTGAATCTCAAAACCCATTTAATTCACTTGATTTAGTGAATTTATAGACATAAATTGTACTAAATCAAAGAAGAACAAAAAGTAGCAAAACAAGTTATAAAAAGTAAAAACGGCGCCGACGATCGATCTCCCAAAACGCCGGTTTGGTGGCTGTTGACACGTTTTCGTGGGTTTTGAGTCCCTAGGGCTCCCAATGTTATAAATACCCATTTATACTCGTGGGGAGGGTTTTCCAAGCTCTTCTAAAAGCTAAAAGAGAGAAAATTGAGAGTTTTTGTGAGATCAAAACAAGAGGAACGGTAGGAGTTCAGAGACTCGGCCAGAAAAAGGGAAAAGAGGCGCGAAGATCAAGGTAGAACTCATTCGCAAGCGATAGATTGTAGGGATACGATCAAGTGAGGTAAATAACAGATCTTATATTCAATATTTTGAATAGTTAACCTGAATAATGAATAAAAATGGATGAATCTAGGTAAGGATATAAAAATATGTAGGATATGAAGAACCCAGTGATGATATTGTTGCATTATTTTGATGGATAAAAATAGGATGTGAAAAACTATGATTATAATCTCTATTATTGAATGATTAACATAGGATATGAAGAACTATATTTGATTCTCATTTTCTTATTCATGGATGATAAAAATGGGATGTGAAGAACTATTTATTATATAGTTTAATTATTCATTGATTTGATGTAGAGGATCTATTGATGATATTATTTTATTATTATTGAAATGTTAAAATAGGATGTGCAGAATTATGTATAATTAATTATGATTCAACAAGGGATTGGGAAAATTATGTGAAGTGGGTAGATTTACGAAGAGAACGGGATGATGGATGATTTGAATAGGTGATTTAATTGTGATATTTAATGATATTGGGTTGATTTTATGTTTAACAATTTAAGGAAATTATTATCAAATTAAAAAAAAGGGATTACGGGTAGGATATTGATCTTGATTAAACAAACAAGAGATTTGACAAATAAATTAGATCGTGATTTAGGAACATTTTTAAGACCAACTGTGATTTTTATATTGTTGAATCATTAGAAATATGATGGTTTGTGTGCTGCTTTTATGTTCCTAATACGTGATATACCATTGGGTAAACAAACCTATGATGAAAGTCAAGCTTGCCTAGGCCTGGTTAATGTAGTGGTATAGGACGCTATGGTGAGATGTCCTATGGCCCTTGACAACTAGTCTTGGGTGAAATTTAAATAAGAGATATATCATTGTGCACTCACGAATGGAAAATATGCAAATTTATGAAAAAAGAATCAATGACATTAATAAGATGATAAGTGACACCAAAAGAAAAGTAAGAAAAGTATGAAAGTAAGAAAGAAAGGTACACCAAAGCGATAATGTATGTTGTGTTGTGCACCACCGAATACCATCAGTAAGGGCGAGATATGTGCCAAAGTAAGTAAGCCGTCGTACCGGAAAATGTATTAAGCCGTCCGTACCGGATAATGTACGAAGGGTGGTATCTCGGTAAAGTAAAGTATAGTAATCCATTTCTTTATACGGTAAAGCGGCATTTTAAGTTATTACAAATACATGTGAATGAGTATTGGTGTGATGATAATGTATGTAACATGAAAAGTAAGAAAAGAAAAAAAGTAAGAAAAGAAAGAAGGAAAAAGTAAGAAAAAATAAATAAATAAATAAATTGACATAAGGTACATGTTTATCTTCCGCACTCTGATTTGATATGTAAACTGATGTATGAAGTAATGAAATGCATGTAAGATATTATTTATATTGTTTATTATGATCTATTATATACGCGGAGTAACTCGTTACTCAGCTGATGACTTTTGTTGTCGGCAGGTCTAGGTTCAAGTTTTGACATTTGTGCTCCCGGACATTGGGAAGAAGAGGAGTATATCGAGGAACCCGAAGGTGACTATCCCGAAGAAGGGACCTTGATCGATGGCCCTATTATTGAAGTTATTTTGTGGTTGTTTAAACTTCGGAAGACTTTAATTTGATAGAGACACATGTTAGTCTTTTATGTTTATGGTCCGGATGGGTGATCGGGATTTATTACTTTTCAGTTACATTATAGAATTTGGATTTTTAGTTGATGGTTTAATTGAAGAAAAATTTTTAGATCCATATTTTTAGTGTGCCTTAAATGCTTCTAACAGGATGAATTACTAAGTGAGTCACGTGCCAAGATCTCACATCCTCCTAGATGGGGTTTTGGGGCGTGATAAATCTATGGCCTTATAGCGCAGGTCTAAGGCCCAGAACAAGCACCCCTCAGGGAGATGCAAATCCGGTCTGGGCTCATGGGCGCACCCACTATCCAGCAGCATACACCATCTTGGGAAGAGTCTTGAACTCGAGATCTTTGGCTTTGATACCATTTAATGCAGCTAGACGCAACCACTAATCCCAAAATCCATGACTAATGGGAAGGACGCAATCTATTACTTTATAGCCCAGGTCTAAGGCCTGGAACTAGCACCCCTCTACTCATCAGGGAGATGCAGCCCCAGTCCGAGCTCAGGGCCACACCCTCGGGGAGATGTTACTCGCCCTTATCAGGGCTGCATCTCCCTGAGGGGTAGAGGGGTGCTTGTTCTGGGCTTTAAACCTGAGCTATAAGGCAACAAATTGTGCCCTTCCCATTAGTCATGGCTTTTGGGATCAATGGTTGTGTCTAACTGCAACAAATGGTATCAGAGCCAAAGGTCTCAAGTTCGACACTTCTCCCAAGGGGGTGAGATGGTGTATGCTACTGGGTGGCCGGTAGTGGGTGCCCGGACCAGGGTTGCGTCTCCCTGAGGGTGCTTGTTCTGGGCTTTAGACTTGGGCTATAAGGCAACAAATTGCACTCTACTCATCAGTGATGGTTTTTGGGATCAGAGGTTGCGTCTGGTTGCATCACAAACATAGGGCTTTATCCATTTCAATATTTGTAGAAGTTCTATGTAACTGGTTTTTTTTTTTATGGGTAAACGAGACATGATATAAATGGAAGCATGAAAATAGTACAACTAAACAAAAGCAAATAAAAGGTTCACATAGAATATGAACCAGAGACCTAGAAGCAAGGAAATAAAAAAAACATATAACATGCTAAAGCAAAAGCCTAACTGAGAAAATAAAAGAACACTATTGTAGCCTATGTAGCCACCCCTCAACGTCGAAATCTTTTTTTATGGCACACAAGGCTAAGATCAACTGTCTAGCTTTCTGGTATACTCTACCCTTAGTAAAGCCAATACCATTGAAAACCCGCCTATTTCGCTCTTTCCAAAGAGACCACCCTATGGCACCCGGAAGCATTGCTCAAATCATCAAAGTTGAACCCTCCAAAGTATTCGAAAACCAACCTGATAAGGAACTCCGAAAGGAGCCAGGAAAGATCCAGACGATATCCAGTTGGCGAAGGAATTTGCCCCAAATGGCATAAGCAAAAGGACAATGGAGAAGAAGGCGGTCTATCGACTCTTCCGCCTCGAGGCAAAGAAAACAACGATTTGTCAACGACCACCCTCTATGTTGCAAATGGTCACATGTGAAGTTCCTATCCAGCGTAGCCATCCAGAGGAAAAAAGATACCTTAGATGGAATGCCTGGATTCCATACAGCTCGATATGGAAAAGGAGAGAAGGGATGAACCCGCAACGATAGTAGGAAGGATCTTACAGTGAATTGCCCTTTGCTGTCCTCTAACCAAACTCTGGCATCCCTTCTATGTAGGCCCAGTTTGACACAAGACACGCGGTTGCTCATACTCAGAAATTCGTCAATTTCCTAGTCATTTAGATTGCGTCTAAACCTAGGAGACCAGATTGTAGAATCGCCACTCCCCTGAAAGCATGAAGCCACTGGTGAATTTTTATCCAGAGCTAAGGAAAAGAGATTCCCGAATTCCCTTTGAAGGGAACTCTGCCCACACCAAATGTCATCCCAAAACCTGACCTCTGATCCGTTTTCCACCCTAAACCTAATGTGTTTGAAAAAGGATGGGCTCACGTTAAGAATGGCTTTCCACAGGCCAACCCCATAGGATCCTTTTACCGCTTTAGGCTCCCAAAACTGACGCAGCCCCATATTTTGCCACAATGACTTTTCTCCGAAGACTCTCTTTCCTCTCCAAACCTCCATAGTCATTTGCCCAATAATGCCTTATTCACTTTTGCCAAAGGTTGGAGATTCATACCTCCCTGTTTGATTGGATTCTTGACAGCCTTCCATTCCACCAAGTGATATTTATATTTCTCAACTCGTTCATTCTAAAGGAATTTCCTCTACAGTCTTTCCAGTTTAACAGCCACTGAAGAAGGAATAGTGAGGATGGACATGAAATATGTGGGGAGGCTACTTTTCAAAAGAGTGAGTCGGCCTCCTTTTAATAGATACAAGGATTTCCATCCGTCTAATTTCTTTGAAAAACGAGTCAGAACTGGAGACCACACCTCCACTAATTGGAATCGACCTCCAAGAGGCAAACCTAAGTAGGTTGCAAGTAGAGGACCCGCTTTACAGCCCAACACCGCCGCCAATTCGCCCACATTTGGGACATCACCAACTCCAAAAATGACACTCTTTCCAAGATTGATCCTTAGTCCAGAGACGGCCTTGAAGCATCGGAATAGAAATCTGAGATAAGCCAATTGTCTACAAGATGCATTGCAAAAGATTAGCGTGTCATCGGCGAATTGAAGATGTGATATAACCAATGCCTCTGGACCCAAGGAGTCTAGAACCGACCCTTCCATTCTTGTAAACATCCTGCTCAAAGATTCCGTAACGATGATAAATAAGAACGGAGATAGTGGGTCTCTTTGACGCAGGCCCCTAGAGCTCCTGAAGTACCCAGCAGGATATTCATTCACCAAGACCGAGAAAGAAACCGATGAGATGCAATGTCTAATCCATTTACGTCATCTAAATCCCAAATCCCATTTTGCTCATAATATACTCGAGAAAGTCCCAATTGACGTGGTCATATGCCTTTTCCATGTCTTTCTTGCAAATAAGCCTAGGGGTATTCCTTCTAATTCTTCCATCCAAACATTCATTTGCTATTAGTATGTCATCTAAAATTTGTCTACCCCTCACAAAAACCCCTTGAGGTGGAGAAATGATTGATTCCATTACAGGGATGAGACGAGATGCTAACAACTTAGCAATGATTTTGTAAACGCTTCCGACTAGACTGATGGGCCGAAATTTTTTTAACTCATTTGCACTGTCTACTTTGGGAATGAGGACGATAAACGTACTATTTAGTACCTTATCAAACATACCTACGACTTGGAATTCTCTAATCATCCCAATCAAATCTTTTCCAACAATATCCTAACACTTCCTGAAGAACTCTATAGTGTTTCCTCATAGAGCTCCTTGTAATAGGACAGAGAGGCTTGCCTAATCTCCTCTTCACTTTCTACCCATATACCTTAAACTAGTAACTTGGAAATACCATTTTGCCTCTTCCTTTGATTAGCCATTTTATGAAAGAATCTAGTATTCCGATCTCCCTCCTTTAACCATTGGACCCGCGATTTTTGCCTCCAACTAATCTCTTCAAATCTCAAGCTTTCCCTTATACTAATCTCAACGCTAGATAACCCGTCGTTCCCCTCCTTCAAATCTAGAGCCCCAATCTCAGATAATAGATTCTTGATTTTTTCAGGAATTAACCCAAACACCTCCTTGTTCCACTGTTTAATGCTTAGCTTCAAAGCTCTTAGCTTGAGGCCAAAGATAGTGCTTTTTGAACCCCAGAACGCTGCTCCTTGCCACACTTCTTTAACCTTCCACGAATCCTGGGTGATCTAGCCACATATTTTCAAATTTGAATGGTCTAGGGCCGCCACACCTCCTATCTGTCTCCAAATATAACGGAATGTGATCAAAAGTAGGTCTAGGAAGAGAAGATAGTGTTGCCTTTGGGAAATTGAGCTCCCACTGATCACAAAAGAGAATTCTATCCAATTTACATAAGACCGGATTCGCTTGCATATTTGACCAAGTAATTTGCGCTCCTTGTAGAGGGCACTCCACCAAACTATGACGGAAGATGAATTCTTCAAAATGCCTCATCTGAAGAGACCTACTCCCCCCCCCTCCCCCCAAAGTTTCTCATGAGGGAACCACAGACATTTAAAATCCCACCTAGGCACCAAGGACGCCCCCATTGACCACTGGCATCATCCAATTCTTGCCAAAACTCCAAGCTTTCAGATTTATTGGAAGGGCCATACACACCTGTAAAGACCCACGTGAAATCCTCCACTTTGGACTTGCATAGAATAGAAAGCGAGTAGGCCCCTACTTCCCATTACCTCAAAAGCTTCTTGATCCCACATTATAAGAATACCTCCTGACACTCCCAATGAAGGAATAGCAATCGAGGCCGCCCCATTTGACCCCCAAATTTCACATGCCATCTGGTCAGACACTTCTTCCATCTTGGTTTCTTGCAAACAGATAATATGTGGTCTCTTTGATCTAACCAAACGACCTACCACCCTCCTCTTGTTCGCATTCCCTAATCCCCTTATATTCCATGATATCAGTCTTAGTGACATCGAGAACCATTTAGATCCCCCCTACTGTTACTCAAAGAAACGTGTGGACTGCGAACTGGACTTGCTGAAGCTGGACCCTTGCACAAAGACTTCTCCAGACACTGAAACATCTCTAACACCTCCTTTTCATGCCCCTCATAAGATAAACCCAAGAATGTCCCAAACTTTGGTAACATACTGAGCACCCAATTAGATATCTCTTTCTGATCCTTAGGCATCAATTGAATTGTAGACTCTACATATTGAGAGCTATGACAATCCCTTTGTTTAAGGCTAGAAGATACTGACTCAGGTTTACGATCAGACACTGTGAGATCCTCCACACCCTTTTCTTTCGTCCAAGCTCTGCTCTGACCCTCGCCCATATCAAGCTGTGTTATCTCAACCCTCATGGGCTGCACGATAGAAATATTAGAATTCACATATTCCACACACTTGAAACTCACATTACCCTCCCTATCCCCTGGAGGGATAGGGGAAGTAAGGTGAGAGGAGGGTTTAGGCGTACCTGGGGCCGAAGCCGGGGACTCAGCAACCTTTATCTGATTTTTTTGCTCCCAATGTTGATTTAGCTTTGCCTTTGGGGATACGCTCCTCCACTTCCTGAGATTCGACCTGCTCTTTGGCGAAGATCCCTTGTTCACTCCCTCAGAATAGGTATGGTCTTGAAGCTTGGAGAATTTCCTCATTTTGTGGGTATCGAATAAGAACGGGCTATACTTCTCTATTCCTGAATGAACCTGAAGACTTTGAAAACTCTCCTTAATGTGATCTGAATGCGGTACTATTTCCCTAACTGACTGCGGAGCGTCCACTTCTTGTCCCACTTCTAGAGGACCTATGTAGGAGGAAACTTTTGCGTCTCCTGGATTAAGCCTCTCCTTTCCCAAATCACGGACCTCTGAGGATAGATAAACTTGACTATAAGCACCCGAGACAGCTTGACGAATTCTGTCTAACTTTGCCGAAGAACTATGGACCCTACTCCTACAGCCCTTGGAAATAGAGCTACCACCCTCTGATTCTGTATCTGTATCTTCTTCTGAAACTGAACCTGTAGATGAACTCTCACCACCTTCGTGCAACTCTGGATACGGCACCACCTCTGCCCCTAGCTCGTTCATGTTAGGGCACCCTTCGTAGTATTTTCCAATCGAACAATCCGACTCGTAATCAACCAACTTACAAACATATCCCATCTGCCCAATCATCTGGGGGCTTTGAGACGACTTACCGGACATAGACTGAATTGAAATTTGAGCATGCTCTTGAGCACATAACGAATCAGAGACCTTTGAATTTCTCACATGATCTTTCAGCTGATTCCTGGAGACTCCGAATAATGGAGAAGGTGCTGGCTTATAATACAGACTTGCTTTGATGCGCCGACCAGCTTCCTCACGCTCAATGATACGATCAATTTGGAATGGATCAGCTTCATTTATCGGGATATGGGTGGGTTTCGTGGGATAAAAAGAAGCTGGATAGGGGAACGGGCCTCCCAGATTCTGGGCCTCTGAATTCGGAACCTTCATATGCTTGGTTGGGCCGTTAATGCCCCCGTATCTTGGGCCAAGGTCCACCCAATTTGAAGGGGCCCCAGTGGAATTACTATTGCAGCCCTCTGACACCTCTCCAGCACAGGACACGGCTTTCTTCAACGATGATTTGCCTCGGTGCTTTGCTTGAGCCATAGGGGATAGCTCCTCTTGAAATTGCATGGATGTATCTGGACCCTTAATCTCGTATCTTTGATGGCTTACTCTGAAACCCAACACTTTGTTTTTTCTTTGTTTATTCTTCCTTTTTCTCTGTTGTCTTGTCTTGCAGACTTCCTTCAGCTTTTGGGCCTGACCCAAGCCACTTTTACAACTGCCATCATGCAGGCTAAATGGTAGAGACTGAGACTGATGTGTACTGTTTGTCAGGGACATACCTTCCCCAGACAAAAGGTGATGGCCATCCCTCTTAGGATTTCCATCCTCCACGACATCGTCTTCAACCTTGGGTTCATCTGCCACCTTAAGATATTTTGCCACCAACCGAGAACCTCCTTTACCCCACGGTTTCAAGCCTTCTTCCTCCACCGAGATTATAGTAATTTCCACCGGGTATAATTTTCCTTTTTCTTGCACTGTAACCATACGGGGAATAGTTAAAGTACCTCCCTCTTTCACTCTGATGATGGCAAAGCTTAGAAAAGAAAGGTTAATGGTGGAGTTATGGATGTCTGCTAGGCCCCCACATAACTCTCCTATTTTATTAAAAACATCTTCTTTCCAAAGGTGAAAAGGGAGGCCCTGTAATCCAATCCATCGGGATTTTATGAGACCTGTGTAAGATAGTGTATTTGCTTCGGGCCACCAACTATAGAACCTTATTGAAGGCCCTCCAGGGATTTGTAACGGATTCCTAGCTTTGTCTTCACAACTTAGAGTTTGGGAGTTAGAACTATCAAGGATGAGAGCTCTATGAGAATCAAAAGGTGAGAGAGATGTCTGAGAAAGATGGACTAAGCCCCCTAATGAAAGCTTCTATGTGCCCCCAGTTCACCCCTACCGTAGACACTGATACAACTATGGCCGATTTCAACATCTCCTCAGATTCAAGTGCCTTGTTTACCGTAATCCGAGGTTGCCCGCCCACCATTACAATAGAGCACATCTCAGCTGAAGATTCTGTTTTAGATGACTGTCCACCAAGGTCTACAGCCAGATCCTTCCCTTTTGAATGATAACGGTGGGTTGGTGGTTGGATATATTTGCACTTTGGCTGGGCATCAACCAAGAACTTTTTTAGAACCAGGCAAAAACTATTCCAACCCCAACCTTTTACCCCTTCTGGAATAAATGTTGCATTAGTTTGCCTCTCATTTTTGTAGATGGCAAGTTTAATGAAAAGACCATTCCCATTTCTCCATTTGAATAGTACTGTGGAAAAACCTCTTTTGAAGATTTTCCAACAACACAGTCCATTAAGGTAGATGAACTCGCTTTTAGAATCTGTTCTATCAGCCATGGAAGTTCAGAAACTCCCAGCCGCAATCTCGCTTGGAATCCTCTTCCCGGTTCAGAAATTTGAAACCAAATATCATCTGTCTTAGTTAATTCAAAGCTCTTGGCTTCAATTTGAAGGAACCAACGCTCCATTAGAGACTACCCTCAATCAAAACGCCACTTTATGACAACCTCCTCTGCACCTCCCAAAGCAATAACCCTGAACCCGCCGTCCACTAAGCACCAGACTCCATTTTTTGCACTCGAACCTTAGCAATCAAATCTCTCACAACCAGAACAGCACACAACACTATCTTCTTACACGCAATCTGTTGATTTTTTTTTAAAAACTCCCTTTCTTACTCAGTCAAAGAAGCACCAACTCACACAAACCTTAGATGCACTAACACTATCTTCTTGCTCACGATCTGGATACAGAAACACGATCACTCGGACTCTCTTGATGTTTTGCACGAACCAGGTTGGGATCAGAAGCACGAAACTCTTTCCCACGAACTCTATCTTCTTTTTCACGAACACAGCAACACGATCTCACATGTTGTCAAGAAATTCGACCGCCGAGATCGCAACACCGAAACCATCTGCAAGAGAACGCCGGAATACAACTAATTCGATCAAACTGAGTTAGTTATTGATGATCGATTCACAAATCTAGAGACGATCGAGAGAGAGAGAGAGGCTTCGTATTGGTATTACAACATCAATATATCACATTTGCACATATTTGTTATTTTACAAGGTTTTTACTATTAGTTTTTTTTTTTCATATATCAATTTGAAACAAGAAGAGCATATTTTAGTTCGTAAAATAGGGAGTTTTGCTCTAACCAAGAACCCAAAGTGTTTAGATAATAGTATGTCTTGGTCTAAATAATCTTCAAATAGATCAGTAGGAAAGTAGTGAACATGTTCAGTTATTGGACTTGGGGAACACGGGAAAAGTAGGTGTCACGGTAATTATCATAGATAGTGAGGCCAGAGAGAGGTTTAGACCAAGGTTCTAAATGTCGATATCGCTCGACATGTCGGAGCCGCGAAAAAAAGATATATCGGAAGATATATCGTTTATCGGTGATTTTTGGAAAAAATAGCAAAAAATAGGGTAAAACATGGAATCTTTTAGTGAAAATTTAAGAAATGTTAAAATAGATGTTAATACACCTTTTAGAATAAAAATATTTAAAAAATCAACAATGTATATAAGGGATGTAATAAGAAGAGAGCAAAGATGTACGCTGACGAGTGACAATAATGTACGATTGATTCATGTTTCATTCATTTCTCAATCAATCATAAATTCATAATTTATAAGATTCATAATAACACAAACATACATAATACAACCCACCAAAAAACCTACAATCACCACCAGAAGGAGTTACGCGGAGGTTCGATGTCATCATCTCTGTCTTGACTTGGCTGGCTATAGTGCTGATTCTCCACATACGTACAATATTGTGTCCAGCTCATCATATTATGGTACATGGATGTATACTCATGTACATAATGTTGGTAGTAATCTGGGCTAAGATGTAGTAACACGCCCATTGGTGGATACTGTGGGTGATTGGGCACAACTGGCACTGGGATTTGGAAATTGTCTCCTCCATACCCATATGGAGGTGGCTCATATCCTGAGACATATCCATAAGGATATTGATCCTGTGTAGAATGTGAATAACTATGTTCTTGAGAGCCTGATGTCTGAGACTGTGTATCCTGGTCATAGCTGGAGAACCATGTATGTTGATACCCTCTGGAACTAGAGCCCGAATGTTCCGTGCCCCCAAACCAAGCATTGTGTCCCACATCTCGTTCTTTGCCCTTGCCCTTGCCCCTGCCCCTACCCCTGCCCTGGCTTCCTTGACGAGAGACGTAATGAATCGGTTGGCTTTCTGTTGGATGTGAAGGTGGGGCACCATGATCTTGGTCCTGTGTGGCATGGTCAAAGTCAGCCTCTGCGGTGAATGGGCTCAGAGACCTCTGCTCAGGTTCAACTCCGATGTTACCTCCATCCCCAGGACTATCGCCGCCTCCATCACTCTCATCATGGTCATCAGACTCATCACCACCCTCACTATTACTATTGGACAATCTACTTGTCCCAGCTGTTCTTGCACCCGAAGTCCTAGGACCTTTTGGACTTCTGATCATCTCATCAAATGATTCTGTGCTAAAGCTGCTCCTGTTGCCGCTAGTGCTAGACCCCACTTCTGTAGCAATAACCCTTTCTACATCGATGCCCATCTCAACGGCCGCGCTAGCTATAACTGCGTTCGGACGCCCATCATCTTCATCAAGTGATGAAACCTTAACCCACTCAGAAAGTGGATTATCTTGATCCTCAGTGGCACCGATTAACATCAGGTCTAAAGGATCCTGCTCAGGTTGCTTCCCAGTGTCAATTTGCAGTTGCCTGAGTCACAGCTTCATATCATAGTGACAGAAGACCAGTTTTTGCAGCTTTTTGTAGCTAAGTCGGTTCCGCTGCTTTGTGTGGATGAGGGCAAATGTACTCCAGTTTCGCTCATATGCTGAAGATGAAGCAGTCTGTGCTAGCACGCGAGCCACCAATTTTCTTAAGGTCGGACAGTCAGTTCCGTACATTTGCCACCAATCAGCTGACAATTAAACGATGTTATCCATTAGTTTCATATATATTTTGATGTAGAGAAATAAAATATAATTACTTTATTGGGAAGAAATTACTCACACGGCATCATCCTAGACCTTCCCTCCTTAGCAGCAGTTCTTCCAAACCTCCCCCACGCATCCCTGAAGCGCACTAGCTATAGATTTTGAGAAAACATGTTCCAATTAGATAGAATATATTAAAATGCAATAATGCACATAAATATGCTATAGTTAACAAGATAAAGACATTTCACCTCATTCCCGAACTCTCCCTTTCTCTTACACTTCGGGTCCAACGTCTCAAAGACGTCGTGAACAGCCTTCATTAAGTCATCCCGATTCCCCAATTTGTGGTTATAGTGATACTTTGGATTCAAATAATATGCTAAAACGTGAAAGTTATACGACATGCAATTAGTATTACAAGCATGCAATAACTTCAATGTAAACATCTAATAAACATCAAACTTACCAGCAGCATGAAGGGGATGCTCCATTGTCTTATCCCAACGAGCATCGATAATCTTGTGGACCCACTTGTATCCACGAGGGGACACATTCTTTATCGACAACTTCATTACCTGCATTAATTCGTACACAGAACCCATAGTCGGCCACTTATCTGCATCTATCACCTTTAAGACACGGTAAATAGGCTCTAGTATGGCAGCCGTATCATCCACTTTGTCCCAAAATTTGTTGTTAAGGACAATGTCCTCAACTTTTTTTGCCAAAACAGTGCACCTTTGTCCATATTCTGTCCAATAAGTCCCAGTGAACAATGTCTTTAGTCCAATTTTATGTTTAGACAAACTCTCTAAGGCAATAAAATTGGTGGCAAAGCGCGTCACCCCTGGCCGTACTATTTCACCACCACACAAAACCCTCATCTTCGCTAGAACCCAACTGTGGTTGTATATGAAGTTGGTTACCGTTCTTGCCTCGTCAATAACCTCCTTCACAGATTTTCTTTCTCCTATCGACTGTAACGTCAGGTCTATGCAATAGGCTGCGCAAGGGGTCCAGTATAGGTGATATTTTTTCATAAACATCTTCCCAGCCTTCACGAAGGCACTCCCATTATCAGTCACCACTTGTACTACATTTTTCTTTCCCACTTCTTCTACAACACTCTTCATCAAGTCATATATATACTTTGCATCTTTTATATTATCAGATGCATCAACGGACTTTAAAAATATTGTCCTTCCCTGACTGTACACCATAAAATTGATGATCGAAAGCCTAGTGGGTCCTGTCCAACCATCGCACATAATAGTGACACCATTTTCCCACGTTGGCTTTAGGGTATCAATATAGTCTCTCATCTCCTTCTCCTTTGCGTCTAAGTATTTACCTGTAATTTCATATGAAGGAGGCTCTACCCCCGGCCCAGCCCATCCTGCCTCGTTAATCATGTTCTTAAACTGTGGGGTTGAGGCAGCATTAGCAAGCACATAACTATGTATGAAAAACTTGGATACAACTGTTCCGAGCGCTTCCACCAGACTTCCCCCACTCCACATTTCCTTCAGCCGTTTCTGTTTTGCATTTCGACTTTTGTACAGAGATGAATCATGTGGCAGATACGAGACTTTCATGCTTTGGTTGCGGCCAAACATACCATGTGGTTGTGTCCCAACCCCAAAATCAGATGTCCTACCAGTCGAACCGGATGGTCCTGCTCTGACACTGCCTCTGAAATCGGCAGACCACATGCGAGCTGCAAATGAACGCTCCTAATCTCTGTCCCACTGCTGGCGTATAGATTGACGATAGCCCTATCGATATGCTAGCCTCTTGTCAACTCCAATACAGTCGATTGGGTATAAAGTATCATCTTCGTCGTCATCATCCACATCTACTGATGGCTATAGACCACGCCTCATTTCCTGACGGATTGCCTTTAGCTCTGCAACATGCTCCAGCCTCTGCTTAGCCCCAATGGTAAAGTTAACCTTCATAGCTTGTCTGACCTCCATCGAACAACTTGGACAATCTGCCACATTCAAATCACCCCAGGCAAAATGCCACTTTAACCGGGTAATTCCACCCCCCCTTATTTTTTTGCCACAATAATTACATATTGCTCCATTCTTGTTCCCTTCTATTTGTTTGTCATACGACCAACCTATGTCCCGTACCATCTCCAAGTGGATCACCAATAAATATTAATGTCGAACACATAATATAATCAAACACCAAAACCCGTGATTTTTTTAATTATTATCCATGTTAATTGTTTTAGAAATATGAAAAGCTTATGAATGCACATTACAGTTGATAAATAATTGAAATTTAATTTAGTTTCTCAAACTGTTTCTATATGATAAGTAATTGAATTTTAATTTAGTTTCTCAAACTATTTTTATATGCAATTGATGAGCTCAATGTTTTTACAGGACAAAATCAATATGTAAAAGAGAGGAGATGGTTAACTGATCGGAGACCCTGCATCAAGAAAAAAGGAAGATGACTGTAATTTTATTTGAGTATGAAGTTGATGTAATTATATAAAAAGAAGTTGATGTAATTTTATTTGACTATGAAGTGGATGTAATTATGTAAAAAGAACTTGATGCAATTTTTTTTAAATGTGCGGAACTCCTGTTTAAGTTTTAAATATATAGAATTCTTATTTTAATGTAATCTATGTATGCTGGGTGTTGTTTAGATGATTACAAGCTTAATGTCATCAAGCAAGACTTCTTCGTCGAAATACAAAATACAAAGGTTCTTATTTCTTTTACAAATTATAGAGTGGTGGAATTACTCGGGCTAATTCTTTTACAATATAAAAAATACTGCACAATGAATCACTAAAAAATATAATCGAGTTAAACACATGATATAATCAACTCTTATCGCCTCTGTTTTTTTATGATTATCCATGTTAATTGTTTTGACAATTTGAAATACTTATAACTTTATGAGTGCACATTAGAATAGATAAATAATTGATGTAAATGTAATTTTCCTAAGGCAATGTGCAGACTCATAATCAAGTTTCAATAGTTATATATATATATATATATATATATATATATATATATATATATATATATATATAAAACATTGATCATAACTAAATAAAAATATACATGAATTTCAAGTATAATTCTTAAAAATTAAAATAGAAAAAAAGGCCTTATATTACAATTTTTAATACTTTTTAAAATTGGGTGTATAATATAAATCAATATTAGTTTATAACATATTACTTTTTGTCATATAATATAATTTCTAATATGGCAGACCAGTATTAAAAAAATTTTGTCTTCAAAATAATATGTTTTATAATCTTTTA
This sequence comes from Tetracentron sinense, assembly GCA_015143295.1. Taxonomy (NCBI): domain Eukaryota; kingdom Viridiplantae; phylum Streptophyta; class Magnoliopsida; order Trochodendrales; family Trochodendraceae; genus Tetracentron; species Tetracentron sinense. The sequence goes on along the minus strand of CM026555.1, from coordinate 14,281,054 downwards.
AAATTATGTAATAAAAATAGTATATTAACTTATAAATTTTTATACTAAAAAGTATGTTAACTTATTAATCAAAGTGATTACTGATTAGTGAAAGTATGTTAAATTTTTGTACTAAAAGGAATAGCTAAGTGATTACTGATTAGTCTAGGTGTTATTATATTTTTAAAAAGCCCTTATGAGGTTAGAGATATTACATATAAATTATTTTTAATTTATAAAATATTATTAAGAAATTATTAATTTTTTAATACTACTAAAATGGTCTTATGAGCATAATTTGCTAGAGATACATCTTTTAAAATTATGTAATAAAAATAGTATATTAACTTATAAATTTTTATACTAAAAAGTATGTTAACTTATTAATCAAAGTGATTACTGATTAGTGAAAGTATGTTAAATTTTTGTACTAAAAGGAATAGCTAAGTGATTACTGATTAGTCTAGGTGTTATTATATTTTTAAAAAGCCCTTATGAGGTTAGAGATATTACATATAAATTATTTTTAATTTATAAAATATTATTAAGAAATTATTAATTTTTTAATACTACTAAAATGGTCTTATGAGCATAATTTGCTAGAGATACATCTTTATCAATACCAGTTTTAAAATCTTAAAAGATTATAACATATTACTTTTTGCCATATAATATAATTTCTAATATGGCAGACCAGTTTTAAAATTTTTTTGTCTTTAAAATAGTATATTTTATAATCTTTTAAGATTATGTAATAAAAATAGTATATTAACTTATAAATTTTTATACTAAAAAGTATATTAACTTATTAATCAAAGCGATTACTGATTAGTGAAAGTATGCTAAATTTTTGTACTAAAAAGAATAGCTAAGTGATTATTGATTAGCCACGGTGTTATTAAATTTTTAAAAAGCCCTTATGAGGTTAGAGATATTACATATAAATTATTTTTGATTTATAAAATATTATTAAGAAATTATTATTTTTTTAATATTACTAAAATGGTCTTATGGGCATAATTTGCTAGAGATACATCTTTATCAGGAAACTATTTTTTTTTTTTGTTATATTTCAATATAGTGAAGCTTTTTTTAAATTAAAGCCTCCATATAATTTATAAAGAGAGTGAAAGTGTGAAACTAGCATTACCTTTTAAATTTTAGGTTAAAATCCCTAATATTAACATGATAACTTTTTTATAAAAAAAAATGTGTTAACAATTAAATAACCCTTATAAGGGTTTATAAGGTAATGCTAGTTTCATAGAAAAAATAAAGCCCTTAAAAAAATAAAAATAAAAAGTAAGAGTGAAGTTATCCCTTAAAAGGGTTTTAAGTTTTACGTAGGAGTGGAGTTAGATAACCCTTATAAGGGTTTTAAGTTTTAAGTAGGAGTGAGTGAAGTTAGCAAACCCTTACAAGGGTTTTAAGTTTTAAGTAGGAGTGAGTGAACTTAGCAAACCCTTATAAGGGTTTCAAGCTTATCATCAAAAGGAATCGTAGACTTAGATTACAGAACAGTCTCACAGAACATAACCAAAAAAAAAAACACGGAGAGGAGGAACCGAGGGGCAAGGAGGAACCTGTTTGGGCATTTGGCAACGGCGACGGCGATAGTAAAGATGACGGTGGACGGCGACGGTGGACAGCGACAGTGGACTGGCTCAGGTACTGGTACCCTCTGGCCTCTTCTTCCTCCTTCCTTCTTCTTTCTTCTAAATCAACCCCCCCCCCCTTTTTTTCTACTAAATTAGAGTGTGAACTCTCAAGATCACAATTGCTTGAATGATATGTAGGTTTTTTCAATTTAAAGACAATGAATGGGACACCACTCACGGTTTTCTGTAGTTAGTGCTGATTTTCTTTTTCTTTTTTCGGATTGATGCTTGTGCATGCGAAAAAAAAGGGGAACCCTGACCGAATCTCTAATTTGGATGGGACTCATCTTCTTTTGGTCGATATCGGTATGGTATCGTCGATATATCGCCGATATCGGAGATATATCGGCGATACCAACCGATACTGTGTATTTTTATTTAAACAGGGTGTCGATGCATCGGTCTTCAACGATACCGAAAAATATCGGCAATATATCACCGATATTTTCGATATTACGAACCTTGGTTTAGACATTTCGGCTCCAACAGGTATTACGACAACGAACCATGTTGAGCTCCTAGCCCTAAGATTGAGCATTATCCTTGCCATTAAACTCACATGGTTTGAAAAATTGACATTTCTATAAGGTTCAGTAGAAACGTGTTAGTTTCGATAGTCACTGAAAAGATATCAACTTGAAATGTAAATAGTAGAGGATTTTAGCGATATGTTTTGGTAAAATCGACCGAAACATTATCAAATATTTATATAAATTTCATGACTTCGGTCTACACAAATTGAAGTTAACTGAAGTCATCTATTTTTGTTAAGGAAACTCCCCCCACCACCTTACAAAAAAAACATTTCACCTCTTTTCTTAAATCACTTCTAAATTTGAGTACACACTAATCACATTATTTTATTAGTAGACTGTAATTGATCTAATTTTGTGAGGATGCATCAAATTCATGCATCTCCACATGATTTTAGGGATTCAAATTGGTTTTGGATGCATCAAATTCATGCATCTCCACATGATTTTAGGGATTCAAATTGGTATTGGAGATGAAATTTGGGTTTCCCCCAAACTTCAATGTTTACATTTGAATGGACTTAATACATAAGCCTTATAATTAACTGTTGTAATGGGCCTAATAAATTAGCCCATTATTCTTCACTGTCTTTAGTACCCTTTTAGTCTAGTATAGCTTTAGTTGTACTTAAAAAGACTTTTATGTCCTTTAATCTCTTTAGTGTAAGAGACTGTGGGAAGGATTATTTACTTGTTCTTGACAGTGACACGACCAAATACTAAGCATAATTAGTCAGTTCATGCATAAGTCCCAAATTATCCATTTGGAGGCAGCTGAGAGGAACTGCGATACTTGAAATCTGCATCAGGGAAAAGGTTGTTGTTTGGTAAGAATGGTCATTTACAAGAAGAGGGCTAGGTAGGCTTAGTTAGACAGTTACAAACAGGAGATCCACTTCAAGCTATTGCACACTTGTTGGTGGTAATCTAATTATGTGTAGAAGTGAAAAAACAAGCTGTTGTTGCAAGATCTAGAACCGAAGCAAAATATAGGGCCATGGCTCATATGTAGGGATGTACAAATAGTAGGTGCATGTACATTACAGATATGCTTACTCTATGTATGATGCAGTTTTGCATTTATAAACAAAGAAATATCTTTCATTGAGCAACGCATTGCAAATATATCATGAAACTGCATGTTATATACAGATTAAGGATATTGGTACATCAAGTATACCCAGGATTACCAAGTTCGCTGGACACAAGGACGAATCTTAGCAACTGATACGGCTAGGTATTTCAAAGCTCCATATCCCTAATCTTAGCAACTGATACGACCGATCCCCGTCTCTGTCGCCTGGTATTTTGAATTTCAACAAGCTGAGCTTATTGAGTCTAATGAAGATAATTCTGTGAAAGAAGTTGGGTCTAGTTGTGCAAAAGTTGACAAACCCATGTGGAAAGAAGTATAAGTTACTGGCTCGAGCTCGAATTGATTAAGGCTCGGGCCGAGCTTGGGGCAAAGCAGTTCGAAGACCATTTCAAGCCGAGCTTCGGGCAGAGCCTAGATTACCCCCCTTTAAAGCCGAGCCGAGCTTGGCCAATCCCGGCTCAGCCCAACCCAAATACACCCCTGCTCATATGCTTGTGACTTATTATGGATTAAGATTCTAACACTATCCCAATTCCTAAAAAAAATTTACATATTGCACAAGAGAGGGACAGTGCCCACTCATTAGGTAGTATGTGCATGTACATTATAGATATGCTTATTCTATGTATGATGCAGTTTTGCATTTATAAACAAAGAAATATCTTTCATTGAGCAACGCATTGCAAATATATATCATGAAACTGCATGTTATATACAGATTAAGGATATTGGTACATCAAGTATACCCAGGGTTACCTAGTTCGCTGGACACTAGGACGAATCTTAGCAACTGATACGGCTAGGTACTTCAAAGCTCCATATCCCTAATCTTAGCAACTGATACAACCGATCTCCGTCTCTGTCACCTGGTATTTTGAATTTCAAAAGGCTGAGCTTATTGAGTTTAATGAAGATAATTTTGTGAAAGAAGTTGGGTCTAGTTGTGCAAAAGTTGACAAACCCATGTGGAAAGAAGTATAAGTTACTGGAATAGCCAAGGGAAAAAATAGTGGAGCCAAAAAATTGGCGATGCCCACTTTGTAGCAAAGAATGGACTAGTACTTGCATAAGAGTATATGCTCATTTCTTTGGCGCCCCACCTGGCCAACCCAGAAACAAAACTGATAAAAAGATGTATCGTATTGTTGAAAAATCGTGAGCTTTTACTAGAAATTAAAAGACATGTGGAGATTTTTGAGAAGCAAGGGTTGTTCCCTGATTTAAAAAGATCATTGACCATTGATTCTCATTCTTTAAAACAAGAAAGGTGCATTAGAAGATGCTTTTAAGCAACAAGAAAGGTCTGAAGTAGATGCAAAAATTATAAGAGCTTTATGTGCTTATGTCATTCCTTTCAATATCCCAAGATCTCCTTACTTTCATGAAATGGTAGCCTCAATAAATAGTGGACTCAAGGGTTATAAATGTCCATCATTTGAAAAGGCTAGGACATCATTATTAGACAATGAGAAACAGAGGTTGAATTGGGGTTTACATGTGGTAGGGGACACATGGCCCACAAATGGGGTTTCTATAATTTCTGATGGGTAGACAAGCGTTAGAAATAATCCTTTGATCAATGTTATTGCTTCAAATAGTTTGGGAGCAATGTTTCTATATGCTGAAAATTGTCTTGGGGAATAAAAGACATGAGTTTTTATTGCATTTTTACTTTTAAAGGCAATTGAAGATGTTGGGCCATCTAATGTCATTCAAGTGCTCACTGATACTGCTGCAAATTGTGTACAAGCAGGAAAAGGAGTTGCTAAGGTACATCCTCACATCTTTTGATCTCCTTGCATAGTCCATACGTTAAATTTGATTTTCAAAGATCTATCAAATGAATGGGCTTGATATACGAAGACATATACCAAATGTAAGGATATTGTGAAGAATGTTACTAAATCACACCCATGCTTTAGCTATTTTTAGATCCCATTGTAAACTGGAATTGTTGAAAGTAGCTAAAACTAGATTTGCTTCACAGTATATAATGTTGAAAAGAATTATGGATGTATGAGAAGGCTTGTTAATTAATGTGGTGCTTGACTCCTGGAAAGATTGGACTGCAAAGAATAGTCAAACAAAAGAGATGGGAAAGAAGATAAAAGAGTGGATTACTAGTGATTTTTTTAGGATTCAATCATATTGATATTGAAAATCACCAAACCCATATTTGAAATGATTAAACTTTGTGATAAGGATGGTGCGGTCCTTGGTGAAATGTATGAAGGTTTGGAAGATATGCTTGGCAAACTAAAGGATAATCTCAAAGATTCAAAAGAAGAAAATGTATTTCTTGTTGTACAATGAATAGTCAATACAAGAAGAAAGAAGATGAATGTGCCCCTCCATAGCCTTGCGTATGCACACGAACCTCATTATTACGATTCCAAGTATATTGCAAGTCAAACACCGGGAGGTCGAAAAGATCAAGACCTGTTGATGATATCGCTGTTGTTGAGGATGTTATGAAAGCATTATAGATCATTGCACAAGTACTTATTTATTAGTTTAGACTTTAGAATTCATACTATTCTTAATTTTATTATTTTTTTTTATCTATTGAATTTCTAAATTTACAAACAAGTTATGTATGTATTCATCATATGTTAAATTTTGACAGGATGAGGATTTATTTACTATATTAAGAGGTCAATTTGCCAAATTATCTTAATTTTTGTACGTGCAGATAAGTTGGACTTCATTCTCTCCAATCTTCGTATGCTATCAAGGTTCAATGAGAGCTATCATGAAGGCCAATTCAAGACGCGGGATATTGATTGCGATGAAGGATTATTTGATGATTCGAGTGCCAAACTTGAAGAGCTGAGATGGACTTCACTTTATGAAAAGTCCATTTGATCTTTTTCATCATTTTTTTGCGGCCATACCTTTTTGTTACATGATGGTTATGATTTTCTTTTCGATATGACACTGAAGACGTGATGTAGGCAATGATGTAAAATGTAACACTTTTTTGTTATTTCAGTACAAGACTTGAACCATTGCATATATTTTTGTAAATATAAACTTGGACCATTATATCTGTTTCATTAATATTATGCTTATAATTTGTCGACATGTTTTATTTATATATATATATACACAAGCGAACCAAACTACCGAGAAACGAATTGTCTAATCCTACCCCTAGCAAACTGGGTTCGTGACAGAGTGGCGAACTGCGAACCACGAACCCGAATTCGATCCAGGTAACATTGAGTATACCACAATATCTCCAAACCAAATAGACATACATAACTCCTTCTTCCCTTATCTTAACATACCAATATATATACAAATCACAAAGACTTCCAATTATAAATACTTCCAATTATGATGAAATAGAGCGAAAGATGCATGTACTATATATGAATATGCAATCTATACATGCATTTTATATTTGTTCTTCCTGTACAAGCGTGCAATGGATCAATACGTTGTTACATATATACAAAACAAATGTACTTGTCATAGGTTGTAGCTTTGGTAGTGGTATCCACCAAGGAGAAATACATCTCCCCGTGCATGTTAAGCAAACCATATACATGCACACGGAAATTCAGGAAAGAAGCAAACAAAAATGCCATGAGGCTGTCGAGTAATTCAGAGATCTTTCCAAGAACATACAAAGGAGAATCATACCCAGACATTTAGAGAAGAAAATCATGGTCGTCAACTGTACGATTCATATGAGTTAATAAAAAAAGGGGGGGTGGGGAACAGGTAGGAATCTATGAATTTAGATGGAAAAAAAATCTTACAATTGGATGCGCAACCAGTTCTCCGAAGTTGTAGATGTTATCTCCCAGCAATGCAGAAAGGGATAAATCAAATGCCAAATCCTGAAATATGAGAACAGTACTGAAAGTTAATACCTTTTGGTCAATTAAAAATCTCCACAAGACTTTGAAACAATCTTTCAGGAAAGCATAATGGGCACCTCGATATAAAACTGGTACACAACTAAGGATGTAACAGAATGGTCAATGATATAATAAGAAAGGATATCATATCAATGTTGAAGGTAAAGATATAAAAAGTTTGCAAAGGATCTCTAGATACATTTTGCAAAAGTAAAAACTAGAGGAAAATTACATAATTTACAATTTGCCATTTCCAGCATGATGTTAGGTTGTAAGCAGAAATTCTTTTGAACTATTACTAGAATTAACTTTTCCCTACCAACCAGTAAATTTGTTTTGAGTGCTAGGAGTGTTCGAAGTTTGAAATTTGTCACTCCTATTGTTGCCATGACAATGTGCAACCTAGGATAATCCCATCAAGGCATTCAAAAGCTCATAGTTCCATGCAAGCTATGTACAAATGGGATGCTTGCTTTCCAGGTTCGCTTCCCACCACACCCCATTTAGTGGTCAAAGAGGGCATGTAGGATGCGAGGGGATAGACACGAGTCAATAGCCTAGGATGTAGACCATAACAACTATTGTTAAATTGGAACCAATAACTCCTAGTTCTCTATACATATCCCGTGTAAGGAAAAATATGATCTATGAATGCCCAATGGGAACGAGGTGACTATATCTTATTTCTCGGTTCTCATTTCCTAAAAAAATTTTAACCATGCTGCCTTCCCACAACTCATTTTCGTTTTCTCATTCTAGTAACTATGGAAAATATTAAACAAGCGTATAAAATTTCGTAAATCGCATCGTATCTGACTAACAATAAACAATAAGTTTGTATCGATAAAAAGAAAACATTGTACCTGGAAAAGTATATTCAAACATCTTTGTTTTCACATATTACATTTTGACCAATAATTGAATTGTTTTTCCTTCACTGACAACAAGCAATGATCTACACTTGTCCATGTTCAAGCATTGGCATTTATAGCGGCAAAGTCAACTTGCCAAGCCATGGAACAACGGACTCAGGGAATGCATCAATGGTCTTTTTGTTTTTTGACCAGGTACAACTGCAGGAGCTTCAGTAAATTCGTTTATAGGGACACTCAAATGGTTTCAATGTTTTCCCTACTACATTTTACTGATCAATTAGTGGTTTAACCTTTTTTCCCAAAATTTTGGGAGGGTTAAATGCATGGTGTTTCCACCAGGAAAGACTGTTCTTAACGCGATCAGTAACTAAAAAGTGAAAACTGGCTTTACACCTGAGAACTGTATGCAAACTTTTACCACTTGGGCAAGTACACATTTGCTACGTTTGTAAGCTCTATGAGTGCTGATACCATAGACTGGGGTTCTAAACCCATTAAGCCACATGAGTTTTTTTTTACAAAAGGGAGGGGGGCGCACATCTGCTCCTAAAACAAGCTAGTTGAGTCTAGAAGTTAGAACATAACAAGAGAGACAGGGATACACATCACTGGACCATAAAGCTTGATTGCTTGAACTATTTTCTCCTCACACTATTACTGTCCAATTTCTTAATCAAAGATCTCTAGTAATAAGGATAATAAACCTACAACTTATTTTGGAATAGCAAAGCAATTCAAAGATTTAGAACATCCCATTTAGTTATATTCCTTTTTTGAATTTTATTCTGAATGGTAAAGTTGAAAGGAAATTTGTGAATTGGCTACTATCTGTAGGAAAAAAAGTGTTTTTTTTTTTTCTGGAGTCCCTGCCTTGTGGAGGCTAGCGAAGAGTGCATGCCTGCCAATAATCCATGTCTGTGTTTGTACAGGCCTAGGATTTATATCAGAACCATAGGCCTCTACAAACACTGACATTGTTTGTTTTTAAGGCTCGTGTTTCACCCTATCCGTAGCTTTGTTCAAATAGTTAAGGGGTTCTTCTACCAATGTCCCAGCATTTTACCGCATTTCCATATTTCGCCCTACATTTTTGTATTTTGCATGATTCCCCCTAGGTTTGGCGTATTTTCATATTTCCCCACATCCCAACGGGATCTTCTGAATTCGATGGCAGCAGTTTCATTTAATAGTAAAATTGTTTAAAATACCCCTCCCGTCTCTCCAACCAAATTACCATTCACAATTTTATCAAATAAGGATTGGTTGAGGGAATGAACAGGGGTATTTTAGACATTTCCACACTAAAATTTACTGGGTCAAAAACTTAGTCCTACAATTTTCAAGGCTCTGAGTAGCAGAGCAACTTTTAATTTGTTTTTTTTTTTTTGATCAATCAACTTTTAATTTGTAACTTTTAATTTGTTATGAGCCCAAACAATGTGCAGTAAAAAGATTGAGTCTCATTTCCTATGTACAAGAGTTAAGTGGAAGTAAACATAAGCTGTATATGAATGGTTCAGAATATTACAATGATTTCCATCTTTGGACCGTTGGAGATGGGGTTACTTCACTGGTTTGTACAAGTATTTTTGTTTCACTAATTACTACTATCCCAGATACGTCATGGTATGGGATTTTTTGGACTGCAAGAAAAAATTTCATGGATGGAAAAGGTAATACAAAAATATGATAAAACCTATTGGAGAATTTTTGAAATACAAAAAAATGGGAGGATGTAGAAACCTGTAAACATAGGGCATTTTCCAACATTTTCGGTGAACAACTACCTAAAACAACGGATAAGTTAGTCTGATGAAAACAAACAGTATTACAATATAAAACTTGATTATTTGAATCTAATTCTCACAAAAGAAAAGATCATACCAGCTTAAATGTGTCTGACAGAGACTCCACCGACATGTATGCAAGATAAAGAAGAGCACTTTTATAGAACTCCGCAAATTCCTGACAAGATTTATGGTATTGGGATGAAAACCAGTGATAGCTTGCATAAACTGATGGATCAATATCAGTCATGCTGTCAAGTGAAGTCTTCCCATCTTCCAAAAGTTTCTTGCACTCATTTTGATCCTCTTTCTCAAGCTTGAACACAGCTATTTGCATCTTGACGTAAAGGATTGGCTCCTCTGTATACAACTCCCTAGTAGCTCGAAGCTTTTCAATAACACTTTCAAGATAATCAATGGCAGCTTCTTTCTCTGAATACTGCCGAGAAACTATGACCGCAAAATGTGCAAGCTTGAGGAGATTGATTTTCATCTCAAAATCGGTGACAAAATTATGATATAACTGTATTAGAGTATCCCCCGCCTGAAAAAGAAAAAAGAAAATGAAGTTCAGAAGATTCATGTTGTCTTCCGACAAGCACAAATAGAAGAAAATATTAATAAAGAGCAAGTACTTATCCACACATAGTCCGTTGGGTAGATGGTTGTGGAGAAGGGTTATTGTGGGCAAATTCGGTTCATTTAGTCCTTGGGGGAGTAATGTTGTAGATGGTAGTTATGGGGTTGGGTTGGAAAGGCATTCTGAAAGCTCAAACTCATCTTTCAAAGCACATACGGTATTAAGTGGGGTCTCAAAAGGAGGTGGTATTTTGGGATGATATGTGGTGTGGGGCAAGAACTTTTAAAATGGGAATTTTACGATATATATAATTTAGCCTATGTCGGGAAAGCTACTAAGGATCCGTTATGATACTGTTGGAAGCCAAATGGTGTGGAACTCGGTTCATAGATGGGTGGCTCAAAGATTGGGAAAAGGATTCCATAGTTGTCTTTTTAAGCAACTTGGTCACTTGACTCCAAAAGGTAACAGGTGGGAGAACTTGGGCCAGTGCAGTAAAAATTTCACATAGGTCACTGCCTTGCATAACCAAAACCTCTATGGCTCTCTCGCCTAATCAAGGTCTAGGCGCACACTTAATACAAGGTCACCCAGTGGTTCCAAGGACTCGTCCCGGAACTAAAGTGCTAATGACAAACTTACAATCAAATGTTCACAAAAAGTGAACAAGAAAGGAAATTAGCAAACATTATACAATATGCCTCCAAAACATACAAACAACCCTCAAGTGCACACTCTATAATTACCTACATGCATGGTATCCACCATTGTTGGAAAGGAAGAAACATGATGACTAGTAGGAATCATCGTTGTCCTTACTAAAGCACAAAAGAGAAGCATATTGATTAGGCCTGTCAAACTAGCCTTTTGGTGAGACTTGAGAGAGACCATACCAGCCCTCCGAGGCCTTCAAAATGGAGGGCTCTTTTTCTTCTTCTTAAAGTCCTAAGACCCCGTGATGCTTCTACAAGATGGAACTCTATCTACCTTATGTTGGTATCTAGATTGGGATTCAGAGAAGACTCACACTATAAAACTATTCATTCAGATGATAATCGAAATAGAGCAACCATAGTATGTGATCTTTTATCATAATTTTATGAAGCTAAAAATCACCTAACTATACATTTTTTTTTATCGATAGTGATTAAGATACATACCAAATTGATGGAGACATTATTTGATGAAGATCAATTTGGATATGACTAAGAAAATGGAGAAATTTGATAAATTTTTTGGCATAACTAAATTCCAATTTTTGAACTTGCTATATTCTCTGATCCTCATTGTAAACAATTCTACTTTGAATATGCTTTAAAAAGATTATATATATCAAGTGAGGTAGTAGGGTTACATAAGGAGCAAGCCCAAAGCTTAGAAATCTTCAAGTGTTTAAAAAGAACGTCAAGTGTGGATAATGTGAGTACCTGAATTTTAACCTCCCCCATTCCCGATCAGGTTAGATCCCGAGAAGGAATAGTGATAAATTGCAATCAGGTTATGAGTCGTCACTTATCTAATTCTAAGGGAAATAGGTGCCTGAAGATGGTTACCTACTCCCTAAGTCTGAATTAAATAAAGGAAACCATAAAGAAGCTTGCAATTTGATCTATATTCTGAGAAATGTAATGTTAATAAATAAATGAATTGAGGAAACAGGGTAGAAACGGAATAGGGATTCTATCCTAGGATGAGCTGAACTTGATCAGGGTTGCCTACGTATCCATTGTTAGTGGAATCAAGCCGCACGTAGTTCTGAAATAGAATGGTTTGATTTGATTGGACTAGATTATGGGTGATTGAAAGGTTTGAGGGTTTTTGCTCCTATTTGAGGAGCGAGGTGGCCTATTAAGCTCGTGCTGGGGAGCGAAATGTTGGATTATTTGATTTGATGGATTTCGCTGATTTGGGAACGAAATAGCCGTTTAAGCTCGTGCTGAGGAGCAATGGAGGTGGGTATCTGAACAGGGTCTGAATCGAGGTAGGAAGGGTTTAACTAGGGTTAAGTTAGGGTTTACCTAGGTTTAAACTGGGGTTTAGCTAGGGTTTACCTAGGATTTAGGTAGGGTTTAACCAAGGTGAAGCTAGGGTTTAGTTTGGGTTTACCTAGGGTTTAGGTAGGGTTTAACCAGGATTAGGCTAAGGTTAACTAGGTTTAAGCTGGGGTTTAACTAAGGTTTACCTAGGGTTTAACTGAGGTTTGATCAGGATTAACTAGGGTTTAATCAGGGTTTTTGGGCAGAGGTTCGACTAGACAAGGCTAGTTTTGAACTGGGATTTGGACATAGGTTCGACTAGACGAGGCTAGTTTTGAACTGGAATTTGAGTAGGGGTTCGACTAGGCGAGGCTATATTTGAACTGGAATTTGAGCAGGGGTTCGACTAGGCGAGACTATATTTGAACTGGAATTTGGGCAGGGGTTCGACTAGGAGAGACTATATTTGAACTGGAACTTGGGCAGGGGTTCGACTAGGGGAGGCTATATTTGAACTGGGATTTGGGCAAGGGTTCGACTAGGCGAGGCTATATTTGAACTGGGATTTGGGCAAGGGTTCGACTAGGCGAGGCTATATTTGAACTGGGATTTGGGCAGGGGGTTCGACAGCATAAGAAGTCAAGTATTTAAAAATAATAAACTAATTAAAACTAATAAAAGACAAAACAAACGTCAGAGTTTGGCAATATTACCTTCCGGGAAACCCAAAAGGGTCTCTGAAATAAGTGCTCCCAAGAATGATTCTTCAAAATCGAATTCTCGGGATCGTCAACGCTAAAGAGGGGTTTTCGAAAGAGGAGAGAGGAGAGCAAGTGGAATGGAATGAGAATGAAGGAAGGGGGTGGGGGGTATTTATAGTTTTTCAAAATGGGGGGCGCTACATCAAGTAGCGCCCCTTTTGGATAAAAATCCCAAAAAGCAAGGCGACATGCAACAGTAGGGCGGTAAAACGGACGAAAACTGGGGGGGCGCTGTTTGAAGTAGCGCCCCTAGCTAGGGGCCAAAAATTATTATTATTATTATTATTTTACTCGCCATGTGTCGCGTTCCGATTTGCCGAAAAGCTGTTTTTCCGTTTTAGCCCGTTTTTAGCCCGAAAATAGTCAAAATTAAACTGATAAAATCCAGAAAAATATTTTAGAAAAAACATGAATTTTTCAGCACTTTTTAGGGCATTTTGGTCATTTTTCACTCCAGGGCATTTCGATCATTTTCTACCGTTTTAAGGCCAATTTAATTCCAAAAATAGCCAAAATTCATCAAAAAATTTGTAAAATCATTTTTAACAAAATGACAACTTTTAGCACTTTTCAGGGTATTTTGGTCATTTTTCACCTTAAGGGCATTTGGATCATTTTTTTACTTCAGGGCCGTTTTTGGAAATCGAAGCACGTGGAAAGAGGGTTTTAAAAGAGGTGTTAAAGGATCTAAAGGGGTGTAAAATTGGGGTGTTTACAGTTGCCCCTCTTTGTCGGAGGGTGCGGGCACGTGAACGATAGGTTATAAGACCTCAATTTTGCACATGCGAAAGAACTTGTGAGTTTGAAGACAAAAGAGTCAAAAAAATTAAATTATGCTTAGACTGCTTGCCACAAATGGGATCCTAGAAGACGGGATTGATGGGAGAACCTGTTCAGTTGCTGGGGATAGAGGAGAAATGGATGGTTGATACTTAGTGATGAAACATCCGAAATATAGGAGACAACCATAGCGATGTCAGCCGGATTAAAAAGGACGGATGACAACCACAACGGTGTCAGCCGGATTGAAAAGGTGGATGACAACCATAGCGATGTCAGCCGAATTGAAAAGAATGGATGACAAGCATAGCAATGTCAGCCAGATTGAAAATGATGGATGACAATCATAGCCATGTCAGCCGGATTGAAAAGGTAGATGACGACCATAGCGATGTCAGCCGGATTGAAAATGATTGATGACGACCATAGCGATGTCAGTCGGATTGAAAAGGATGGATGACGACCATAGCGATGTTAGCCGGATTGAAAGGGTGGATGACAACCATAGCGATGTCAGCCGGATTGAAAAGGTGGATGACAATCATAACGATATCAGCCGGATTGAAAAGGTGGATGACAACCATAGCGATGTCAGCCTAATTGAAAGGGTGCATGACAACCATAGTGATATCAGCTGGATTGAAAGGGTGGATGACTCATAGGGATGTCAGCCGGATTGAAAAGGTGGATGACAACCATAGCGATGTCAGCCGGATTGAAACTATTAAAACATTAATAGAACGCCTTTTTTATTTTAAGGATTATACATGAAATACATTGATATTTTATTTAGTTATGAATTTTAATAATGTTCTATTATTATTATTAATAGTTAACAATTCTAAATAATGTACTCAGTAACATCAACTAAATAATATAGCTTATTTAACTAATAAAAAATATATTTACAAAATTAATATACTTAAATATATATTATTTAATAACATTAAAAGTATTGATACTTTTCAAAAAAATTATTAATCTGTTAAAAAATATAAAATATTATTAATCGAGACAGTGGAAGCCATTGGAACGACTTTACACATCTAATGCTATTCACGATTCTCTTTGTTAAAAAATATATATTAAAAATTTGAATAAGGGTCCTGCACATTTAAATAAAATTACAAAAAAAGAATCAGGGGTTTTAACATCTATTCCATGTTTTGACCCATTTTTTTGCAATTTTTCCAAAAATCACCGATAAACGATATATCTTTTTTCCGTGGCTCGACATGTCGAACGAATTCGACATTTAGAACCTTGCGTGTGAGTTCTTACCGCCAGCAATTAAAACCAACATAAAGGGTCTCAAATTAACTCCACTATAGCAGCAAGGAGCCTCATTGCCATCCCAAATTCAAAATTAAAGCAAAGGGGTCTTTAATAGACCACCACCAAGGCAGCAAAGAGCCCCGTGCTGCCCCAAATCGAAATTAAGTAAAAAGGGGTCTTCATTAGACCCCACCATGAAAGCGAGGAGACCCTTTGCTGCCCCAAATCAAAATTAAGTTAAAAAGGCCTTCAATATACCCCACTATGGCCACAAGAGCCCCTCTTGTGGCCTCAAATTAAAACAAAGAGGTCTTTAATAGACCCCAATATGCAACAAGCCCCTTGCTGCTCCAAATTAAAATTAAACTAAAGGGGTCCTTAATAGACTCCACCATGGCAGCAAGGAGACCCCTTGCTGCGCCAAATTAAAATAAATGGGTCTTTAATAGACCACACCATGGCAACAAGGAGCTCCTTTGCTGCCCTAAATTGAAATTAAGATTAAATGGGTCTTTAATAGATCCCACCATGGCAGCAAGTAGCCCCCTTGTTGTCCAAACTAAAGGGGTCCTTAATAGATCTCACCATGGCAGCAAGGACCCCTTGTTGCCTCAAATTAAAATTAAGCAAAAGGGGTCCTTATTAAACCCCACCAGGGTAGCAAGGAGCCCCTCTTGTTGCCTCAAATTGAAATTAAGATCAAAGGAGTCTTTAATAGACCCCGTCATGGCGTTTACTATGAACATTTAATGTTTACAGCAATTATCTGTGGCAATTGGCTTTCTCGGTCTTTTATCGCGGGTACCTGACTGACAGTGATACTTTGCAATTGGCGATATTACTTGTCAGGGGCATCTCTAGTGCCCTTAATATTTTACTGCAGGGATTGAGAACCCGTAAATTTAATGTGGGTATTTCATCTTTAGGCATTTGCTGCCAATTTAATGCTCAAGGCATTTTTTACCGTGAACAAAATATTCACGGCATTTTGCTGTGAAAACTTAGGGCTCGAAGCAATTTGCAGAGAACACTTGGTGTTCTCACCTCTTTACTGGAAACACTATGTTCTTCGCAATTTGCGGCGTACATTTTGTTGTGACACTTAGCGTTCTCATTATTTTGTTGTGAACACTTTTGAGGTTCACAACAATTTGCTATAAACATTTAATACTCTTAGCACTCTATTGTGAACATTTTAGTGTTCATAGCATAGTATTAAAACTCGGCGAGTCGACTCGAAACTCGATCGAGTTGACTCGACTCGGCCAGTTTTCGAGTCGAGTTCGAGGCAAAACTCGGTTTTCACAATGAAAACCAAATAATTCGCCCGAGTTATTGCACTTTTTTTTAGAAAGAAAAAAATGAGTAAACAGCCTACCCGATTGATTAAATTATGTTTTTTTTTTTTAACACACCCCACCCACTCTTAAGTATAAATACAAAACAAAAGGGGGTGTTTAATATATATTAAATTATATATCTCATTTTAGGAATGGTTTATCATTAAATTTGAATTTATACCATATATATAGTATTAGAAAAATATTATATTTGTCCGAGTTTTAGGTGTCATTACTCGGACGAGTTTTGCCCGAGTTAACTCTACTCGGCAAGTTTCCGAGTCGAGTTTTCGGGTTTTAAAACACTGGTTCATAGTATGACACTCATCATGAGCGTCCCATACACCAAAACAGGCACTAAGCCCTCTTGGCATTCTCAACCACTTGGCAGGATCTGAACGGTTGAGGAACCTCAGCCATTCAGATCCTGAAGGGCAGTTATAATAGGTGAAATTTCACCACTTATTTCACACCCCACACAAATGGTGGTGTGCATCGCCTACACTATATCACAACCAGGAGAAGGGTCATGATCACCTCACATACGGTAAGGCACGTGTGACTTCTTACCGCTTTGAATTAAAACCAACATAAGGGTTCTCTAATAGACCCCATTAAGGCATCAAGGAGCCCCTTTGTTGTGCCAAATTAAAATTAAGACAACGGGGTCACTAATAAACCCCACTATAGTAGCAATGAGCCCCCTTGCTATCCCAAAAATTAAATAAAAACAAAGGGGTCTTCCCCCTTACTACCCCAAATCGAAATTAAATTAAAAGGATCTTCAATAGACCCCACCAGGGTAGCAAGGAGGCCCTTTGCTGCCCAAATCGAAATTAAGTTTAAAAGGCCTTCAATATACCCCACTATGGCAGCAACAAGCCCTTTCTTACCCTAAATCGAAATTAAGTTAAAGGGGTCTTCAATAGACCCCTACCATGGCAGCAACGAGCCCCTTTGCTGACCATGGTGGGGTCTATTAAGGACCCCTTTAGTTTAATTTCAATTTGGAGCAGCAAAGGGACTCCTTACTTCCATGGTGGGGTCTATTAAAGACCCCTTTGTTTTAATTTGGGACAGCAAGGGGCTCTTTACGGCAATGATGGGGTCTATTAAGGACCCCTTTAGTTTAATTTTAATTTGGGGCAGCAATGGGGCTCATTTTTCCTTGGTGGGGTCTATTAAGGATCCCTATAGCTTAATTTTAATTTGGGGCAGCAAGGGGGCTCCTTGCTACCATGATGGGGTTTATTAAAGACCCTTTGATCTTAATTTCAATTTGGGGCAGCAAGGGGGCTCCTTGCTGCTATGGTGGGGTCTATTAAAGACCCCTTTGATCTTAGTTTCAATTTGGGGCAACAAGGGGGCTCCTTGCTACCATGGTGGGGTCTATTAAGAACTCTTTTAGTTTAATTTTAATTTGGAGCAATATTTTAACATTAAACTCGAGAAACAAACAAAAATTTAGTTAAAGGTCAAGTAAGCAAACTCTTAAATGCACAATATATCTGGGTTACAACGGATCAATCTACAAAAGCGAAAATTTTATTCCAATATTTAGTAGCAATTTAGTAACATAAAACTCGAGAGACAGACAAAACATTAGTTGAAGATCAAGTAAGCAAAATCTTAAATCCGCAATTTATCAAGGTTACACCGGATCGATCTACAAAAGCGAAAATTTTATTATGATGTTTAGTAGTAATTTAGTAACATAAAACTCGAGAGAGACACAAAGAATTAGTTGAAGTAAAGTACGCAAACTCTTAAATCTACAATATAGATGGCTTACATGAGATCATTTTGTAAAAGCGAAAATTTAATTCTCATGTATAATAGCAATTTAACCATGTAAAACTCAAGAGCTAGACAAAATTAGTTGAAGGTCAATTATGTAAGCAAAATTCTAAATCCGCAATGTAGATGGATTACACCAGATCAATTTGAAAAAGCGAAAATTTAACTTTTTTTCTCTTTAGTTTTATATTCTATATCGTGGGATTAAGAGTTTACGTACTTCATTGAACGTCAACTAATTTTCTTTGTCTATTTATTTTTATGTTATCTAAATTGGTCCTAGATTTATTCACTTTAACGGATTGATTTGGTGTAAATTATCTACATCGCGGGATTATGAGCTTGCTTACTTTCTGTCTTTTTAGTTTTATCGTATTTAAATCCGCAATATAGAAGGGTTACACCATATCAATTTACAACCGTATAAATGTTATTCTTATGTCTAAGAGCAATTTAGTCAACGCAAATGTCGAGAGATAGAAAAAGAATTCATACACGAGAGACGGAGAAAGAATTAATTGAAAGTGAAGTAAGCAACCGCCTAAATCCGTAATGAAGATGAGTTACGTAATATCAATCTGCAAAAACAAAAAATTTATTCTCATTTCTATAAGCAGCTAATTAACATAAAACTCGAGAGATAGACAAAAAATTAGTTGAATGTCAAATAAACAAACTCTTAAAATTCGCAATGTGTCTAGGTTACACTAGAGCAATCTACAAACGGAAAAAAATTCTGATGTGTATGAGTAATTTAACAATATAAAACTCGAGAAACAAACAAAGAATTAGTTCAAGGTGAAATAAGTACGCAAACTCTTAAATCCGCAATTTAGAAGAGTTATACAAGATCAAACTACAAAAGCAACAAAAATTATTCTCATGTATAAGAGCAATTTAGCACGAAGGTGAATTAAGTAAAAAATATTATAAATCCGCAATGTAGATGGGTTACAACATATCAATCTGGGTTACACCGGACCAATTTGCAAAAGCGAAAATTTTATTCAAATATTTAGGAACAATTTAGTAAACATAAGACTCGAGAGACAGACAAAATATTAGTTGAAAGTTAAGTGAGTAATCTCTTAAATCCGGAACATGTCTAGGTTACACCAAAGCAATCTGCAAAAGTAAAATTAAATTCTTAGGTGTAGGAGTAATTTAGCAATATAAAACGCAAGAGACGGACAAAGAATTAGTTGAAAGTAAAGTATAGCAAACTTTTAAATCCGTAATGTAGATGGGTTACATTAGATCAATTTGTAAAAGTGAAAATTTTATTGTTATGTATAGGAGCAATTTTTTTTTGATCAGTAAAAAAAGCTCGAGAGATAGACAAAGAATTACTGGATTAGTTGAGGTGAACTAAGTAAGCAAAATTAGAAATCCGCAATGTAGATGGGCTACACAAGATCAATTTGCAAAAGCGAATATTTAACTTTTTTTCTCTTTAGTTTTATACTAGCAAACATGTCGTGCGATGCATGGGACAATAGTGAATAGTTAACACAAAAGCAATGGTAGTCAAAAGATA
This sequence comes from Tetracentron sinense, assembly GCA_015143295.1. Taxonomy (NCBI): domain Eukaryota; kingdom Viridiplantae; phylum Streptophyta; class Magnoliopsida; order Trochodendrales; family Trochodendraceae; genus Tetracentron; species Tetracentron sinense. The sequence continues at coordinate 14,261,211 of CM026555.1, read as the reverse complement.
TTCTCTATTCTTATTAGGAAATTAGTCTGGAACCATTAGATAGAATATATCAGGACAAACTAACAAAGGAATACAAATTATTAAATAATTTAATGTGAAGGATTTAAAGATAAAAAAACTCAAACTAGCAGATCACCCATTGAGTTCCCTTGGAAAAAGCTATAAACCCAAACAACATTCATCGTGAAATCAATAAAGTTAAATGGATGGAAACATCGAGAAATAGATTTGAAAACACTGTAAATCCAGTCTTCTTTCAACCCACAATTCAATGGAACAACCATGATATAGATGAATCCTCTTGGGAGTTGGAGTCGGATATAAAGGAAAAGTATCCACATCTTTTTTCAAATGAGGTATGTTAAATTTTGAGGACAAAATTTCTTTTAAGGAGGGTAGATTGTAGTGATCTTGAATTATTATATAAGCTTGTAGGGTAAATTTTTAACTTCCAACTAAAGGGCAGGTTAGTAATTTCAAAGTTTAGTGTTAACCATAATAATATTACCAACTTGAAGTTAAAATAAAATAAAATAAAATAAAAAGAAAAAGAAAAGGAGAAATAACTCTTAAACTGGTTTAGTTAGAACTTGTAGACAAACACATATCATTAATGGCAATTATGTAATTATAGATTAGAATAAGTATATAAGCAAAGAGATAACCTAATTAGGGGGGAGAGTCTCAAACGAAACTAAGAGGAGAGGAGGGGATACGTAAAACACAAGTAGAAGAGGAAACGGCTACAAGTTTTGGTGGAGGAATTCGAAGTTTGGGAGTAAAATCCAAGGCTCCAAAATTTGGTGTGATCAAGAGTTGTTGATTGATCTGTGCAAAGGATCCTCTTGCGATTAAAATATATATATATTTTTCTGGTTTGATCTATTTGATATTGGAGGCAAGTGAACACTCTCCCTTAGATCTAGGTTTTCGTTTTTGTATATATTTTTGATTGTGATTTAGATATGATGCTTGATTGATTTTAGGTTAAGAACACTATCTTTATATACCATGTTGAAGATTTTATAAATCTGACCTAGAATAATTATTGTTGATTAGTGTAGGTTTGATTAAGTAAGTCAAGGGATTTCTAAATCTGGGTTGACTGGCCTGGGTTTTTGTTGCTGTTTTTGGGTATTTACTAGTTGGATACTTGCAATTTTAGGGTGTTTACGAATTGGTTTAGTTGCTGTTTTCATAGTGTTACATGTTTGGTGGTTAATCTCAAGGAAGTTATTATAATGTGAATAAATCTGGGTTGACTGGCCTGGGTTTTTGTTGCTGTTTTTGGGTATTTACTAGTTGGATACTTGCAATCTTATGGTGTTTACGAATTGGTTTAGTTTTTGTTTTTATGGTGCTACATGTTTGGTGGTTAATCTCAAGGAATAACTTTTCTAATTGTAGTAAAGGTATTAAATCAAAAATGTATTTATCTATGTTTCACTATCATGACTCATAGGAATGAACATTTGAACTTGCAAGCATGTTAATATTGTTAACCTTGTTATATGTTGAAACCATGATTAAGTTATTATGCATGTCTGAAATTAACTGTTTTTGTGTAGACTAAAATGGATAACTAATGGTGGAGACCATGTGTAGGGTCCACTTGAGGGGTGAGTTAAGTATGATCTCCAAGGTGGATCCTTGGGTGACTAGGTGTAACCCCAAAGTGAATTTCGGCTATCAAAGAAAGATTAACCAATAGAGTGAGATACTCTTTAGGTCAATCAATGGAGGGTGAGCTATGTGCGATCCCAACTGAAAGAGCTAAGTGCTATTAAATTATTGTCAATTGGGCGAGCTACGTGTGAACCCCATAGACAAAGAATAAGACCACAAGTGTACCGAGAAAAGAATTGTGACATTCTAGTATGATGAAATAACTGCATATGTTTAATAATGAAACAGTTGCATGATGGATGTGTTGATTTGCTGAGTTTAGTGCTCACCCTTGCTTTGTTGCTATTTTCAGGAGATACTTGAAGGACCTAGAGATACTTCGAAGGCTTAGTTAACTAGTGGAGCATTCTTCTTTTGATTTCTTTATTTGAGTTTAGAGAAAATTGTGGTGAGACTTTTAAAAGAACTAGAATTATTCTTTAACTTTGTTAAACACTTAGTTAGCTCGATATCCACATCTGATAAATGGATTTTAGTATATTGATTTCCATTTAGCTTGAGATTTGTTCCAGGTTCACGCCTTGGAATTAGTACATTTATGATATATATTTTGTGAGAATTTTTGGGGCGTGACAGTGTGTGAGCCTGTGAGTTATTACCGTGTTAACGAAAAAAAAAAGCAAGTAATCATCAACATGCGTCCACATTATGAGATAGCATCACAGTCAATTGCATTCAAGCCAATGCAAAATTGCATATGTGGCTGATGTTGATTGGATGAGAGAAAATGAGTGGGAAATTCATATTTTGAATTTTTTTTTTAATCGTCCAATCAACAACAGCCACATATATGCAATTGCAATTGACTGTGATCCTATCTCCCACAATATGGTGAAAAGAAAACAGTAACAGGCTCTTCTTTTCTTTCAACAAACATCCCTCGTCTCTCTCCAAAAACAGCCCCTAACTTTCTCTAAACTACACCCATATACATATCCTATTTCTATCTAAAAAATCAGGTCCTATCTCTCTAAAACAAACCAATTCTAACTCTCTCTAGAAAGTCTCATATCTCTCTATAAAAAAACCAAAAGACGCTTACCAGTATTTTAGGCTATGTTTAATGAAAAATCCGATTGCAATTAGAAATTCGTGAAGAATAAGCGTTAAGATGAAGCAGAACACTAATGCATCAAAAGATGCTTACCTCTATAGATAGACATGTCTGTGTCTATCGGGTCTGATATTTTGTGATTATGGTATGCAAAACTAAGGATGCTCTGCATCAGTTGCTTCTCATCCCATATCCCGAGTTTGGTAACATCAACCTGGCCATGAACACGTTGAAATATTTAGATCCTATAACCAAAGCCCTTGCTTTCCTGATCCACCAGAAACTGCTTGAACCCCATAATTTCAAATTAAAAAAATTGCTGAATGTTTCGCTTAACTATCAGTACCGTTTGAATCTAGAGATTCTTAAAGAAATCCATTTGACCAAGAAATTCACCGAATATTCCGATTTACAAACCGCCATCGCCAGATTATAGACTACATCGTTGCTGGAAAATAATGGGGAGAGATAGAGATTTCATTTCAGACTGCGTCATTTCTGGAAAAATATGGGGAGAGAGATTAAAGACTGCGCCGTTGCCGAAAAATAATCGGGAGAGACAGAGATTCAATCTCAGGAAAAAGATTCTCACCCAATTTGTTTTAACTAGATATATGGAGATGGAGAGTTTTCTGTTTTTTGAGGGAGACGAATGGATTTGGGGGGAGAATAATGGGAAGAGACAGAGAAAGAATGTAACGACCCGGAATTTTAATATAATAAAATTATGTGTTTATGGGTCCTTAATGAAGGTTAATTAGTTAATTATTTGTTAAATTAATAAAAAGTGGATTTTGCTCGGGATTGAAATGCACCGAGAAAATCTCAGTATCTTTTGGCGAAAATCGCACACAATGTGCCGGTCGACTGCCGGGACACACCCCTACCGTATCGGTTCTGTCAGGTACCATTTCGCGGGACCGCAGGGCCATTATGTGTGATAAAATTGAGAAAAATGGGAAATTTCCATATTTCCAGAAATTAAGTGGGACCCAATATCTGTTGGAGATCCTAATAGAAATCCGTGCGGTTGGCACTAATGCGTGTCGGTCGGCCGTGGGGACTAATGTCTGTTGTCTCGGCAGTGAGTTATCTCAAACGAAGAAGCGACAGCGTGTTTTGTGTCCGAAATCAGAAAATTAGTGGGTTTTGCAATTTTCTTCCGGACTAAAGTGCAGCTGTCAAAACTCAATATTTTTCCCCGAAATTTTTACAGTAGGTGTCGGACTGCCCCAAGTTCGGTCACCTAAAGTTTCGTCCAAATCGGATGTCATTAAGTAGGACTACGAAGGCCGTATACACGAGAGAAGGCGGAAAAATAGTCAAAATGGTCAAACCGTTGACTTGGTCAACAGGACCATTAATTATGGTCATGTAGCACATGACCTTATCTATATAATGGAGGCCAGCCCTTCTCATTCCTCATGGTTTGCAGTTTGCAAACAGTGTTATGCCACAACATTTTAGAGAGAGAAAGTGAGGAGAGAGAAAGAGAGAAAGTGGAGAGAGAAAGGAAGAGAGAAAGGGAAAGGGAGGTCTCCTTAGGGTTTTTCGACGTCCCCGACGCATTGGCAGCGTCTGACGCCTCGATTTGCGTGTAAAGAGAGAGAAAAAGGTAGAGAGAGAGTGAAAGTTAGAGAGAGAGGAGCTTTATCTTGGGGTTGATCGCCCTCCCGGACGTGTTGGCGGTGCCCCTTTTTGTACTAGCTGCCTCAAAACGCGTGAAACAGGTAAAACCCCTCTTTTCTTCTCTTTTTCCCCTTATTTTGTTATATTATTTTATCTGAAGTATATGCATGTCTTTTGGCGTGAATGGAAAAGAGTCAGAGACCCCTATGTGATGTTGTGATTTTATGTGGTCTATCGGGGAGCTCAGATCGGGTCCCATGTAAATTTTATCGCCACTTTAGGGTGACAAAAAGTTGTTTTGAAGGTCGTATAAGGCTATGAAGACATCCATTAACCCGGAAACGTTCCCTAACGGGGCGGTGTGTTACCGGAGTTGGTTCACGGGCGCGAGGCCCAAGTATTTCAGTTAATCAAGCGAGGCTTGAGTTAACTGGAGTTAACCTGTGGTTAGAAAATCTAACCAGGGTTAAGTATAGTCCGTGGTTCCTCTTTGACTAGGTCAGGAGAGACGGTGTCCAGTAAGGCCTGGGGTTCCTCCGTGACTGATAGTCGGGAGATGTCGGTCTGTTTGTCTAGGTCGTCCGTGGTGCCTCTTGGACTAGGTCAGGAGTGGCGGTGTCCTGCATGGCCCGGGGTTCCTCTCTGGGTAGGGCTGTCAAAAAAGCCCACGTAGAAGGGTACCCGGCCCTGCCCTGCCCTGCCCTCCAAAGCCCTTTGAAGCTCTGCCCTTCCCAGCCCTTGGGCCGGGGAGGGTTCAAAATCCGAAAGCCCTGCTTCTACAGGACCGGGCTAAGGCTCACCCCAGCCCTGCTCTTTAAAGCCCTGCCCTTCTCCTTAGTTGCTACATGGTAGCTAAGGTCTATAAACCATAAAAGTATTATATATATATTATATTTATGAAATTACTCATTTCACCATTTCAAACGGTTTAATAGTAGGGTATGAGTAATTTCACATGACCTTCGTTATAAAACCCCTCGAGCCCTCGACACTCGTTACGAACCCTAACCCTAATCTCGTATGCAAAATCGCCTCCTCCTGCTTAGAGGATTTTGATATATAAATTTTGTTATATATAGTTTTACTTTGTTTTATTCTATCAACTATGCTTGTCATTGATAGGGAAAAAAATTAACTTTGTCATTGCTCTTTTTGTTGCAATGTCGGTCCCAAGCCCGGATAAAAGAGGAGGATATCCATTTCCATGTCAGGTTGATAGTCGATGTAGAAAAAAATTTACGTCATCTCAAATTACAAAAAAAAAATCCCACTCTTTCTTCTGGCCCTTCCGGCCCTTTGGCCCTGCCCTGGCCCTTGAGGGCAGGGCTAGGGCCAAATCAATCCCGGCCCTTGAAGGGCTAGGGCTGGGCTAGGGCCCTACTCTTATAGAGAATGGTAGGGCTAGGGTTGAACCCGACCCTGCCCTGGCCCTGCCCTTTGACAACCCTATCACTGGGTGGGTCAGAAGATGTCGGCACCGTGTCTATCGGGGTCCCTTCTTGGTGGAACGTCAGGAGATGTCGGCATTGGTATAGATGTCGGGGTTCCTCCGTAGACTAGCCAGAAGATGACAGTAGGCAGGTTGGTCGGGGTTCCTTCATGACTGATACTCAGGGCGATGGCGGCGAATACACGGTAGATGTGGTCAATCAATTGAATGGAAAAGTATGTCCTTATTGGGCGAATGCCCATGTTGTGTGGGTAAACTTCGAATACGAAGTGGTCTGAGTCGGTATACTCAGGGCTGTTGTATTTGTCTGAGTTGATGGACTCATGGTTCGGTATGGAAATCGTCGGATTCCAGGAGTTGGGTTAGTATACCCAAGGTTTGGTCGTGTTCGGGTGAAAGCCGAAACAGCGTGTGAGTCTAAATGACTCAATGTATTATGGTTAGGATTTAAAGACTTTAAACTGAACATTTGTGGGCTGTGGCCAATTAATAGAGTCTCAGGACTCGAAATGAAACATGATTGATGATCAAAACGATAACTTGGTAATATAATACATTCATAACTAAACCTCATAATTGGAAAGTAATGTGAAGTCGGGAACCTCGGTTAGAGTGACGTAACCCTAAGTGACCTTGGGTCACAGTTTATTATATACTGTTCTATTTTACTGTAACATGCAAATTGAACTGGTTATTATATCATTATTGATGCGTGTTAAAAATGAGGAAAATAGTTTAGAAGGATTGTGGTTTTATTGGGCTTCATAGCTCACTGACTTTTTGGTGTCAGCAGATCTAGGAGCTGCTGACCAATAAGTGAAAAGTCCAACTGGACATTTTGGAAGCTTTTGTACAAGTCGTACCTGGCGTGATAGAGGCGCCTACTTTTGTAAAACAAATTTGATGTAAATAATGCAGGTATATGATTTGTATGATGACTATTGTGATGACAGGTGTTATTTGCTTTTTGGAAGCATCTGATAAATGTTTAAATTTCCCGCATTTTTGCGGGTAAAGTCTTCCGCTTGCATGATTTGACGAACGGACGCGCGTCTCGGAACTTGATTCCCTGGGCGCGGGTTCGGGGCGTCACAAAGAAAGTGAGGGATTAGTTGAGTTAGACCGAACATGCATATGGGAGATTGGGAGTGACGACTCCAATCAAGCTCTTCTCTCTTCTTTGTTTCTGGGTCTTTGTCTCCGTTTTGAAGTTTTCTGTAGGCTGCCTAAAAAACCCGGATTAGGAGCGAGGCCTTGGTTCATCAGGAGTTACGTCCCTACCCTAAAGAGAAAGTTGTGGCGGCTTTGCGTCCCTACCCAAAGAGTTGCGTCTCTTCCAACGGAGTGCAGAATTTAAAAAAAATCTGGTTGACACGTGTCATGTGTTAGAATGGTAGTCCTACGTGGCAAAAGGAAAAGAGGAGAAAACATTTTGTATTAGTATTAGGTAATAGATTCTATAGCATGGGATTAAGAGTTTTCGTCATTCATTGAATGTCAACTAATTCTCTTTCTATCTCTCTATTTTTATGTTCTCTAAATTATTCCTAGACATCAGAATAAATTTGGTCACTTTTTTTTTTGTTAACTCAACCACACCACAAGGTGATAGCTGAAGGTAAGACAAAGGAAACACACACACACCCCAAACACTTTAACAGATTGATTTTATGTAAATTATCTACATTGCAAGATTAAGAGTTTGCTTAATTTTTGTCTGTTTAGTTTTATCTTCTTTAAATCCGCAATGTAGATGGGTTACACTATATAAATCTAGAACTGCAAAAATTGTATTCTTATTTCTAAGAGCAATTTAGACAACACAAAAGTCTCGAGACTGAAAAAAAATTCATACACGAGAAACAGACAAAGAATTAGTTGAAAGTGAAGTAAGCAAACATTGAAATCCGTAATGAAGATGAGTTACGTCATATTAATTTGCAAAAACAAAAATTTATTCTCATTTATATGAGCAACTAAACAACATAAAACTCGAGATACAGACAAAAAATTAGTTGAATGTCAAGTAATCAAACTCTTAAATCCGCAATATATCTATGTTACACCAGATCAATCTGCACAAGAAAAAAATTTATTCCAATGCTTAGGAGCAATTTATTAACATAAACTCAAGAGACAGACAAAAAAATTGTTGAATGTCAAATAAGCAAACTCCTAAATCCGCAAGGTGTCTAGGTTACACCTGAACAATCTGCAAAAGCAACAAATTTATTATATAATGTGTATGAGCAATTTAGTAACATAAAACTAGAGAGAGACAAATAATTAGTTGAAGGTGAAGTAAGTGAGAAAACTCTCAGCAATGTAGATGGGTTACACGAGATCAATCTGCAAAAGCGAAAATTTTATTCGAATGTATAGGAGCAATTTAGCAACAAAAAACTCAAGAAATAGACAACGAATTAGTTGAAGGTGATGTTTCTCGCATCTTAGCTTGATCCTCTTAGTTTCTCTCTTGGCGATGTTTCTCGCATCGCTTGTATATTCTTTCTCCTTTAATATATTTCTTCATTATCTATGTAAAAAAAAAAATTAGTTGAAGGTGAATTAAGTAAGCAAAATTCTAAATCCCCAATGTACATGGGGTTACACCAGATCAATCTGAAAAAGCAAACATTTACCTTTTTTTCCCTTTAGTTTTATATTTTATATCTTGGGATTAAGAGTTTTCGTACTTCATTGAACGTCAACTAATTCTCTTTCTATCTCTTTATTTTTATGTTTTCTAAATTATTCCTAAACTTTAGAATAAATTTATTCACTTTAACAAATTCATTTGGTGTAAATTATCTACATCGCGGGATTAAGAGTTTTACTTCCTATACAAATAATTTTGTTTTCCGAAGTTTCCTGCGAAATCGAATTTTAAAACCTTGACTTACAGTATTATGCATTTAGACAAGTATCCAAAAATTTAGTTTATACAAGTTTATATGACTTGTGATCCACAAACCAAAAAGTACAAAGTACAATTTCTTAGTAACCTTAAATGAATGAGACAGCATAATAAAGTCACTTTTAAGAATGCCAAAAACCCGAAACAGAATGATGTTAAGCAGCTCAAGCTTGACAAAATAAATTATCAGTAATGGATATATAAGAATACACAAAACAGTAATGATGAACTACACACCAAGAATTGGAAAAAACACACAGCTTACTCTCTCAGATCCATAATACTGCACTATATTCTGATGTCGTAAGTGACTTAATAAAGCAATTTCATATCTGAATAAACACTGAAAAGTAAGGAATTCTGCTCAAAACAACATAATAGTTATACTGAAACAAGTAGCAAAATTAATACTGAAAACACAAACTTACACTATAAATCTACTAGAGAACTTACTTGCCACAACTGCTTTGCACTTTCCTGAGATTTTAAATCATCCGAGAATAGAGTAAGCTCCTTCATTGCACACATTTCACTGCTTTCACTACATAAAAGCAACATATTAAAAATAGAAATGCACAAACTCAATGACAAACCAGCAGATGAGAATGTGGATTAAGGAAAAATACATTAGCAAATGTGATCAACCAAAATAGGCATGCTTTTTTGAGTTAGAAATGTGTCATTAGGATGAGATTTGATAACAAATATACAGACAAATCAGACTAAAAGTAATGCTTATGCGCATGATAATCAAGAATGAATAATTTTAGTCATAACTACTTAGCTTAGTGATAGGGCTACAAAATGCAGGCAGGCTCAAAACAGTTAAAATCCTACAAAAAAGGGTGAGAAATCTTCAGAATCATCAATGCTAAAAATAAATAGAAAATAGAGAAAAAAAAATGAATGTTGGCATTCAACTCCTATGGAGTACAACCTATTAAAACCTACATAAATGTGTCCAAATGTGTCTCTGCCTAACACTAGCAGCCTTCCCTTCTTCTAACGTGAACCAGGGCTTGCTAGATTCTCTGCCCTTCCAGGATTTTGTGGAACTGAGGAAGATGTTGTTGTTGAATTTGAATGAGGAAAAGGACTTCAATTAGAAATTGTAATAGGGGGAAGGGGCAACCAGTGGCTTTTCAGTTTCCCATCATCAGGCCAGCTTGTCGGGGGATTTTGGGGCTGCTCCTCCAGCTCGTGGATGGAAAAGGGTGACAGCACCACTGTGGATTCTGGAGCTGGGGCCATGGCTTGTCATTCTGGGGGAACACTCAGGGCTACCCCTATACACATAAGCGGGTGTTGCCTTGAACTCTTTTCACCTTTCTAATCAAACAACCGACAAATTTGTAGTCCAGCAATGGTGTCCGATAATAAATGGCAGATTGGTTCATAAGTTGAAGACGCAGTCTCGTATGCCAGGTGTGCATGTGCCATCTGAGTCAAAGGAATTATACATTTTTATTTTTTGAATAAGGATCTCTCAGAAATAAAGTGACGTGTCATTGCTTTTATAATTTGCTTTTATAACTAGTTGAAGCGACAACCTTAAAAGAAGGAGAAAGTTAACCGATCAGAAAATAACAAGGCTGAATACCTGTCGGGACAGCACAGTTGTGGCATCTAGATGGGCAAAGGTGGTTGCAGGAGCTGGATCAGTAAAATCATGAGGATGAGATTTGATTACAAATATACATACAAATCAGACTAAAAGTAATGCTTATGCGCATGATAATCAAGAATGACTAATTTTAGTCTTGACTATTTCGCTTAGTGATAGGGCTACAAAATGCAGGCAGGCCCAAAACAGTTAAAATCCTACATACAAGGGTGAGAAATCTTCAGGATCATCAATGCCTTATACCAAATACTTGGGGTCGGCAAGGATGAAAAATAAATACAAATAGGAAAAAAAAAATGAATGTTAGCTTTCAACTCCTTGGGAGTACAGACCTGTTAAAACCAACATAAACGCGTCCAAATGTGTCTCTGCCTAGCAGCCTTCCCTTCTCCCAGTGTGAACCAGAGCTTGCGGGATTCTCTGCCCTTCCAGGACTTTATGGGACGGAGGAAGGTGTTGTTGAATTTGAGTGATGAAAAGGAGACGAATTAGAAATTGTTATAGGGGGAAGGGGCAACCAGTGGCTTTGTTGTGTCCCATCATCAGGTCAGCTTGTCGGGGATTCGGGGCTGCTCCTCCAGCTCGTGGATGCAAAGGGGTGACAGCACCACTGTGGATTCTGGAGGTGGGAACAGGGCTTGTCATTCTGGGGGTAGGTATAGGAGAACACTCAGGGCCACCCCTACTTTGCAGCCAAAATAATGGTCCTGACATATCTCCTCCCATCGAATTAAGTGCTAATTTAGTCTAATAATAAAATTTAAAAAAAAATATTCAATTAATTTTATTGATAAAAGAAACCATGAAGCATACGCCTTAGAACCCTATTTTTAAAAATTAATGTATGAAACACATTCCCCAGACATAGTGCGAGCTTTACAGTCTGGGGTGTTAGCTTCATAGGTTTAAGCCTTTAGGTTAAGCCTCAAGGCGTCTTTTTTAAGCCTCGCCCCGAGGCGAGCCTTGAGGGCGTAAGTCTCTCACGCCTTTTAAAACACTGGTTTTGATTATATTTCAATATTTGTAAAAAAAAAACTTTAATGGATGCTCTCTCCATCTCAATTGGCTTGCTCTTTAATTTATTTTTTTAAGTATTAAAAGAAAATTTAATTGTCTTAGGTAGAGTTTTTTTGACTTTCAGTCTCAGTTGGTTCAAATGAATTATCTACCAAAAATATAACATCTCTCTCAGTGTGCCTCTATTTGTATTCATGAATTTAAATTAGTACTTGCATCTAAAAAAAATATGCTTCACATCATTACCCTCTGATTATTCAATCTCAATCATTTTTAAATAAATAAATAAGATTCATCCTCTGCCCTTTTCTTTCGATATGAATATATAAATATAAACAAACAATACGCAACAAAATATCTTCTCACAGTCTATCCTTCACACGGTGGACCAAAAAAATGGCATAACTTCGCCATCGTAATTTCCTACCATATAACATCACTGCAACACTCATGATTCCAGCCACGATATGGTAACTTTAGTGCACATACTCTTTTGCTTGAACCAAATTAAAACTCACGCCCTCTGCTACCACTATTCAAACAAAGTTAACCATCGGTTTTCAATGTAAGGCGTTAACGATAAAAGATTTTGTGATCATTCACATTGGTTCAATCATTTTCAGCCAATGCATAATCTGAGAACTTCCATTGTATTGTCATCATTATCAATGCCTTATGTCAAGAGACTTGATTTCAATCTTATTTCAATGAGCATTCTAAGACTCAAACTCATTGAGAATAAGTTCTACCATCATACACACCACATTAAGAGATGCCGCCTCCTCCTCCTCCTCCTCCTCCTCCTCCTCCTCCTCCTCCTCCTCGTTGTATTTTTTTTCCCTTTTGGATGAGCCTCATTGTACATTCTTCTTCTTCTTCTTCTTCTTCGTTTGACTTGCCTGAGTTTGTGATTGGAATGTAATACAACACATTTTTCATTTGGGGTTGGCAGGTTAGTAAAATTACAAACTTTTTTAAGTTTTCAAATTTTTTTGACTTTTTGGTTAGTTTGCATTGTCATGCATCATGTAGTCATTCACGTATTGTATATTGAATACTACTTCCCACATTATTTTGCTTTTGACAATGTTGTTTGCATGTAATATATATGCACTTTTGAACGCATTCCTGACTTAACAAAGCAAAGAGAGAAAACTGAAAGTATTTTACATTGGGATACCCAGCAGTTCTTGGGCTACAGAACACTGCCTCTGAAGTTGGCAGTGGGTAGCTTGACATACAAATTAGCGTAATAATATTGATTAGATTTACGTAATACTACTACTGACTAGATTTACTCAGTAATAAGATACCATTTACGAGCTGTGATTCTAAACGAGCTGTGATTCTAACAGCACTTAGACTGCGAGCTGTGGAATTAGTATTCTTTGTGTTAGATATTCTCTCCTTTCACAAAAGGGCCAGATGGTGTGGATTTTACACAGGTATCAACCATTATAATCTACAAAGTACAATTATAATAAAAACAATAAATTTCCAAAATTAACCACGCAAAATAGCAATCAAGTACTCACCACAATCCTCCAGGAAAGAAGTACTAGCAGGAATAACAGTCCGCACCTACGAACAAATAATAGACAAGATGAGCATGATATGAATTGGCAATGAGTCTGAAGTAACTTAGGGAACTGAAAATGTTAATAGATATATTCACACTATAGCTTTTCTAATATCTTCCATGCCTCCCATGTAGTCATACACTAAATTCAAATATGTATCAAGCATCAACCTGCAAAGAGAAATAAGAGTGTTGCCGATCAGAATGAGAAATAAGAGTGTTAAGAGAGCATAAAAAGAAATCGCATTAAAAGAACGATTAGCTGTCTGTGAATAAGGGAAATTACATATGATATAGAACCAAAGGCTAATTATGTTAGTAACTATGGTAGTTTCCAACTTTCAAGTTACAAGGGTCAAATCAGTAACCCGATAATTGTAAAATCCCGCTGCAAACAATTCCTCAGGCGAATATAATCATGCTCGTCACAACCAGGAGGCCTTCTGAAAACAAAACTCAAGTCCCTATGAGACTTTCTTCCAGGGGTGCTAAAACTCGAAACCTATTTCACAAGAGAATCCAATTAACATCAAAAAGAGGGTTAAAAAAAAAAAGAAACAAACAGAATTGCAGAAAATATGTACTTGCCAGCCTTCTATCAGGTGCAAAGTTGATCAATCATTCAGTTCAGCTGATTTCTAGTCTAGTAATCAAATAAAAGTTTGTGCATCGGTCCAAGAAGACTCCACAATGGTATCATCAACATGCACATGCCAGATAGGAAAGCGTCTTCCAACAATTTCACACCGTGAAAATGCTCTCATTACCTGCAAATGGAAGTGAAAGTTTTCCCTGGTCAGAAAAAAGTCCCAGTTGGGCGTTTCTACAATAAGATATTAATGAAAATATTGGTTCAAATGGGGCCAGAGTGAGGGCCCTCTTGGAAAGCTTCGGTATAATTTCTCAGCTCTTCTACGAGTCCTTTAATAGTTCGCGGTGAGTTTATAAAAGTCAAGCCTGTACAAGAGAATATTTTTTGGCGCGGTTCCTTTTTTTTTGGGTCTCAACCAAAAGCCCTAGGCTTTTATTTTCCTAGATCCTATATCAAAACCCACCTTTCAAGGCTTCAATTAGTCAAAGCGTCCACAAGACGCTTTTCTTATTTTATACATTGTTTTAGTAGCTGATCTTTGTCATTGATTTTTAACCAGTTTCATTGACTCGGGCAAGTTATATTTTTGACCAACCCATCAGAGCCAAACTAAGAAATTCAAAAGGCTACCTTAAGAAGTTTCAGAATTCCTTTGGATTTTCAAACACTACTTCAAAGATGAAAATCTACCGAATGATGCTACGCATAAATTAGCGAGAAAATGAATAAATATGCTAATAATCCAGTGCCGCAACTACTATGAGTGTGCAAAGGAAAAAAAATGTAAGTGGTAACCTCCTTCATTGCACACATTTCGCCACTTTCACTAAATAAAAGCAACATATTAAAAATAGAAATGCACAAACTCAAATGACAAACCAGCATATGAGAATTTGTGGATTAATGAAAAATACATCAGCAAATGTGATCGACCAAAATAGCCATGTCTGTTTTGACTTTTGAGTTAGAGATGTGTCATTAGGATGAGATTTGATTACAAATATACAGAAAAATCAGACCAAAAGGATTGCTTATGCACATGATAATCAAGAATGACTAATTTTAGTCTTGACTATTTAGCTTACTGATAGGGTCCCAAGTACTTGGGGTCAGCAAGGATGAAAAAAAAATAGAAAATAGAAAGAAAAAAATGAATGTTAGCATTCAACTCCTTGGGAGTACAGACCAACATAAACGTGTCCAAATGTGCCTCTGCATAGCAAACCAGAGCTTTGTGGGACTGAGGAAGATGTTGTTGAATTTGAGTGAGGAAAAGACGACTTATAAATTGTTATAGGGGGGAGGGGCAACCGGTGGCTTTCTTGTTTCCCATCATCAGGCCAGCTTGTCGGGGATTCTGGAGCTGCTCCTCCAGCTCGGGGAATCAAAGGGGTGACAGCACCACTGTACATAATAAATGGCAAATTTAGAGCTTAAGAAATCTCTTTCTTCTCCTAGTCTTCAGGTAGACTGGCAAGTCAAACGAACCAAAATTATGCAAGAATACTTTCGCAAAGTCATATTTAATGCAACTAGAATCTCGAATTATAGTTCCAACTTCCAACATTAGATTGAAATTAGCAACATGTATTTATAGCTAAGTTCAAATTTAATCCAATATTTCCAATTGAAGCAGACATTCAGGGACTCAATTAACAATTAAATCTACCAATGTTCGTAGTAGTAAAATTAGGTTAAAAAATACTATAATCTCTTTTAATTGTTGTTTCATCTACTTCGCTTACTAAAAAATTGCCCCAATTATCCAAAAAACAAAAAAAAAAAAAAACTATAAGATTACCGAATCTACTACATTTCCTTGGAGATCCAAAACCACGCCGTACTCCAAAGATACGAAACAAGAGAGACGGGCAGCAACAGTTACCGCAGAAGGGTCGGACAGTCGAACAAAACTGACAGCACCAGGCTGATAATGAAGTGATGATTCAGAATTTAAATGGTATGAATCATCGAATAAATAAAATATGATATGATGATATAATATTAATCAGAAGAATTAATCAACAATGACTAACTAAAGCAAAATTTATGTACTTACCTAAATTTAAACAAACATCACATGAATTCCAATAGCAGATGAAGTTCATAAAAGAGAGGACCAATTGTTGCTCGTGCAAACACTAGTTTTAGGAATTAGGATATGATTCCACTACCCAATTGAATGATGATGCCCTATCAAATATGATGAGGATATTTTCAAAACAAACTCATGATATCATTTCCAACTGAAACAAATCATCTCCAATCCGATAATGCAGGGGGAAAAACACACAGCAGGGGGACATGCATAGAGATTAAAAAAAAAAAAATTGCTGTAAATTCAGGTCAATAGGATACCTTAACTTCCTGAAACAATGCCCTCTGATAACAAAAAAAAATTAAGAAAAAAAAAACTAAAACCCAATTCAACCGAAAAAAGAAAGTAGGAGAAGAACCAAGCACACACAGAGTAATGCAGATGTAGCTAGAATTTGCAGAGGCATTTAATATTCCACACCATGAAAAGAATCAAATAAAATGCAGAATATCCTTGTAGAGGACTGAAGTGCTTACCATCCATTTGATAAATGACGCCATTGATAGAGCTCGGCCCCCACCTTGGACAGATAATTAAAAAATAAAAGATTACAAAGAGATCTCATGAGAGGGAGAGAGCCGTTGTATTCAAAGCAATAGAGAGAGCCGCTGTATTCACAGAGAGAGAGACTGAAAATAAGTGATCTCATGAGAACTAGGGTTTAATAGAACTCAACCCCAAACGATTCAACTTTCGTGAGAACTAGGGTTTTTTTTCCTGGAGCGGAAGACAATGAGCTTGAAAAGAAGTGATCTCATGAGAGAAGACAATAACTCGTAATTACAGGTTTACTCCACTCTTCTTGTATACGATGAAGATGAAAAACCCTAAATTCAAGCTTAAAGGGTTTAATCAAACCGATTTCAATCCAAAACCACGCCATACTTCACAACATGGCTACTGGGCCTCCAAAATTTGAACCCGAGCTCTGAAAATCCCCGGCACCAGCAGCAATTGCACTCGAATTTTCAATTGTCTCGACATTAGGGTTTTGGAGTAGGGTTTGGGTTTAGGAGAGGGAGAGAAGACAATAGAGATTTTCTATTAATAGGGTTTGAAATGTGGGGAAACACTCTTCCAATTTTTCTTTCCCTGTATCAGTGAAGAGGCTTGAGAATCACACCGATTTCAATCAAACATTATTAAAGTTCAACAATGAGAGTCAGCAAAATGATAAGATTCAATATATGAATATAATCTGCAAAAACACAGTAAATCTTAAAACAAATCTGAGGCCTTCTTGTATGCTCAATAAGCAAACAAAAAAAATAATAATAATAACTACAATAACAAATCCCATTATCCAATGAACTCATTTAGAAACGAAAACCAAAAAACAAAACTACATACGGGAGAATCTAACACTAAGATCTAAACCAATCATAAGCTATCCTGCTACGCATTTTCAATAAAAAATATAAAAAAGTGTAAATTTTATGCCAATATATAAATATGAGGAAAGTGAAAAATCCAATCCACGTTATTATAAAACCACCAAACCCTAGAAACAGAAAGGAAAATCATAATCCAACTCTGAACTACTATCACTCATCCTCATCGTTCACTATCTCATGGCTCTTCATTCTCTCTGCCCCAATTTCATCAATAACTAGTAAGTGAACCATGCGATGCACGGGACAGCATAGAGGGAAAAATAAATGTTTATTTTAAATTAATCTATTAAGTTTAATTTATTAACTTGAATTTACATAAAAATCTTTAATTTAAGAAGAAATTAAAATAAAATAATTTGAGAATTTCTTGGCACATATAGTCATTAATCATATTTGAGAATATGAAACATGTAACATTAATTACATAAGCAGAAGATCAGATTCAATATATGCATACGAAACAAACTCTAAATGTCTTATGATTTCTCAATCTTCAACTGTTAAATTTTCTTTTCTTTTCGTTTTGCAAGGATGCATGATCGTGTCAAACAATCCTCTCCATGATAATATCCAGTTTATAAGGAATGTACAGTCTCAATTTAAGTGCTAATTGATCTTTTACATCTACATGGTGAGAAAAAAACTGAAGTTAAATTGACTATGAGAAGAGGTGTGTCGGGCTTAGTCTCATAGGGCCTGTGTGTGTTGGCCTAACCGTGTGTGAGTGAGTTAAGCGATTAGAGTTTAAACCCAAAAGGAAAAAAAATTACTATGTAATTCAATTGGTAAAATCAGACAGTCCAACTCTCGATAGTAAATACTATCAAGAGTTTTTAATCACTTCCCTAAAAAAAACCTACACCCATTGCCCTTCTGGCTTTGAACGAATGGATAAGAGATTGAATAGTTTACGCTACTTACATTGCAAGGTTGGGTAAGAGAGAAACTCTCTCTCGCTCTCTCTCTCTCTCTCTCTCTACATGCGTTGGTAGCAACCATCCCCATCCTTCAATGGCTAGCATACGCCACATAAGCATGAGTCATAACTACCGTTGCACCTTGGTTGCCACTGCATTCGTAGCCCATCTAAATTTTCTTTGTTCTCTTGATAAAGATTAGCAACATGACCTTAGTTGTATGATTGCTGTAGAACTTATCCTCGTTTACTTACAAAGTGTTAGGATGCCCAATGGATAATAATGGCTTGATCAGGTTGCTCCACTCCCTAGAATCTCCAATGGCCTCAATCTCATTCTCTTTTATATCCAAATCTTCTTCTGAACCATGATTCAGTGTACGGACCTACAAAATAAAAATAAGAAATCAAAGTGAAGGATAACACTATCGGATTAGAGTCAAATAAAGGAATAGGAGAAGAAGAACTACAAATAAAAGTAAGAAAATCAAGGTCAAACCCAACAGTATCGAAATATTAGAGTTAAAGAAAGAAACAGGAGACTGAAAAGATTTTGGGTTTTTATTTTATAGAGTTTGAAGCATTGCAACCTTTAATCCAGTTGCGTTTAACTGCCACTTGTTGCAAAGATGCTATCTAAATCAGTACAACTCTCTGGACCGACACATCCTTACTCTTTGAATGATCACGTTTCTTCATCCTCTCTTAATCAAGGCCGTGAATCACTATTTCTCTATCCCTCTTAAAATATTTCCCTAAAATCTCTCTCAAAATACCAAGTGTTTTGGAAATTTAAGAACCAGGAGGGATGAATGGAAAGGTATCTTTTAGACGTAGTGGTTCATCACAGCTTCACTGGAAAAGCTTAATCAAAGCCATCAGCAATTCGACCTATTCCAGTGGCTGGGATAGTTGCGCCCATTCCTAACCAATTCTGAAAATGTTTGTTTATGCTGGAGGGAGCATCCCCACATAGTGATCTGTCCGCTAAGTTCGCTACTTTGCACAAATCCAAACAACTTATCAGACTTTGATTTAAAGATTTGGTTGAGCCATTGTCAAAGTCACTCGGATTGAAATCAAATTTATCACCTTTGATATGATATTCAGTCTGTGCAAAAGGCTTCCAGGGACGATCAATCTCCAAGATATAACCTTTCTGTGTGACCCGGAATACTTGCAATATAACCCCGAAACAAACAAAAAAATACAAATAGAAGTTTCATAATACAAGAAAATACTATAGAATAAAATGAAAACTTCTAAAATACTTTATCGCAGCACCACAGCAACCAGATCAAAATATTTGAACTTTCTTCCTCGTGGCAGCCCGCTTGGAGAAAGACTGAGGCATAGAACAATAGCTTCTTCTTCTTCCTTTTCTTCTTTTCCATTTGGCTACCAAAAAAATGGTACTTTTATGGCTTACTGTATTTAACCTGTCTGAAGAAGAGGAACCCTATGACCATATTGATTTGGCAGTCTAAATTGTTTGCGACCAGGTGATAAGGAGCAGAGACCAAAAGAAGCCTTAACGTCAGGCATCTTGGTGTAAATATCATTTCTAAATTATTTGCTTTAGATGTACTCCATATCAAAGTTTTGGCTTCTATAAAGCAGGGAAGTCAGGTCAGTAAAAAGTGAATCCCTAGAGGAAACTAGAGGAAAGAGGAAGAAAAGAGAAGAATATATGAGAAAAAAATGAAGGGTCCCACTTTCTATTATTAATCACTCGTAAAATAAAATTACAATAATACCCTAGTGACATGATACTGTACATCTACACATATCATAATAACATATCTCCACAAAATCCATGCTTGCATCTTGGATCTCTAAGAAAGAGAGAGAAACAATTAAAGACTCACCTGATGTTTGCCTACGGCAGTTCTAACAGCACCAGTTTTGAGGAGATTCTTTGCCAGCATCCGATGATCGTACTCAGACTGTTGGGGTGCCACAGCAACGACTCGAGGAAGAAGATGGGATCAGCACCTTATTACTTGGTCCTTTTATACTTTCTCAAGAAAAAAATTTGAATTAAAAAAATCTCAAGTTTAAAAGGAAATAAATGCCAGAAAGTGTGCAATAAAGTGACAATATTTAGAAAGTGATTTAGGACTTTCTCACAGAGGAATGTGCAGAAAATGTGCTTGCTCGAGAGAACATATGTTTTCTCAATAGAAAGATATTGCCTATGTTGGCTAATATTCCAATAATAAATTTCTCTTTCATAACAAAACCCTCGTTTCAGATAACTCTTTATTTCAATATCAACTTTCTAAATGAGATTACACAAAACTTTGTGCTAAGGTTGTGTCAAAAATAAAGTTTTACATGACATCAAATGCAGTAATTTAATTAAACCCAATACAACCCTCTTCACAAATCAAAAATATAAAGACATGTTTAATATTCAAAAGAACACGTCTACAAAAATTAAGTCCCAAGATTGGGGAAAAATAAACAAGAGTGAGTGATTAGCAAACATTAAAAAAAATAAAGGATCTCTTCACCAATCGGCATTGGCTACTATCCTATATTCTAATCACACGCAATGTATATGAACATCAGCTTGCCGCTAATAATCAGACACCCTGCATTAGATGTTCAGTTATGCGCAATGATCATAGAGTGAATTCTCCAGGCCCTTTACAATTTTGTCAGCTTTTATCTTCTCGCCGGGAAAAGAAAAAACTAATTTTGGCATCAGTGGTTTAAACATCACCATTTCATAATAGAAAACTCTACAACTTTGGCATGTGAAGGGTAATTGATTTATGGGTGTTCTTGTTTTTCAGTAACACTAGGCATTTTTTTGTTTTTACTCAAAAGGAAAAAAGACACAGAAAGAGGAAATGGAAACATGAAATGGAGAAACATTAGAGTCTATATACACAAAGTTCTGATATTGCCTATACAGATACTAATGGTTGGTATTCCACTATTCTGGTGCCTTGATCCCCGCTAAGACACCAATTGATTGAAATGTCGAGCTCAAAGTTGTTCCTAATCAGCAGTGAGAATTTCATACAAGTACAACTACGTAAGAAAGCATCAAGCGAGTAAGTTCAAAAGGAAAGTTTTTCAAGACAATGATTTGTAACTTGAGAGGTTCGAGAACTGTTCTTTCTATACTGCAAGAGACCGTGCCTGCTCGTTAAGTTTTGAGCCGCTCAAAGGAAGATGAAAGAAACCTGAAGAGACCATCTGGGTTATCAGCATGTACCTGTCAAACGTTGATGAAAAGTTGTGAGCATCTCCTCTCCAAGAATTTATGCAATAGAACTTACTCTTCTTAGAGGAATGCTATTCTACTTGCATTAGGAAAGAGCAACCTTCAAACGGTCTCAAACATCTCAGATGATTGGAAATTAAAGTAGAAAAACATGCAAAACAACATCTGGCGAACATTTACCTTCACCAAAGTTCTGAAATCTCCATGACGCCGAAAAAACCCTAACTCCTCAGAGCTTACAATTAGATAAATACGGAATAGAAATCAAGCTCTTAAAAACGAACTCCATGAATTCAGGGGGGAAAAAAGAAGAGGAAAGGCAAATGAAAAAACAATGAGAATGCATGAAATTGTAAGTTCCAGAGCTATTTCTAACTAAATCTGGCGATATTAACAGCAAAATAGATAGCAGAACACGAGGAGTCCGGATTTACAGTAATGGAAGCTCAGATTAGTAGCAAAATTAGGGTTTTGGAGTAGGGTTTGGGTTTAGGAGAGAGAACACTCGTTACGAACCCTAACCCTAATCTCGTATGCAAATCGCCTCCTCCTGCTTAGAGGATTTTGATATATAAATTTTGTTATATATAGTTTTACTTTGTTTTATTCTATCAACTATGCTTGTCATTGAAAGGAAAAAAATTAACTTTGTCATTGCTCTTTTTGTTGCAATGTCGGTCCCAAGCCCGGATAAAGAGAGGATATCCATTTCCATGTCAGGTTGATAGTCGATGTAGAAAAAATTTACGTCATCTCAAATTACAAAAAAAAAATCCCACTCTTTCTTCTGGCCCTTCCGGCCCTTGGCCCTGCCCTGGCCCTTGAGGGCAGGGCTAGGGCAAATCAATCCCGGCCCTTGAAGGGCTAGGGCTGGGCTAGGGCCCTACTCTTATAGAGAATGGTAGGGCTAGGGTTGAACCCGACCCTACCCTGGCCCTGCCCTTTGACAACCCTATCACTGGGTGGGTCAGAAGATGTCGGCACCGTGTCTATCGGGGTCCCTTCTTGGTGGAACGTCAGGAGATGTCGGCATTGGTATAGATGTCGGGGTTCCTCCGTAGACTAGCCAGAAGATGACAGTAGGCAGGTTGGTCGGGGTTTCCTTCATGACTGATACTCAGGACGATGGCGGCGAACACCGTAGATGTGGTCAATCATTGAATGGAAAAGTATGTCCTTATTGGGCGAATGCCCATGTTGTGTCGGTAAACTTCGAATACGAAGTGGTCTGAGTCGGTATACTCAGGGCTGTTGTATGTCTGAGTTGGTGGACTCATGGTTCGGTATGGAATCGTCGGATTCCAGGTGAGTTGGGTTAGTATACCCAAGGTTTGGTCGTGTTCGGGTGAAAGCCGAAACAGCGTGTGTGAGTCTAAATGACTCAATGTATTATGGTTAGGATTAAGAGACTTTAAAACTGAACATTGTGGTTGTGGCCAATTATAGAGTCTCAGGACTCGAAATGAAACATGATTGATGATCAAAACGATAACTTGGTAATATAATACATTCATAACTAAACCTCATAATTGGAAAGTAATGTGAAGTCGGGAACCTCGGTTAGAGTGACGTAACCAAGTGACCTTGGGTCACAGTTTATTATACTGTTCTATTTTACTGTACATGCAAATTGAACTGGTTATTATATCATTATTGATGCGTGTTACAATGCGGAAAATAGTTTAGAAGGATTGTGGTTTTATTGGGCTTCATAGCTCACTGACTTTTTGGTGTCAGCAGATCTAGGAGCTGCTGACCAATAAGTGAAAAGTCCAACTGGACATTTTGGAAGCTTTTGTACAAGTCGTACCTGGGTGATAGAGGCGCCTACTTTTGTAAAACAAATTTGATGTAAATAATGCAGGTATGATTTGTATGATGACTATTGTGATGACAGGTGTTATTTGCTTTTTGGAAGCATCTGATAAATGTTTAAATTCCCGCATTTTTGCGGGTAAAGTCTTCCGCTTGCATGATTTGACGAACGGACGCGCGTCTCGGAACTTGATTCCCTGGGCGCGGGTTCGGGGCGTCACAAAGAGTGAGGGATTAGTGAGTTAGACCGAACATGCATATGGGAGATTGGGAGTGAGACTCCAATCAAGCTCTTCTCTCTTCTTTGTTTCTGGGTCTTTGTCTCGTTTTGAAGTTTTCTGTAGGCTGCCTAAAAACCCGGATTAGGAGCGAGGCCTTGGTTCATCAGGAGTTACGTCCCTACCCTAAAGAGAAAGTTGTGGCGGCTTTGCGTCCCTACCCAAAGAGTTGCGTCTCTTCCAACGGAGTGCAGAATTTAAAAAAATCTGGTTGACACGTGTCATGTGTTAGAATGGTAGTCCTACGTGGCAAAAGGAAAAGAGGAGAAAACATTTTGTATTAGTATTAGGTAATAGATTCTATAGCATGGGATTAAGAGTTTTCGTCATTCATTGAATGTCAACTAATTCTCTTTCTATCTCTTTATTTTTATGTTCTCTAAATTATTCCTAGACATCAGAATAAATTTGGTCACTTTTTTTTTGTAACTCAACCACACCACAAGGTGATAGCTGAAGGTAAGACAAAGGAAAACACACACACACCCCAAACACTTTAACAGATTGATTTTTATGTAAATTATCTACATTGCAAGATTAAGAGTTTGCTTAATTTTTGTCTGTTTAGTTTTATCTTCTTTAAATCCGCAATGTAAATGGGTTACACTATATAAATCTAGAACTGCAAAATTGTATTCTTATTTCTAAGAGCATTTAGACAACACAAAAGTCTCGAGACTGAAAAAAATTCATACACGAGAAACAGACAAAGAATTAGTTGAAAGTGAAGTAAGCAAACATTGAAATCCGTATGAAATGAGTTACGTCATATTAATTTGCAAAAACAAAAATTTATTCTCATTTATATGAGCAACTAAACAACATAAAACTCGAGATACAGACAAAAATTAGTTGAATGTCAAGTAATCAAACTCTTAAATCCGCAATATATCTATGTTACACCAGATCAATCTGCACAAGAAAAAATTTATTCCAATGCTTAGCAGCAATTATTAACATAAACTCAAGAGACAGACAAAAAATTGTTGAATGTCAAATAAGCAAACTCCTAAATCCGCAAGGTGTCTAGGTTACACCTGAACAATCTGCAAAAGCAACAAATTTATTATATAATGTGTATGAGCAATTTAGTAACATAAAACTAGAGAGAGACAAATAATTAGTTGAAGGTGAAGTAAGTGAGAAAACTCTCAGCAATGTAGATGGGTTACACGAGATCAATCTGCAAAAGCGAAAATTTTATTCGAATGTATAGGAGCAATTTAGCAACAAAAAACTCAAGAAATAGACAACGAATTAGTTGAAGGTGATGTTTCTCGCATCTTAGCTTGATCCTCTTAGTTTCTCTCTTGGAGATGTTTCTCGCATCGCTTGTATATTCTTTCTCCTTTAATATATTTCTTCATTATCTATGTAAAAAAAAAAATTAGTTGAAGGTGAATTAAGTAAGCAAAATTCTAAATCCCCAATGTACATGGGTTACACCAGATCAATCTGAAAAAGCAAACATTTACCTTTTTTTTCCCTTTAGTTTTATATTTTATATCTTGGGATTAAGAGTTTTCGTACTTCATTGAACGTCAACTAATTCTCTTTCTATCTCTTTATTTATATGTTTTCTAAATTATTCCTAAACTTTAGAATAAATTTATTCACTTTAACAAATTCATTTGGTGTAAATTATCTACATCACGGGATTAAGAGTTTTACTTCCTATACAAATAATTTTGTTTTCCGAAGTTTCCTGCGAAATCGAATTTTAAAACCTTGACTTACAGTATTATGCATTTAGACAAGTATCCAAAAATTTAGTTTATACAAGTTTATATGACTTGTGATCCACAAACCAAAAAGTACAAAGTACAATTTCTTAGTAACCTTAAATGAATGAGACAGCATAATAAAGTCACTTTTAAGAATGCCAAAAACCCAACAGAATGATGTTAAGCAGCTCAAGCTTGACAAAATAAATTATCAGTAATGGATATATAAGAATACACAAAACAGTAATGATGAACTACACACCAAGAATGGAAAAAACACACAGCTTACTCTCTCAGATCCATAATACTGCACTATATCTGATGTCGTAAGTGACTTAATAAAGCAATTTCATATCTGAATAAACACTGAAAAGTAAGGAATTCTGCTCAAAACAACATAATAGTTATACTGAAACAAGTAGCAAATTAATACTGAAAACACAAACTTACACTATAACTACTAGAGAACTTACTTGCCACAACTGCTTTGCACTTTCCTGAGATTTTAAATCATCCGAGAATAGAGTAAGCTCCTTCATTGCACACATTCACTGCTTTCACTACATAAAAGCAACATATTAAAAATAGAAATGCACAAACTCAATGACAAACCAGCATATGAGAATGTGGATTAAGGAAAAATACATTAGCAAATGTGATCAACCAAAATAGGCATGCTTTTTTGAGTTAGAAATGTGTCATTAGGATGAGATTTGATAACAATATACAGACAAATCAGACTAAAAGTAATGCTTATGCGCATGATAATCAAGAATGAATAATTTTAGTCATAACTACTTAGCTTAGTGATAGGGCTACAAAATGCAGGCAGGCTCAAAACAGTTAAAATCCTACAAAAAAGGTGAGAAATCTTCAGAATCATCAATGCTAAAAATAAATAGAAAATAGAGAAAAAAAAATGAATGTTGGCATTCAACACCTTGGGAGTACAACCAATTAAAACCTACATAAATGTGTCCAAATGTGTCTCTGCCTAACACTAGCAGCCTTCCCTTCTTCTAACGTGAACCAGGGCTTGCTAGATTCTCTGCCCTTCCAGGATTTTGTGGAACTGAGGAAGATGTTGTTGTTGAATTTGAATGAGGAAAAGGACTTCATTAGAAATTGTAATAGGGGAAGGGGCAACCAGTGGCTTTTCAGTTTCCCATCATCAGGCCAGCTTGTCGGGGGATTTTGGGGCTGCTGCTCCTCCAGCTCGTGGATGGAAAGGGTGACAGCCCACTGTGGATTCTGGAGCTGGGGCCATGGCTTGTCATTCTGGGGGAACACTCAGGGCTACCCCTATACACATAAGCGGGTGTTGCCTTGAACTCTTTTCACCTTTCTAATCAAACAACCGACAAATTTGTAGTCCAGCAATGGTGTCCGATAATAAATGGCAGATTGGTTCATAAGTTGAAGACGCAGTCTCGTATGCCAGGTGTGCATGTGCCATCTGAGTCAAGGAATTATACATTTTTATTTTTTGAATAAGGATCTCTCAGAATAAAGTGACGTGTCATTGCTTTTATAATTTGCTTTTATAACTAGTTGAAGCGACAACCTTAAAAGAAGGAGAAAGTTAACCGATCAGAAAATAACAAGGCTGAATACCTGTCGGGACAGCACAGTTGTGGCATCTAGATGGGCAAAGGTGGTTGCAGGAGCTGGATCAGTAAAATCATGAGGATGAGATTTGATTACAAATATACATACAAATCAGACTAAAAGTAATGCTTATGCGCATGATAATCAAGAATGACTAATTTTAGTCTTGACTATTTCGCTTAGTGATAGGGCTACAAAATGCAGGCAGGCCCAAAACAGTTAAAATCCTACATACAAGGGTGAGAAATCTTCAGGATCATCAATGCCTTATACCAAACTTGGGGTCGGCAAGGATGAAAAATAAATACAATAGGAAAAAAAAATGAATGTTAGCTTCAACTCCTTGGGAGTACAGACCTGTTAAAACCAACATAAACGCGTCCAAATGTCTCTGCCTAGCAGCCTTCCCTTCTCCCAGTGTGAACCAGAGCTTGCGGGATTCTCTGCCCTTCCAGGACTTTATGGGACGGAGGAAGGTGTTGTTGAATTTGAGTGATGAAAAGGAGACGAATTAGAAATTGTTATAGGGGGAAGGGCAACCAGTGGCTTTGTTGTGTCCCATCATCAGGTCAGCTTGTCGGGGATTCGGGGCTGCTCCTCCAGCTCGTGGATGCAAAGGGGTGACAGCACCACTGTGGATTCTGGAGGTGGGAACAGGGCTTGTCATTCTGGGGGTAGGTATAGGAGAACACTCAGGGCCACCCTACTTTGCAGCCAAAATAATGGTCCTGACATATCTCCTCCCATCGAATTAAGTGCTAATTTAGTCTAATAATAAAATTTAAAAAAAATATTCAATTAATTTTATTGATAAAAGAAACCATGAAGCATACGCCTTAGAACCCTATTTTTAAAAATTATGTATGAAACACATTCCCCAGACATAGTGCGAGCTTTACAGTCTGGGTGTTAGCTTCATAGGTTTAAGCCTTTAGGTTAAGCCTCAAGGCGTCTTTTTTAAGCCTCGCCCCGAGGCGAGCCATGAGGCGTAAGTCTCTCATGCCTTTTAAAACACTGGTTTTGATTATATTTCAATATTTGTAAAAAAAAAACTTTAATGGATGCTCTCTCCATCTCAATTGGCTTGCTCTTTAATTTATTTTTTTAAGTATTAAAGAAAATTAATTGTCTTAGGTAGAGTTTTTTTGACTTTCAGTCTCAGTTGGTTCAAATGAATTATCTACCAAAAATATAACATCTCTCCAGTGTGCCTCTATTTGTATTCATGAATTTAAATTAGTGCTTGCATCTAAAAAAAATATGCTTCACATCATTACCCTCTGATTATTCAATCTCAATCATTTTTAAATAAATAAATAAGATTCATCCTCTGCCCTTTTCTTTCGATATGAATATAAAATATAAACAAACAATGTGAAACAAAATATCTTCTCACAGTCTATCCTTCACACGGTGGACCAAAAAAATGGCATAACTTCGCCATCGTAATTTCCTACCATATAACATCACTGCAACACTCATGATTCCAGCCACGATATGGTAACTTTAGTGCACATACTCTTTTCCTTGAACCAAATTAAAACTCACGCCCTCTGCTACCACTATTCAAACAAAGTTAACCATCGGTTTTCAATGTAAGGCGTTAACGATAAAAGATTTTGTGATCATTCACATTGGTTCAATCATTTTCAGCCAATGCATAATCTGAGAACTTCCATTGTATTGTCATCATTATCAATGCCTTATGTCAAGAGACTTGATTTCAATCTTATTTCAATGAGCATTCTAAGACTCAAACTCATTGAGAATAAGTTCTACCATCATACACACCACATTAGAGATGCTTTGTTCTCCTGACAAATAAACAATTGTTATTTCTTTTATTTTCTGCATCAAATGGGTAAGCATTAGATAAGCATAGCATACAGACGTGAAGAGAACACACAATATTTTTTTCTCGTTGTATTTTTTTTCCCTTTTGGATGAGCCTCATTGTACATTATTCTGTTTAATATCTACATCAAGCATTTCTTCTTCTTCTTCTTCTTCTTCTTCTTTCTCGTTGTATTTTTTTTCCCTTTTTTCCCTTTTGGATGAGCCTCATTGTACATTCTTCTTCTTCTTCTTCTTCTTCGTTTGACTTGCCTGAGTTTGTGATTGGAATGTAATACAACACATTTTTCATTTGGGGTTGGCAGGTTAGTAAAATTACAAACTTTTTTAAGTTTTCAAATTTTTTTGACTTTTTGGTTAGTTTGCATTGTCATGCATCATGTAGTCATTCACTTATTGTATATTGAATACTACTTCCCACATTATTTTGCTTTTGACAATGTTGTTTGCATGTAATATATATGCACTTTTGAACGCATTCCTGACTTAACAAAGCAAAGAGAGAAAACTGAAAGTATTTTACATTGGGATACCCAGCAGTTCTTGGGCTACAGAACACTGCCTCTGAAGTTGGCAGTGGGTAGCTTGACATACAAATTAGCGTAATAATATTGATTAGATTTACGTAATACTACTACTGACTAGATTTACTCAGTAATAAGATACCATTTACGAGCTGTGATTCTAAACGAGCTGTGATTCTAACAGCACTTAGACTGCGAGCTGTGGAATTAGTATTCTTTGTGTTAGATATTCTCTCTTTTCACAAAAGGGCCAGATGGTGTGGATTTTACACAGGTATCAACCATTATAATCTACAAAGTACAATTATAAGAAAAACAATAAATTTCCAAAATTAACCACGCAAAATAGCAATCAAGTACTCACCACAATCCTCCAGGAAAGAAGTACTAGCAGGAATAACAGTCCGCACCTACGAACAAATAATAGACAAGATGAGCATGATATGAATTGGCAATGAGTCTGAAGTAAATTAGGGAACTGAAAATGTTAATAGATATATTCACACTATAGCTTTTCTAATATCTTCCATGCCTCCCATGTAGTCATACACTAAATTTGCATATGTATCAAGCATCAACCTGCAAAGAGAAATAAGAGTGTTGCCGATCAGAATGAGAAATAAGAGTGTTAAGAGAGCATAAAAAGAAATCGCATTAAAAGAACGATTAGCTGTCCGTGAATAAGGGAAATTACATATGATATAGAACCAAAGGCTAATTATGTTAGTAACTATGGTAGTTTCCAACTTTCAAGTTACAAGGGTCAAATCAGTAACCCGATAATTGTAAAATCCCGCTGCAAACAATTCCTCAGGCGAATATAATCATGCTCGTCACAACCAGGAGGCCTTCTGAAAACAAAACTCAAGTCCCTATGAGACTTTCTTCCAGGGGTGCTAAAACTCGAAACCTATTTCACAAGAGAATCCAATTAACATCAAAAAGAGGGTCAAAAAAAAAAAGAAACAAACAGAATTGCAGAAAATATGTACTTGCCAGAGCCTTCTATCAGGTGCAAAGTTGATCAATCATTCAGTTCAGCTGATTTCTAGTCTAGTAATCAAATAAAAGTTTGTGCATCGGTCCAAGAAGACTCCACAATGGTATCATCAACGTGCACATGCCAGATAGGAAAGCGTCTTCCAACATTTTCACACCGTGTGAAAATGCTCTCATTACCTGCAAATGGAAGTGAAAGTTTTCCCTGGTCAGAAAAAAGTCCCAGTTGGGCGTTTCTACAATAAGATATTAATGAAAATATTGGTTCAAATGGGGCCAGAGTGAGGGCCCTCTTGGAAAGCTTCGGTATAATTTCTCAGCACTTCTACGAGTCCTTTAATAGTTCGCGGTGAGTTTATAAAAGTCAAGCCTGTACAAGAGAATACTTTTTGGCGCGGTTCCTTTTTTTTGGGTCTCAACCAAAAGCCCTAGGCTGGAATTGGGTTTGGGTTCAGGAGAGAGGGAGAGAAGACAATTGATAATAGGGTTCTGAAATGTGGAAAAACAGGGAGATTTTCCTTCTTTAACGTTCAAATATTATGGTTATCAAACGAATCTTTTATTTATTATTTAAAAACAAAAAAAACAAACTTGAGTTTAGCTCGCCTCCAAAATCACGTTTTGTGGGTTTTCGGTAAATATTGTCCTCCATTTATAATATACTAATAAAGGTGCACGTGCTCACGTATAATTTTTTAAGGGTTGTGTTATGTGCACACCAATATTTGATGACTATATTCCATTTAAAAATTTTCTTATATTTTGAAGTTCTCTATATTTTTATATGTGCACCCTATTTATAATTTTTTAAATTTTTCAAACTGACTTTTTCTCTATTCGTCATCACCTCTATACGGTCTCACTTAGTCATTATTTCTCAATTAACCAAAATTTTCTCATGGTCTCAGCTTTTAGTTTGACAATTTTATTTATTTAAATTTTATTTATTTTATTGAAAATTATTTATATAATTTCTCATATGCCTTTGATTTTCTTTGTTTAATCGATAACTATTGAAAATTCAATTATTGTTTGAAAATGAATGATTATTTGAAATTCCCTCTATTTAAGTCATTGATATTGATAAAATCAGGAAAAAAAATAAATAAAAATAGTCCTATTGAAATTTTTTTACACCACCATAGTGTACTTGCATAGATTATTACCCATAAATATTAAATGAGAAATTTCAACCTTTAATTAAACAAGTAGTTGTTGCATTATTTATTTTCGGGTAAAGTGACTCTTAAGTGAAAATGAAGCTGACATTACCTTCTATTCTTATAATTAATAAAATTGGAGTTTGATTTGTAACTATAAATTTTATAAGTATTTTTTTGATTTTGGTGTGTGTTTAAAATTTCAAGAAACTAATGGTGTGCAATCATCAATTTTAAAAAATAAGGTGTAATCATCAAATATTGGTGTGCACCTAACACCACCCTTTTTTAATTATTAATGAAAAAAGATTTGTAAAATTTATTTAAAAATCTAATTTTTAATATATTTTTATTAAATGCTACTCTATTTATATTAGTAAATTTTACGATATTTTATATTTTATAAAATATATTTTAGCGAGTTTAGGATTGGTTCCAGTTCCCACCAGCTAAAGTATTAAAAGTCTAAATTTTCTTTATTAGACTTGCATGCTTAATTTTTTCATCGTTAATAAAATATATATGTTTATATAGACGTTATCTCTTTATATTAAGTAATTTTAAAATATATTATTAATTTTACATATACTAATATATTTTAGAGAAAATATTTTAATCATTAAAGTTAAACTTTTTATATATATTTAAATTTAATAAGAATTACTATGATTATTTATGGATCCTATTTATAAATGTATAAAATCAATGACTCATAATGATAACTAAATCAGTTATAAACCCACCATTGTCTAAGGTACAAATATACCACAATAATCATTGTTATTATTATTATTATTATTATTTCACAATTGATAATTAGTTCAACTCATATCAATCAAACAATAAATTATCATCTGAGCCCACATAAAGCATACCCTAACAATGGAATTTTAAAATACAAATGAATAAGAAAGAGATAGCAAAGTGAAATTGAAATGTACGTCCTCTGAGAAGGGGACCACAAGGTCCACTTCCTAGGCTCCTAGTTCACCGAAATGTACCCGTGTCCCTTTTAACCCCCTTTTAGTTATGATTAAACTTAACTAATTATGATTAATATTTCATTTTATCTTATTTCTAAAATCAAGGTTAGATGGATGAACCTAGGGGTGAGTGAATCTTAACCACAGTTAATTAGAATTTTAGAACTGACTAAAGCCTCAATTATTAGTTATAGACTTATAGGGGGCTACCATATTCGATCGTGGAGTTTCCTTTTTTAATTTACGGTTTACACAAAAACATTACAAAGTGTTAGTGTAAGCAAAGGATTTTTTTTAAGGAAAATGCTGGTGAGACCGCAAAGGGCCGAGACCACACCGAGACCAAGCATGTGATGCACGGATCACAAAATTTCAAAAATAGATTTAATGAAATTTTGAGATTCATGCATCACAAGCACGGTCTAAGCCCTTTACAGTCTCAATATCCAAGACCTTTTTAATACAAAATCGTTGGGTGTTTCAAGCAATATTTTACGTATGAGAACTTCAAAGTTATAGTAGACCTGCTAGCAAATGGTAAGAATAATTTAAGCTAGCATGCTTTACAAGAATAACAGAGTGAAGTTGAGTTGGATTTGTCCCGGTGGTTGTGTTTCTCCCTTTGGGGAGGTGTAACTCGGGTTCGAGTCTTGGTGAGGCCGTTGAGCGCCCACCATGAGTGCTAACCCTCCTAACTGCTGACCTAGCCAGATAAATGATTAGAGCATACCAACAAAAAAAAAAAAACCCCTTATTAATTACCCTCCAACCGAATGCTCGAGGAACAATGTATTTCAACATGCAGTGCACCCATTTGCAATTGAATTGGGGGAGTTCTATGACACCTGGTAACTCCTATTAACCGTGGTTAAGATTCACTAACCCTTTGGGTTCAATAATCTAACTTGGGTTTTTAGAAAAATTCTTAAATTTTTTTAAACTCTAGTTAAGAGTTTTAACCCTTAGGGTTAATATTTTTTCTAAAAAAAAAGGCTGGATTGTTTTTTTTGGAGGATTGATTAGCCATTTGGATCGATTAGTACCCAAATAAAGTATTTTTCTATCATTGCACAATATCAAAAATTATTAATTTTTTTGTTTCAATTGAACATTACAAGCAAAACCCCATTAAAAGAAACATCAAAATAAAGCACGTTTATGCTACGTTTAATATCATACGTTGGTAGCAAATTGGAATTCAAAACATCTCTTTTAAATTAATTATAAATTTATAAGTACTCACTATCAAGACAGATTTTATTAGAAAGAGTCATTGTTTTTATTACATTTATAAGTGGGACCCATAAATAATAAACTATTAGTAAATTTTATTGAAATTAAATTTATATAAGAAAATTTAAATTTAAATTCTAAAATATATTCTATAAATATAATAATATATTGTAAAATTAATTAATATAAATAGAAAAACGTCTAAAAAAATATATTAAAATTAGATTTTGAAAAAAAAAATTATGTTTTCATTAATGAAGAAAAGATTATATTAGATTTTTAAAAAAACTTAAATTTTTATGTTTGTCATTAATAACGAAAAAATTATAAGTGCAAAGCTCGTGCACCTTTACTAGTACTAATAAAGGTGCACGTATAATTTTTTAAGGGTTGTGTTATGTGCTCACCAATATTTGATGACTATACCCCATTTAAAAATTTTCTTATATTTTGAAGTTCTCTATATTTTTATATGTGCACCCTATTTATAATTTTTCAACCTGACTTTTTCTCTATTCGTCATCACCTCTATACCGTCTCACTTAGTCATTATTTCTCCATTAACCAAAATTTTCTCATGGTCTCAGCTTTTAGTTTGACAATTTTATTTATTTAAATTTTATTTATTTTATTGAAAATTATTTATATAATTTCTCATATGCCTTTGATTTTCTTTGTTTAATCGATAACTATTGAAAATTCAATTATTGTTTGAAAATTAATGATTAATTGAAATTCCCTCTATTTAAGTCATTGATATTGATAAAATCAGAAAAAAAAAAAAAAAAAAATAGTTCTCTTGAAATTTTTTTACACCACCATAGTGTACTTGCATAGATTATTACCCATAAATATTAAATGAAAATTTTCAATCTTTAATTAAACAAGTAGTGGTTGCATTATTTATTTTCGGGTAAAGTGACTCTTAAGTGAAAATGAAGCTGACATTACCCTCTATTCTTATAATTAATAAATTTGGAGTTTGGTGTGTAACTATAAATTTTATAAGTATTTTTTTGATTTTGGTGTGCATTTAAAATTTCAAGAAACTAATGGTGTGCAGTCATCAATTTTAAAAAATAAGGTGTAATCATCAAATATTGGTGTGCACCTAACACCACCCTTTTTTAATTATTAATGAAAAAAGATTTGTAAAATTTATTTAAAAATCTAATTTTTAATATATTTTTATCAAATGCTACTCTATTTATATTAGTAAATTTTACGATATTTTATATTTTATAAAATATATTTTAGCGAGTTTAGGATTGGTTCCGGTTCCCACCAGCAAAAGTATTAAAAGTCTAAATTTTCTATATTTGTCGCGCCCCAAAATCCCACCTAACTTAATGTGAAACTTTGGCACGTGACTTAATCATTAATTTCATAACTTCTTATCATAAGCATTTAAGGCAATTCTAAAAACATAGACCTAAAAATTTTATTTTATTTTATTTTATTATTATTTTTTTTCTTTAAATAAATGCAATCAAGTCCAATATCTGAAATAAATACTAAGACCTCATAATCAATTTAAAATCAACCTCTATGAATCTCCAGTCATAAACTCAAACTAACTATAAATTCATAATTTGTCTATTACAATTCTAAAATTCAAAATCCAAATATACTAGTGATCTAGTGTCCTGTGTATGGCCAGCAATCCAAGTTCCATTCTCCATCAGGATAGTCACCTGCTGGCTCTTCCTGCTCTTCCTCGTATTCTTCCTCTTTCAAAGGTCCTGGGGCACAAATGTCAAATCTAACACATGCCGACAACAACAGTCATCGGCTGAGTAACAAGTTACTCAGCGTATATACAAAATCCTGTCTAACAATATACGAAATTTGATAACAATATATTTTAAGATTCAACATCACAAGTGAACTCACAATATTTCAAAGTGCGGAAGCATAATTAAATTTGATTCTTACACCTGATTACTCTTGCTTATTTCTCTTATTTATCTTGCCTATTTTTGTTCATGAATTTATTCAACAACATGCAATTGCAATAACTTAAAATAACTCTACCCTATATATCGGGTAGAGACTAATATATACCCTACTTTCCGAGGTACCACACAATATACACATTATCCGGTGTACACGGCTTGTCTACACATTATCCGGTGTATACGGCTTGTCTACACATTCGCAGGTGCATACGGCTGGTTTTGCCTTGATCATAGGCATGTAGGTACTCGGTCATTGCAAAACTCAATCATGCATAATGCTTGTGTCCTTGTGTACTTGCATATTACTTGTCATCTTGTTTATTCTCATGCTTGTTCATGTATAGATTTCGTGAATCCGTGTGAATGAAATAAAATACTTGTAAATCATGCATAGATTTAAACATGCAAGGGTTCTCCTAAGTGATCAATATAAAGCATAATTTGTCAAATAAAATAAGGGATAATTTTATTTACCGCGTCTAAATTTTTAAGACGCATCTATAATCAAATAAGTCTCACAAGGCCTTAGTTTTCACAACACATAATGATCTCAAACAAACTTATAATAATTTCATCAATTCTGAACATCATCCACTTCCTCCATTCTCATAATTCATACACCACAAAATCAATCTTATTCCCCTTGTTGATATAGAATAATAAAAAAAAAATTCATAAACAACATCTTTTTCAAATAATTATCACAAGGAAATCACCATCTAAAATGTTCTCTATTCATCATATATATATTATCCATCAGATAACCAAGATCTAAAATTTTCTAACATCGTCTATAGATTTTTCAAGGGAAAATCCTGATTTAGAACATTACAAAAATCATCATATATATTTTCCATAAAACAAATCTGGGTATAAACATCATAAAATTATCATATATAATTTTCCATGAGAAAATCTGAGTATAAACATCATAAAATCCTCATATATAATTTTCATCATAGTTTAAAACAATAAAAACATATTTACTATTATCGTTCTTACTTTAGATCTATTTCTTCATCATATTTGTATCAATAATCCCTATATTGAGAGGAAGGAAGTCGTATTTACCTCTCACGATCGCTTCCCTACGATCAAACATTTGCGAATGAGATGGATCTAAGCCTTTTTGTACTTTTTCCTTGCAACACCTTTGATTTCTCCTCTTGGATCTCTCCAAAACATTTTTCTCTCACTCTCTTTAATGAGAACTCATAGGTTTTTCTTCTATTTTTCTCTCTAATAAGTTTTAGAATAATGAAATACTTAAAATCCATGAGTTAGGGTCTTTATATAGGCAATACCAAAGTTAGAAAGTGATAAGAACTGCTAAAACACTATTCACGGTTACTGTTCACGCGGTACTGTTCGCGCGGTTACTGTTCATCGTATTTACAGTTTTGCCACTGCACTTTGAATAATTCTATAGAGCTCAATTCTTATCGGATTAACCTGAAATTTGAACCATAACTACTTTAGGTCATATAGAATCTACATTAAAATTTTCATAAATTTTGGATTGCACAAAATGATCAAAATGCCCTTCTTATGATAAAGGAGATTTCGTCTATTTTTCACTTGATTAATTTATAAAACACCCTCATGCTACTTTAATTGTTCTAATTTTAAACTTATGTAATAAATTAATCATGACAACCAAGAATATTAAAATAATTGATACGAATACCAAGAAATTAAATTTCGGGTCTCTACATTATTAGACTTGCATGCTTAATTTTTTAATCGTTAATAAAATATATGTGTTTATATAGACGTTATCTCTTTATATTAATTAATTTTAAAATATATTATTAATTTTACATATACTTATATATTTTAGAGAAAATATTTTAATCATTAAAGTTAAACTTTTTATATATATTTAAATTTAATAAGAATTACTATGATTATTTATGGATCCTATTTATAAATGTATAAAATCAATGACTCATAATGATAACTAAATCAGTTATAAACCCACCACAAAATGACGTTGTCTAAGGTACAAATACACCACAATAATCATTGTTATTATTATTATTATTATTATTATTATTTCACAATTGATAATTAGTTCAACTCATATCAATCAAACAATAAATTATCATCTGAGCCCACACAAAGCATACCCTAACAATGGAATTTTAAAATACAAATGAATAAGAAAGAGATAGCAAAGTGAAATTGAAATGTACGTCCTGAGAAGGGGACCACATGGTCCACTTCCAAGGCTCCTAGTTCACCGAAATGTACCCGTGTCCCTTTTAACCCCCTTTTAGTTATGATTAAACTTAACTAATTATGATTAATATTTCATTTTATCTTATTTCTAAAATCAAGGTTAGATGGATGAACCTAGGGGTGAGTGAATCTTAACCACAGTTAATTAGAATTTTAGAACTGACTAAAGCCTCAATTATTAGTTATAGACTTATAGGGGGCTACCATATTCGATCGTGGAGTTTCCTTTTTTAATTTACGGTTAACACAGAAACATTACAAAGTGTTAGTGTAAGCAAAGGATTTTTTTTAAGGAAAATGCTGGTGAGACCGCAAAGGGCCGAGACCACACCGAGACCATGCATGTGATGCACGGATCACAAAATTTCAAAAATAGATTTAATGAAATTTTGAGATCCATGCATATCACAAGCACGGTCTAGGCCCTTTACGGTCTCAGTAGCCAAGACCTTTTTTTTATGGAATACAAAATCGTTGGGTGTTTCAAGCAATATTTTACGTATGAGAACTTCAAAGTTATAGTAGACCTGCCAGCAAATGGTAAGAATATTTTAAGCTAGCATGCTTTACAAGAATAACAGAGTGAAGTTGAGTTCGATTTGTCCCAGTGGTTGTGTTTCTCCCTTTCGGGAGGTGTAACTCGGGTTCGAGTCTTGGTGAGGCCGTTGAGCGCCCACCATGAGTGCTAACCCTCCTAACTGCTGACCTAGCCAGATAAATGATTAGAGCATACCAACAAAAAAAAAAAAACCCCTTATTAATTACCCTCCAACCGAATGCTCGAGGAACAATGTATTTCAACATGCAGTGCACCCATTTGCAATTGAATTGGGGGAGTTCTATGACACCTAGTAACTCCTATTAACCGTGGTTAAGATTCACTAACCCTTTGGGTTCAATAATCTAACTTGGGTTTTTAGAAAAATTCTTAAATTTTTTTAAACTCTAGTTAAGAGTTTTAACCCTTATGGTTAATATTTTTTAAATATTTTTTCTAAAAAAAAAGGCTGGATTGTTTTTTTTGGAGGATTGAAAGGTTGGATTGATGAACCCTAATGGTTAGTGAATGTTAACCACAGTTAATAGTAGTTAACAGGGACACATGGTGACTTGTGGGTGGGATTGAGCTCTCACCCAATTCAATCACAAATGAGACATGTGGCAATAAAATTGATAAGGATTCAACTAATGACAAGGAGAGCTGGTATTGGAAGAAAGAGAAACAATGTTTTTATCTAGGGATGAAATTAAGAAAGTATATACATGAAAATAGAGTAATTAACTAATTATATTAAAATCATCATATAGCCGATCGCAATTGGCTGTGATTCGATCTCATGATTCTATCTCTAAAATCCGGCCAGATGCCAATTGGCTGGTATTCAATCTCTAGAATCATGCAAATATACAGAAAGAAAAAGGAAAATCAGATATCATATGCAAATATGCAGAAAGAGAAAGGAAGATCAGATTTCATATAACAAATATTATACTACAAATAATATATAAAACTAACAGATAGGTGATGCTTGAGGTTCAAGAATATATGGGAACTCAACCATGTTTCCTGAACCCAAAGACGGATTCCCATTAACAATAGCCCAACAGGTCTCTGTGATAGCCTATCTATGTTGCTTTTAGTTTCTTCATTAGATACAAGAGTAGTTTTCGATTACCCTTTAATGGATTTGTGTAATTGAAGATTAGTAATGGATTCTTCTTATGGATATATACGTATAAAAGAATATTGCCAATAAATTCTCCATAAAATTCTCCCTATGTAATCGTATAATAGAATCCTCCTAACTCTTAACTAAGAGTCCTTATAAACAAGAATAACAAAACAGAGATATAAACGATATATACAAGTGGGTCCTACTTAGTTAAAGAATTAAATTTTTGGTTATACCCTAAGTTATGTATGAAATAAAATAAGTTAAAGGGTATTTATGTCAAAGTAAAGTTTTGCATACTCCTTGTACTTTTATTAGTAGAATGATATATAAACTAATAGGTGGCATGTGTGATGCACGTGAGAGCGAGGGGAAGGAGTTAACCACAGTTAATAGGAGTTCAAAGGGACACGTATTAACCCACGGGTGCGAATGAACTCTCCCTGAGTTCAATAGCGGGTGGCACGTGCGATGCGCGTGAGAGAGGGGAAGGAGTTAACCACAGTTAACATAGGAGTTAAAAGGGACACATGTTAACCTGCTAGTGCGATAGAACTCTCCTCGAGTTCAATCGCGATTGGCTGTGATTCGATTCTTTAAATAGATAGATGAGCTAGGGGTAATTTTGGAATTAAAACAAAACAATTAAATCATATGGGTAGTTTGGGAATTTGGAAAAATCAGGCTACACTTGCCTCTCCCATTATAATAGTAACTAGCGGGTGGCACGTGCGATGCACGTGAGAGCAAGGGGAATGAGTTAATGACACTCGATTGAAATTGCTAGTGGCGCATGAGAGTGAGGGGAAGGAGTTAACCACAGTTAATAGGAATTAAAAGGGGCACATGTTAACCCACGGGTGTGATTGAACTCTCCCCGAGGTCAATCCCGATTGGTTGTGATTCTAAATAGATAGATGGCAAGGGGTAGGTTAGGAATTAAAGCAAAACATTAACTCAAAGGCAAGGGTAATTTAGGAATTGAAGTAAAACATTAAAACAATGTTTTGCTCTTAAATAGGGGTAATTTCGGAATTTTGAAAAAATCATCTACGCATGCCTCTCGCATTTTAATAGTAAAGATGGCACGTGCGATGCACGTGAGAGCGAGGGGAAGGAGTTAACGACACCCGATTGAATTTGCTAGTGACACGTGCAATGCACATGAGATCAAGGGGAAGGAGTTAACCACAGTTAATAGGAATTAAAAGGGGCACGTGTTAACCCACAGGTGTGATTGAACTCTCCCCGAGGTCAATCGCGATTGGCTGTGATTCTAAATAGATAGATGGCAAGGGATAGGTTAGGAATTAAAGTGAAATATTAACTCAGAGGTAAGGGTAATTTAAAAGTAAAATAAAACATTAAATCAATGTTTTGTTTTTATATAAGGGTAATTTGGGAATTTCGGAAAAATCATCTACGCTTGCATTTCACTTTATAATAGTAAAGATATGTTTTTTACACATGTTTAGAGCTCCATAAATCTAAAGAAATCATTTATAATATATATATTTTTTACACATGTTTAGAGCTCCGTAAATCTAAAGAAATCTAGAGCTCCGATGCATAAACTTTTTTGCATGCCTCACACGCATAAGAGTGTCAATGGGTCAAGCTGTCCTACCCAAAAAAATCTGCCCATTACCGATCTTTTAGGCACTAAGATTATAGTCGGACTTAATTTATTATGCACATATTTATGTGGGTTGGTTAGGACTTGGTTCATTAAAAAGTGCCTAACCTGGCATGGTGTATTTAATTATCTTTACTAATACTAGCGGGTGGCACGTGAGAGCGAGGGAAGGAGTTAACCATTGTTAATAGGAGTTAAAAGAGCCCCATTAACCACAATTAATATGAGTTAACCACGATTAATATGCGTTCAAAGGGACACATGTTAACCCACGAGTGCGATTGAACTCGATAGTGGTACGTGCGATGCACGTGAGAGCGAGGGGAAGGAGTTAACCACGGTTAATAGGAGTTAAAAGGGACACGTGTTAACCAGCTGGTGCGATTGAACTCTCCCTGAGTTCAATCGCGATTGGCTTTGATTCTAAATAGATGGATGAGCAAGGGGTAGTTTGGGAATTAAAGTAAAACATTAAATCAAAGGCAATGGTAGTTTGGGAATTAAAGTAAAACATTAAATCAACATTTTGTTTTTATATAAGGGTCGTTTGGGAATTTAAAAAAAATCATCTACGCATGCCTCTGGCATTATAATAGTAAAGTATAAGGGTAGTTTGGGAATTTCAGAAAAATTATCTACGCATGCCTCTCGCATTATGATAGCAAAAAAAGATAAAGATCGCCCATATACGTATTAAAAACATAGATGAATTTTTGTAAAATTCTCAAACTATCCTTATCATAATCTATAGTAATATAAGGAGGATTCTTCTGTTCAACACGTTGATTGATGTTTATATTAATTCAAAAAATATCATTTTATCATTTGTCTATCTATTGTTACTAATATAATGATAGGAATGCTCTCATTAAAAACGTCTAATATTTTTTTTAATTCCTAAATTACCTTTATCATAACCATGTATATAAGACAAATTACATTGAATGTTTGCTTAATTCTCATACTAACCCTTACCCCTCTATAGTAGACTTGAAAATTTCTACTGTTATACAATCCCTAACTGTGGTTACAATTACTCACCCTTAGGGTTCACCCACTTATCCTTAATTTTTAGAAGATGAAAAAAATTAACACTAGAAGTTAGTGAATTTTAACCCAAGTTTAAGAACAATTAATATTTTTTTGTTAAAAACCAAGGAAAAGTGGGTGAACCCTAGGAGTGGGTGAACTCTAGGAGTAAGTGAATCTTAACCACAGTTAAGGGGTATAAAAAAAAGAGACATGGGACCCCTAGGGCTTACCGTTCACCCAGTTATTCTTGTTTTTTTTTTATATTAATTTTTTAAATTATGATTAAATTAACTAACTCCTAGGGTTATTTTTTTCCCCAATTTTTTGTATAAAAATCAAGGATAGGTGGGTGAACCCCAGGGGTTGGTGAATCTTAACCATAGTTAAGAGGTGTCAAAAGAGACACATGGCAATCTCAAGGGTATAACTGGACTCCAATTGTGGTTAAGATTCACCCGCCCTTAAAGTTCACTAACGATTTTTTTCTTCGAAAACCCAAGGATAAGCAAGTGAATCCAAATCACAATTAAGGAGTGTTAAAAGGGACACATGGCGACCTCAGTGGCATAACCATACTCCTCACTCTCTTTGCAAAACGCTCCGAAATTAGAACATCTCGTCAAGGCCCCGCTCGACCTCTTTCTTTGATATACCCAAAATGACCCTAAAGTTTTTTTTGTCAAGATGTCTCTATTTCAAATTTCTATAACCAACATGTCCCTCACAATTTTTTTCATTAGGGGTTCTATTCGGATACCGGATATCCAAATTGTCCCTAAAGTTTCTATACCAAAAATATTTCTTAATTTCATTTTCAAATGCTCTCACTAGGGTCCCTCTTCCCATTCTCTCTCCGCTTCCCCTATCTCTCACGTGCAGCCCACTAGTCATTATATAAGACAAAACTTAATTGAATGTTTGCTTGATTCTCAGAATACCCCTCACTCATCTCTTTATCAGGTTTGAAATTCTCTATGTTATAATCAGACTCCTTCGAGTCTGGTTACGCCACTAAGGTCACCATGTGTCCCTTTTAACACTCTTGAACCGTGGTTAAGATTCATCCACCTCTAAGGTTCACCCACTTATCATTGGATTTTAGAACAAAACAATATGAAAAAAAGTCACCCTAAGAATTAGTAAATTTTAACTAGGGTATGATTTTTCTAAAAATTAAGGATAGGTGAGTGAAGTTTAGAGGTAGATGAATCTTAATCATGGTTAAGGGTGTCAAAAGAGACATGTGGCAACCTCAAGGGTATAGAAAATTTTTACAGTATTTTGGGGATATAAACTTGAGGGACATTTTAAAAATAAAGAAAATAAAATATGGGCAAACTTTAGGAGAATTTTGGGTTAAAAAATTCATGAGATGCATTTTGACTATGAAAATTTAGGGGCATTTTGGAAACTAATTTTTGTTTGGGACATTCGGACTATAGGAAAAATTTGAGGGCATTCTCGATATGGAAACCTGACTTAAGAAAATTTTGAGAATAAAAAACTTTAGGGATATTATGGCCAATAAAAAAAAAGATACATATTTTTAATAATAAAAGGCACATGATCTAACCATACTGGTCAAACCGGGTATTGATCACCTGGCTAGTTCGACGACCGGTTCGATTATAAAAACATTGCTTTATATATTAATTAAAGGCAGTTTTATAATTAAATTAAATTTCAATCAAGTTTTTAAGTTTACTATATTTTGGTGAAAAAAGTTCACAATATAATTAAAAGCTAAAATTAATAAAGGGCAATTTGGAAATTAAGCTAAAATTCAATTAATTTTTTTAAGTATTATCCTTTTTATATATTAGCAAATGAATAGTTTTGAAACCAAGCTAAAATTCAATCATCCATTTAAAGTACCACTGT
This sequence comes from Tetracentron sinense, assembly GCA_015143295.1. NCBI lineage: Eukaryota > Viridiplantae > Streptophyta > Magnoliopsida > Trochodendrales > Trochodendraceae > Tetracentron > Tetracentron sinense. The sequence continues at coordinate 14,217,418 of CM026555.1, read as the reverse complement.
TATTACGTGAGTAAAGGGTAGTTTTGAAATTAAATAAAATTGTGTCAATGTTTTGAACCCTTATGTGTAAAGGTCAGTTTTGGAATTAGCTACAATTCAATCAACGTTTGAACCTATATGAGTAAAGGGAAATTGTGGAATTAATTAACATTCATTCAACCTGTGTAAAGGGAAGTTTTGAAATTTGCTAAAATTCAATCAACTTTTGAACCTATGTAAGTGAAGGATAATTTTGGAATTAACTGAAATTCATTCAAAATTTTGAATCCATATGAGTAGAGGGCGGTTTTGGATTTAATTAAATTCAATGACAATTTTGAAATTAACTAAATTTAAGTAAATGACAAATTTGGAATTAGTTAAATTTCAAGGGTAGTTTTTAAATTAACCAAATTCAATCAAAGTTTTGATCCGTATATGAATAAGTGCAGTTTTGAAATTTATAAAAATTCAACCTAAGTTTTTAGTCCAGTTACACCGCTGAGGTTATCATGTGTCTCTTTTAACACTCTTTAAACGTGGCAAAGATTCACCCACCCCTAGGGTTCACCCACTTATCCTTGGTTTTTAGAAAAAAAAAAAATGATTTTTTTAAACCCTACGAGTTAGTGAATTTTAAGCAGGGATAGGTGGGTGAACTCTAGGGTTAGGTGAATCTTAACCACAGTTAAGGGGTATCAAAAGAGACACATGACAACCTCAAGGGCATTACCAGACTCCAACTGTGGTTAAGATTCACCCATCCCTAGGATTCACCCACTTATCATTGGTTTTTAGGAAAAAATATTAATTTTTTTGAAACCCTGTTTAAAATTCACTAAATCTTAGGGTTAATTTTTTTCTTTCTAAAAACTAAGGATAAGTGGGTGAATTGTAGGGGTGGGTGAATATTAACCGCTGTTAAGGAGTGTTGAAAGGGACACATGGCAACCCCAGTGGCGTAACCAGACTCCTCACTCTATTGGCAAAAAAACTTCAAAAGAAGAAAGTTTCGCTAAGACCCCGCCCATCCCCTTTCATCGCTATACCCAAAATGCACGTGAGAGAGAAGATAAGAAGGGGAGAGAAACAGTTAAGAGGGACCCTAGTGCGGCATTTTGGAACAAAAATTAAGAAATATTTTGGGTATAGAAACTTGAGGGACATTGTGGATGAATATAATTGTGAGGGACATGTTGGTTATAGAAATATGACGTATGAATATTTTGAAATCAAAAAGAAAGAGGGCGGGCAGGGCCTTGGTGAGACGTTCTTATTTCGAAGTGTTTTGCCAATAGAGCGAGGAGTCCAGTTACGCCACTGGGGTCGCCATATGTCCCTTTTAACACTCCTTAACTGTGGTTAAGATTCACCTACCCCTATAATTCGCTCACTTATTCTTGGTTTTTACAAAAAAATATTAATTTTTTTGAAAACCTTGTTCAAAATTCCCTAACTCCTAGTGTTAACTTTTTTTTAAATTTTTTTTTCTAAAAACTAGGGATAAGTGGGTGAGTTGTAGAAGTGGATGAATCTTAACCACAATTTAGAGTGTTAAAAGGGATACATGGCGACCCTAGTGGCGTAACCGGACTCCCCGCTCTATTGGCAAAACACTTCGAAAGAAGAACGTTTCACCAAGACCCCGCCCGTCCCCTTTCATTGCTATACCCAAAATGCACGTGAGAGAGAGTCGAAGAAGGGGAGAGAAACAGGGAAGAGGTACCCTAGTGCAGGTATTTTGGAACACAAATTGAGGAATATTTTTGATATAGAAACTTGAGGGACATTTTGGATGGATAAAATTGTAAGGGGCACATTAGTTATAGAAATATGACATGGGGATATTTTGGAAACAACAAGGCTTTAGGGGCATTTTTGGGTATAGCAAAGAAAGAGGGCAGACAAGGCCTTTGTGAGACGTTCTTCTTTCGAAGCGTTTTGCCAAGAGAGCAAGGAGTCCAGTTATGCCACTAAGGTCATCATGTGTCCCTTTAAACACTCATCAACTTTGGTTAAGATTTACCCACTAGTAGGGTTCACCCACTTATCTTTGTTTTTTTTTTTAAATATGAAAAAAATACCCATAGGAGTTAAGTGAGTTTTAACCAGGTTTAAAAAAAATATTTTTGTCTGAAAACAAAATATAAGTGGGTGAACTTAGGGGTGGGTGAATCCTAACCACAGTTGGAGTCCGATTACGCCCTTGAGCTTGCAATGTGTCTCTTTTGACACCCCTTAACTGTGGTTAAGATTCACATACCCCTAGAGTTCACCCACCTATCATTGGTTTTTAGTAAAAAGTATTAATTTTTTCGAAATCCTCGTTAAAATTCACTAACTCTTGTAGGGTTAATATTTTTTCTTTATATTTTTTTTATTCTAAAAACTAAGGATTAGTGGGTGAACCCTAGGGTCGTTGGATATAGAAATATGACGTAGGGATATTTTGATAACCAAAAAGCTTTAGGGGCATTTTGGGTATAGCAAAGAAAGGGTGGGAGGACTCCAACTGTGGTTAGGGTTAGATGAATCTTAATGACAGTTAAGGGGTGTCAAAAGAGACTCATGACAACCTCAAGGGCATAACCGGACTCCAACTGTGGTTAAGATTCACTCACCCCTAGGGTTCACCTACTTATTCTTGGTTTTCAGAATAAAAAATTAATTTTTTTAAACCCTGGTTAAAATTCGCTAACTCATAAGTTTTTTTTCCATATTTCTTTTTTTCTAAAAACCAAGGATAAATGAGTGAATCCTAAGGGTGGGTGAATCTTAATCACAGTTAAAGAGAGTTAAAAGAGACCCATGACGACCTCAGCGGTGTAATTTGACTCATTGCTCTTTTGGCAAAACTCATCGAGAGAAGAACGTCTCACCAAGGCCCCGCATGTCCCCTTTATTTCTTATACCCAAAATATCTCCAAAGCTTTTTGGTTTTTAAAATGTTCATACATCATATTTCCATAAGCAACATGTCTCTCACAATTTGTTTATATCCAAAATGTCCCTCAAGTTTTTATATGAAAAATATTTCTTAATTTTTTTAAAATGCCCTCACTAGGATCCCTCTTCCCAATCTCTATCCCCTTCTTCTCTCTCTCATGTGCATCACATGTGCCACCCACTAGTTCCTATAATACCCCTTCCTCATCTATCTTTCTATATATATAGTAGACTTGAAATTCTCTACGGGTATAACCAAATTTCTAAGAGTCCGGTTATGTCACTGAGGTCGCCATGTGTCTCTTTTAACAATCCTTAATTGTGGTTAAGATTCACCCACCAGTAGAATTCACCCACTTATCCTTAGTTTTTAGGGGAAAAAAAAGTTTAATCCTAAGAGTTAGTGACTTTTAACTAGGATTTTAAAAAATCAATTTTTTTTTTTTTTAAACTAAGGATAAGTGGGTGAACTTTAAGGGTAGATGAATCTTAATAACAATTAAGGGGTGTCAAAAGAGACACATGACAATCTCAAGGGCATAACTGGATTCCAATTGTGGTTAAGATTCGCTCACCCCTAGGGTTCACACACTTATCCATGGTTTTTAGAGAAAAATATTATTTTTTAAAATCCTGGTTAACATTCACTAACTCCTAAGCTTATTAGTTTTTCATATTTTTTCTAAAAACTAAAGATAAGAGGGTGAATCTTTACCACATAAGAAGACTACTTGCTCTTGTTTATCGATAAAAAAAACAAAAAATAAAAATCTTGTCATTGGGTCAACACTTGCCCTTTATTCAAACACCTTCAAACTCGAGTTCTTTGGAGAACATACGTACCAGACGCATGTGTCACTACTTTCTCCTGAAACTGTAACTCCTTTTCAAAAAAAAAATAATTTGTTTATTAACCTGTTGAGGGTATCAATGAGAGGTATTATACCACTCCCCTATGATGAGATCCAAGGCTTCTCTCCTCGCCTGTGGAGAGAACAATTGCTCTATTACGAAGGGAAAATATTCACCTCCTTGGTGGGTGACGCAAATAGGGGCGTCTCGGTTCTCTTTTTCATGCCATGTGTCCCTCTTTAAACTCCCTTTAACCGTGGTTAAGGTTCACTAACCCATAAGGTTCACCCATCTACCCTTTGATTTTTTTTTAAATAAAATAAAAAATAGTTAATTTCAGGATTAGAAATTAACTTGAGTCAAGGCAGGGCAGTTTTATGAGAGCGAGGAGGAATAGTTCACTCCTCACCCGTGGAGCGAACTATTGCTCATTAATAAGGGAAAATAATCGCCACCACGGTAGGTGACGCGAGGAGGGGTATCTTGGGTCAACTTTTCATACCACGTGTCTCCCTTTAAAGTCTCTTAAACTGTGGCTTAAGGTTTCCTGACCATTAGGTTCACCCATTGTTTTTAGAAAAATAAAATAAATTTTTTTTTTACTGGAGGGTTAAAAATTAACCTGATTTCACGACAGGCAGTTCTGTGAGATAGAGAGCGAGGAGCAATAAACACCTCCAAACTCGAATCTAGTTCTTTCGAGAACATACGTAGCTTTTGCCTCGCTTTACTTTCTACTGCAACCCTAAAAGAACTTGAGACCGTAACTTTGTTTCCAAAAAAAGTTGTTTATTAACCTGATGAGCCACAGGTAAGAACCCAGGGTTTTGCATCTCACGCTGGCAATCCCAACGGTGGAGAAAATTCAAATTCCATAAGACTTCCACAACGGTCACTTCACCTCCGTCTCCTTCATTCCAGTCACGTTTCGTCCCTGAAAGACTGCAAGAGAAAGAACAGAAGCAAAGAGAAGAAACCATCCATATGATTTTCTCTTTCTTCAATCACCATTGAAGAAAGAGATGATCAAATGGATGGTTTCAATTATCGCCCACACCAATTAAACCTTCTGCCATCCCAAAAATCTCATTATCTTCAGATCCCCTTTTACCTTTCTTTATTTTAAATGGAATTTTGATACCGAATTCCAGATTCAATCGATCCTCTCTGTTACATAATTCCAGATTCAATCACGGGAATCCAGATTTTGATACTCACAACCGAAGAGGATTTGGCATTTGAATGAGGTATTAAGATTTATACTCCTTGGTGTTTTGATTTTTTCTTCCTTATTTGTTTCTACATGATCTATTAAAAGCATCGATTTTCATTTTTCCCGTTTCGGCGTCTCAGATCGGTCCATATAATCGAAGACTATTCTTTTGATGTTATTAATAATATTCAATATTAAATAAGGGTTGTGTATGGGCAATAAGGGTAGTGTATGGGCGGTCTTTTGTTTCAACTTAAAATTTCGGATTTTGAATTTTCTCCTTACGTATAGTACGATGCAGATTTGTTGTATTTCCATAAACTTCGATGGCTTTGGTGACTAATTTTAGGGTTTTATTATCAATAATTATTGGGTGAAATCCAGTCTGTTCTTCTTTCCCGTTTATAGCTTGCAAATTTTTCCCCCAACAAATAAATGAACAAAGTTTGGTGAGTAGATATTTTCGACCTATTGCTCTGTTTGATTTCCTTTCATGTCATACATGCCCGTAAACAATTTGAGATGAATATGAAATTGTGTTCATACAAACAGGAAAGAAGGATTGGGGTTGGGGGAAGAAAGCAAGTGAGAGAAAGGGTATTTGGCTTTGGCGTATTGGAAAAGGAATGTGTGGGAGGAAACAACCGTGAAGAATCCATCACCATCGTCGATGATCCAAAACATTAAGAACAAACAATTCCAATCTCATCGTTTTGAAGATTTCTCTCTCTTTTGAATTAAATCAATCGAGGGTTTCATCCATCGCTGCCATTTCCAAACGATCGGTTTCAGGTATTCAAAACCCTAGCTCTTGATTTCTATGTCTGCATTATTGTTTTTTCTTCGATTGCGGAAAAAGAGGAATGGTTGGACTTGTACTCTTCCGATTACACCCTGGATTGCTAGTTCTGCTTGGTCAAGGTCGATTGATCATCGTCGTAGGATTCGCCAGGTTTTTTTTAAATCAGAGGAAGACGTCATACAAATTGAAGAACAGAACAATAAGGTTTAGCGTTTTTGAAGAATCAAGGATGTGGTCGAAAGAAAGATTAAGCTTGTTTAGTGAAGCTTTTCCGGGTTCTTCCCTAGATGTATCTGTAGGATTCTACGAGTGAAGTTAGCATGTTTTGGGTTCATAGAACCCAGATTTTAGGCTGGCCAAGGCTACAAATTGAACATGTTTTGGTCCACAAAACCCATACTTTGGTGTTATCCATGGGCTGCAAAATTAGCATGTTTTGGGTTCATAAAACCCAGATTTTGGGGATTTCCAGGGGCCGTAAATTTTCATGTTTTGAGTTCATAGAATCCATATTTTGGGGCTGTCCTGGGGGTGCAAACTGAGAATGTTTTGGTTCATAAAACCCATACTTTGGGGTTATCCAGGGACTGCAAAATTAGCTTGTTTTGGGGTTCAAAGAACCCAGATTTTGGGGTTGTCCAGGGTTTGCTTAATTTTCATGTTGAGTTCATAGACCGAGATTTTGGGGCTGTCCAGGGGGTGCAAACTGAGCATATTTTGGTTCATAAAACCCAGATCCAATTGTGTTTGAGGCTATTCATGGGTAGGTTTCAGCCGATGGCAGGCTTCCTGAACACACTCTATTCTGTCTCTCTACTCTTTATCTAGTTCGAGCTTAGCTTTTCTTTGTGTTTCGATCCTTCAAGACATTAGACACTCCATAGAGGAACTGTTAGTACAATTCCAGTACTCTCAATTAATCCATAGTCGGTGACGTTTTAATTTATCCATCAATCCAGGTATTTCTTAAAATATTTCAGGACACATGTGATTTAAAAGAAGCCTTGTAGTGTTGGGTTGTCACATATTGACTAAGTGTAAATTCATTGCATTGGTCTAAAGATGGAACGATTTTTATTATTAAGAACATGGTTCAAAAACTGGAAAACTCGACTCGAAAGTTAGTCTGGTTGAGTAACTCGAAAATATTTTACACTTATATTTTAGGGTTTTATCATCAATAATTATTGGGTGAAATCCAGTCTGTTCTTCTTTCCCATTTTTCCCCCAACAAATAAATGAACAGAGTTAGGTGAGTAGATATTTTCGACCTATTGCTCTGTTTGATTTCCCTTTTCTGTCAATGAATGCTCTTTGGTTTTGCTTGTTGGAACAAAAACCTCACTCAAATTAAATTGAATTTTAGATAAATGTTAGGTCGAGACCCTTCTGCTCTAGATTCTATTTCGGTATCAAAGGACTGATGTGGTGGGGATTTTAAAGGTGAAAAGTCTTCTGGAGGCTAGTATGCTTCTGTAGAATTTGGATTTTCTTTTATTTGTTTATTGTCTATTTATATAAATGTGTGTGTGTGCACTTGTGGGAGAGGGAGAGAGAGAGAGAGAGAGGTCATGATATGGATAGAGGCAGAGATAGGAGAAGGGAGGGGGGGAGGTCAGGTTTTCGCAAGGAACATTTGCAAAGGAGATGTGTGGTACTGGTACTGACGATCTCCTTGGAACTGGTTTTTCTTAGATTGGGGTGTGATGGTTTGAGCCTTTGAGGATATAGAAAGGACTTTTGAGGATGAAGATAGTGTCCAGTGAATACCTGTTGGAGGAAGTCTTGTTTCAATTCTCTCCCCCCGAAGTCTCTTTCCAAATTATATGTAGCAACAGATTTTGTTTCAAGTGCTTTAAATTAAGTTCCAATTGTGAATGATCAAAGAAGTTCATTGTAGCTGCCAGATACTTGGATGCTGTGTTAGTGAGATCTGCTGTGCCATCCGGGGATTTTAGTTAAACGAGGCATGGGTCAACTGAGGGTGTACTTAACTTGTATAGATCTAACCATCTATTGATTTAGATGTTTCAAGGCCAGGTGTGGCATTCTTGTTGCCTTCGGTAAACCGATGGGATCCTCACTAAGATCATGATGTGAGTGACTGTTGAGCCATCTCCACTGTCCTGTAATTACCTCTTTCAGGTATGGTTGCAGTAGACTAATCTGCTTCCACTCCGTATTTAGGCATGCTTCGTTTACTGATTGGATTTGATCTCAGAGGATTTTTCTTTTCTATTTAGTTGTGTGTTTGTCTTAGATTTTAGGGCAGTCATTGCAGAGGGTTAAGCCTGCGGTAACAGCACGTAGATGTTACATGACTCCTGGAAATGTGGTATTTGATAGCTTCATTTAGTTGCTCCCATTTTCCTCTTTTGTTCCAAATTATAATCTACTCTGATGGATGATATTCACTAGACTTTTTATACAGTTCTATTGCAGATTCGTTCATACTTCATACCTTGCCATGGGAATGATAAAATTTCAGTTTTCTGGGATATTAATACCTAGTCATAAGATTGATAGCCAACTGAGAGTTCTATAAGAATTAATTATTGGATGATTTTGAGAACCGGATAGTAACTCTATAACTTGAAGGTGGTTGAGCTTGTTCTATACATTATCACTTGGATACTTCAGTGACAGTCTTCTTCATATACAAATTTTGTGGCTTTAGTAGTCTTCTATTTGCCTAAATGAATTCTTCATCTGCCATTAGTTTTGTTAAAATGTTTCTTAGAGGGTTTCTTTGAGTTAACCTTACAAACAATGAGAGGGTTTCTTGTCAATCTGGGATTTCAGACTATAAAGTTAGAACCATGAAATCTTGTGTTAGGAATTGTGGATGCGAACTTTTCCTCAACTAATTACTTTTCACTTGAAACACTAGTATTGAAATTGTATCAATTAGATCATGTTAACAATATGGGAAGTAGATTTTTAGAAGGTATACATGGAGTTGCTGGTTCATGACTAGCATCACAAACTGAAGCTAATTGTTGCCTGTTATCTGTAAATGTCGTTTTTTCTCTATGACCATTGACCACACTGTTGAGGGTTTCTTTCACATGTACAGTTAAGTTCTGATTATAGATCCCAGATTGAGAAGCGAAACGAAAATGAGAAGAGGGAAGCAAGGCTTAATATTCTTGGGAAACGAGAAACAAGAAATGAGATAAATGCGCCTCAATCCCATTCTGTTAGTATGGGCAGTTATACCTTAAATTTTGCCTCACATGGGATGATACCTGTGGAGAACTAAATAAATAAACATGCACATATATATACATACACATTGGAAATACTATATTCATGATTCACCATCATATACGATATGCATGATTCACCATCATATAGAAAATATTCTGATATACATACACATAGGAATTACTATATGCATGATTCACCATCATATAGATTAAAGATACATTCAAGAGGAAGCAAACACTGCAATTTAGATTTATAGTAACTCTATAACTTGAAGGTGGTTGAGCTTGTTCAATACATTACACTTGGATACTTCAATGTGGATATTAAAGAATGATATCAGAAGATTCAAAACCATCTATAAGGAGCCATTATGGAGAATTTCCAAGTGGGTAGTAATTTCTCGAATAAAAAATAAAAGTTGGGTTTAGATGAAGCGAGCGAGATATTTACTGATGAGTTATTAGTTGAGTAGGAAGAGATGGTTGAACATGGAAGAGGGGGAACATGGGAGATTACTAATAAGTGGGGGAAGCACAATAGATCTACAAGGTGGAGAAACTGCAAATGTTTCAGATCATGAAATGGAGAGAACATGGGAGGTTTCTGATAAGATGGATACAGTGCTTGAGCGAATGGGCAATGGAACAACAGGAAATTTTTATATTGTTCATTGACCCAATTCATGTCGGATTGGTTGGACCATCAAAATACAGTGATATTTGTACTTCTTAGTACTTGTAAAACATAGAAGAATTTAAATAGGGATGAATATACAAAACCTATGAATTCTGGGTTAATATCCAAACATGAACAATGAAAAGATGAGGCAACAATGGTTCCACTTGTTGACAAGGAGAGTGGAAAAGAACAAACTGTTGAACAAGAAATGGAAATGTTCAGATTACATGCTAGAGAAACTACGAAGATTACCCAAGCTTCTTAAACCCCATTCATGTTGGAACCTATGGCCAATGATAAAATATAGATTCTGATGGTCCCAGTCCTTCCGAACTAGAGGTGAAGTTTGACAAAGAAAACATATAGCACACATGAAAACTGAATCAATTTCGAAGTATGTCTTTCAAATTTCTCTTTTCTCTTTAATCGTGCATCCATAGGTTTGAAATCTCTTCATCTTAAGCCTAAAAAACTGCAAAGGATTCTTCACCAATAGTCCAACCATCTTTTGAATCTGTTGTAGTGGAGAAGAGCAACTCAGCGCTTGCCAAGAAAGAAGAGCTCTGTGGGAAAAAGCCTTTAAAGAGCTCTCCTGAAGTCGGGTGCCGACAGTGGAGTTGCTTGGATAATACGAGGTGGGAGGGACCAGTAGCTCTCTTAAGAGTTGAGTATGAATTCCAAGATGGTAGAATATGAAAAGAGCAATTTTCTGGTGTGATAGAAGAGGTCAAGTAGCAAGGTCCTTCCCTAATCTAGTACACCTATCGCTTTCAGAGTTATCTATTGCAGAACCATCCCCTTCGTACGGAAGCTTTATTGCCAAGGAAACGATTTTGAGGGCGAAGGTGAGTACATAATTTCTTATTACTCATTTTTGTCATAGAATTTGGATTTTTAGTTAAGAAAAAAAAATAATTTGATTAATCTTTGTGTTGGTGTTGTTTAGAGTACTCTAGTTTAAATAAGAAACAGTTCTTGATAGATGCATAAATCCATCGCCTCACCTCTATGTTTAGATGCTCTTAAGATGGCTTTCTCTTTGAAGGAAGAGGTGGAGAATTTAAGTGCTTACTTGCATTATTCTTCAAACTAATATGGCATGATTTTAAATTCAAACATATAAAACTCGAATGAGCATTCTTGAGATATATATTGTACATGCATTTGCTTAAAGAAACATAAACTTACTTGCTGATATACATGCAAACATTTATAACTGGGAATTACTTTGATTCAGTTGAAGACTTCAACACTATACATACTCTTTATTTTTGGTAATGGAGGGTGTTCCAAATCCTTCGAGGCAAGGACTTGTCCCTTTGGGTGGTGTCCGCACCACACTATACATACATATACATGCTCAAATGGTCCACATCCATATGGTGGGAAAATAAACTGAGATTGTGTTGATAAAATTAATACGATATAAACAAAGTTTCATTAAAGATAGAAGAAGGAAATCAATGTTCTTATATGTTTCAAGTTCTTCATTCCGTACTTGATAATCAGTTTTATAAGCTGTATTTTTAATTTTCCAATTTCACCTCAATAAATTGGAAAACAATCTTTGTATTTGATGCAAATGGTTGAAAGATCTAGATTTCTGTTCTTCTTTCTATGTGAAATAGGAGGGCAAGGATGGAGAAAAGGTGATGAAGGTGATCACAACTCCAGTGAGGTGATCAAGCCAAATCCGCTATCGTGCAGTCATGTCTCCATGAATAAGTAACTGTAACCTGACCATAGATTATTATGCTGAACTGCAATGATTTGGAAACAGCTTCCTATTGTTTCATGCTAGCCCTCTAGTGAAATGAGCTATTCATGTGGTTATGCTTGTAAGCACCTAAATTTGCACTTTTTTTTTGTTTTTTGGAGACCCGGGGTTCCCCAACCCTTCGGGTCAGGACTAATCCCCGGGGGTGTCTAAATATGCACCTTCTGAGGCCCCACGTGACTCCTTGAGCCTGAGAGAGATCCCCAAAACCCCTATTTATAAAAAAAAAATGGCCAAAAGATCTTTAAATTTTCTGACCTCTGTTTTCTAACGAAAATGCGCTTTTTGAATGTGTCCAAATTACCCTTGAATTTTTTTAGCCAAAACACCTTCAACCCTATTTTAAAAAAATTGCCTCATAACTTTTTTCAAAACCTACAATCAAATACCCATGATCCATATCCCAAATCCCTCCATGACTCTTCTAGCCATAACCAATGAATCATTAACAATGACCCATAATTCCTTCATATTCCATCTATTAATGACCCAAAATCCGTTGTCCATGACCCGCAACTTATTTTTTATTTATAAAAAAAATACACTTTCCTCTACCTATTTTATTTATGAAATAAAAAGAGGTGCAATTGAAAATGCCATAGTGTGTGCGCGTGTGAGAGCGTGTGTGTGCACGCGTTGTGATTGGTTAAGGATGAACTAGCTATTCTATGCCGGAGGAGATCTATCAGTCTATGTTGTTAGTAGACGACATATTGTTGGTTGATGAGACTAGGAGGGGCGAATATATAATGGAACTATGAAGGCCTGCCTTGGAATTCCAGGATTTTATAATAAATCAAAACATGACCATGCATATGGATTGCAACTTTGGTAGACATCAACAAAGGTAGAGCATTATTTACGATTTATGACTAGGAGATACCCAAGCAACCATTTCATAAAACAGTGAGAGAATCTTATAGAGGTCCAGGTGAGTGTTTGTTTCCTTCTTAACTTTTACTGATTATCCTTTCATTTTGTTTAACTGAACATGAGTTTTTATCTTTATATTGGTTTCTCTAATATCCTCATACATATATGCCCTGAGATATTTCAGTGCTTAGCAGTTATCAATAGAAAAGGATGCAAAGTTTCACTAGGTGCTGATAGTGCTGGTAATAAAATCTTTGGTGTTTTTAATTAATATTTTTCTCTTATGTATTGTGTGGAATAGGATAGAGCCTTTTCTCTTCATTTTATTTTTGTTGGAATTATTGACAAATCAGTGATTTGGTCATAGTCAATGAAGATAGTTATCTAATTGGTTTTTGTCTCTTGACTTTTATATTGTCTAAATTGCTTCTATACATTAGAATAAAATTTTCATTTTTTGAGATTAATCTGGTGTAAATCATCTAGATCGCAGGTTTAAGAGTTTGTTTACTTACTTGAACTTTAACTAATTCTCTTCCTGTCTCTCAAGTTTCATGTTCTCTAAATTGCTCTTAGACTTGAATGATTTTTTCGCATTTGTATATTGATAATGTGTAAACTATCTACATTGCGGGATTAAGTGTTTGCTTATTTTCTTGAACTTTAAATAATTCTTTTTTTATGGCTCGAGTTCTATGTTGTGTAAATTGATCATAAACATATGTAAATTTTTGGCTTTTACAGATTGATCTGGTGTAAACCATCTACATCGTGGGTTTAAGACTTTGTTTATTAACGTGAACATAAACTAATTCTTTTTCTTTCTCTCGAGTTTAATGTTTTCTAAATTCCTCTTAGACATGAGAATAAATTTTTGCTTTTGTAGATTGATCTGGTGTAAATCCTCTACATCGCAGAATTAAGAGTTTGCCTACTTCCTTAAACTTCAACTAATTTTCTTTTCGTCACTCGAATTTTCTGTTATATAAATTACTCTTAGACATATGAATAAATTTTTCTTTTTTTGCAGATTGATCTGTTGTAAACTATCTACATCGAATGATTAAGAGTTAGCTTACTTTCTTGAACATTAACCAATTCTATTTCTATTCTCGAGTTTTATGTTTTTTAAATTGCTCATTTATATGTTAATAAATTTTTCGCATTTACAAATTAATTTGGTGTAAACCATGTACATCGTGGGATTAAGAGTTTGCTTACTTCCTTGAACTTCAACTAAATCTATTACTATCTTTCAAGTTTTATGTTCTCTCAATTGCACCTAGACATGTGAATATATTTTTTTACTTTAGTATATTGATTTGGAGTGAACCATTTACATTACGGGATTAAATGTTTGTTTACTTTCTGTCTCTCGAGTTTTATGTTGTCTAAATTGCTCCTATACTTTAGAATAAATTTCTTACTTTTGCATCTATACATATATATATGCTACATTGCAAATAAAGAGTTTGCTTACTTGACCTTAAACTAAATCATTGTTTGTATCTCGAGTTTTGTGTTATCTAAATTGCTCCTAAACATGTTAATACTTTTTTTTCCTGAATTTTTTTTTGTATATTAATTTAATGTAAACCATTTAAATCGCGGGTTTAAGAGTTTGCTTACTTACTTGAACTTCAACTAATTCGTTTTTTTGTCTCGTGTGTTTTATTGTCTAAATTACTCCTAGACATTATAATACATTTTTGCTTTTACAGATTTATCAGGTGTAAACCATCTAAAATGTAGGATTTAGATTTTGTTTACTTCTTTGAACTTTGACTTATTATTTTTCTGTCTCTCGAGTTTTATGTTGTCTAAATTTCTCCTACACATGAGGATACATTTTTCACTTTTTCCAAATTGATATAGTTTAAACCTTCTACAAGGCAGGATTAAGAGTTTACTTACTTCCTTGAACTTCAACTAATTTTCTTTCTATCTCTATTTTTATATTCTCTAAATTGTTCCTAGACATGAGCATAATTTTTTATCACTTTAATTGTTTGATTTGGTGTAAACTATCTACATCGCGGGATTAAGAGTTTGCTTACTTTCTGTTTTTTTAGTTTTATGTTGTTTAAATTGGACCTAAACATGATAATAAATTTTTAATTTTAGCAGATTGATTTTGTTTAAATATTTTACATCGCGAGATTAAGAGTTTGCTTTATTTCTCTTGAGTTTTATGTTGTTTAAATTGGGTATAAATGTGAGATTTTTTTGTTCGATTTTGAGGATTGATATGGTTTAATACATCTACATTGTGGATTTAAGAGTTTGCTTGATTACTTTACCTTCAGCTAATTCTTTGTTCGTATCTCGAGTTTTATGTTGTTTAAATTATTCTCAGATATGTGATCAGTTTTTTTTATTTTTTGCAGGTTGATATGTGTAAACCATCTACATCACATGTTTAAGAGTTTGCTTAATTTCTTGAATTTTAACTAATTCTCTTTCCGTCTCTTGAATTTTATGTTGTTTAAATTGCTCCTAGACGTAAGAATAATTTTTTTTGTTTTTTTGTAGATTGATTTGATGTAACCCATCTACCTTGCGAATTCAAGAGGTTTCTTACTTGTCCTTCAACTAATTATTTGTCTCTCTCGAGTTTAGGTTATCGAAATTGCTCCAAGACAGTAGAATTAAATTTTGATTTTTGCAGATTGATTTGGTGTAAACCATTGAAATCACGAGATTAGGAGTTTGTTTACTTATTTGAACTTCAAATAATTTTGATTATGTATTTTCTGATTTTCTTTTCTCTAAATTGCTTTTAAACTTGAGAATAAATTTTTTCGCTTTTGCAGATTGATTTAGTGTAAACCATCTACATCTCGGGATTAAGTGTTTGCCTATTTACTCGGGATTAACTGTTTGCTTTTTTACTTAAATTAATTATCTTTAAGTCTCTCAAGTTTAATATTGTCTAAATTGCTGTTTTACATGAGAACAAAATTTTCACTTTTAACAGATTGGTTTGATGTAAACCATCTACATTGCGGGATTAAAAATTCGTTTATTTACTTGAACTTCAATTAATTTTTTTTCCGTATCTCGACTTTTATATTTGTCTAAATTGATTGTATACTTGAGAATAAATTTTTATTTTTCCAGATTGACCTGGTGTAAATCATATGCATCACGGGTTTAAAAATTTGCTTACTTGAATTTGAACTAATTCTCTTTTTGTTTCTTGAGTTTTATGTTCTCTAAATTGCTCCTAGATATAAAAATAAATTTTTACATTTGCAGATTGATCATGTATAAACCATCTACATCGGGATTAAGAGTTTGCTTTTGAACTTTAACTAATTCTCTTTTTATCTCTCGAGTATTATGTTGTGTAAATTTTATTTTTTGATCACCAACACACACACTCACGCACACCACATACACACAACCCCAATCTCAACTCAAACCTATAAACCACACACACCCTGCAAAAAAGAGGGGTGAGGTGGGAGTAGATGTGCAAATTGATAATAGACATGTAAATTTTTTGCTGTTACATATTGATCTGGTGTGAATCATCTACATCGTTGGTTTAAGACTTTGCTTATTAACGTGAACATAAACTAATTCTATTTCTATCTCTCGAGTTTAATGTTGTCTAAATTCCTCTTAGACATGAGAATAAATTTTTGATTCTGCATATTGATTTGCTGTAAACCCTCTACATCACGGGATTAAGAGTTTGCCTACCTCCTTAAACTTCAAATAATTTTCTTTTTGTCTCTCGAATTTTATGTTATCTAAATTATTCATAGACATAAGAATAAATTTTTTGCTTTTGCAGATTAATTAACTAATTCTTTTTTTATTCTCAAGTTTTATGTTTTCTAAATTGCTGATTTATATGAGAATAAATTTTTCGCATTTACAGATTGATTTGGTGTAAACCATGTGCATCGTGGGATTAAGAGTTTGCTTACTTCCTTGAACTTCAGCTCAGTTTCTTACTATCTCTCAAGTTTTATATTCTCTTAATTGCACCTTGACATGTGAATATATTTTTTACTTTAGTATATTGATTTGGAGTGAACCATTTACATTGTGGGATTAAGAGTTTGCTTACTTTATGTGTCTCACGTTTTATGTTGTCTAAATTACTTTTAGACATTAGACTAATTTTTTACTTTTGCATATATATATACATATATCTTATTTAACCCGTCTACATTGCGAATTTAAGAGTTTACTTACTTGACCTTCAACTAAAATCTTGTCTTTATCTCGAGTTTTTTGTTATCTAAATTGCTCCTAAGCATGATAATATATATACATATTTTTTCTATATATTGATTTAATGTAAACCATTTATATCGTGGGTTTAAGAGTTTGCTTACTTATTTGAACTTCAACTAATTTGTTTTTTGTCTTTCATGTGTTTTATTGTCTAAATTGCTCCTAGACATAAGAATACATTTTTCGCTTTTGCAGATATATCAGGTGTAAACCATCTATATTGCAGGATTCAGAGTTTGTTTACATCTTTGAACTTTGACATATTATTTTCTTATTTCGAGTTTTATTTTGTCTAAATTTATTCTGGACATGAGGATAAATTTTTCATTTTTTTCCAAATTGATCTAGTTTAAACCTTCTATATCGCAGGATTAAGAGTTTGCTTACTTTCTTGAACTCAACTAATTCTCTTTCTGTCTCTATTTTTATGTTCTCTAAATTATTCCTAGACATGAGCATAATTTTTGTCACTTTAATAGATTGATTTGGTATAAACCATCTACATCGCTGGATTAAGAGTTTGTTTAGTTTCTGTCTCTTTGGTTTTATGTTCTTTAAATTGGACATAGACATGATAATAAATTTTTTACTTTAGCAGATTGATTTTGTGTAAACATTTTATATCGCGGGATTAAGAGTTTGCTTACTTTTGGTTTCTCGAGTTTTATGTTATTTAAATTGTAACTAGACGTGAGAATAATTTTTTTTATTTTAGTAGATTGATCTGGTTTAACACATCTACATTGTCGATTTAAGAATTTGCTTGCTTACTTGACCTTTAGCTGATTCTTTGTCCGTCTCTCTAGTTTTATGTTGTTTAAATTACTCCAAGATATGAGAATAAATTTTTTGTTTTTACAGGTTGATCTTTTAAAATCATCTGTATCACGGGTTTAAGAGTTTGCTTAATTTCTTGAATTTTAACCAATTCACTTTTTGTCTATTGAGTTTTATGTTTTCTAAATTACTCCTAGACATGAGAATACATTTTTTCATTTTTTTGCAGATTGATCTGGTGTAACCATCTACATTGCGAAATCAATAGGTTTCTTACTTATTTGACCTCCAACTAATTCTTTGTCTATCTCTCGAGTTTTATGTTGTCAAAATTGCTCCAAGACATGATAATAAATTTTTGATTAGTGCAGATTGATATGGTGTAAACCATTTAACTCGCAAGATTAGCAGTTTGTTTACTTCTTTGAACTTCAAATAATTATGTTCATGTCTTCCGAGTTTGACTTTTTTCTAAACTACTCCTAGACATAAGAATAAAATTTTCGTTTTCGCAGATTGATCTAGTGTAAACCATCTACATCGCGGGATTAAGTTTTGCTTATTTCCTTGAACTTTAACTAATTCTTTTTATGTCTCTCGAGTTTAATGTTGTCTAAATTGCTCCTCGACATAAAACAAGTTTTTCATGTTAGCAGATTGATATGGTGTAACCCATTTACCTTGCGGATTTAAAGAACACAAAATTTAATAGACAAAAAGTAAGCAAACTCTTAATTCCGTAATGTAGATAGTTTACACCAAATCAATCTGTTAAAGTGGCAAAATTTATTCTCATGTCTAGGAATAATTTAAAGAATATAAAAATAGAGAGAAAGAAAGAGAATTAGTTGAAGTTCAATAAAGTAAGCAAACTCCTAATCTCATGATGCAGAACATAAAACTAAGACTGAAAGTACAATTTTCGCTTTTGCAGATTGATCTGGTGTAACTAATTGACTTTGTGGATTTAAGAGTTTGCTTACTTCACCTTTAACTAATTCTTTATCTCTCAAGTTTTATGTTGCTAAATTGTTCCTAGACATGAGAATAAATATTTTGGTTTTGCAGATTGATCCAGTGTAGCTCATCTACATTGCGGAATTAAGTGTTTGTTTATTTAAATGACCTTCAACTAATTCTTTGTCCCCCTCTCATTTTTTTTTGTTGTCTAAATTGCTCCTAGACAGTATAATATTTTTTTTAAAATTTTTGTAGATTGATCTTGTCTAACAATCTACATCACTGGCTTAAGCGTTTGCTTACGGACTTGAACTTCTACCAATTCTCTTTTTGTCTTTCATATTTTTTGATGTCTAAATTGCTTCTGGACATGAGAATAAACTTTTCGTTGTTGCAGATTTAACTGGTGTAAACCATCTACATCGCGGGTTTTAGAGGTTGTTTACTTGTTTGAACTTTAACTATTTCTCTTTCTGTCTCTCAAGTTTTGTGTTGCTAGATTTCTCATAGACATGAGATTAAATTTTTCGTTAATTTTGTAGATTGATATGGTGTAACTCATCTACTTACAGATTCAAGGGGTTGCTTACTTACTTGACCTTTAACTAATTCTTTATCCATCTCTCGATTATTATCTTATCGAAATTGCTCGTATACATGAGAATAATTTTTTTTGTTTTTACAGATTGATTTGGTGTATACCATCTAAATCGCGAGATTAAGAGTTTGTTTACTTCCCTGAACATCAAATAATTCTCTTTCTGTCTTTCGAGTTTTATTTTGTCTAAATTGCTTCTAGATATGAGAATAAAATCTTCTTTTGCAGATTCATCTAGTGGAACCCTTCTACATTACAGATTTAAGAGTTTGCTTACTTTATTTACCTTCAACTAATTCTTTGCCTTTCTCTCGAGTTTTATGTTGTCTAAATTGCTCCTAGATAATAGAATAAATTTTTTGTTTTTGCAAATTGATATAGTCTAAACCAACTACATAACGGGTTTAAGAGTTTGCTTACTTGAACTTCTACTGATTTTATTTTTGTCTCTTGTATTTTTTGATGTTTAAATTGCTTTTAGACATGAGAATAAATTTTTCGTTGTTGGAGTTCTATCTAGTATAAACCATCTACATTGGCGGGATTTAGAGTTTGCTTAATTTCTTGAACTTTAACTAATTCTCTTTTTGTATCTTGAGTTTTTATGTTGTCTAAATTCCTACTAGACATGAGAACAATTTTTTTTGTTTTTTTACAGATTGATCTTGTGTAACCCATCTACCTAGCGAATTCAAGAGATTGTTTATTTACTTGACTTTCAACTAATTCTTTTTCTGTCTCTCGAGTTATATGCTATTGAAATTGCACCGAGTTACCATGAGTTAAGGGTGCCATTCCTTAAGAAGGAAGAGGCGCGCACTAATGAGATGCTGGAGCCTATCAAAAAATCATGGGATAAATATGGATGCACAATAATGTCTGATGGTTGGACAGACAGGAAGAATAGGACATTGATAAATTTTTTAGTGAATAGCCCTTCTGGCACGGTGTTTTTGGAATCTATAGATGCCTCATCATACATGAAGACAGGGTAGAAACTTTTTGAGTTGTTGGATTCCTATGTAGAGAAGGTCGGTGAGCATAAAGTAATCCAGGTTATTACTGATAATGCTTCCACGTATGTACTTGCTGGAAAAATGTTGATGGAGAAAAGGCCTCATTTATTTTGGACACCATGTGCGACGCATTGTATTGACCTCATGCTTGAGGATATTGGGGAGATTCCTAGAGCAAAGGGGTGTTAGAGAAAGCAATTGGCTTGAGTGGATTTATATACAACCATGGATTTGTATTGAACTTGATGAGGACACATACTAATAATAGTGATCTTCTTCGACCGGCCGTCACAAGATTTGCAACAACTTTTCTTACCTTTCAGAGCATCCACAAAAAGAAAGATGCTTTAAGAAAGGTATTCACTTGTGATGAGTGGAATAAATCAAAGTGGCCGCGTGATGTAAAAGGAAAAAAAAGCCATGGAGACTGTTTTGTCTACTACTTTTTGGAATAATATCGTATATGCAATGAAGATCACAGCTCAACTAATGCGTGTCTTGAGATTGGTTGATGGGGAGAAGAAACCTCATATGGGATACATTTATGAAGCTATGGATAGAGCTAAGAAAACCATTAAAGAAGCAATGGGTGGCCAACGATATGAGCGTCGGTAAGTTTTTAATTTGTCTCTCTGATAGTACATGAACATAATTTTTTAAGTATTTTATAATTTTATTTATTATTAATTAATATAATTGATAATCATTAATATAGGTACAAGCCAATTTGGAATATCATTGACAGAAGGTGGAATGTACAACTTCATCAACCTCTCCATGCGGTTGGATATATCCTTAATCCAGAGTTTTATTACAACAATCAAGATATCGAACCTTGTGAAGAGGTTATGAAAGGATTGTACGAAGTCATTGAGAGGTTAATTCCAGATTTGGACTTGCAAGATAAGATAATAACTGAGTTGGCAATGTATAGAAATGCTGAAGGCCTTTTTGGATGGCCCATGGCGATCTGACAGAGGATTACAATAACACCAGGTTATTACTTATTAGTTAATTACTTTCATTTATTAAGTTTTTAATTAATTTGATGTTTTGGTATTGTTTTCTTACTTCTCATGATCTTATCTAATGTAGACAAATGGTGGGGATCTTTTGGGAGTTCAACCCCTAATTTACAAAAATTAGCTCTACAAATTCTTGGCTTGACTTGTAGTGCAAGTGGTTGTGAGCGTAATTGGAGTGTATTTGAGCATGTGAGTATATTTATATACATGAATCCTTTTTATTATATTTATAAGTTACTTATTTTGTAAATTTTATATTAATGGTAAATTTTTTTCAATTTTACAGATACACACAAAAAAGAGGAACAAATTAGAGCAAAAAAAGTTGAATGATCTAGTCTATGTTCATTATAATCAAAAGTTGGTGGAGCGATTCAATACAAGAGATTCGATAGACCCTATCACATTGCGGGATATTGATGATTGCAATGAGTGGCTCATTGGAAGCATGCAAGAACTAGTGCATGAAGATGATGATTACATGGGACCAAGTTGCAGAGGCTTCTGGAGCAAATGAATAGCGCACCCGACATACTAGGTTCAGCTCTCACTTGCAAAGGAGAGGTCCAAGTGGAAGCTCGCGAAGAATGGTTGAAGAACAACCACCACTTGTGTTAGATGAAACTGATGACGAAGAACTATACATTGATGCAGATAATGATGACTCAGATGGGGGTGGCGATGACATAGAGAATGAAACTTTATTAAATTCTCTTATTGATGATGATGATGAGTGATGACATACTAGGTGATGATGCTTTTAAACTTTGTATTATGTTTGTGGAATGTGGGTCATTCCATGCCCTTCCTCTCTCTAAAGCTTGATTGTAACTCTCTCTCTCTCTCTATATATATATATATATATACATATTATGCACATATTCTCTAACACCCCCTTATATTCTTTTCAGTGCCAGAGCTACAAGGAGAACATGAAGATATCTCCAAAGAAAAGGCCCGATTAGTTGCAAATCAGGTTTTTTTTTTCTTTTCATATCTTCTCTTTATGTGATTGAAGTAGGGTATCTCTGTAATTTATAACCCCATTGTTAATAATCTATTATAGTTTATTGAAAATAGTAGAAACCATCATCATTCCTCGTGTATAATATATATAATCTCTAATTTCTTATAATTTATGCAAACTCTCAGAAAATTCAATTCAATGCTGTATACACAATATTTTATATCAAATACTGAATAATTCACTTGGATTGGCACAAATTACATGCACCATACTTGGATTCTGCTTTGGTTGTTCATAATTTCTTATATTTCCTACAACAAAGACAGATTTTATTCACTTTAGGCCTCACATGTGTATGATGTATCATACTTATTAGAATCTCTCTCTCTCTCTCTCTCTGTATATATATATATATATATATATATTAAATTTATCGCCTAGGCGTCGCCTAGGCAACGCCTCGCCTAGCCGGGGCTAATCGCCTAGGCATCGCCTAGACGCCTTGACTACACTGCCATGGGCGAAGGGGCCCCTCATAAAGAGGGTAGCTAAGGCATGCTCCCCAAGTATGCTCACCCCATGCATTTCAATTCTCAAAAGCTCCCAGAGTACCCCGGGTCCATGGGAAGACGCTGATAGTGTTATGCCTCACCCTGTATTGTGTTTACTGCCATTCTGGACGTTGCTCAGAACAAAGACTCCACGCCCCATCTTGTGGCCTTGGTCCATTCCAGGGCCTGGACTCAGATCCCCAGGGCCCCTGTATCATCATTTATCATCAACAAACCCCCAAGTCCACTGGCCTTAGCCTGATTTTTGAAAAACCAGAGGATCCCCAGAATGTCGATACTGAGTTTACCAACATTCTAGAATTCTCTTTAACTCAGCAAAAACCACTGCTGTAGACTGTTCCCAGGCTTAACCCAAAGTCTACGATAGACATTTGAACTAACCTAAGGGTCCAGGGACCCTCTGGTCATGTCACGTACCCTTCCCCTTGGCTATAATGCCATTTTCCAGAAGAACCTGGAAATAGCGGTAATGCTAGTACCGACATTCCAGTTCTGTAAAGAACTGGAATTGACGATAGTGAGATTACCGCCAATTCCAGACATTCTGTAATTGGGCCTTGCTGTGGGCCTAGACATTGTAGGAGGCCAGTTTAGGCCCTGATATGGTCCTTGAGCCCACTTTCAGATCCTGACTCGACCTTAACTGGGGTTAAGCTTAACCCTAATTAATTTTTTTCCTGCATATTGATTTAATGTAAACCATTTACATCACGGGTGTAAGCGCAAAATTCATCTTTGCTTTCAGACTTCCTCCATTATTGTATGAAGTTTATTGTTTGTTGTGGGGGACTATCCTTCTAATCTGAGTAAACTCAGACTGTGAAATTACCTTCCCTATATTGGGGAAGAACTTCTGATTAAGATGAAGAATTTAAAAAAGAACAAGATATATTGAATAAAATATTTTATTTATTCAATAGGGTTCTCAGATCCCATGTAGGCGTTACAAGTGCCTCATTGAGGTCTTTTCAAGAAAAGAAAAAGAATGGTGACCATGTTTGAGGGCTCACCTTATATTATCCATGTTAGGGGAGTCTTCTTCTTCACCTGCTTGCTTTTTGTTTGCTGCTGCTTGAAAAAAGAGTTTCTTCTTTTCTCTATCTTCACGTATGGGTTTCTTATGAGAAACCCTCCTTTTATAGGTTTGAGAGAGTCCTCTTTTTGTCTCTCTCTTTGACTCCCTTATTTTAGGAAAGTCAAGATGAGCTCTCCTCTTAGAGGATGCCAGCTTACGGGTCTCCCTTATCTGGGAGAGTCCTCAAGCTCAAGAGAATCATCTTCTTTTGAGGATTCTTGTACCAGGTTTCCTCTTTTTGGAGGGAATCCTAATACCTTTCGAAAAGGAGGATGTTTAATCTCATCTTTTCCTAAGATATAAGACATAATCCTAATCCTATCATAATTGTGGGATGCTATGTGGCATCCTATGACATTTTAAAAGAGGGGATCCTTATCTTGGGATTCCCCCATAGCTTGACAAAGAATCCTTTTTATCAAGGATTCTTTGCCTATGAAAGTCAAATGCTGACTGTCAGCTGGGGACAGACTGACCTAGGTCAGTCCACGGATTTAAAGGGTGAGACCATAGGTCTTGCCCACGGACCAGAGGGTAAGACCTTGGGTCTTGCCCACGGACCAGAGGGTCAGTCAATAGATCTTGCCTATAGACCAGAGGGTGAGACCATGGGTCTCGCCCACGGACCACAGGAGGAGACTGTGACGCCCCGAACCCGCGCCTAGGGAATCAAGTTCCGAGACGCGTGTCCGTTCGTCAAATCATGCAAGCGGAAGACTTTACCCGCAAAAATGCGGGAAATTTAAACATTTATCAAATGCTCCCAAAAAGCAAATAATACCTGTCATCACAATAGCCATCATACAAACCATATACCTGTATTATTTACATCAAGTTTGTTTTACAAAAGTAGGCGTCTCTATCACGCCAGGTACAACTTGTACAAGCTTCCAAAATGTCCAATTGGACTTTCCACTTACTGGTCAGCAGCTCCGAGATCTGCTGACACAAAAAGTCAGTGAGCTATGAAGCTCAATAAAACCACAATCCTTCTAAACTATTTTCCACATAATAACACGCATCAATAATGATATAATAAGCAGTTCAATTTGCATGTTACAGTAAAATAGAACAGTATATAATAAATTGTGACCCAAGGTCACTTAGGGTTACGTCACCCTAACAGAGGTTCCCGACCTCACATTACTTTCCAATTATGAGGTTCAGTTATGAATGTATTATATTACCAAATTATCGTTTCAATCATCAATCATGTTTCATTTCGAGTCCTAAGACTCTATTAATTGGCCACAGCCCACAAATGTTTAGCTTAAAGTCTCTAAATCATAACCAAAATACATTGAGTCATTTAGACTCACACACGCTGTTCCGGCTTTCACCCGAACATGACAAAACCTTGGGTATACCAACCCAACTCACCTGGAATCCGATGATTCCATACCGAACTATGAGTCCACCAACTCAAACAAATACACTAACCCTGAGTATACCAACTCAGACCACTTCGTATCCGAAGCTTACACACACAACATGGGCATTCACCCAATAAGAACATTTTTCCATTCAATTGACTGACCACATCTACCGTGTATTCGCCGCCATCGCCCTGGGTATCAGTTATGAAGGAACCCCGACCAACCTGCCTACCGTCATCTTCTGGCTAGTCTACGGAGGAACCCCGACATCTATACCAATGCCGACATCTCCTGACGTTCCACCAAGAAGGGACCACGATAGACACGGTGCCGACATCTTCTAACCCACCCAGAGAGGAACCCCGGACTATACACTATCTGATGTTTAGCCACTTTAAACTCCCTAGGACTCCGACATCTCCTGACTACCAGTCACGGAGGAACCACGAGCCATGCAGGACACCGCCACTCCTGACTTAGTCTAAGAGGCACCACGGACGACCTAGACAAACAGACCGACATCTCTCGACTATCAGTCACGGAGGAACCCCGGGCCTTACTGGGCACCGTCTCTCCTGACCTAGTCAAAGAGGAACCACAGACTATACTTAACCCTGGTTAGATTTTCTAACCACAGGTTAACCCCAGTTAACCCAAGCCTCGCTTGATTAACTGAAATACTTGGGCCTCGCGCCCGTGAACCAACTCCGGTAACACACCGTCCCGTTAGGGAACGTTTCCAGGCTAATGGGTGTCTCCATAGCCTTACAAGACATGCAAAACAACTTTTCGTCACTCTAGGGTGGCGATACAATTTACCCGGGACCCGATTTGGGCTCCCCGAGGGACCACATAAAATCACAACATCATATAGGGGTCTTCGACCCTTTTTCATTCACGTCAAAAGACATGCATATACATTACATGAAATAATAT
The DNA here is from genome assembly GCA_015143295.1 of Tetracentron sinense. Taxonomy (NCBI): domain Eukaryota; kingdom Viridiplantae; phylum Streptophyta; class Magnoliopsida; order Trochodendrales; family Trochodendraceae; genus Tetracentron; species Tetracentron sinense. Next base: position 14,191,535 of record CM026555.1, on the reverse strand, counting down.
AACAAAATAAGTGGAAAAGGAGAAGAAAAGAGAGGGGTTTTACCTGTTTCAAGCGTTTCGAGGCAACTAGAGTCAAAACGGACACCGCCAACGCGCTCGGAAGGATGATCAACCCCAAGGTAGAGCGCATGCAACTTTCTCTCTCAACTTTCTCTCTCTACCTTTTTCTCTTTCTCTCTCTACACGCAAAACGAGATGCCGGAGAGAAAATCAGACGCCGCCAACGCGTCGGGGACGTCGAAAAACCCTAAGGGGACCTCCCTTTCCCTTTCTCTCTCTTCCTTTCTCTCTCCTCTTTCTCTCTCTTCCTTTCTCTCTCCTCACTTTCTCTCTCTAAAGTGCTGTGTGGCAGCCTTCTGTCTCTGCAGAAAAATATAAGAGAATGAGGGTTTTAACCCTCCTTATATAATAGTAAGGGGTGGGATCATGTGCAACAGCACATGACCAATAATGTGTGGAGAGTTGACCGGTCAACTCATTTGACCGGTTGACTCTTTGACCAATTTTTTGAATTTTTCTGCATTTATGGTATTCAAAACCTTACTACATAGAGTCCGATTTTGACGAAACTTTAGGTGACCGAACTTGGGACAGTCCGACACCTACTGTAAAAATTCTGGGGAAAAATACTGAGTTTTGACAGCTGCACTTTAGTCCGGAAGAAAATTGCAAAACCCACTAATTTTCTGATTTCGGACACAAAACACGCTGTCGCTTCTTCGTTTGAGATAACTAACTGCCGAGACGACAGACATTAGTCCCCACGGCCAACTGACACGCATTAGTGCTAACTGCACGGATTTCTATTAGGATCTCCAACAGATATTGGGTCCCACTTGATTTCTGGAAATATGTAATTTTCTCATTTTTCTCAATTTTATCACACATAATGGCCCCGCGGTCCCGCGAAATGATACCTGACGGAACCGATATGGTAGGGGTGTGTCCCGGCAGTCGACCGGCACACTGTGTGCGAATTTTTGCCAAATGATACTGAGATTTCCTCGGTGCACTTCAACCCTGAGCAAAATCCCCTTCTTATTAATTTAACAATTAATTAACTAATTAACCTTCATTAAGGACCCATAAACACATAATTTTATTATATTAAAATTCCGGGTCGTTACAATCTCCCCTCCTTACAAAAATTTCGTCCTCGAAATTTATATATACACTAGTCATCAAATAACTGAGGATGATTGCTTCTAATGACATCTTCAAGTTCCCATGTGGCTTCCTCTATGCTATGGTGTTCCCATAAAACTTTAACTAGCTTAATCGTTTTGTTTCGTAACACCTGTTCCTTGCGGAACAAAATTATCACTGGCTTTTCTTCAAAAGTTAAGTCCTCTCTGACTTGAATTGGTTCATATCGTATCATGTGCGAGGGATCATGTACATATTTTCTCAACATGGATATGTGGAATACATTGTGAACCCTTGCCAGCTCTGGTGGTAACGCCAAACGGTAGGCTACACCTCCTATTTTAGCCAAAATCTCAAAAGGTCCAATGAATCGCGGACTTAACTTTCCCCGCTTTCCGAATCGTACAATACCTTTTGATGGAGAGATTTTCAAGAAGACATGGTCGCCGACTTGAAACTCTAATTCCCGGCGCTTTTCATCTGCATAGCTTTTCTGTCGACTTTGTGCAGATAATAACCTCGATCGAATCAACTCGATCTTCTTTGTTGTTTCTTGCTCCAACTCAGGTCCCAGTAGTTTACGCTCCCCTACTTCAGTCCAACATACTGGTGACCGACAACTCCTGCCATACAAGGCCTCGTAAGGAGCCATTTGAATACTTGCCTGATAACTGTTATTATATGCAAACTCGATCAATGGCAAGTGATCATCCCAGTTTCCTTGAAAGTCCAGACTGCAAGTGCGCATCATATCTTCTAGAGTTTGTATTGTGCGCTCAGACTGTCCATCGGTTTGCGGATGATAAGCTGTACTCATGTTTAGCTGCGTACCTAAAGCTTCTTGCAAGCTCCTCCAGAATCAGGAAGTAAATCGCGGATCGCGATCTGACACAATAGATACCGGCACACCATGCAGCTTCACAATCTCCTTGATGTACAACTTTGATAAATTTTCCAAGGTCATGGTATCCTTTATAGCAAGAAAGTGAGCCGACTTCGTCAATCGATCAACTATCACCCAAACGGCATCATGACCACTCCTTTTTTTTGGTAACCCCACCACAAAATCCATCGTAATGTGCTCCCATTTCCACTCGGGAATAGGTAATGAATTTAACAATCCAGGTGGTTTCTGATGTTCTGCCTTGACTTGCTGACAAACAAGGCATCGAGATACATACTCTGCAATTTCTCTCTTCATGCCGTTCCACCAGTAGTTATTCTTCATATCCTGATACATCTTTGTACTTCCGGGGTGCACCGTAAAACGAGATCGATGTGCCTCATTGAGCAGTTCATTCTTCAACTCAGGATTTCTAGGCACACAGATTCGACCTTTGAATCGAAGTATTCCATCTTCAGATTCTTCAAAATCACCCATTTTTCCTTGAAGAATCTTATCTCTGATAACTTTGATCTCCTGATCTTCCAACTGTGCTTCTTGAATCTTTTGTAATAACACTGGCTTGGCCTGAATACTAGCCAACTTGGCACTATTACCCTGGACTCCTAGACTCAGATTCCAACTCTTGAATTCTTCGATCATCTTCCATCGCTCGGCCCTCATATATGCTACAGATCCAACTGTCTTTCTACTCAGGGCATCAGCAACCACGTTACCCTTACCAGGATGATATCGGATTACATAATCATAATCCTTCAAGAATTCCATCCATCTACGCTGTCGCATATTGAGTTCCTTTTGGGAGAATAGATACTTTAAACTCTTGTGATCACTATAGATCACCAACTTCTCTCCATAAAGATAATGTCTCCAAATTTTTAGTGCGAATACTACCGCAGCTAACTCCAGGTCATGCGTGGGATAATTCCGTTCGTGAATCTTGAGTTGTCTCGAACCATAAGCAATGACCTTTTTATTTTGCATTAAGACACAACCGAGTCCCTTACTGGAAGCATCGCAATACACCTCAAATCCTCCAGATCCTGAGGGAGTTGTCAATACTGGAGCGGTTGTTAATCTCTTCTTTAATTCTTGAAAGCTTCACTCCCGAGATGCCGTCCATTCAAACTTCACATCTTTCTTAGTCAATTCCGTTAATGGAGCTGCTATCTTCGAGAAACCTTGTACAAATCTGCGGTATTACCCAGCCAATCCCAGAAAACTTCGAATTTCAGTAACAGTGAATGGCCTTGCCCAATCGGTTACTGCCTGAATCTTGGAAGGATCAACAGATATTCCATTTCTTAACACAATATGTCCAAGAAAGGTTACTTCTTCCATCCAAAACTCGCACTTGGAGAACTTAGCATACAGCTGATTATCTCTTAATGTCTGTAGCGTAATCCTCAAGTGCTCAGCGTGCTTCTCATGACTAGGTGAGTACACCAAGATATCATCAATAAATACCACAATAAACTGATCCAAGTACGGCCTGAAAAGACGATTCATCAACTCCATAAAGGCCGCAGGCGCATTTGTCAGTCCAAAAGGCATCACCAAGAACTCGTAGTGACCATACCGAGTTCGGAATGCTGTCTTTTGAATATCTTCTTCTTTGACCCTCAATTGGTGATAGCCGGATCGTAAATCAATCTTGGAAAACACTTGGGCGCCTTGCAACTGATCAAATAGATCATCGATCCTGGGGAGAGGATACTTATTTTTGATCGTCGCTTGATTCAGCAGACGATAATCTATACACAGACGCAGACTCCTGTCTTTCTTTCGGACAAATAGCACCGGTGCTCCCCATGGTGAAACACTAGGACGGATCAAGCCCTTATCTAATAGGTCTTGCAATTGAATCTTCAGTTCTTGCAACTCAGCCGGAGCCATCCGATACGGTGTTTTAGATATCGAGTCTACACCCGGAGTAACATCGATTGTAAAATCGATTTCTCTAGTAGGAGGGAGTCCTGGTAATTCATCAGGAAACACATCTCGAAACTCTCTGACCACATTTCTCGCACTTAAGCCCCAATCTTCCTGTAGACCCTTGGTTTTTCATGTCCTCGAATTTTCTTTTCCCAGTAAACTGCCGGTTATTCTCCTGTATCCAGGGCTTCCCAACTGTCCCTTTGCCTTTGCCAGCACTAGACTGTGCCAATTCTTCATGCACTCGCTCCACTCTGAGTGCTCTATCTAATATCTCTGAGAAGGAGGTAAATCGTTGAGCTGCCAATTTCCCTCTGATAGTCGGCTTCAATCCTTCTTCAAATTTCTCAACCCTCCACTGCTCATCCTCGACAAATCTTGCAGCGAACCTCGAGAGTTGATTAAACTCTCGCTAACCGACATGTTTCCTTGGGTCAGCTGAAGAAACTCCATCTCTTTCCTCTTTTTCATTGACGCTGAAAAATAGCGCTCATAAAACAATTCAGTAAATCTTGCCCAAGTAACGGGCCTCTGATGCGGTGGAACTGTCCTTTCCACTGTGGTCCACCAATGTTCCGCTTCTCCTTCAAGTAGAAAGATAGCGAACTCGGGCTTGTCATTTTCTGGCAAAGACATAGCCCTAAAAACTTTTTCCAAACTTCTAATCCAGTTCTCCGCCTTCAGCGGATCAGTAGTGCCCGAAAAGGTCGACGGTCCAAGCCTCTTAAACTTCTCCAATCGGGTCACATTCCCATGCTCTGGCATGGTAGCAATGGGGATACGACTACCATTCCCATTTCCATTCATATTCTGGGCCTGTTGTTGCTGAATTAGGTTGACTAGGGCCGTGATAGCCTCGAATGCCCCAGCCAAGGTATTTTCGGGTGCTCATCGAGGTGGCATGATTCACTTATAATTATAAAGTAACGAACTTTTAATAATAAAATGAAACTGAAATGCACTGAGAATTCGATATCCAAAAACAGACATTTCATTCACTTCATCTTTAATATATACAAAGCAACACTGTACAGTATATAGTACACCAGCGTATACAAAACATCATGTAGCTGTACACACACAAAAAGTGATATAATGATGGAAAGATCGAGTAGGGCATCTATTATATCCCAAAATGCCAAAACAATATAGATGCACCACGCTCCTCCACCATGATCCTATACTTCGTACGTCTCAACCTCTATCGGTGAGACTGCTACACTACCCTCCTGCGGTGCCTGATCCTCTGTCTCAGGTCTAACCTCTCTCAAAATCCAATCAATCTCGCTCTTTCTTAGGGATTCGCGCATTGCTTGTGCGGTCAATCCCTTACGGAGTGGTTTTACCGCCTTTAGGTGTATAGTGCGGTAACACGACCATCCGGCGTGACGTCTTCTCTGCATAGTCACCGCCCATTCAAACAGAGCTATCTCCCTCTTTGTGGGAATTCGGTGCGTCCTTGCCATTCCTGCACATGTACATATTCCAAATCAATGTCTGATTTCGAAACATGACATGTACAACAATCACTCAACTAGGAATATCAAATAAATCTCTAAGGGATCGCCTATCCAACGGTTCCTAGGTGTATTATGCTCAAGTATGATTTGTGTGATGGTTATTGCTATTGGCTCTGATACCAATTGTGACGCCCCGAACCCGCGCCTAGGGAATCAAGTTCCGAGACGCGTGTCCGTTCGTCAAATCATGCAAGCGGAAGACTTTACCCGCAAAAATGCGGGAAATTTAAACATTTATCAAATGCTCCCAAAAAGCAAATAATACCTGTCATCACAATAGCCATCATACAAACCATATACCTGTATTATTTACATCAAGTTTGTTTTACAAAAGTAGGCGTCTCTATCACGCCAGGTACAACTTGTACAAGCTTCCAAAATGTCCAATTGGACTTTCCACTTACTGGTCAGCAGCTCCGAGATCTGCTGACACAAAAAGTCAGTGAGCTATGAAGCTCAATAAAACCACAATCCTTCTAAACTATTTTCCACATAATAACACGCATCAATAATGATATAATAAGCAGTTCAATTTGCATGTTACAGTAAAATAGAACAGTATATAATAAATTGTGACCCAAGGTCACTTAGGGTTACGTCACCCTAACAGAGGTTCCCGACCTCACATTACTTTCCAATTATGAGGTTCAGTTATGAATGTATTATATTACCAAATTATCGTTTCAATCATCAATCATGTTTCATTTCGAGTCCTAAGACTCTATTAATTGGCCACAGCCCACAAATGTTTAGCTTAAAGTCTCTAAATCATAACCAAAATACATTGAGTCATTTAGACTCACACACGCTGTTCCGGCTTTCACCCGAACATGACAAAACCTTGGGTATACCAACCCAACTCACCTGGAATCCGATGATTCCATACCGAACTATGAGTCCACCAACTCAAACAAATACACTAACCCTGAGTATACCAACTCAGACCACTTCGTATCCGAAGCTTACACACACAACATGGGCATTCACCCAATAAGAACATTTTTCCATTCAATTGACTGACCACATCTACCGTGTATTCGCCGCCATCGCCCTGGGTATCAGTTATGAAGGAACCCCGACCAACCTGCCTACCGTCATCTTCTGGCTAGTCTACGGAGGAACCCCGACATCTATACCAATGCCGACATCTCCTGACGTTCCACCAAGAAGGGACCACGATAGACACGGTGCCGACATCTTCTAACCCACCCAGAGAGGAACCCCGGACTATACACTATCTGATGTTTAGCCACTTTAAACTCCCTAGGACTCCGACATCTCCTGACTACCAGTCACGGAGGAACCACGAGCCATGCAGGACACCGCCACTCCTGACTTAGTCCAAGAGGCACCACGGACGACCTAGACAAACAGACCGACATCTCTCGACTATCAGTCACGGAGGAACCCCGGGCCTTACTGGGCACCGTCTCTCCTGACCTAGTCAAACAGGAACCACAGACTATACTTAACTCTGGTTAGATTTTCTAACCACAGGTTAACCCCAGTTAACCCAAGCCTCGCTTGATTAACTGAAATACTTGGGCCTCGCGCCCGTGAACCAACTCCGGTAACACACCGTCCCGTTAGGGAACGTTTCCAGGCTAATGGGTGTCTCCATAGCCTTACAAGACATGCAAAACAACTTTTCGTCACTCTAGGGTGGCGATACAATTTACCCGGGACCCGATTTGGGCTCCCGAGGGACCACATAAAATCACAACATCATATAGGGGTCTTCGACCCTTTTTCATTCACGTCAAAAGACATGCATATACATTACATGAAATAATATAACAAAATAAGTGGAAAAGGAGAAGAAAAGAGAGGGGTTTACCTGTTTCAAGCGTTTCGAGGCAACTAGAGTCAAAACGGACACCGCCAACGCGCTCGGAAGGATGATCAACCCCAAGGTAGAGCGCATGCAACTTTCTCTCTCAACTTTCTCTCTCTACCTTTTTCTCTTTCTCTCTCTACACGCAAACGAGACGCCGGGGAGAAAATCAGACGCCGCCAACGCGTCGGGGACGTCGAAAAACCCTAAGGGGACCTCCCTTTCCCTTTCTCTCTCTTCCTTTCTCTCTCCTCTTTCTCTCTCTTCCTTTCTCTCTCCTCACTTTCTCTCTCTAAAGTGCTGTGTGGCAGCCTTCTGTCTCTGCAGAAAAATATAAGAGAATGAGGGTTTTAACCTCCTTATATAATAGTAAGGGGTGGGATCATGTGCAACAGCACATGACCAATAATGTGTGGAGAGTTGACCGGTCAACTCATTTGACCGGTTGACTCTTTGACCAATTTTTTGAATTTTTCTGCATTTATGGTATTCAAAACCTTACTACATAGAGTCCGATTTTGACGAAACTTTAGGTGACCGAACTTGGGACAGTCCGACACCTACTGTAAAAATTCTGGGGAAAATACTGAGTTTTGACACTGCACTTTATCCGGAAGGAAAAATTGCAAAACCCACTAATTTTCTGATTTCGGACACAAAACACGCTGTCGCTTCTTCGTTGAGATAACTAACTGCCGAGACGACAGACATGAGTCCCCACGCAACTGACACGCAATTAGTGCTAACTGCACGGATTTCTATTAGGATCTCCAACAGATATTGGGTCCCACTTGATTTCTGGAAATATGTAATTTTCTCATTTTTCTCAATTTTATCACACATAATGG